>CM059427.1:39794158-41011452 GCA_030390025.1 Squalus acanthias
CAATGCCCCTCATAATTTTGTACACCTCAATCAGGTACCCCCTCAGCCTTCTCTGCTCTAAGGAAAACAACCCCAGCCTGTCCAGTCTCTCTTCATAGCTGAAGCGCTGCAGCCCAGGTAACATCCTGGTGAATCTCCTCTGCACCCTCTCCAATGCAATCACATCCCTCCTACAGTGTGGTGACCAGAACTGCACACAGTATTCCAGCTGTGGCCTAACTAGCGTTTTGTACAGCTCCATCATAACCTCCCTGCTCTTATATTCTATGCCTTGGCATGAAGGCAAGTATCCCATATGCCTTTTTAACCACCTTATCTACCTGTCCTGCTGCCTTCAGGGATCTATGTACATGCACACCAAGGTCCCGCTGATCCTCTGTCCTTCCCAGGGTCCTACCATTCATTGTGTATTCCCTTGCCTTGTTAGTCCTCCCAAAATGCATCACCTCACACTTTTCAGGGTTAAATTCCATTTGCCACTGTTCTGCCCATCTAACCAACCCGTCTATATCGTCCTGTAGTTTGAGGCTTCCCTCCTCGCTATTTACCACTCCACCAATTTTTGTGTCATCTGCGAACTTACTGATCATACCTCCTACATTCATATCTAAATCATTAATGTACACTACAAACAGCAAAGGACCCAGCACCGATCCCTGCGGTACACCACTGGACACAGGCTTCCAGTCATAAAAACAACTTTCGACCATCACCCTCTGCCTCCTGTCACTAAGCCAATTTTGGATCCAATATGCCAAATTGCCCTGGATCCCATGGGCTCTTACCTTCTTGACCAGTCTCCCATGCGGGACTTTGTCAAAAGCCTTACTGAAGTCCATGTAGACTACATCAACTGCACTACCCTCATCCACACACCTAGTCACCCCCTCGAAAAATTCAATCAAATTGGTTAGACATGATCTCCCCCTGAAAAAGCCATGCTGACTATCCTTGATTAATCCTTGCCTCTCCAAGTGGAGACTAATTCTGTCCCTCAGAATTTTTTCCAATAATTTCCCTACTACTGATGTTAGGCTCACTGGCCTGTAATTCCCTGGTTTATCCCTACTACCCTTCTTGAATAATGGTACGACATTAGCTGTTCTCCAGTCCTCTGGCACCTCCCCTGTGGCCAGAGAGGTTCTGAAAATTTGTGTCAGAGCCCCTGCAATCTCCTCCCTTGCCTCACACAGCAGCCTGGGATACATCTCGTCAGGGCCTGGGGAATTATCCACTTTTAAGCCCGCTAAAACTGCTAGTACCTCCTCCCTCTCAATACTAATTTGTTCAAGTATATCACAATCCCCCTGCCTGATTTCTATGCCGACATTGTCCTTCTCCATAGTGAACACAGATGCAAAATATTCATTTAAAACCTCACCTACATCTTCCAGCTCTACACATAGATTGCCAGAGAGTCATAGAGTTATACAGCACAGAAAGAGGCCCTTCGGCCCATCGTGTCCACGTCAGCCATCAAGCCCCGTCTATTCTAATCCCATTTTCCAGCACTTGGTCCGCAGCCTTGTATGCTAAGGCGTTTCAAGTGCTCATCTAAATGCTTCTTGAATGTTGTGAGGGTTCCTGCCTCTACCACCCTTTCAGGCAGTGAGTTCCAAATTCCAACCACCCTCTGGGTGAAAAAGTTTTTCCTCAAATCCCCTCTAAACCTCCTGCCCCTTACCTTGAAACAATGCCCCCTGGTTATTGACCCCTCTACTAAGGGGAAAAGTTCCTTTCTATCTACCCAAATGGGCCCTACTCTTTCCCTGGTTATCCTTTTGCCCTTAATCTACTTATAAAACACCTTGGGATTTTCCTTTATTTTGCCCGCCAGTGTTTTTTCATGCCCCCTCTTCGCTCTCCTAATTTCTTTTTTAAGTACCCCCCTGCACTTTCTATACTCCTCTAAGGCTTCCACTGTTTTTAGTCCTTTGTATCTGCCAAAAGCCTCCTTTTTTCCCCCTAATCCATTCTTGTATATTCCTTGACATCCAAGGTTCCCTGGACTTGTTGGTCCCACCCTTGACCTTTACAGGAACATGTTGGCTCTGTACTCTCTCTATTTCCTTTCTGAAAGACTCTCACTGCTCTGATGTGGATTTTCCTACAAGTAGCTGATCCCAGTCCACTTTGGCCAGATCCTGCTTTTTTGCAGAGGCCGGAGTCGGGAGGAGCAGAGAGTGGCGGTTCAGTAAGTATTTAAACTCACTTTCGCGGGCTTTTTTCAAGAGGCCGGTGTCGGGTGCGGAGAGAGCGACGGTACAGTGAGTATTTAAACTCACTTTCGCGGGCTTTTTTCAGAGGCCGGTGTCGGGAGCGGCGAGAGCGACGGTACAGTGAGTATTTAAACTCACTTTCGCGGGTTTTTTTTCCCCCAGAGGCTTACCAATCTCGCAGACCGGCGGCAGCGTTCCAGAACCACATCACAATTCAAAAAGTGACGCGGGCAAGAGGAAGCAGCTGACTGGGTGAGTACGGCCAGGTGAGTATTTATACTACTCTATAGTTTGACAGATAAGGCTAATAGTTTATAAAGTTTAGAAGGTCTTAATTTTGTGGTTATAATTTCTAAGGTCTCTGTTGTGTAGCGGGGAGTGCTAGTAAACAAGGGCCCTTGACTATATCATTTAATTGTAGTGTAATTGGTGGTATTGATTTGATTTAATTTAAATTAATTAAAGGGTAAGTCATGGCAGCACAGCTCGGCCCCGTGGTATGCTCCTCCTGCGCTATGTGGGAAATCAGGGACACTTCCTGTGTCCCTGACGACCATGTGTGCGGGAAGTGTATACAGCTGCAGCTACTGGCAGACCGCATTGCGGCGCTGGAGCTGCGAATGGATGCATACTGGAGCATTCGCGATGCTGAGGACATCGTGGATATCACGTTTAATGGGTTGGTCACACCGCAGGAAAAGGGTGCACAGGCAGGAAGGGAATGGGTGACCGCCAGGCAGAGTAGTAGGCGCAGGCAGGTAGTGCAGTGTTCCCCTGTGGCCATCCCCCTCTCAAACAAATATACCACTTTGGATATTGTTGAGGGGGATGGCTAATCGGGGGAAGGCAGCAGCAACCAACTTCCTGGCACCATGGGTGGTTCTGCTGCACAGGAGGGGAGGAAAAAGAGCGGGAAAGCTAGTGATAGGGGATTCTATTGTAAGGGGAATAGATAGGCGTTTCTGCGGCCGCAAACGAGACGCCAGGATGGTATGTTGCCTTCCTGGTGCAAGGGTCTAGGATGTCTCGGAGCGGCTGCAGGGCATTCTGGAGGGGGAGGGTGAACAGCCAGTTGTCGTGGTGCATATAGGTACCAACGATATAGGTCAAAAACGGGATGAGGTCCTAAAAGCTGAATATAGGGAGTTAGGAGGTAAATTAAAAAATAGGACCTCAAAAGGTAGCAATCTCAGGATTGCTACCGGTGCCACATGCTAGTCAGAGTAGAAAAAGAAGGATATTTCAGATGAATAAGTGGCTAGAAGAATGGTGCAAGGGGGAGGGATTCAAATTCCTGGGACATTGGAACCGGTTCTGGGGGAGGTGGGACTCGTACAAACTGGACGGTTTGCACCTGGGCAGGACTGGGACCGATGTCCTCGGGGGAGTGTTTGGTAGTGCTGTTGGGGAGGGTTTAAACTAAAATGGCAGGGGGTTGGGAACCTGTGCAGGGAGACAGAGGAAAGGGAAGCAAGGATAGAAACACAAGACAAGAAGGAGAAAAGCAAAAGTGGAAGGCAGAGAAATCACGGGTGTAAATCAAACATGGCCACAGTAAACAATTATTCTAAATGGTCTAAGAGTGTTAAAAAAACAAGCCTGAAGGCTCTGTGTCTTAATGCGAGGGGCATTCGTAATAAGGTGGATGAATTAGCTGCGCAAATAGATGTAAACGGATATGATATAATTGGGATTACGGAGACATGGCTCCAGGGTGACCAAGGCTGGGAATTCAACATCCAGGGGTATTCAATATTCAGGAAGGACAGGCAAAAAGGAAAAGGAGGTGGGGTAGCATTGCTGGTTAAAGAGGAGATTAACACAATAGTAAGGAAGGATATTAGCTCTGATGATGTGGAATCTGTATGGGTAGAGCTGAGAAATACCAAGGGGCAGAAAACGTTAGTGGGAGTTGTATACAGACCCCCAAACAGTAATGCTGAGGTTGGGGATGGCATTAAACGGGAAATTAGAGACGCGTACAATGAGGGCACAGCAGTTATCATGGGTGACTTTAATCTACGTATAGATTGGGCTAACCAAATTAGTAACAATACTGTGGAGGAGGAATTCCTAGAGTGTATACGGGATGGTTTCCTAGACCAATATGTTGAGGAACCAACTAGAGATCAGGCCATCTTAGACTGGATATTATGTAATGAGAAAGGATTAATTAGCAATCTTATTGTGCGAGGCCCCTTGGGGAGGAGCGATCATAATATGATAGAATTCTTCATTAAGATGGAGAGTGAAGTAGTTGACTCAGAGACTACGGTCCTGAATTTAAATAAAGGAAACTACGATGGTATGAGGCGCGAGTTGGCTAGGATGGATTGGGGAACGTTACTTAAAGGGTTGACGGTGGATAGGCAATGGCAAACATTTAAAGATCGCATGGATGAACTACAGAATTTGTTCATCCCAGTGTGGCCTAAGAATAAAACAAAAAGGGTGACTCAACCGTGGCTAACAAGGGAAATTAGGGATAGCATAAGATCCAAGGAGAGGGCTTATAAATTGGCCAGAAAAAGCAGCAAACCTGAGGATTGGGAGCAGTTTAGGATTCAGCAAAGGAGGACAAAGGGATTAATTAAGAGGAGGAAAATAGAGTATGAGAGTAAGCTTGCAGGGAACATAAAAACTGACTGTAAAAGCTTCTATAGATATGTGAAGAGAAAGAGATTGGTGAAGTCAAGCGTAGGTCCCTTGCAGTCAGAATCAGGGGAATTTATAATGGGGAACAAAGAAATGGCAGACCAATTAAATACATACTTTGGTTCTTTCTTCACAAAGGAAGACACAAATAACCTCCCAGAGATGTCAGGGAACATAGGGTCGAATAAGAAGGAAGAACTGAATGAAATCAGTATTTGTAGGGAAATGGTGTTAGGGAAATTGACCGGATTGAAGGCCGATAAATCCCAAGGGCCTGATAATCTACATCCCAGGGTACTTAAGGAAGTGGCCCTAGAAATAGTAGATGCATTACTGGTCATCTTCCAAAATTCTATAGACTCTGGAACAGTTCCCATGGATTGGAGGGTAGCTAATGTAACCCCACTATTTAAAAACGTGGTAGAGAGAAAACGGGGAATTATAGACCGGTAAGCCTGACATCGGTAGTGGGGAAAATGCTAGAGTCCATTATAAAAGATGTAATAGCAGAGCACTTGGAAAACAGTGACAGGATCAGACAAAGTCAACATGGATTTACAAAAGGTAAATCATGCTTGACTAATCTACTGGAATTTTTGTGAGGATGTAACTGGTAGAATAGATAAGGGAGAACCAGTGGATGTGGTGTATTTGGACTTTCAGAAGGCTTTCGATTAGGTCCCGCATAAGAGATTAGCGTGCAAAGTTAAAGCACATGGGATTGGGGGTAAGGTACTGACTTGGATAGAAAACTGGTTGGCAGACAGGAAGCAAAGAGTTGGAATAAACGGGTCTTTTTCCGAGTGGCAGGCAGTGACTAGTGGGGTACCGCAGGGATCGGTGCTAGGACCCCAGTTATTCACAATATATATTAATGATCTAGACGAGGGAACTAGATGTAATATCTCCAAGTTTGCAGATGACACAAAGCTGGGTGGGCGTGTGTGCTGTGAGGATGATGCAGAGAAACTCCAGTATGATTTGGACAGGTTGGGTGATTATACTGCATCTGCCCAATGTGGATAAATGCGAGGTTATCCACTTTGGTGGCAAAAACAGGAAGGCAGATTATTATCTGAACGGCAATAGATTGGGAAAAGGGGAAGTGCACCGAGACCTGGGTGTCCTTGTGCACCAATCGCTGAAGGTAAGCATGCAGGTGCAGCAGGCGGTTAAGAAGGCAAATGATATGTTGGCCTTCATAGCGAGAGGATTTGAGTACAGGAGCAAGGATGTCTTGCTGCAGTTGTACAGGGCCTTGGTGAGACCACACCTTGAGTATTGTGTGCAGTTCTGGTCGCCTTATCTGAGGAAGGATGTTCTTGCCATGGAGGGAGTGCAGCGAAGATTCACCAGACTGATACCTGGGATGGTAGGAATGATGTATGAGAGAGATTGGGTCGATTGGGCTTGTATTCGCTAGAGTTTAGAAGCATGAGAGGGGATCTCATTGAAACTTATAAAATTCTAACAGGACTAGACAGACTAGATGCAGGAAGGATGTTCCCGATGGCAGGGGAGTCCAGAACCAGGGGTCACAGTCTAAAGATAAGGGGTCAGCCATTTCGGACTGAGATGAGGAGGAATTTCTTCACCCAGAGAGTGGTGAACCTGTGGAATTCTCTACCACAGAAGACAGTTGAGTCCAATTCATTAAATATATTCAAGAAGGAGTTCGATATATTTCTTAAGGCTAAGGGGATCAAGGGATATGGGGAGAAAGCAGGGACAGGGTACTGAATTTGGATGATCAGCCATGATCGCATTGAATGGTGGAGCAGGCTCGAGGGGCCGAATGGCCTACTCCTGCTCCTATCTTCTATGTTTCTATGTTTAAATCAGCCTTCCCCCAATTTAGAACCTTTATTTCTGGTCCATCTTTGTCCTTTTCCATGACTACCTTAAATCTCACCGAGTTATGGTCACGGTCACCAAAATGCTTTACACTGACACTTCTAGCACTTGCCCGGCTACATTCCCTAGAATTAGGTCCAGTACCGCCCCCTCTCTTGTAGGACTTTCTACATGCTGGCTCAAAAAGCTCTCCTGGGTGCACTTTAAGAATTCCGCACCCTCTAAAGCCTTTCACAGTGATCATCCCAGTTAATATTGGGAAAGTTGAAATCCCCTACTATTATTACCCTATTTCTAGTGTAGTGATAGGGTAGATAGAAAGAAACTATTTCCGCTGGTTGGGGAATCTAGGACTAGGGTGACATAGCCTAAAAATTAGAGCCAGGCCTTTCAGGAGTGAAGTTAGGAAACACTTCTACACGCGAAGGGTGGTAGAATTTTGGAACTCTCTTCCTCAAACGGTAATTGATGCTGGGTCAATTGTTAATTTTAAATCTGAGCTTGATAGATTGCTGTTAACCAAAAGTATTAAGGGATATGGGGCAAAGGTGGGTCTATGGAGTTTGGTCACAGATCAGCCATGATCTCATTAAATAGCGGAACAGGCTCGAGGGGCTCAATGGCCTACTCCTGTTCCTATGTTCTCATGATGGATGGAGTCTGATTTACATTCAATTTATTAAACTCAGCTTCCTGATAGGCTTACTGAAGATTTTTGTTATTAAACAATTAACGTGATTGTTTTTTGTTCTGTCTAGTAGCAGTACAGGATCAAAGAGCGGCTTAAATGAGATCAGTAGAAATACTTGGAACGAAGTATAAAATTACTGAGAATAAATAAAGACACATAATTAAATGATGCACGTCCTCACTTTACAAGCACACTAAATAAAACTTTCCACATACAAGTCGCTTCCTCAAAGGACTTTTCTATTATTTGAAGTAAAATTAATTACATCTTTTATACTTCATTACAAAAGGATCTTCGCAATTCTCAAAGTAGACCAGATCCCATGCACTTTAATGAGATACTCTTCTGATGTACACACACTCTTTTTAAGTACAAAAGCAAATTCCACTTTGAGCCCAATCGGCAGACAAACTTGCGTCCATTTTGAGAAGTGTTTTTTTTCCCTTGAATTTCCGCTCAAACTCATTTGCATATTGCTGAACGCACAATCTGCCACAAACCAGTGCAATCGAGCAGTGTTTTAAAACGTAACTTTAAAAAAAAAGTTGCTTTAAAAATATTCCTTGATGTACTTCAGAATGTTAACTTGGTGCAATTTGAATAATACAGCTAAAAATGGGTTTATCACAAAAAATAAGCGTCTTTAATCACAATGTCAATCCACCACCTGTGAGTAAACTAATTTTAAATTACTGAACCATTACTGAAAATATACAGAACCATTTGCTAGTTATATTGGGGTACAGTGGTCAGTTTCTCAGTAAATTAAAAATATAATTACATTCAAAAGCCTTTAAAAGGTGCCTATCAGTGTCCTTGCAGCCAATAGAACCAGCTTAATTTTTTTTAGAGCCTCCTCGAAGGCCTGCAAACGAGCGCAATTAGCGGAAACTCACAAGGGTGATAAATTCACCCTGGGGATGTGGCCAGTTTTGTGGGTGGGGTGATGGTTTGTAACTGGCGCAATAGATCGCGGAAACTTGATTTGCGCTCAACGTAATTTGCGCTTAAAATTCCGTGATCTTTTGCGCAGGTTACACAGATTTCGGGTGAATTGCGCCGAAAAGTCCAGCACAACCGAGCAGAAACTCTATCCCTACATGTTTCTGTTTATTTTCTGCAGCAGAATTAATACTTTCAGTTAAACCTATTTATTATAAACTTACGAACAAGTTCTCTTATTAAAATTATTTGCATGTATTATTGCTGTCACTTTTACGTGATAACTAACTTTACTAACCTCAGGCACCACTGAAGTAGGCTTCTTTTTTTCTTCCACGTTTTTCTGCTTAAGAATAACTTTCTCCACTTCCAATGTCCCAATCACTGTGTTGGGTTTGAATCGAATTTGGTTCTTCTCTCTTCCCACCAATTCTATAGTATGACTTGATGGATTCAAATGATATTTGCCACAGAGGAAAATCAACAAATCCATCATGGGTGTGCTAGAAAAATAAATGTTTGTTGCAGGTTAAACAGCTCATTGTCACCAACAAACTGCTGTGCAAGAGATTAACTAGCGAACAATACCACCGTGTGATTCGCTCCAATAATTGGACGTGGTCAGCTTTCAATAGCAACTGCCACGTTGCAGGAAAATGATGAATGGATCCTAACAGGACAGGATAAGAACCTATTTTTAATTTTAATAAATCTTAATGAAATTCTGACTTTATTAAAAAAAAGCCTAAATCTGAGAGCCATGATAGGTCAAGATAATAAATAAAGCTCATTGAACAAATCTCTGTTTACAATCGTTTAAGATACTAGGAGCATTCAAGATGGAGACATTTTGTCACCGATAAATGCATTACATATCCAGTTTTCCCCAGAGAATAATAGAACTTTGGAACAAGGTGCAGACTAGTGCGGTAACTGATGCTTCACACCTTTAAAAAAGAGCTGGAATGATTCCTGGCTGGGGCAGAGATCACGTTATACAAGAGGTACGTGCCAAGTATTAAAAGTCGTGGGCAATATGATCCCCATGACTAATTTTGATCGCCTGTTTGGGGGGGGGGGGGGGGGGGGGGGGCAAATAGGAATTTTTCCTATTTTATCCCTACTTGGCCTTGGGTTTTTTTATCTGGTTAAACGCTTCCTCCAGGAGATTACATGGTTTCTGGTGGGTAGGGAGTGTCTAATTGTGACGCATAAAGCATCACAACTATATGAAATAGGCTGGATGCACCAGTTGGTCTTTTCCTGTCTGATATTTTTGTATGTTCGTATTTCATAACCAACACTGGTATGAACAAGAATGACATACACAAGGATAACTTCCTTTAAAGGAAAACATTTCTGGAAAAACACTTTTTAACCAAATAATACTTTGAGTCTTGGAGATGACCTCAGGTCAGCATGAATCCAGATGCTTGGTATAAATAAATCATTACAATAGACATATCATGGCAGAAGATGCTTTGTAACTTAGATTAAAGGAAAATGGTTCAATCTGGTGATTGGTCTTGGAGTATAAATAATGGATAGATTTGCCTCTAAAAAGAGTTCATTTCAGACCACCCTATCCAGACAATCTCAGATCAGCCCGTTATTCACAAAGACCGATCAGAAACAAGGACAAATATAACATGTCTACAACAGAAGGACAGAGGGATCATTTGCGAGAAAGCTAATCAAATAAAGCAAGAGCCTGCTGAAAATCATCTTAAATGCACAGAGTTTCCATAGTTGCCAACTGACTGCTTTTCATGAGGACATAAGTGTTTCTTGCCCCTGTTCGTGCTGCTTGTGGGTGGGCCAAAAAATCTGCTTATTTTGGAACATGCCAAATTGTCCCGTACTGCACGGTCAGTCATCTCTTCTGCACATGCATGCTGTTTCAGTGCAAGCACAGACAATGCTTCGAGCGAATTCAGCCAGCTGTTCTCAGTTGTCAGAAAAGTACACAAATGGGGTTTGAAGGTTAGCAACTTCAAGTTTATTGTACTTCTGCTGGGAATTTTATCAGGTCCAACTTCTGGCACTGTGAGTTGTGAAGTATATTAACCTTACTCTACACTCTGTGCTGCTAAATTCTGCGCTAATTACAAATGCAAACAAAAAGATTGAGTAAATTATCTTTGTTTTTTGGTTCTCTACCACTTTCTTCCTACAAATTACCTCTTGTTCATGAAGCTACTTTTGAATATTGCAAATTAATTGAAATTAGTAATTAAAAAAAAAGTGAATGCAAATCTACTAAAAAGTAGGGGAGTGGGATTAATTGGATAGCTCTTTCAAAGAGTCCGTACAGTCACGATGAGCTGAATGGCCTCCTTCTGTGCTGTATGATTCTATGAAATGTATAATGGGAGGACATAGTCATTTCCATCACTACTCGATTATAGACAACTTGCACCATTGCTAACCGAATGTAATATTGCAAGCATCCACAGATATAAGATTTAAAGGAAAGAGAAAGCTTTATTATTCAAATAATGAAGAACAAGTAGTATCTGCATGCTCTTTCCCCCTCCTAAACACGGTTGCAGAATAAGAACTCTGTAAATTTAGTCCCAATATATTCTAGATAGTTTGCCAAGTGAAATTATTCTGTAATGCCAGTCTGTGAAGGCATTAAAATGATACCAGAACGATGCATGTTTGTCTGTTCAATGGGTAAATTACTGTATAATGCAAATTAAAGTGAGTTGGTGAAAAAAATGTCTATTGCACCAAATGAAGTTTGTATTGTAAATAAATGTTTTAACTTATGCCCAACCAATCTGTGCTAACAAGAGTTAATACTAAAACACATTGCATGTGCAATCATATAAACAAAATGATTAACATTACTTTATATGATGCACTGAGTGGTCACATCACAAATAGCCACAATGATGATGTAATTTATAGCCACAATGTTAATTGAAAGGGAGGCAAGACATAGAAACATAGAAAATAGGTACAGGAGTAGACCATTCGGTCCTTCGAGCCTGCACCGCCATTCAATGCGTTCATGGCTGAACATGCTACCTCAGCACCCCATTCTGCTTTCTCGCCATACCCCTTGATCCCCCTAGTTGTGAGTGTTATATCTAAAGACGTTTTAGAAAGCGCCACGGTAGACGCACAAACTACCCAGCTTTAAAAAGATGCATTATTGGTGAGTGAGGGAAAAGGAACAAATAAAAACCACCGACCTTCCATTTATACTGGTTGATTGCTCCACTCCTCCTGGCAGAACTACAGTCAAATCAAAGTGTGTATTCAAGACACTGTCTTTCTGTTCCATGGTTATATTTTCACCTTCTAGACTCTTAGCTATTGAAGAACTCTCAACATGCTTGGCGAATGTTGGTGGTGCTGGGGCTTTTGGCTTGGATCTTTTGCTGTTGGTAAAAATAACAAAAAAAAAATCTATTAATGAAAACATATTGAACAGCATAATTTTTTTTAAAAATCTTAAAAATAAAAACCAAACCTAAATTCTTCCAATTAACTAGTGGGCAAAAATATTGTTCGGAGTAGCACTAAGCCAAACAAGACCAGGAGGTTACAATATCTGTGGAGTTAATACAGAAGAATAGCCAGTTAGGCAAAGTACCCAAGTTGCCCATGGAACTGCACGCGAGCAGGAGTCGGCACATTCAAAAGTGAAAACAGGACAAAAGTGAAGGCGGGGGGGTGCGGATAAAAAGTTAAAAACCTCAACATTGCTCGCATTATATTTGTTTTTTAAAAACATTTTTTCCACCTGAAAAAGATCAAGTGCCAATAAATGAACTAATTATAATGAATGGCGAAAACATGCAATTTAAATCCAAATGCCAAGCTTCTTCAAGCCAACTGCAGAATTCTAATCGCCTTAGTCAGTCTGAACATTGCTGATCTGATTGTCTTTCCTGGAGAAGGTAAATATCAAAACACATTCTTTTGGTAAATGTAGTGGCTTGTTTTGGATTAGCATTCCTTCCTTTTTAAATTATTAGCATATTAAACAAGTGCTAGCACTACAATATGGTAGGTTTTGCGCTGACATGGTGACATTTTAAATTACATTTTATTGTGGTCACTTCATAAATGACCCTTAAGGTTACTGCATTATGCAAGAACATTTGCTCCTCTAAGCTCAAAAACATAATATATCACAACATAAAGCACACCAGAAATATATTTAAATGAATGCATGAATATTCATTTTACTGACACTTTCTGGTGCTTTCGGCCCCAAAAAAGCACTCCATAAACAAATGCAAAGTGTGTTTGTGCTATGTATCCAGGAGAGAGACATTTCCCCAACTGAAAACAGCAGTAACTATCCAATGGATTCCAGTATCATTGAAGCTCAAACCTCCATACCCACGATGTTCTACAAAATGCTAGTTGTTCAAGATAATCTATCACATACCAACAAGTGAGATGAAATTCTTCTGGTGAAATGATTTTATGAAAAAGTCAGTGCAATATTAAAAAGGAGCAGATGGTGTGATACCTTAAGTTGGGATTCCGAAAAAGGTGGGACCCCACAGAAAGGGAGAGGAGAAAAAAAATTGCGTGCACACGTTAAATCCTTAAAAAAAAGCCAACCAATAGAATCCCTCTACCACATGTAAGATAAATATGGATGGCATTATTCCAACATATGGGCGTTACAAGATTGACTCACATGTGGTGAAATTAATCTTGGACTGCACTCATTATGCAGCAGGTTTGAATTATGCCATCTGTGTTTATACCTCGTATATAAAAAATAGATTAGAGTATACATGCTGGTGCTTTATACTGCTAGCTGCACGACTCATGCCTATCTTGTACAGATTTCACCTCAAAAACTTGGTATGATAAACTATTATAATAATAGAACACAATATATAGATCACAAAGTATTTGAGCCAACAACGTCTGTGGTCTTTTCTGACTGAATGGTAGTAACAACCAAACCATTTTATACCCGACACTAAACGCAAGGAGCTTATGCACTTCTCAGTCTCTAAAAAGAGGCCAGCCAAATGGTTGCTTCGATTGCCCTTCCTTTCTCTTTCTTTCATCCATATGTACCAGAGCTCCATGTTTACATGCTACCCCTCAGCATTAACTGAAATTGGGACAGCTTTCACATGTATGCTTATATCACCCAAATTTAACTGTCTGCCACACTGACTCCGAAGTGTTGCTGTACTTTTGGACTGCTTGATCAGCATCAAATCCTGGATAGGTTATGTTTCCTTCAGCTCAATGCTAGGAAAACCAAAGCCATTCTTTTTGGCTCCTTCCAGTACCTATATGCTTCTGGCAGTGAACAAGCAGGCCAGATGCACTCCAGGTGTGCTTCAATCTGTGATCCTTTGCTTTAGTGGCACAGAAACAGAATTGTACTGGGAAAATGATGGGAATGGGAGTCAACGAGGGGCTTAGAGGAGACAAAGACATCAAAGGCAGATGCAAAGGAGCTGTTGTGTAGCAAGGGTGCAGCGGATGTGTCAAGGCAAATGAAAGGCCGGAGAAGAGAAAGGTGCGAGTATGATAGGGTATTGGTAAAGGAACAGCCCATTACGCAGCCATGTAAATCAGCTTACTAAGTCTAAATCTAGCAGGAGTGGTCATGAATACCTTTATTAATATTAAACCTTATACTTCATTCCTGAACCCCATAAAATATAGGCACGAAAAATAAAACTAATGGCTTTTTAAAATTATTTAAATTACTTCTGAACACACAAAAATGATGGACAGGAAAAAACCCAGCTGGTCCATCAAGCCTGTCATAAGAACATAATGCCAGTGTTGGACTGGTGGACTGACATAAGAACATAAGATGTAGGAGCAGGAGTAGGTCATTTGGCCCCTCGAGCCTGCTCCGCCATTCAATAAGATCATGGCTGATCTGATCTTGGCCTCAACTCCACTTTCCTGCCCGCTCCCCATAACCCTCGACTCCCTTATCGTTCAAAAATCTGTCTGTCTCCACCTTAAATACAGTAGTGATGCCTTCATCACGATTCACACCACCACCAGCCCCCCTTCCCCCCCCCCATCACCATAAAAATTGTTGAAGTTCCTTCATCTCATTAGTAAACTAAACCCTGAAATTGCTGTTGACCATCTTATGGCAGGAGAAATTAAAAATTTTATAGTTAAAAAACAAACTTGTACAGCATCTTTCAACTTTATGCTTGCAAAAGTTTATGCAGTGACCCGCGACACAAGTCGAATAATACACTCTACAATAACACACTCCAGCATTTTATTTAGGCTAACATAAAGCAAGCTGCAATGAGTTGAGAATGTATTTAATAGTTTAATGTAATAAAAAAAACTAGGTAGTTAGAAAAAAATACTTTCTGTGGCTATCATTCAAATGCAGAATGGCCAAGTGGTCCATTTGTGTAATGCTTCTTAAATTTCCATTACATTTTTCAACAACTATAAATAAACTACTTGAAATGGGAGGAGAAATTTTATTCAGTTTGACCACCTTACATCCAAGGGCTGTTAATGAAGGAAAACTGAGGTTAAGGAGGTCTGTTGCGGAAAATGGTTCCACAAAATTTTCCCACATTCCCTCCACCCATCACTTGCCAGGGAACGGTAGTATAGTGGTTATGTTACTGGACTAGTAATCCAGAGGTTTGGACTAATGATCCAAAGGCAGCTGTGGAATTTAAATTCAGTTAATTATATGAATCTGGAAAAAAAGCTCGTATCAGTAATGGTGACCAAGAAACTGCTGGATGATCATAAAACCCATCTGGTTCACTAATGTCCTTTAGGGAAGGAAATCTGCCGTCCTTACTTGGTCTGGCCTATATGTGACTCCAGATCCACAGTAATGTGGTCGACTCTTAACTGTCCTCTGAAATGGCCTAGCAAACCACTCAGTTGTAACAGACCGCTACGAAAAACAAGAATAATAAAACCGGACGGACCAACTGGCATCAACCTAGGCTCCGGCTTTGGACACGACAGTGGCACACCCAGCCAAGTCGACCCTGCAAAGTCCTCCTCACGAACATCTGGGGACTTGTGCCAAAAGTGGGAGAGCTGTCCCACAGACTAGTCAAGCAACAGCCTGATATAGTCATACTGACAGAATCATTCCTTTCAGCCAACGTCCCAGACTCCTCCATCACCATCCCTGGGTATGTCCTGTCCCAGCGGCAGGACAGACCCACCGGGGTGGCAGCACAGTGGTATACAGTCGGAAGGGAGTGGCCCTGAGAGTCCGCAACATTGACTCCGGACACCATGAATTCTCATAGCTTCAGGTCAAGCATGGGCAAGGAAACCTCCTGGTGATAACCACCTACTGCCCTCCCATAGCTGGTAAATCAGCACTCCTCCATGTTGAACACTACTTGGAAGAAGCACTGAGGATAGCAAGGGCACAGAATATATTCTGGGTGGGGTACTTCAATATCCATCACCAAGAGTGGCTCAACAGCATCACTACTGGCCGAGACCTGAAGGACATAGCTGCCAGACTGGCCCTGCGGCAGGTGGTGAGAGAACCAACACACAAGAAAAACCTACTTAACCTCGCCTTCACCAATCTACCTGTCGCAGATGCATCTGTCCGTGAAAGCATTGGTAGCAGTGACCACCGCACACAGTCATTGTGGAGACAAACTCCCATCTTCACACTGAGGACACCCTCCATCGTATTTTGTGGCACTACCACCGTGCTAAATGAGATAGATTCAGAACAGATCTAGCAGCTCAAAACTGGGCTTCCATAAGGCACTGGACCAGCCACATTAATACAGTGACAACAAGAGCAGGTCAGAGGCTGGATATTCAGTGATGAGTGTCTCACCTCCTGACTCCCCAAAACCTTTCTACCATCTGCAAGGCACAAGTCAGGAGTATGATGGAATACTCTCCACTTGCCTGGATGAGTGCAGCTCCAACAACACTCAAGAAGCTCAACACCATCCAGGGCAAAGCAGCCCGCTTGATTGACATTCCATGCACCACCTTAAACATTCACTCCCTCCACCACCGGCGCACCATGGCTGCAGTGTGTACCATCTACAAGATGCACTACAGCAACTCACCAAGGCTTCTTCGACAGAACCTCCCAAACCTGTGATCTTTACCAGGTAGAAGGACAAGGGCAGCAGGCACATGGGAACACCATCATCTGCAAGTTCCCCTCCAAGTTACTCACCATCCTGACTTGGAAATATATCACCATTCATTAATCGTTGCTGGGTCAAAATCCTGGAACTCCCTCCCTAACAGCACTATGAGAGTACCTTCACCACACGGACTGCTGCGGTTCAAGAAGGCGGCTCACTACCACTTTCTCAAGGGCAATTAGGGATGGGCAACAAATGCTGGCCTTGTCAGCAACTTCCACATCCCAGGAACGAATTTTAAAAAAGCCCCGTTGTACGTAAGTGACAACAGGTAGGCTGGGCTTGGTGCAAAGTCCCATTTCCCAGTTCTGCCTCCCAGGAACAATGCCTGTAACGAAGTAGTGTTCAGAGTTCTTTGAGAGCAGGAATTAAACAGTAGAATTGATAATGACTTTTGACACATTGTTTTTTTTTGCTGTACTCTCCTGTTACTTCTCACCCTCCCCATTATGATTTTTTGCAGCAGGGCTTTTTAGTTTTGGAGGTTTCTCAATTTTATGCAGTTGTTGGCCACACTCTTAAGAAACTGCAGAAAGTGAAACACAGCAGCTGTACAAGATATCCCTCCCACGCAGTGGCAGACTCCAAATAGAAGGTGCACATAGTGATGGGAACCTGACCTGAATACTTAATTAGCCATGATCCAGGAAATGGAACAGGGTAACAGTGGGTCAGCCAGGGGCCAGATGTCCTCACATTATTCCAGTAGGAATGCTGCTCACGAAAATCCTGTCCCAAATCTCAAAAGATACTCAAATACCCTTTCCATATTATGTTGTCTATGTTTCCAAGATGCCTTTGAAAAAAGTGTTTTCTGAAATTATGCTACATCGTGTTTTTTCTCTCCATCCCTGCCACTCCCTCCCTCCATGGCCGCAACGATTCATTTCCTACTACAAAATGAGTTTACTGTTGAAAACTTTAGCTGACAGCAATTTTACTAATCAAGAGCAATGTTGTGCTATCTTCTGAAGCTTAAAGATAGGGTCATGGCCTTAGAAAGCAAGGTACAGGAACTTACCTTGGTCAGGTGATAACCGATGCCAAGCAGGATAGATCATATCACAGAAGGTAGTCAGTAGGTGGATATGGATACAGTAACCCTGAGGTGTACGCCTCAGGGAGGCAAGTGAAGTTGATTCTGTGGGAGGGGGTAAGCTATAGAAAGAACTACTCTGCATGGAGATCTCTAACGTGAAAAAATCCAAGCTCACACAAGGGGTATGCTACAGACCATCAGATCAACACAAGAAAGAAGACAGTTTGATCTACAAAGAGATAAAACCTCAAGTTGTCCAGCATCAGAGTTGGTAAATGTAATGCATAACTGCTTCATGATTCAGTGCGCAAGGGAAGCCACGAGAGGCACTATTCATCTGTTACTTGGTAACTGACCCAGGCAATGTACAGGAAATCAAAGTTGTATTACCCTTGGGGGGCAGTGACCACAGACTGATCAAGTTTAACATGAGTTGGGATCCAATTAAACCCAAGAACAGCAGCAAGGGCTAAATTTAAAGAGATGAGGAAAGATTTAAAACAAATGGAGCAGAGGAGGATGTTTATAACATTTCAGTAGAAGACAAACAGAACGCCTTTTTTTTAAAAAAATGCTGAATATACAAGTCATGTACCAAGATCAGCAAGCCAGCCTGACCCTAAATAAATTAACAAATTAAAAGTAAAATAAAGAGGAATAATATCCTTTACAAATACTGCAGGGAGAAGAAGGAGGGGCTGACTGGGATGAAAACAAGATCAGAGAAACAAGTTAAAAGGGTGATCAGAGGGGCTAAGAGAGACCTGTGGGGCCAACAAACATGGCTGCAGAGGTAAAAACATAACAGTAAGAGCAAGAGAGCTGTTATAAAAGAAGTGAGGACATTAAAAGATGCAAATAGGTTTGGAACTGAGGATGAAAACAGGATAGTAAATATTCCAAATGATTACTTCCACAAAGTATTAACAAGGAATGAGATGTACAACATGCTTTCCCCCCAACAAAAGTATCAAGGCAAAATTCAGGACTTCAATATAAATGAGATGGAAGTTCTAGACCAGCTGAAAAGGCTTAAAAGGAAGAAACCCCCAAAAGGTATGTGGTATTTTACATATGGGCCCGTATTTTCTGATGCCTACGGGTGTACACGAGCGGTGTACACACCCGTAGGGACATCAGAAATGCCGGTTTCAGACATGTGAAGCGCATGCGCTGAAAACCGGCATTTTCGATCTGTCAAGAATCCTCGACAGATCGAACGCCTGCCCTGGAGAAGGGCCTCTGCAGGGGAGAAGAGTTCCGCTTTCTACAGAACCTCCGCCCGCTGAAAACCCTTAGAAATCTTAGGCCTGGTAAAAGCAGGCATAAAGCCTGCTTTTACCAGCATTAGAGTTGAAAAAAGTTTTAAAATTTTTTTCACTCATTTATAATTTAAAAATAGGTAAGTTTATTTTTAGCCCCATAAAAATCTTTAATTATTTTTTTCAAAAAATTTAATTTTTGTTTAAAATATTTAATTTACTGTAATTTTAACTAATTTTAAAAACATGATGGTTTAAAAAAAAAAAATTATTTAATGTTTTAGTGTCTTTTTGGGGTGATCTCTATTCATATATTTGACAGGTCTATCTGTCAAAAGTATGAAGGAAGATTCCCTTCTCCTATTGGCTGGCCTGGCCCACGTGATTCCAGGGACGCATGCGCCCCTGGGATACGATGACCCTGCGCATTTCGAGTTTGGAGCGGCCCAGGAGCGGAAGTTTCCGGACCTCGGGAGCCCTCAGGTAAGTTCGTAGATTTTTCTCCGATAGGAGGCAAATGCACGCAGGAAGCCTCCTATCGGAAATTACGGGCCATGGTATTTTACATAAGATATACAGCACAGAAACAGGCCCAATCAGTCCATGCCGACGTTTATGCTCCACTCGAGCCTCCTCCCGTCTTTCCACATCTAACTATCAGCATAACCTTCTATTCCCTTCTCCCTCATATGCTTATCTAGCCTCCCCTTAAATACATCTATACTATTCGCTTCAACCACTCCCTATGGTAGCGAGTTCCACATTCTTGCCACTCTTGGGTAAAGAAGTTTCTTCTGAATTCCCTATTTGATTTCTTGGTGACTATCTTATATTGATGGCCTCTAGTTTTGCTCTCCTCCACAAGTGGAAACACTGGGCTGGATTTTGATACTGGAGCGGGTTGGGGTCGTGTCATCCGCATTTCGTGTTATCCACCCGACTGCAATTGGATGTGGGAGATTGATGCAATTTTCACCTAATTGGGCAATTGAGTTCCAGCATGCGGGAACCCATGAACCAATTAGTGGTTTCAGTCTGAAAGTCGCCTCTGATGATGTCATCATTGCTGCTGCATTGAAGGTCAGAGACTGCTTGGCCTTTGCTGCGAGGGGACCTGGATGCAAAATGAGCAGCAGCTCTAAGTCTGTGGAGAGAGAGAGAGAGAGAGAGAGACATTTTTGCATCCAGGTCCTCTCTCACAGCAAAGGCCAGGCAGTCTCCGAAGACCTTCAATGCAGCAGCATCAGAAGCGACTTTCACACCTAATACTACTACTACCTTCATCACATCTCCGTTGTAATAGTGGACCTGTAGCTGATAGTCAGCTATCCAAATGTGCTCCCGCCAGGTTTCACAATCGTGGTTCAGAACAGGCGTGCTTCACGTAGATCAAGGGTTAAAAATCACAAAGGCCCTTCAAAATGGCATTATAGAGCCAATTTAGTGCTTGTTAAAGGCCTTAACAGCCTATCCCGCCTCTTAAAGGCGGGATGGAGTCGGGCCCAGCAGACACGATTTAATGAAAATTGCGTGGAGGCGGGATGGAGGCGGACTTGTGCCCGCCCGCCAGTTTTTGCAATTTTAACCCCCCACACGCCTCCAAACCCACCTCCACGGGTCAATGAAAATCCAGCCCACTGTCTCTGTATCAACTCTATCAAAACCTTTCATAATTTTAAAGACCTCTATCAGGTCACCCCTCAGCCTTCTCTTTTCAAGAGAAAAGAGACCCAGCCTGTTCATCCTTTCCTGATAGGTATACTCTCACATTTTTGATATCATCCTTGTAAATCATTTTTGCACCCTCTCCAGTGCCTCTATATCCTTATCATATGGCAACCAGAACTGTACACAGTACTCCAAGTGTGGTCTAACCAAGGTTTGATACATGCTCAGCATACTTTTCAATTCTATCCCTATAGAAATAAACCCGAGTGCTTGGTTTGCTTTTTTAATGGCCTTATTAACCTGCGTCACTACTTTTAGTGATTTGTGTATTTGTACTCCGAGATCCCTTTGCTCTTCTACCCCATTTAGATTCTTATTTTCCAAGTAATATGTGACCTCCTTTTTCTTACCAAAATGTAATACCTCACATTTATCTGTGTTGAAATTCATTTGCCAATTATATGCCCATTCTGCAAGTTTATTAATGTCTTCTTTTAAGTTGCTGCAGTCCTCCTCAGTTTTGACTATCCCCCCCAATTTGGGCCCAAAAATTCGTGAGGAAGCCTTCGTGCGAGGGTAAGGCTTCCCCGCGATCTCTCACTGCGCGTTGGCTTTTTCAGTTCCAGCTCGCACGAACTTGATGTTCTGGACAGCTGCTGTGCTGGGCTTGCGTATCCCACAGGCGTAGTTAATTCGTGCGAGCTGTGGGATCACGTGACTCAGTTAGAGCCAATGGCAGCACACCATCTTCCATTCATAACTTTCACATAAGTGCTGTGAAAGCTATGAATCTATACCCCCCCAAAAGAACAGCTAAACCTCAATTAAATTTAAAAAAAAACCATCACATTAATAAAATAAGTATAGTTAAATAAATTAACCATTTTAAATAAAAAATTAAATTTTTGAAAAAATTTAAAATCTTTTAAAAAGTTATAAAAATAAACTTACCTGTCTTTAAAGTCTCTAAAAAAGATATACCTGTTAAAAAAAATTCAAAATACTTAATTCACTACTTACCTTGTTAAAAGTGGGTCTTACTCCTCCTTTTTTTATGTGTAAAATCTTCCGCACTTACCTGCGCGTTGAAACCACTAAGTGCACAGCATGCGCGCAGCCTGTAGCGCGCACGCGGTTCAGCTAGGAACCGCCCCCTTTTCCATTCACCAAGTGCCGGTTTTCAGCGCATGCGCAGTGCATGCAGAAAACCGGCAATTGGAGACAGAATACGCGAGAGTACGCAGTGCGTACTCTCGCGTAGCGGTACTAATTTTTGGGCCTTGGTGTCATCCACAAATTTAGAAATTGTGATTTTTTTTTTTTTAGAAATTATGTTTTATCCAAAAGTGCTGAGAGACAAGCGACGAGATTTTGAAAGGCACTGACGGCTATTATGAGAGAGTCAATGGATAATGGGGAGGTACCAGTAGATTGGAAACAGGCTAATCTGGTATCTACATTCAAAAAGGATGACAAAATAGGCACAGGTATCTACAGAACCATTAGTCTTACTTTCATTTGATGTACAATAATGGAATCAATAATTGAGAGTAAACTTGAGGAGCATATATACAACAATCACCTCATTAACAGTAGTCAATATAGCTTTAGCCAGGGAAGATCATGCTTGACCAACCTCCTTGAATTCCTTGAGGAGGTCAAGTAAACCCGATGACTGTAGTTAGGCATTCAAAAGTCATTTGATAAAGTTCCATATGAAAGATTACTAATTAAGCTCAAAACTGTGTGGTTTCAGGGCAAAAGCGTGGGTATAGATAAAAAAAACTGGCTGAAGGGTAGAAAACAATTGGTTCTGGTTAGAAGGGTACTTTTGGGGGCGAGGGGGAAAGAAAGAGTACTAAGTGGGGTGCCCCTGGGCTCAGTATTGGGACCACTACTGTTTCTAATTTACATCAATGACTTGGATTCAGAAACTGAGGTAGCCCAGAAACTACAGAATAAGCTAAACAAAATAAGAGTGGGCCAAACAACAGCAGATGAGATTTTTTTTTTAAATTCGCTTTTATGGGATGTGGGCGTCGCTGGCAAGGCCAGTATTTATTGCCCATCCCTAGTTGCCCTTGAGAAGGTGGTGGTGAGCCGCCTTCTTGAGCCGCTGCAGTCCGTGTGGTGAAGGTACTCCCACAGTGCTGTTAGGATTAGAGTTCCAGGATTTTGATCCAGCGACAATGAAGGATCGGCGATATACTTCTAAGTCAGGATGGTGTGCGACTTGGAGTGGAACTTGGGTGGTGGTGTTCCCATGCGCCTGCTGCCCTTGTCCTTCTAGGTGGAAGAGGTCGCGGGTTTGGGAGGTGCAGACAAGTGTAAATATTGCAGACAGGAAATAAAAATTAATAAAACACATATCCATTTCAACAATGTTTATAAAGTAAGAATGAAATTGAGAGATCTAGGTTCTTCCTCATGCAGAAAGTGATCAACACTTGGAATGGAATTCCAGCTGAGTGGTGGAGACATAAACCTTGGAATCATTTAAGAAACAACTGGATGCGTCAGTGAGGAAAGGGTGGAAAGTGTAAGCTTGTTCTGAAATAATGAATGAAGACGGACCAAATGGCTTTCCTTATCCATAAGTATCTTGTTACCTTAAAATGACTTAATAGTTTTGAATCATAATCAAACAAAATGATCCACCCAGTACAATTACACCTATTAAAATCACAAATGATACAACACCGGAAATGATTTGCCATGAAATCAAAAGATCAAATGAGACTTGACCAAACCAAAAAATATAAATTTGTTAGTAAAGTAAAATTTTCCACCTTTTTTTTTTTTAAGTTGAATCTTGGAGGGGGAAAAAAACTGTTAACTTACACTGCATAATGTTTTAGAACATTGAATTATGAAAAAACGAGGTTATATTTTTCAAGACCGATGATCCATCTGCATTATAAAGAAAACACCCAAGAATAATACTGTAGTAAACTCATTTTCATATGTATAGTTGTTAAGTTTAAAAACTGAGACACTGCAGTTACAACTGAAGAATTATGAGCGAGGTTACCCTCTGCTTCTCAACAGAGCTTTCCACATTGCGAGTAGGTGACAAACCCATAGACAGCTAAGTGACAATTTTTAGGATAAAATTGGAGGAAATTTAATTTATTAGGATTATCGATACTTGATCAGTACAACTCAATAGTTCAAATGACATTTTAAACCATGACAAAGCTTAAATGGTTTGTCAATTTAAAAATAAATGATTTGAATTGCTGCCTTATGGAAAAAAGTCCAAAAGTGAGTATAATAGGTCAATTATTCACTTGATATTGTAGTAAAGAATTCTAGCATGTCAAACACAACAATGTAGGTGAAAGCAACATAAGAACTGAAGCTATATGCCATGTGACTGGTACTGCTGGGCGCACTAGCTTTCTTCCTCCCACCCCTTTGAAAACTACAGGAAACTATACTACAAATTAGACACAGGATAAACTTAGTCTGCACTTTAATGTGCTAAGCTAGCAATCCAGAGGACTCAAGAGCATTTCAAATCAAAACAGCCACGTTTAATCTTTGGGGAATGTTGCATCTAGTGTTATTCTGTACTATATTAAGTGATTTTTTTTCCTTGCCAGAGGGTGTCACTAAACAATGGTCTACAATTGAATCATGTGATAGACAAGCAGCAGTATCAGATTTTACTGTTGCAGGAAATGTCATAGCTTCTATCACAAAAACTAAACACATACTCTCTTTATGAAGCTTACTTCTTAGTTAATACCCACTGAAACTTTACAACATTGGGAAAACTCCAACCTCGGTCCCCATCAGAACTGTACCTTCTTATGGAAGACAGAACAGATGACCTATAATCACAAATAAATTTAGTGGACTATCAGCACAGTGGTAGAATAGAAGCACCGACTTCATAATGTTGGAGGTCACAGGTCAATCAAATCTTTCAGTCTAGATTGTGCAGAGCTGTCAGTTCTCATAAAAGTGAGTGAAAAACTATAAAAATGAACCATCCCTGGAGCAAGGAAAGCGGATTCTGCTGATTTTGATACAGTAATTAATAAAATAAAACAATACTTGTGGTAATACTGAGCTACAACTCTCCCTCTCTGAATTAGAGTGTTGATCACACCTTGTGCAGAAAATAAACAAGTCTAGAGTGGGAAATATTTAATGTGTAAAATCTGAATATTTTTGTAGTTTTTTTTAAAACAAGTAATTGCTGCCATTTTGGGGAAAGGAAATGAACAGAATAATAATGCATGAAGACATCACACATAAGCAAAACAATGATACAATTGCAACACCTATTTCCAAGACATTAGAAAAAAAGCCCAGTCTACTATTTTCAGGGATAATGCAGCCCCCTTAGCCAAATTTCCTCTCCCCAGATAAATAATTAAACCTAATGCACACCTACTGAAAATTAACTCAGTAATTGTCAATACAGTTCACCACAAATACACCAATTCACAAGGTCAAATTTTTGCTGCCCCCAAAACATCAAGTTACTTGCATTCAATTTCATCAGTCAGTATGTTCCACAATTTTGTTTGAAAAAAAAGGAGGCTCCCCGAATGACTCAGCAGGTTTATTCCAGGTTCAGTTCCTGGTCTGCGCTGAGTAGGTGATCTCAACAGGTGGTGGCAATAGGGGTGCCAGAACTAGCTGCTGGAGAACAGAACAGGGTGGGAGACGGGAGTGGGCAGGCGCGGGGGCGGGGGGAGATGGAGGAAGAGGAAAAGAAATACAGCGTTCCCTGGCTAGACATCAGGTGACAACAGCACTGAGCTCGGCTGTGCTGTTCCCGGCAATTACATCGCTACCAACAAATCACTTGAGGCTTACACATGAATAATGGGCACTTGGCAGGGAAACAGAGGATACCCATCAGACTATGTGGAAAGAGGATTAGCAAGGGAAAAAAAATCATAAGATAATCACAGCTTAAGTATACAATAAGGGAACTGCAATAGCAGCTGCTAATATCGGTCACACAAAAACAACTGTATTTTTAAATGTATGTTCAAGCTACAAAACTGAAGTCAGATCACAGTAACATTTTAAATTAAAAAGTATATTCTTTAAATGTTTAAATTTCTAAGATATCACACAATGCAAGAACAAATCTTTAGCACCTACCATTTCAACATAACTACAACTGGAACTCAATTTTCCATTTTCTGAAATTTTTCAGCGATCATTAATACCTCAAAAAAATCCACCCTCTTTGTAAATATGCATCAAGGCACAAAGCTATCAGAAAAAAAACTTCCCATTTATGAAATAGTTGGTGAACATTCAGTCTGAAGTCTTGGAATCAGCTAGTTAATCTCCTGAAGCACTATTACTATGCAGGCTACTGTACAAAATAGCCTCGAACTTATTCCTCTGATGATTATGACAAATTTACTGCTTACAAATGAGTGAGTCTTGGGAACACACAATAGCTTTAAAACAGAAGTGTGGTACGTTTTTAGCACTTACTGTTGCAGTCACCATCTTGTCTACTCAAGCAATGATTACCTTCTTGTGACTTTTTTCCACCACTATTTTTTCGACACCAAATGTTGAGCATGTGACTTCAATCAAATACCCAACATGTGGCCTTTGGAATGTAGGCACAAGAACAGTATGCATATTCATAATCATAGCTATCACTGCAGACTTTTACATGCATATACAAAACAAAGACAGCCTTATGTATTCCCTTAAATGCTGGGCAATGAAACCACTATGAATAACAGGAGTTATATTAAGGAATATTGGCTTCAACACATGTAATGACCTAGTCATGACATTGGATTGTTCCTTTTTTTTTTAAAGAGACACATAGTTTAAACACACAGAACTCTCACAGAATTACAAAATAATTCCATTGGGAATAAGAACAACCAATGTTTAAAGTTATCAAAGTCATGAGTTCACTTTCAATTCAGATTACTACAGTGGCATTTAAAAACATAAAAGATCAGCATTGCCAACATGTGCAGTTTTGTTAATTTATTGCCTTCATAGTCAAGAAGAATATATACAAGTATAATACATATAATATATATATATAAATAAAAATCACAATATTAGCAATGCCACAAGGAATGCTGTTCTCATCTATGTAGGCTGTATTTGCAAAAACAAATTCTATTTTTATTTTAGAACTGTTTAATACGAACCAATGAGTGAAGATAACAAAAAGCTAAAATTGTCATGGTTACTGAAGGATTTTAACTCAGTGGAATGAAAATACAGATTTGTTAGTCACATGTACGTTAATCTGCAAACTAAACTGGATGTTGAACATAATTTGAGCATTATTGCACTGTTGAGAAAGAGAAGGAAGGGGAACATCTTACTTTAATTAAAGAATACAGTTTAGAAAATAATCAACATGGCATTCTTCACTTTCAGTCTTTTGTATAATGTAATCTGATTGACATATTCGATTCTGGCATTAGAAATCTATGGCAATCCAATATCGTGTGCTAAAACATGAGTCAGTCTGTGAGTCCCTATGTTAGCAAATAACTGCTAGTGAACCAGTTATACTAAAACAATAGCAAAATACTGCGGATGCTGGAAATCTGAAATAACAACAGAAAATGCTGGAAATACTCAGCAGGCCAGGCAGCATCCGTGGAGAGAGAAACAGAGTTAACGTTTCAGGTCTGGGACCCTTCATCAGAACTGGAAAAAACTGGAGATGTAACAGATATTAAGCAGGTGCAGAGACAGGGGGGGGGGGGGTTAGGAGGGGAGGAAGGAGTTGAAAGAACATACTGTGCTTATGTAAGAGGCAGGAAAGATAAAATGTTGCAAATGGGAATGGCAAAATCATACAGCATGAAAAATGGGGGCAGGAATTATTGTCTGAAATTGTTGAACTCGATGTTAAGTCCGGAAGGCGGTAAAGTGCCTAATCGAAAGATGAGGTGCTGTTCCTCGAGCTTACGTTGAGCTTCACTGGAACAATGTAATAGGCCGAGGACAGAGAGATCAGAGTGGGAGTGAAGCGGAGAATTAAAGTGACAGGCGACTGGAAGCTCAGGGTCACCCTTACGGACTGAACGGAGGTGTTCCGCAAAGCGGTCACCCAATCTGCGTTTGGTCTCCCCAATGCAGAGGAGACCGCATCGTGAGCAGCGAATACAGTATATTAAATTGCAAGAAGTACAAGTAAATCACTGTTTCACCTGGAAGGGGTGTTTGGGGCCCTGGACAGTGGGAAGGGAGGAGGTGAAAGGGCATGTGTTGCATCTCCTGAACTAGATAAGTTCATTCACTTTACTTCCAATTTCCCTCTACATTGGGGAGACCAAACGCAGATTGGGCGACCGCTTTGCGGAACACCTCCATTCAGTCCGTAAGGGTGACCCTGAGCTTCCGGTCGCCTGTCACTTTAATTCTCCGCTTCACTCCCACTCTGATCTCTCTGTCCTCTGGGCTCTTACATTGTTCCAATGAAGCTCAACGTAAGCTCGAGGAACAGCACCTCATCTTTCGATTAGGCACTTTACCGCCTTCCGGACTTAACATCGAGTTCAACAATTTCAGACAATAATCCCTGCCCCCATTTTTCATGCTGTATGATTTTGCCATTCCCATTTGCAACATTTTATCTTTCCTGCCTATTACATAAGCACAGTATGTTCTTTCAACTCCTTCCTCCCCTCCTAAACCCCCCCCCCCCTGTCTCTGCACCTGCTTAATATCTGTTACATCTCCAGTTTTTTCCAGTTCTGATGAAGGGTCCCAGACCTGAAACAATGGCCCAAAAATTCGTGAGGAAGCCTTCGTGCGAGGGTAAGGCCTCCCCGCGATCTCTCACTGCGCGTTGGCTTTTTCAGTTCCAGCTCGCACGAACTTGATGTTCTGGACAGCTGCTGTGCTGGGCTTGCGTATCCCACAGGCGTAGTTAATTCGTGCGAGCTGTGGGATCACGTGACTCAGTTAGAGCCAATGGCAGCACACCATCTTCCATTCATAACTTTCACATAAGTGCTGTGAAAGCTATGAATACTATAGCCCCCCAAAAGAACCGCTAAACCTCAATTAAATTAAAAAAAACCATCACATTAATAAAATAAGTATAGTTAAATAAATTAACCATTTTAAATAAAAAATTAAATTTTTGAAAAAATTTAAAATCTTATAAAAAGTTATAAAAATAAACTTACCTGTCTTTAAAGTCTCTAAAAAAGATATACCTGTTAAAAAAAAATTCAAAATACTTAATTCACTACTTACCTTGTTAAAAGTGGGTCTTACTCCTTTTTTTATGTCTAGAATCTTCCGTACTTACCTGCGCGTTGAAACCACTAAGTGCACAGCGTGCGCGCAGCCTGTAGCGCGCACGCGGTTCACCTAGGACCCGCCCCCTTTTCCATTCACCAAGTGCCGGTTTTCAGCGCATGCGCAGTGCATGCAGAAAACCGGCAATTGGAGACAGAATACGCGAGAGTACACAGTGCGTACTCTCGCGTAGCGGCACTAATTTTTGGGCCATTAACTCTGTTTCTCTCTCCACGGATGCTGCCTGGCCTGCTGAGTATTTCCAGCATTTTCTGTTGTTATTTCAGTTATACTAAAGTCTGGCTACATAAAAATGTGTTTATCTCAACCCATTATATAAACAAAATTTAAAAGTTTGTGTTGCCCAGAAATTTAATGCTCAAAAGGTTAATCAGTTAATAAATTGTCTGAACATTTCTAACAGCAGCCTTTATACCTGCCTCTCTCTCTTGTCTAAGTTTAAAAAGCTAGTACATATTTTTTATGCATTAAGTTGTGGAATTACAACAGCTTGTTCCACTAATCATCACACCCTTTCCCCTGGGAAAAGAGAACTAGCTTTTGAAAATAAACCCCAAACAAAAGAGGATTTTAACTGCCCAAACAATACAACACCCAAGTCTCCATCTAACAACTCTTCCTCTCTTGGCACCAGCTCAACCAGGAATTAAAAATGGACAGTTATTCACAATTTGTACTAAAATAGAAACTGCCATTTTCTGGTTTGCTGCAATCATAATTTTTGGGGGGATAGTTCTTCAGTCCCAAGCTTTAAGTTTCTCCTGTGCCCTGTGCTACTACCAGCCAAGAGGCAGGCAACCGTCACACAGCACAACTTCCTTTTTCTCCTGGCTTGGAAATGACCATTGACCTCCATCAGATGGCAACGGAGATTGGTAGTGTGCCATGTTGAAAAGACTGTAGGAGAGAACCTGCATTTTAACCATGCTCTATAGCACAGCATTTTGGGGAATCAGTACATTGCCAATGTAAAAGTTATGTGTGCAGAAACTGAACTGAAGTAAGTGACATGCAGCCAGTTATGTTACTATTTGTACCAACATTTGGAAATAGGTTGAAGTCATCAACAATTTCAAGATATAGAAGTCCCAAATTTACTCGTCTTTTCGGAGAGCTTCTGTTTGAGATCAACGCACAGATAATTTTGCTGTTGGATTCTGGGGCAGGATCCATTTCCACCCTTCTAAAGACAAGACTTGTAGTTCACGACATAATCTGGGGCCTTCCATTGATGCATGCACTGATGCTGCTGGTAATTAATTACCATATTACAAAGAAAAGCAACAGTGTTCGAATCCCCAAATCCCATGATTTATGCTCCTATTACACGAAGGGTAACTTAGAACAAAAAAGAGGTGTAACTGTTGCTAATATCAGCTCATACTAGCAGAATTGCTTTGCTTTGGAGCCTGTAGCCTGAAGAAATTTTCAAGAGAGATTGCTGGTGTTACAGAAGAGCTTTTAAAGCATTTTGTTTTGCTTTACACCCAGATTGAGCTGGATTTGTCCCAGATAGCCTAAGGGCCTCTCGGACCCTCCATGGAAACTTTTGCCCTACCCACAATGAGAAGTTCTGAGTACCAGCTATGGAATTCTGTAATATGCAATTTTAATGGACAAGGAGACGACACAGTATCAGATGGAGGAAAGGAAAGTGGGGCAGCATTTGAGGAGACAGTGTCTGACAAGATATTATTCTGCCCCAAAAGAATTTACAGGCCATGCAGGTCCTATGAAGACCTTAGTGAGGAGCTCTCTGTTCAGTCTGCTTCAATTAGACAATAGGAGAGCTGTGCCAGCTACAAGACCATCTGTGGCCAAGATCATCTGCCAAGGCAGCTCTGCTGTGAAAGTGACAATCGCACTCAACTTTTATGCTGCAGGCTTAATTCAAGTGGTCATGGGGGGCATCTGTGCAGTATCACCCAGGATGCTGTCTGGGCATGCAGTCATCAGGTCACTGATACACTTTTTAGGAAAGCTGGGGAATTCGTCCAGTTTGACATGACAGCAAGGCAGTAGCACCATAGGGCCAGAACAAAGGGCTATAATCTTAAAGTTAGAGCTCGGCCACTTACATAGAAACATAGAAGATAGGAGCAGGAGTAGGCCATTCGATGAGATCATGGCTGATCATCCAAACTCAGTACCCTGTACCTGCCTTCTCCCCATATCCCTTGATACCTTTAGCTTTAAGAAATATATCTAACTCATTCTTGAATATATTTAATGACTTGGCCTCAACTACCTTCTGTGGTAGAGAATTCCACAGGTTCACCACTCTCTGGGTGAAGAAATTCTTCCTCATTTCTGTCCTAAATGGCTTACCCTTATCTTTAGATTATGACCCCTGGTTCTGGACTCTCCGACCATCGGGAACATTCTTCCTGCATCTACTTTGTCCAGACCTGTCAGAATTTTATATGTTTCGATGAGATCCCCTCATTCTTCTATACTCCAGTGAGTATAAGCCCAATCGACCCAATCTCTCCTCATATGTCATTCCTGCCATCCCAGGTATCAGCCTTGTGAATCTTCGCTGAACTCCTTCCACGGCAAGAACATCCTTCCTCAGATAAGGCGACCAAAACTGCACACAGTACTCAAGGTGAGTGAGATCAGGAAACACTTTTTAAACACAAAGGGTAGTGGAAATCGGGAACTCTCATCCCTAAAAGATCGTGGATGCTCGGTCAATTGAAATTTTTAAGACCGAGATCGATAGATTTTTGTTAGATAAGGGATGTAGAGCAAGGGTGGGTAAATAGAGTTGAGTTAGAGATTAGCCATGATCTAATTGAATGGTGTAACAGGCTCGATGGGCTAAATGACCCAAGAGCAGGGTGCAGTGGATGGCACCCACATACCACTGCAAGTTCCTAACATTAACTCGCTCAACTTTCTTAAGAGAGGGTTCCACTTCCTGAATGCATATTGTCACACAATGTGGACAAAGACTCTTTTACATGAATGTCAGATTTGCTGGAAGTTGCCATGATGCCTTCATCCTCAGGAATTCTGCCCTCCCCAAGCTCTTTAAGAAAGATTAGTCAAGTGAATGGATGGCATATGGGTGACAATGATGGATAATGACCCCTTTAATTTTCAAGAAAAGCAGCCGAGGAGCACTACAACAAGGCACATACCTCTACCAGAGTGGTCAGAGAATAACATAAGAAATAGGAGCAGGAGTAGGCCATTTGGCCCTTCGAGCCTGCTCCGCCATTCAATAAGATCATTGCTGATCTTCTACCTCATCTCCACTTTCCTGCACTATCCCCATATCCCTTGAGTCATTGAGTGGGGCCTTAAAGGGCTGCTTTCACTGTTTTGATAATCAGGAGGGACTTTGCATTGTGCTCCAGATTTTGTATCCTGCATAGCTGTATCTTGCTGCGCATTGCACAACTTTTCTATCCAAAAAGGTGTGGACGTTCCTGGGGAGGTGGTGGGGTAGATGGCCCTAGCTGCTTTGGAGATAGGACAGCAGAGATCTTCAATTTAGTACTCTACATGATAATTCAAGCCTTAATCATCTGGTTTGAATAAGTCAGCACAATATAAATGCACCCTTTCCTGTATGACTATAATCTCCATGACATCAAAGCACAACCCCAAGTATATATTCTCTCATACATTTAACTCAAAAGTGACCACAAGTCAACCTACTCCTCAGAAGTACCTGAGCTGCTGCACAGGAGAGAGGTGTTACTTTGCCTGGTCTTGTCAGGTCATTGAATTTTTTTGAAAGTGAGGGAGGTGGCAATCAGTGCCACTGTCAGCTCCCTCCTCAACATGCAAGACTTTTTTCTGCAGATTCCTCCCATGGGTACCCAGTAATCTTTCCCTCCTTTGTTGCATCTTGTCCAGGAGAATCTCAAGGTTGGTTTCATTGAAACTGTGTGCTCTTCTTTTCTGCATCCTTGCAATGCCCTGACCCCATCTTTGGATGCCTTTGCACTTGAAGACACACTTTAAAATGTGGCACAGAAATCACACACTGAGCCACCCAGTACAAGTACCTGACAGTAAACCCACTGCACCAAACACTTTTCAACTTACCTGCTACTTCTCCAGCCTGCTGCTGCTGCCCTCCTCAGCCATTCACAACTCTTTAAAGGCTGTACTCCTAATTTCTAAGCCCTCTCCCCCGCACTCTACTCCTGTGTTACATGATAGATGCACTACTGAACTGCCAATGGATATTTACATGAGCTGACCCCCCCATTTATGGTGGTCAGCGCTGGACAGCATCAGCTAGTGGAAATCCCAGCTCAGGGTGCAATACTGGTGCAAATGGCCCCATGAAATTTTGGGAATATGGAGGTTAAAAGTAGTATTGTTCATAGAAAATATTCTCCACAAGCCTCAAATAAAAGGATTCTTCCTGGAATTTCTAATGACACTGGCAACGTGGCACCACAGGGAAGCTTTACTAAATTCAAATGGCAGGGTTTCCCGTACTCCAATTTTTAAAATATCACACCCTTCTGTAGATGATTGTGCTAAATTCTCAAGTAACACTGCTAAATATATGGAAGGAAAATGAGTACAACACTGATTTTTTTCATGTCTAGGCAAGGCGAAATTCAGTCTCAATTAATTTCATGAAACGTAAGCACAGAATTCTAAACCCCGAAAAATAATTAAGCATGTTTTTTAGAAGAAGTTTTGTTTAAAGCCACGTTTTCTACCTATAGCGATATAGGAATACATTATTAAAATTAGCAATGTATATTAATTTTATAGAACTTTTCTGGAAAAAGAAAAGCAAACAACCACACAATATTGCGAACATTTCACAACTCAATAAATTAATCTCCTTTTTCTGCTCCACCCCAAAACAGACCAATTGGCATCACAGTGTCAAATACAGCATAGGCACTAGCTCGTTGAAAAATAACTGGCTCACCAACCTCCTCCCCAAGTCAAGAAGTGTTCTGAGGTGGGGAAAAAAAACTCAATTAGTGCCCAGTTCAACAACATCTCGGAGTGGTTCAAGCAATGGCGCAGTTTAGATTACATTTAGTTGACCAACTCGAGTCAGTATTTAGAATTTAGGTGGCTGAACAGTTGCAGCTGTCTGCTCCATCCACCTAAAGTCTGACTCCATATAGCCAGCCAGCTAAACACACAGTGACAAATTCACGAGTGCATTTATCCCTCCAACTAATCTGGAGGGCGACAGGCTTTCTGACTGGGTTAGAATGAGAAAAACTATTATTTTTATCCACATTCTTTTTTTTTAAAAAAGCTTTAAAGCAAATTATAGCCCTGCTGTGATAAGTAATTACCATAAACCCTTGGTTATATCAACATTGCAGCTATTAATCTTGAAAGAGTAAATCTTGAATTATAGTCATACTAGGCCAGTCTTCCAATAAGAAAGTTCATCAGAGAGTGGAATGAGATACATCACGATTCTGAAGTACCCTGCACTGCAATTCAAGATCAGTTGGCTCTTTCTGGAATGAACTAAGGTAAAATTTCTTCCAGATAGTATCAATACCTTCTTTGATCTAAACAAGGCCCATCCTTCCTCCCCCTGTCCTGTTTTCATTCCTAGATCAGCTGCTGTACCACCAGATACAGAAATACAACTGCTTCGGTATGTACAGATACCAATAGTATCAGGTGAGGGTGAATCATCAGCACAATATTTAAAATTTAACAGCTGCTTGCCAATCGGCAAGTATTTTAATATTTAGTAGGAATTAGGCACATATTTAGACCAAAAATCATTTGTATACATGCACCAATTAAATGCAATTCATTTCTTCTGAAATCCATTTGAACAAGATGTAAAGCCGTCATAGCAAAGCAGCTGGTGCATGAAAGTAGTGTAACTATTAATAACGGTAGCTGCTTGCTAAATGTCTCATGCACATATAAATAAGCATATAAATCTCATACAAATGCTGAACCATTTCCATGCAATGCATCAGCAGCATAAGCCATTAATTGACATGTTTGAAAATCACGTGACAGAAGAGCATAAGACTATACAAGCACAACAGCTTTCGACAACATACATTTTTTAATTCATGAGTTTCACACTTTTAGGTCGAGCGAACATGAGTAAATATGCATTAAACTAAAACGAAAGCAAAAACTCCTTCCTTATACAAGGTTTAGCAATTTAATTTTACATAATTAATTCTAAATAACCCCAATATGCAACACTTTTCACATAAGCTGAATAGTTTCCACACTTCAAAGCAGACTTCGCTTAATCAGCTTTCAATGCTAGCAATGACTACACTCTGAAATTATGACAATTCTGAAATCCCTTTACTTACACGCTCTTTACAATTCACTTTTCCGTACTCCTCCAAATCAAACAAAAAAAGTGAAGTAAGGGCCTTCGAGTATGGTGTGTCGCTACTCTGACATACTCTGCAATATCCTGTTACTTTACTATATTGTGGGTTCCAGATTTTTATCACCTACTCCAAAATCAATTTACACCTGGACCGACCAAGACAACAACCCAGAACCAAGGTGAATTTGACTTTCTAAGCAGGCTCTGCAGGATTAAGAGATGAAAACCAAATCCATTTACCACATTACATTTTGGAAAAATTCAATCCATCTCGCTATCGTTCCAAACATTTAAAAACAAAAAATAAATGGAGGAGTGATATTCTCTTCAAAAAAATTACTACAAATAAGTTAACGGAAAAATAGTTCAAAAAAGAATTCTCGCCACCGGGACAGCCGGTCTCCCTTCATCTCTCATTCTTGAGCTGTTCACTTGCTGTTGATTGAAGCACGGGCTCCGGCTCCAAACTCCGCAAGATTCAGAGGGAGGAGCCAACAGTTGCGACGGAAGTGTCTGGCACGGGGTTGTCTGTGGGGTTTGTTGCCCCGAGAGCGTAGCCGAGGGAGCGGGGCGGCAGCTTGTGCTGCTCCCCTCCTTTCCCAGCCCGACATGAACGGTGGAGGTTGAGTTTGCAATGTAAAAATCAGGGCACGGGGCTACCAGCATGCAGTGAGAATGCCAAGTCTCTGTATCTTTGTTCCCTATTCATCCACCAGTGCAAACAATCTTTCCCTATTTACCCATAGTAAAGTCCCCAGGTTTCAGGGTTCATTCACCCTTTTACTGGTTGCTCCTCCCTTGGCACCATTCCCACTCACCAGGTTGCTGCTGCTGCTGCTCCCAGCTCTGCAGGAAATGCGAAGATCCACATCCACACAACTCCCCAGTCCTCACTCCTCCCCCGCTCAAGTCCCAACCCCCAATTTTCCTCTCTTCCCCACCCGACCCCATTCCCCAGACTCCCTCTCTCCCCCTCCTCCCGACCCCTATTCCCCAATTTCCCTTTCTCCCAGCGCCCCCCACCCCCGAGTGCTCAATAAATGCAAGCTGTTGTTGTATTTGACCTCAAGCACCTGAAATATCACAAACAGCTAGCTCCTGATATCTTGGCTGGATCTGAATCAGCACAAAATGAAGGCAAGTCATTTCCTCGGAAGAGAGAAAAGTAAAGAAATGCAGTTAAATCATTCCAGGCAACTCTCGCCTCAAAAACAGTGCAAAAAGCTCTTCTTGCACTTTTATTTAAATTGTTTAATTCAAATTACTGTATTATTTGAATTTTTTTCGGGGGGGTGGGGGGGGTGGAAGACTTTGAATTAACAGCAGTAATATATTACAGCTGCAAAGTTGTTTGCAAGGCAAAAACAACTTTAGTGTAACTGGTTGGGCTCCCTCAATGGATCAGTGATTTTATTTAGTGATCACCCGAGTATTGCAGACCAGATAGGTCCCAGGTTCAAGCCCTGGTCTCTGCCGATTCAGCTAATCTTAACTGAGGCAGCAGTTGGGGTGCGAAAATTAGCTTGTGTCCCTGACTTAGGGTGGTGAAAAATCAGACATGGTTCCTGCTATTGATCCAGCAACCCCTCCGCTGGAAGTTCATATGTGTGGACCTCTGGTGGGGACGAGATTGTGCTTGGTTGTGATGCTCCCTGTGGTCAAATTGCTTGCTGACACTCACCGTCAAGGTTTACATATAAATAAGGCTACTTGGGGAATGTACCCAGGTGGAACTAATATGCATGGAAGTGTAACCCAGTAAGGAATCATCACCTCCAAGAAAGAGAAAAATTGCCGTAAGAAAATCATTGGGGGAAAAAAATGCAACTAGTTACTGCTGCAAATGATTACCAATAGGTTACACTGTTTAAATAAAAAAACACTCCAGAGTCCATTTGGCAAATATCAGTCGCTGAATTCATGAAAAAACATACATTTTGAAAGAGGACAGGAAAAAGCGTTTATATGCTGTCAGACAATGCCACCGACATGTGTAAATCATATTCTATAGAATCTTACCAGCAAACAGTTATTAGGATTGTTTTCAGTTGCAAATTGCATCTTGTCGACAAACTCAAGTTTCTTAAATTAACTGGCTCTATTCTAGAGAATCATACAGAAATTCATCAATCTTTTCAGTGGGTTTAAGTGTCCAGCATGCTGCATAAATTAAATCAAAAATGTCAAGGAATACAGCACTTTGTAAATGCTTCATATAATGTGGAGCTTAAATATTTAAAGGAGACAATGAGGGTAATTTTAACCCCCTTCTCCACCCACCCCCCCCCCCTCCCAACCCCCGCCACGACAGGCGGAAGAGGGTCGACGGGAGGGGGAGGGCTAAATTCGTTAAAATGTGAAACTCGACCCCAACCCGCCGCAAACGCGCCTACTTCCGGTTTAACCGCGGCGGGTTCGGGGGCATCCGAGTAACCCACTCTGGGAATTATAATATTTCATTATTATCCGTTCCTCAGATTTTGGGAGCCATTTGAATTTAACGGCTGGGGGCCGGGTTTCCCAGGGCTCGGGAAACCCGGCAGTTGAAAGGGAGCTGGCAGATTCAGCAGGTAAGTGCTGCTTGTGGGCCAGGAGGAGCAAGAGTGCTTTCCTCCGGCCCCTCAAGCAATTCTTCTGTCACAATCTCTCCCTCCCTGCAATCTTCAGAACGCCCCCACGATGTCTCTGCTGCGCTCCATACACCACCACCCCCCAATCTTCTACGATTGCCGGGTACCACCCCCATCAGTACCCGACTACGTCCTTCTACTACAGGCTTTCCAGCCTGGCAGTCAGCCAGCCTTCAATCGATCCTGCTGCTGGGCGGGGAATGGAGTAAAAAAATTCGAATGAGGTCCTGCCATTAAATTTGGCAGGACCTCCGCGTTCCCAGCATTAAACGGGTTTCCCAGCCACTGATACGCTCCCCCGCTCCCTCCCCGCCAATATCGGAGCCAAATGTAGCTAAGTATTATCAATGGTAAGTGGTTATCAAAGATATTACCAGCATTGGATTTTTTTAAATTACTTTTCAGAATTCCATTTTATATGGCTTGTCTGTCAAACACCCAATGCATTCACTTTGAGCTCAACAAGCTGGGATGGACATGGAAGAATTATGTTGGCCAAGGAGTCCCTTATCACTATAACAGCTTTTTTTTTTGTTTCTTAAACTAATTGCAGGATCTTAACATCTTATTGTTTACAGGGTCTTAAAAGTTATATTTTTAGGCATTAATTCTACACTGAGAAAATAAACACAATCACTCCATTGACTAAACTAGAGAGGGTGCATGCAAGTAAGTACTTATCATAAATAGCTCTTGCCCTTGGTAATTTTCATATGTAAATATGAAAAACCAGAAAAAAGAAATAACCCGTGGACAGCTGGGATACATGAAAATAAGTCAAATGACATTACCAAAACATATACCACAGTCCCTTAAACTTGTGGGCCAAGAAACTGGCAACCCGCGCCCGTTCAGAGAACTGCAGGCAGCACGCGAACTTCGTGCTGTCTGCTGATTAGCATGATTGCGACATCCAGCCCATCACTGAATGCACTGCTGAGTGGCTGAACGCCTAGCAGGGGGCCCAAGTTCGTGCGAGGCTAGCACTAATTAAAGCTAGCCTGCACTCCTTAAAGGGGAGGTGCATTCTGCCTGCAGCAGCTCATTGAACTGGCTGGGGAAGAGAGTAGGGAAAATCTATTAATAATGGCACAACGGGGAGAGGGCATGCACTGAGGTTCTCCGATGCAGCACTGGAGGCCTTGTTGCAGGAGGTCAATTCGAGGAGAGAAGTCCTCTTTCCACAGGGGGCCGGGAGGCCCTCCGGGCAGCAGACAAAAGTGCAATGGGAGCTGATAGCCAATGAGGTGAATGCCAGCAGTGTTGCCCGGAGGACGTGGACGCAGTGCAGGAAGAAGTTCAATGACCTCACACGAGTGTTCAAGGTCAGTGAATTCATCTTCAAATGCCATATCCCACCATCTGCACCACTAGCCTCACACACTGCTCAATGTACCACACCCCCATCAGTCACCTACCAACAATCTCTACCAAACATGACTGACACCTCACATTCATAGCTTCACCTCACCCTCACACACTTACCACTGCTGCAAGCCTCACACCCACCAGCAAACACTTCCAGCTATTCAACCATGACAGGCACCTCACCCAAACACATTGCACCACACTCACTGACACACTTCCCTTTCTCTTGCAGGAAAAAAAGGGCATAACCGGCGCCAGCAGAACCTAACTGGCGGGGGACAGGTTCGCCTGCATCACCTCACCCCCTTGGAGGAGACGGTGCTGGCCATTCTTGGGAGGGCATGGCTGAGCCCGTGGCCAGTAGCGGGACTGAAAAAAGTACACAATGCCGGTATCCTCATAAGTTATCCCCCTTCTCTCATCTCACTTCCCCCTCATCCCACAATCTCTTCTGATTTACAAGCTTGCTTTCCCTCCCTCTCCTCACCACAATCCTACCCTTGTGCCTTTCTCATTTCAGACACCCAAGAAATCTAACCTGGCCAGCCAGTGGGACAAGAGGAAAAGGAGAGCGATGAAGAAGAAGAAACACTGTCACTTGATCGGACACTCATAGCCAACAGCTCAGGTACTGGCACTGCGCAGAGTTTAGAGGGTAGCTTAGAGGCAGGATCTACACGTGGTGAGTCAACAGGCACGAATGGGCTACAGTCAGGGCAGGGGGAAAGGGTAGCGCAGGTGCCAGCACCCCGGAGGGCGAGGTTGCTGCAGAGAACTCAGATGAGGCAGCCTACAGAAGAACGCTGATGGGTATACACAACAAAATGCTTAGTGCATTGGCAGGCCTGCCAGAAAGCCCGAGTGCAATGTCAAGGAGCATGGTGGAGTCGGCACCAACCTTGCACAGGGCATTGTGCAGAGCTTGGACCCATCCTTTCCAGCATGGGGGTGGTGGGCAGATCCATTACTGGACTTGTGGACCCAACCATCATGCAGCGTCTGACAGCTGATGTCTCAGCTTCCATTGCAGCACAAGCACAAGTCACCCTACATCTGAGTGCTGCAGTAAAAGCTCAGGCTGAAGTCATGCAATCTCAGCTTGCTGTCACACAAGCTCAGACTGGTGCCATCATGGCTGGGTGGAAAGGGCCTTGCAGGGTGTCACTGCAGTCCGTCCTCCAACAGATGGCTAGGAATGCTGAGGCACCTGGTAGTGCCTCTGTGGAGCACGAACATGCTGTCCTCTCTCAGGTTGACAGCATTCGTCCGCCCACCACTGCCACTCCACCAGTGCCCTCGCTGTTGCCTGTCAGCCAGCCAGACAGCCCATGCGAGGTGGTGCAGTCCACAGCTGGGCCTTCTAGGCCCAGAGGTGCTCGAGGTCTTCCTGCAATGCCATCTGCATTCTCCCCCACAGAAAGTCAGCAGCCTTCCACCAGCCATGCTGCAGCCACTGGGGTTGCACTTCGTAGGAGCACTAGGACAGGCAAAGACACACTCAATACAGGTACTAGGGGAATGCACTTCGTTAGGTTATTTTGGATGGATTGATGGATAAAGTTGGATTGGGATGTTTCTTTTATGGTGGTTTTTATTTCAGCATTGTAGCCAAGAGGCGCTGTAATGGTCAGTAACAGAGGGAAGCCAAGGTGTGGGACTATTGTTGATTGGGGAATTGGGGTTGCATTCACTCGTATCGCAGTCGGATGAGTCGACTTGAGGATTGGGAGCAGTTTAGGATTCAGCAAAGGAGGACAAAGGGATTAATTAAGAGGAGGAAAATAGAATATGAGAGTAAGCTTGCAGGGAACATAAAAACTGACTGTAAAAGCTTCTATAGATATGTGAAGAGAAAAAGATTGGTGAAGTCAAGCGTAGGTCCCTTGCAGTCAGAATCAGGGGAATTTATAATGGGGAACAAAGAAATGGCTGACGAATTAAATACATACTTAGATTCTGTCTTCACAAAGGAGGACACAAATAAACTTCCAGAGCTGTCGGGGAACAGAGGGTCTAAGGAGAGGGAGGAATTGAATGAAATCACTATTTGTAGGGAAATGGTGTTAGGGACATTGACGGGATTGAAGGCCGATAAATCCCCAGGGCCTGACAATCTACATCCCAGGGTACTTAAGGAAGTGGCCCTAGAAATAGTAGATGCATTGCTGGTCATCTTCCAAAATTCTATAGACTCTGGAACAGTTCCCATGGATTGGAGGGTAGCTAATGTAACCCCACTATTTAAAAAAGGTGGTAGAGAGAAAACGGGGAATTATAGACCTGACATCGGTAGTGGGGAAAATGCTAGAGTCCATTATAAAAGATGTAATAGTAGAGCACTTGGAAAACAGTGACAGGATCGGACAAAGTCAACATGGATTTACAAAAGGGAAATCATGCTTGACTAATCTACTGGAATTTTTTGAGGATGTAACTGGTAGAATAGATATGGCATCTCTGCATCACAGATAAGGGAGAAACAGTGGAGGTGGTGTATTTGGACTTTCAGAAGGCTTTCGATAAGGTCCCACATAAGAGATTAGCGTGCAAAGTGAAAGCACATGGGATTGGGGGTGAGGTACTGATTTGGATAGAGAACTGGTTGGCAGACAGGAAGCAAAGAGTTGGAATAAACGGGTCTTTTTCCGAGTGGCAGGTAGTGACTAGTGGGGTACCAGGGATCGGTGCTAGGACCCCAGCTATTCACAATATATATTAATGATCTAGATGAAGGAACTAGATGTAATATCTCCAAGTTTGCAGACGACACAAAGCTGGGTGGGTTGATTGATTGGGCAGATGCAGTATAATGTGGATAAATGCGAGGTTATCCACTTTGGTGGCAAAAACAGGAAGACAGATTATTATCTGAACGGCAATAGATTGGGAAAAGGGGAAGTGCAATGAGATCTGGGAGTCCTTGTGCACCAGTCGCTGAAGGTAAGCATGCAGGTGCAGCAGGCGGTTAAGAAGGCAAATGGTATGTTGGCCTTCATAGCGAGAGGATTCGAGTACAGGAGCAAGGATGTCTTGCTGCAGTTGTACAGGGCCTTGGTGAGACCACACCTTGAGTATTGTGTGCAGTTTTGGTCGCCTTATCTGAAGAAGGATGTTCTTGCCATGGAGGGAGTGCAGCGAAGATTTATCAGACTGATACCTGGGATGGCAGGAATGACGTATGAGAGAGATTGGGTCGATTAGGCTTATATTCGCTAGAGTTTAGAAGAATGAGAGGGGGTCTCATTGAAACTTATAAAATTCTAACAGGACTAGACAGACTAGATGCAGGAAGGATGTTCCCGATGGCGGGGGAGTCCAGAACCAGGGGTCACAGTCTAAGGATAAGGGGAAGCCATTTAGGACTGAGATGAGGAGGAATTTCTTCACCCAGAGAGTGGTGAACCTGTGGAATTCTCTACCACAGAAGGCAGTTGAGGCCAATTCATTAAATATATTCAAGAAGGAGATAGATATAATTCTTAAGGCTAAAGGGATCAAGGGATATGGAGAGAAGGCAGGGACAGGGTACTGAATTTGGATGATCAGCCATGATCTCATTAAATGGCGGAGCAGGCTCGAGGGGCCGAATGGCCTACTCCTGCTCCTATCTTCTATGCTTCTATGATCACGGACAACATGGGCAGAAAGGGGCTGTCTGGGTTGCTTCCACCTCTGCTCTTCTGCCGCCTCCTCCTCCTCAGCTGATCACCGTATGCCTGGTGGCGAGGGCTGGGCCCTCATGATGGCAAGGTTGTGGAGCATGCAGCAGACCTTGACGAATCTTGAGATGCATTTTGGGGAGTTCTGCAGGGCTCCTGCAGAGCGGTCCAGGCAGCGGAAGTGTTATTTAAGGACGCCAATGGTCTGCTCTGTCAGATTCCATGTAGCAGTATGGCTCTTATTGTACGCATGCTGCCCACATGTGGTTGGGTTGTGGATCTGAGTCATGAGCCAGGTCATCAGCGGATAGACCTTGTTACCCAGTAGCCAGCCTCTGGTATGTCTTGGTGACTCAAAGACTGAGTGAACAGCGGACTGGCGCAGAATAAAAGCTGCCAGGATAACGGACATTCACCATCATGATGTGCTGAGCATGGTCGCACGCCAACTGCACATTCACTGAGTGGTAACCTTTGCGATTGCGGTACATCTCAGCATTAGATACGGGGCCCGCAAAGCCACGTGCGTGCAGTCGATGGCGCCCTGCACCATGGGGAAGTCTGCTATCCTGGCAAAGCCACGTGCACGCTCGCCTGCTTCTCTCTGGTCAGAGAGAAGACAATGAAGTCCCATCTCCTGGCATAAAGAGCGCCTTTCACCTCTTATGTAGCAGTTGATGATGAACTGGGAAATGTTACAGATGTCACCTGCTCCAGCATGGAAGGATCCTGATGCGAAGAAATTCAGGGCCACGGTCACCTTCATAGCCACTGGCGGTGCTGTCCTAGCCCTGGTATGAGGCTGGAGGTCTGGCTGCAAGAGGTGGCAGAGTTCTGTGAGCACCTCCTTCATAAAGCGCAGACACCTCACACACTGCTCCTGGCTGAGGCTGAGGTAGGAGAATTGCTCTCGGAAGACCCTAAGTGGGTAAGACCTCCTGCTGAGAGCCCTTCTACCCCTCCTCCTCCTCCCTCAGCAAGCAGCTTGTCCTCTTCTTCGCTGTCTCTGCTCCATTTCCTGGTCATGCTGCAGGCCAAGGGGGATGACAACTAGAGCACCCTTGACTGGGAGCAAGTGGTCTGACCAGAACCCTTGAAGTCAGAAGCAAGGCCTTCTCCACTTGCAGCACCACTCCCTGTCACCTCACCCAATCTAAACAACTCTAGAAAGCTGCAAACACTTCCACAAACTTACAGAGCCCCGTTGAAATTAATCAGCAACTGACCTGAGAGTGGTTGATGATCCCTTTAAATATCGCTGGTAAGGGATCCTTGCAGATGCTGAACACACGTTCAGCTGTGTGAGGTTAACACAGGGCGTTACTTCCAGCGTTGAAGACAAAAACGGCAGCGCTAGCTTAAAATCTGCACGCTGATTGTCCTCACAATCTGCCTACTCTACATACTTCTGGCACAGAGTCCCAGCGCCGAAACTACCGTCCTCACCAAGATGGCATCCGGCATGGCCCACACCAGAATTATGCGTGCGCTGCTCAGACGCCATTTTTGACCCATAATGGCACCCATAGCACCCAAACAACTGGCGCTACGCAACTGAATTTCTAGGCTGTGGACTGCATGCTTCAACAACACAAGTCACAGAGTCATAACGGCACAGAAGGAGGCCATTCGGTCCATCGAGTCCGTGTCGGCTCTCCGTAGAGCAATCCAGTCAGTCCCATTCCCCCGCTCTATCCCCGTAGCCCTGCAAGTTTATTTCCCTCAAGTGCCTATCCAGTCTCCCCTTGAAAACATCGAGTCTGTCCGCTTCCACCACTTCCATCAGCAGCGAGTTCCAGGTCCTCACCACTCGCTGTGTAAAAAAGTTTTTCCTCACATCCCCCCTACATCTCTTGCCCAAGTTGATTAATTTTCACACTTACCATGCAATGTTCAGGTCAGTTGCATATCAATAGGGTTTAGTAATTAAATATAAATATACAAATTACTTTTTAAAAAAGGCAAATGAGGCGATGATCTCTGTGACTGAAGATCACATCGTGCAATTAGCACTACTCTCAGGTTGTCAAATAATTGATAGATAACGCAGTCCCTGGGAGAGACCAGACATATGGTGTAATATATACTTCATGTCTGAGCGAATAAACACCCAACAGGTGTACCATCTGGTCTCAACAGAAATATGAAGGGAAGAATTTTAATTATGTTTCTATTTGTCTATCCCACATCGTTCCTTTTTATCTTATCTATAATTTCATCAGCTACAAAATTATATTTCTCCTCTTCCTTCCCAGCAGTTACAGCTTCTGCCCAAGGCATCCACTGATTCAGAAAAGTGTGTTTTTTTTCTTTTACAAACTTGCTCTGTATGAATCCTCACCATACTTACCTGTGGAACAAAAGCACAAAAACAAACTACGCCTGTCAGCAGGGACTAGCAAGTCCCACAGCTAAACTGTCAGTAAAGTCCAACAGTCTCTGGGGACAAAGGCAAGCTAATAATGCAAATACATCGCTAAATAAAACTGTGTCACACCCAAAATATTTTGAGAAAAAGAGCTGTTTTTTAAAGATTGCAACAAGTAGCTAATTTGATTCACTTAGCCATGAACAAATGATTAAGCCAGATCTAAATTTAATAATGTTGACTATTGAGGTTGAGATAAACACAGCATAGCAATCCTCAATGATTCGTTAATCTGCACATTGCCAAGAGATAAATGAAAGGTGGGTCTGTCCAAAGCTAACTTTTGGTCTATTCAACTGACACTTTAAAAAGGGAACAGCAGTATTCTTAAAAAAAACTATTTTCAGTCCATCAGCAACCTTAAAAAGTTTATAAATAACTGCTTTTTGTGGCCGTTATTTATGCTTAATTTTGCAATAAAACAAAATGTTTGGCAGGTACATCATTTCTCACCCATTTCAGCAATCCCCCATCCACCCTCGTCATGCTACAGCACATCGAAGACTGAAAAAATAATTCACATGCACAGTTCGGACTCTCCATTAAAAACTTTATCCAGGCACAAACAGTTTGCACATAGTTGCTGTTTTTACAATGTGATTTCTATAACGTCCTAAACAGTATACTGTACTTTGTGCTTGCCCAAGCTATGATAGCCTATATATCTACGCCCGTTTTAAAAAAAACTGACCAGTTCAACGTTAAGATGTAGAACATGCACACTGGTGTAATTTGGTTTTGATGTTTAAAAAAAATCTGAACAAAATGTGTTGAGCAGTAAACATCCAAATCTTATTTATCAGGCTTTATTAAAAAAAGACTAAGTAATAAAAAGGTTTACCTTTGTGCGGCTCACTTCTCAACCAGTACTTCTTTTGTTAAACCTTTTCGAAGTTTTCTTGCTGTTGAGTGGCTAAGAGGAAATGATTGCTTTTTCAACATACTCAGCTGACTTATCTTATAGCTCCTCCCTAACCGTGACGTCAAGTTAAGCTGGCAGGGTTTTTCCTTTTTGCCAGACCTCCTGACAGGCACTGTAAACTTCAGAGGCGTGTGGCTACTTAGCCATGATGTAAGGGTAACTGATAATCAGCTCTATTCCAACACCAATTGCTGAAAAGCTTTTTTTTTTTTAAGGGCTGTAGACAGTTAATTGAAAAATATACACAACGTGTTGAAAAATAAAGCACTACCTGCTAGCATAAAATGATTACAACCATATATCGGCATACTAAAGCTGAAATTTAGGGGTCAGATTTAACCGAGAGTCAGATCAGTGCGTGGGGGTGGGCCAGGCAGCGCTGCACCTGAAAGTCATCATCGGCTTGAGGCTCGGCCGATATTAACTTCCGGGCCTCATTATAATACGATTGGCGGGCTGGCCGGTTGATGGCGTGAACAGTAGGATGCCCATTCATCTTTTCTGTGTGATTTCCGGCATATGTTCTGAGGCAGCATATTTAAAGAGTGAATGTAACTGTTAGAGAGGTTGCAGTCACTGAATTTTAACACACTTTTCATTTTTAATTATCATTGTGCTGCACGTTGAAGATGGCTGGAAGAAGTGGGTAGATTGCCCCACGGTTTTCAGATGCCTCCCTGGAGGTATTGCTGACAGCAGTCAGGGCCAGAAGGAATGCGCTCTCCCACAAAGTGGGAAGAAGATGCCCAACAGCCTCTCAAAGGAAGCCTGGTTCGAGATGGCAGGGGAAGTGAGTTGCAGGAGCATCACCCCAAGGACCTGGATCCAGTGCAAGGAGAGATTCAGTGACCTCACATGATCAGCTAAGAGGAGTTCAGCTCCTCCTTTCCCCATCTCCTGCATTGCACCTGGTCACAATCCCTCGCCTCCAACCTTCAGCATTCAGAGTTGTGACCACCCCTGCACCACATTCCTCACTACCAATCACAAAGGCACACTATACCACCTCTCATGCTCACCCCTAACATCAATTCACCAGCCTCTTGCTGCCTTCACTCTTTGCAGTAACAGCGTGCTCTTCTCACCTGGTGTAAGTTGCAGAACTGGCACCTCCTCTCCTGACTCATTCCTGAATTCACACACAAGCCACTTACTTCCCGCTCGATAACTCTACATTCTCCTATCATTTTGCTTCTTCACCCCCTCAGCTTATGCTCTACATGCAGAAGCTCCATGCATGTGCACCTGCCTTATCAGGAGAAGCTCACAACTCTCTCCTTCTGCAGGAGAAGACAGCGCACAACACCAGGGAAAGAAATAAGGCAAGCGGAGAAGCATCTGTCATCATGGCCCTCACCCAGGTGGAGCAGGAGGCTCTAGAAATAAGAAAAAACTTGCATTTATATAGCTCCTGAGAATGTCCCAAATCGCTTTACAGCCAAAGAGGAGCTTTTAAAGTGTAGTCACAGTTGGAATGTAGGAAATGTGGCAGCCAAATTGCCACACAAATTGTCCCACAAACAACAAAGGACCAGATAATGGGCCGAAAATTGATCCCGGGACGCGAGAGTACGCACTGCGTACTCTCGCGTATTCCCACTCCAATTGCCGGTTTTCTGCATGCCCTGCGCATGCGCTGAAAACCGGCAATTGCTCTTCTGAAAAGGGGGCGGGTCCTGGGTGCATCGCGTGCGCGTTACAGGCTGCGCGCACGCTGTGCACTTCATGCTTTGGACGCGCAGGTAAGTAGGGAAGATTTTGGAAATGTAAAAAGGAGGAGTAAGACCCGCTTTTAAGAAGGTAAGTAGTGAATTAAGTATTGTTTTGAATTTTTTTTTTTTAACAGGTATATCTTTTTTAGAGACTTTAAAGACAGGTAAGTTTATTTTTATAACTTTTTAAAAGATTTTAAATTTTTTCAAAAATTTAATTTTTTATTTAAAATGGTTAATTTAATTAACTATACTTATTTTATTAATGTGATGGTTTTTTTTTTTAATTTAATTGAGGTTTAGCTGTTATTTTGGGGGGGTGTAAGATTCATAGATTTCACAGCAGGTCTGTGAAACTTATGAATGGAAGATGGTGTGCTGCCATTGGCTCTAACTGAGTCACGTGATCCCACAGCTCGCACGAATTCACTACGCCGCTGGGATACGCAAGCCCAGCACAGCTGATGTCTGGAACATCAAGTTCGTGCGAGCTGGATCTGAAAAAGCACAAGCGAGGTGAGACATCGCGGGGAAGGCTTACCCCCGCGGGAACAGAGCGAGATCAATTTCTGGGCCAATCTGTTTTAGTGATGATGGCTGAGGGAAAAATATTGGCCAGGACACTGCCATGGGTTCTTTTACATCCACCTGAGATGGTAGACAGGGGCTCAGTTTAGGGTCTCATCTGAAAGACGTCACCTCTGACAGTGCAGCCCTCGCTCAGTACTGCAGTGAGGTGTCAGCCTAGATTATGTGCTCAAGTCTCTGGAGTGGGACTTGAACCCACAACCTTGTGACTCAGAGGCGAGAGTGCTACCTCTGAGCCACGGTTGACACAAGTGGCACAGCAATAATAAGCAGCATTGCAAATGGCGAGGGTGGCGGCATCTCTGAGCAGGTTGATTATTTATTACTTGTACCCCTTCATGTACCACAAGCAACTGCACCTTCAGCCAACTTTAAAACCTCAACCAGTATGGTCAAGCCTTTCATGTGCAACTGTTCAGCCTCTCATCGCCATCCTAACTCTTGTCCCTTTCCTCTGGGTCTTTCTCAGTAGTTACAACTTCTTCAAGAAGCTCCTGAAGAGGGTACCTCTCCTGAGAAAGCACCATCCCTCCCAAGCACCAGAACAGAGATTGACATCCTGGGTGGGATAGACAGTAAGTTAAAGGAGCCTGCACCTGATCAAACACACAACACAAGTGGACAAGAGCAGGTACTGGCAGAAGGGATAGCCCAGGAGACAACTCAGGAAGCGATATCCTCTCCTAGCTTTACTGAGCGGGACAGTGATGTGGACCTCCAGTGCCCAGCCATGAAAAGAAAAGTGCTTGAGGCACACCAGTAAACATCAATATGATGTATTGGAAGGTCTACCAAAGATTTTGAGCACCTAGTTGTAAAGTATGGAGATATCCAGTTCCAGCATTTATGGAGATCTGTCGCATGGTATTTCCACTCTGCAATCTACCTTGGAGCATGTGGCCACCACCAGGGACACATAAGAACATAAGAATTAGGAGCAGGATTAGGCCATATGGCCTTTCGAGCCAACTGAACACTGTACAATCATCCTCCATGTTGAACACCACTTGGAAGAAGCAGTGAGGATAGCAAGGGCACAGAACGTACTCTGGGTGGGGCACTTCAATGACCATCACTAAGAGTGGTTCGGTAGCACCACTACTGGCTGAGCTAGACGAGTCCTGAAGGACATAGCTGCCAGTCTGGGCCTGCGGCAAGTGGTGAGAGAACCTACACGAGGGAAAAACCTACTTGACCTCATTCTCACCAATCTACCTGTCGCAGATGCATCTGTCCATGACAATATTGGTAGGGGTGACCACCGCACAGTCCTTGTGGAGACAAAGTCCCATCTTCATACTGAGGACACCCTCCATTATGTTCTGTGGCACTACCACTGTGCTAAATGGGATAAATTAAGAACAGATCTAGCAGCTCAAAATTGGGCATCCATGAGGCGCTGTGGGCCATCAGCAGCAGCAGAATTGTATTCCACCACAATCTGTAACCTCATGGCCCGGCATATCTCTCACTCTTCCATTACCATCAAGCCAGGGGACCAACCCTGGTTCAATGAGGAGTGTAGAAGAGCATGCCAGGAGCAGCACCAGGTGTACCTAAAAATGAAGTGCCAACTTGGTGAAGCAACAACACAAGACTAAATACAGGCTAAACAGCAGAAACCATAGACAGAGCTAAGCGATCCCACAACCAACTCTGTAGTCCTGAAACATCCGGTCATGAATGGTGGTGGACAATTAAACTAACAGTAGGAGGCTCCATGAACATCCCTATCCTCAATAATGGCGTAGCCCAGCACGTGAGTGCAAAAGACAAGGCTGAAGCATTCGCAACCATCTTCAGCCAGAAGTGCCGAGTGGATGATCCATATCAGCCTCCTCCTGAGGTCCCCACCATCACAGAAGCCAGTCTTCAGCCAATTTGATTCACTCCACATGATACCAAGAAACGGCCGAGCGCACTGGATACAGCAAAGGCTGTGGGCCCCGACAACATCCCGGCTGTCGTGCTGAAGACTTCTGCTCCAGAACTAGCCGCGCCTCTAGCCAAGCTGATCCAGTACAGCTACAACACTGGCAACTACCCGACAAAGTGGAAAAAGCTCAGATATGTCCTGTCCACAAAAAGCAGGACAAATCCAATCCGGCCAATTAACGCCCCATCAGCCTACTCTCAATCATCAGCAAAGTGATGGAAGGTGTCATTGACAGTGCTATTAAGCGGCACTTACCAATAACCTGCTCACTGATGCTCAGTTTGGGTTTCGCCAGGACCACTCGGCTCCTGACCTCATGACAGCCTTGGTCCAAACATGGGCATAAGAGGTGAATTCCAGAGGTGAGGAGAGAGTGACTGCCCTTGACATCAAGGCAGCATTTGACCGACTGTGGCATCAAGGAGCCCTAGTAAAACTGAAGTCAATGGGAATGGGGGGAAAACTCTCCACTGGCTGGAGTTATACCTAGCACAAAGGAAGATGGTTGTGATTGTTGGAGGCCAATCATCTCAGCTCCAGGACATCGCTGTAGGAGTTCCTCAGGGCAGTGTCCTAGGCTCAACCATCTTCAGCTGCTTCGTCCAACGAGAGAGAGTCTAACCACCCACCCCTTGACATTCAATGGCATTACCATCGCCAAATCCCCCACCATTAACATCCTGGGGGGTCACCATTGACTAGAACCCTAACTGGACCAGCCACATAAATACTGTGGCTACAAGAGCAAGTCAGAGGCTGGGTATTCTGCGGCAAGTGTCTCACCTCCTGACTCCCCAAAGCCTTTCCACCATCTACAAGGGACAAGTCAAGAGCGTGATGGAATACTCTCCACTTGTCTGGATGAGTGCAGCTCCAACAACACTCAAGAACCTCGACACGATCCAAGACAAAGCAGCCCGCTTGATTAGCACCCCATCCACCACCTTAAACATTCACTCCCTCCACCACCAGCGCAACGTGGCTGTCGTGTGTACCCTCTACAAGATGCACTGCAGCAGCTCGCCAAGGCTTCTTCGACAGCACCTCCCAAACCCACAACCTCTACCACCTAGAAGGACAAGGTAGCTACCACCTGCAAGTTCCCCTCCAAGTCACACACCATCCTGACTTGGAAATATATCGCCGTTCCTTCATAGTCGCTGGGTCAATATCCTGGAACTCCTTCCCTAACAGCACTGTGAGAGTACCTTCACCACATGGACTGCAGCAGTTCAAGGCGGCAGCTCACCACCATCTTCTCGAGGGCAATTAGGGATGGGCAATAAATGCTGGCCTTGCCAGCGACGTCTACATCCCAGGAACTAATATAAAAAAAAATGGCTAGTGCAGTGATTAGCACTGAAACATATAGCCAAAGGTTCCCAAATGCAATTCCTCATCTGTGCCAAATTAGCTGTTCTCACTCAAGACAATAATGAGGTACTACAATGGTCAGTGCACCAGGCTTGGGAGGAAAAATAAAATAAAATATTTCCACTGTTAATTTTCAGGCATTTTTCCAACACTTTTAACTTGTACTTACATCAAAAAAGTAGTTTCCATAAACAGAATGAGTTCCTATGAACAGAAACCCATATCCTTTGGCATTCTGTGATTGGCATAGCAGAGCATGGGAATGACAATCACTGCTTAATTACTGCATACAGCAGTGGAGATCACATGGGATCTTTAGTTTATTCTAAAAGTTGGTAAAGATTCTTCAATCTGATTGGTTAAGGAGACACATCATTGCTTGCCCTGTTCACATAGGTCCCAGATACCCTGTAAAGGGCGTTGCACTGTTTTGGCTTTCTAATAATTACAAGTTCCAGTGCAAAATCCCACAGAAATTCTGTGGGCAAGTGCAAGGTTAATGAACAGCTAGCACTGTTCATTCGCCGCTGACTGCAAAATCCGGGACTTTTTTTTTTACAAAAAGTGTAATATTATTGCTCAACAAAGTATCATTGTGCCTGGCTCTATGTCTGTATATACATTTTTATCATAAAACCATTTTAGTACAGGAGACCATTTAGTCCATCATGTCTGTGCCGGCTCATTGTTCGATCAATTCCAAACTAATCCAGCTGACCTGCTCTCTCTCCTCATAGTCTTGCATCATCCTCCTCAAATATTTTACTTCAGAGACTGTTGTTACATAAAAGGTAAACTGTTGACAGTCTCCAGAAATGCAAAGGCATAATATGAAATTAACAAAAGGTACTATGTATTAATAAAATGCTTCTACCAGAATAATTTTATATTTTTCTATCAACAATTTAATTCCAATAATATAAAAATCTCAATTATTCCAATTTTCTATTTTCAAAAATCTCTCACTTAGTTACATCCTCCTTTATATTACTGCAGTATTGCAGGCTATAAAGGTAAATGTCAATGAGCACATTTTTCCCTGTTGTCAATGTGGCCAATGGCACCATCAGAACTTCACGGCTTTAATTTCAACACACTTATCCAGTTGCTCATTAGAAAATAACTTCACCTCCCCATGAGAGTTGCTCCAGGCTCTAATCTGTAATACAAGTCCGACTGTCCACTCACCAGGTGCTGAGGAGAGGCAATGATTTACATGAATGGCAAAATTTACAAGACAGAATTCTAAAGGGAAATATAGATTTCTACGCTAATCTTGGAAATCTGTATGTACAGAATAAACTTAGAAAGCCTCTACAGATAGTATGTGAATCCTTGTAAATGAACTTAGCAAAGTGACGCCAAGACCTTTTAAACATCCAATATGCCGCACAGACCATGCTGCACCCGACATTCTCAGCGTACTATGCTGGGAAACGCCATGGTTATAGGGTGGTTTTTTGAGCAGCAGCAGCTGTTAAAGGGCTTTTGACTGCCCATTAAATTGTGCTTTTTGTTTTTGCAAAACAAATTGCTTGGGGAATCTAGCCCAATTTACATGGAAATTTGTATGTCGGATAATTGAAGGCCCTTTAAAGTTTTTCATGCATTATGCATCACCTAGCAACAGTGGATAACGGTCTGTCCTGGCACTTCTAAAACATTCTGATACCGTAGTGATGAATTTGTAGACTGCAATTTGGTTGACATTACACAGGTTACCACTATTTACCTAAACAGACCAAATTCAGAGCATTGCTGTACTGATGTTCAATTGTGTCTGCAGATCTTCATTCAGCAGATGACAGAATTTGATCACAGCCTCCTAACTTAGCTGTGGCTCCCTATGGCAGTGCTCCTCTTTCATTCGCAGCGAGCTTTGCCCTGGCAGTACACCAATACAGGGGTACTGGTAAGATCTGATGTGCACTGTGTCACCTAACCTAATGGGTTTCCCGCTGCTTCTTTCTCCTGATATTCCTCAGCCAACTCTAGTGCAAGAGGTACACCAACTCCAATACTCATTGGGCAGGTTGTTCCTGCCACTTCCCACCCATTAAGTGTCAGTAATAAGGTAGGAGGAGATCAAAAATTCAACAGGATTTCCACACATATCTGTGCCAAATGTATTTTCTTCCAGAACTGATTATGTATACCAGTAGAAATTGCCCAAATACAGCTGGACAGATTCAAAATGAGACAATAATGATGGAGTAACATCATACATCATGATTTCTATTATTGCCTCAGCAGTGCAGGATGCTAGGAATGCATCAAAAACTTTCAAAGGGCCAAAGCAGTGAGTTGAATCAATATAGGGCAAACCCAGAAGACTTGGAGATTGGAATACTTTGGTCAGTTTTCCAAAAATGTTTTATACTGTAAGTGGTGCCTGCCCCTTTAAGCTGCTGCAGGAGTCATATATTGCAACTGGTGTCAGATTACCTGCTGCAGCCATTTCCTGCTCCCCGTGACAAGATCCCAAACGCAGGATAATTTGCCATGGTCAGTGCCAGGTTTGTTGGGCGGATAGAAGTTCTGTTCCATTACATTTCTAATGGCTATTGTGCCAGAGTGGAAAATCTCAATTATTCTGTTCTCAGATGGAAGTATTTCCTCATTTCTGTTAGTGATCTGCTGTGACTAAAACAAATCATTCAATGGCTGCTGCGCCAGCACCACTGCTGAACATTCTCAGAGTACAACATGTACGAAGTGAGAGCATTGGAATATTGTGAAAACTGGATTTAAATATTAGTTACGCTGACATTACAAGTTGAACAACACCAATGCACAAATTCAGCATTCTAATATCAAGTAGCCACTTCATGCTGTGATAAAGTCAGGCAAAATCAGCACTACATGGGACTCATTAATTACCAGTAAATTACAAATAATACATGTTAAAATAACAACCAGAGTAATACCCACATTTATACGATTAAACTAAACTCGTATGGTTTCAAAGATTCTTTAACTATTTTAACTTGATAAAACACAGCATTCACCACTGACAACTGAAAGGAGGCATCAGAGAGGTGATCTTATACAGGTATACAAGACCATTAAAAGTATAGAAACCTGGATTATTATAAATTAAACTGTGGTAGTACAACTAGGAAACATGTTCAAACTAGTAACAGGTAATTTTAGAACAGATAATCAGGGGATTCTTTTTCACACAAAAGAGTGATAAACATGTGGAGTAAATTTCCAGATTGAAGAAAAAATTCAGGAGTCAATTGCATGCTACAATGGCAGTGAGGGTGGCACTAGTGTATCTCTGGCCAGATGAACTTAAGTAGGCTCATCCATAATTATCTTGTGATCTTGGGAACTGGTGAAATCTTGGATACCAGTGCTACTGTATGTACAATTAGCCTTGTAATTACTTAATCTTCAATTCCCTTTAGGCCATTGTGCAAAATATTTCAGTGACTTTCATTTAGATATTTTCTGATGTTCCACAACGCAGCACCAAGGTGTGGATTTTACCCAATGGACTTAAAATAGCATTGTGTGAACCAGAAGTAGACGGAGTAGATGACCCAACATAGAACCCACAGAATTACTGGCATGTATGAATTAAAAAAAAATTACAAAATATTCATTTAAGCTGAATTAAGTCAATATGCAGTAAATACCTCAATGCTAGAACAACAGGGAGTGGGTAAATATGTAAATATTCCTCCAATAAATTATTTCCAGCACACACTGTGGAATGTCATGACAACCGTTTGAAGACAGTGAAGAAACGCGTGATGTTTGATCTCATTCTCATCATGGTGGGAAATGTACCATGAGGCTTCTATCAAACAACAACAATATTCACGCCACATTATGAGCTTCTTATTTTAGGCTCCTAGGGTAATACTTGTCCACCAAATTGCTAACTGTATTTAAGTGTTACATTATTTAAATTACCTCAAACACCCATCTTATTATGTCTGTTCTGTAGTTATACTTCTGCTACTCAGTGTGATCATTTTACACTTTAGGAAAAGCCATCAACATTCTGCTGCTGTATTGCACTACTAAAATTAATATATTTATGATAAATTTATATTGTACATTATCTGATCCACCACAACCATCTGAACATTGTAAAGTAATATGAATAACATGGAAACTTATTTTATTATTTTCAAAATAATTCACTGGGAACTAGCCAACAACCCAGAATTGATGTCCAGTTTTAATCAACGGTCTGCCATGACAATTAATCTTGAACCTTATCCAACATATCTTCAGAGGCAACAGTTACTATAAAACAAGGCAGCATTCATGCCTCCAGAAGCAGGGAACACCACCTGGGCAGAATAATCTAGTTGCACAACTTCAGAGCACATGGGGCTTCACAATATGAACGGGGAATTAGATTTTCACTAGTCTTCAGTGAACTCAAGTTTTTCAGTAACTCTTGGATGCCACCCAATCCCCTCATTTACTTCACTTTTTTTCGGACCTGATCTTCCCTTCCAACCTCACACCTGTTTGCTGGGTTTTTAACCATTCTCTCTGACCTTCTCCTTTCTGACTCGTAACAATCTGCCCTCAACATGAGCCTTAGCTTCATTCCTCTGCTCCCCAGCTTAATGAATTCTGTAAGATACCCTATTCTTATATACGTAGGATTAGGATTTGGTTTAATCCCATATGATTGAAGTTTTTGGCTTCTTTTTACGTAGACAGCTTGTAGATTTTTACTGTAGCTAGAAATAATGAAATGGTTCAAGTTGTTCATTCCCAGGATGCTTCAGGGTTTAATGTCACGGAACAATTTAGCTGACTGTGCTGGTTAGCTTCTGCTGAAAGTGCAGGATGTGGATTCGTGCCTGTTGACTTATTTTTGTGGCTACATTGTGAAACAAGATAGCCAAGGTAGTCTTGAGATAGGAAGTGGGACAGTGGAGCTTGGGATAATTAGTTACACCCCAAATGGTAAACAAGTTGGCATTTCGAGTTTTTGAAGGAAATCTCTCATTTCTGGGAGTCTTGTTCACAATAACACTCGCCATGCCATAATGAATCAGCAATGACATTGTTCGTGAGAAGTGACCTATAAAGATCATGAGATTTCCTTAACAATTTGTAGAGAGAGTCGGGATCGAAAGGATCGATGAAGGTTCCATCTCTACCCGGGGGAAACAGGGTAATTGCATTTATTTCTCTATGTCTACTGCTCCAAGACATGGTGTGTGCCTGGACTTGGTCAAACACAATAAAAGGAGTACTTGCAAATTATATTTGGTGTTGGATTCAAACTGTCTTATAATTCCAACATTTTCAACATTGTCTAAGGTCGTCTTCTACTGCCTTCACCGCTGTGCTTTTCTTTGCCCAAGGTGGCTCATTCTCATCAATCTTTCCTCGTCTTCGTCCTTCTCAATTCTTCTGGATCTCTCTTTCTGACCTTTTGCGCTCTCTCTATCTTTTCATCGAGAATTGCTGTCACAGTATCTGCCCTTGGAGTTTCGCTGTTAATCTTTCTAATCCATCTCCCTCTGAAATTGCAGTGCTTTGCTCTCTCAGTTCTAATCCTGACATCATCATCAAACCTGCTAATGGGGGGTGGGGAGGGCCTCTGTCATAGGGTGGAAGGGCTTCTATCTGGCTGAGGCAACACTGTCTGACGCTTCCTCGGATCTCACTCTGGACCATAAGCCCACTGCTGAACCTTCATCTTCGCCTTCCACCCCACAGCCTCATTCATCAGATTGTTTTCTGCCACTTACAACATGATTCCACCACCTTGCACACCTTCTCCTCCCCTCGCTAAAGGGTCCATTCCCTCCAGGATTCATTTGTCCATTCTTCCAACACCCCAACTTTCAGCTGCCCTTCCCTCGTACCTTTCCATGCAATTGTAGCAGTTTCATCTCCTCCTACACCATCTTCCAGGGCCTCAAACATTCCTTCTATTTGGGACAGCAATTTACATATACAGTACTTCCTTCTTTCTAGTAGACTATATTCACTCCTTACAGTGCAGTCTCTTGACACTGGGAAAACTAAACAAGTTGGGTGACTGCTTTGCTGAACAACACGGTTTTGCCTGCAAATGTGATCCTGTTTAGAAGGACATTGTCAGGTGTGATCCTAGCAGTAATGTTGGGATCCTGATTCAAGAAATTTTGGGGTCAATATCTTGTTCAATTTTGTAATTAAAACTGTCAATTACAACAAAACACAATACTTCGTCCAAAAATACAATTCAACAAAGGAGACAGTTCACAAAAGACAAGCCTTAATTTACAGGAGATATATATTATACTTTATACATCTATGTCAAACTTAAAAGTTTTTTTTAAACAATGGAACAAACAAGTTCCTCTGAGCAAGGAAAAACCTGCTATTTAAATCAAAGACCATCTGCATTTAAAATAATAAACTAATCTGTTGTAACAAAGACGCCTTTGAACAATAAGGTCAAGCGAACCAGCAATGCAGACTTCGTAACAATACTTCATAGTAACACAATTCAGAACTTTTTTTGTACACACAAAATCAGTCTGGGTAAAACATTTCAGCATAATTTTTAATTGCATATTCTGTAGGTAGGTCTGCTAGTTACAAATTGCATTTGTTATAAAACACCACAGTGTAATTTTTTTTAAACTAGATGGATTAAATATATTAAGTATTGGTTGTTCTGGTATTTTTTTTAATTAACATGAATATGAACTTTATTAAAATCTATAAAAATATATAATTATTTAAAACTAATTTCAGATTATTCCATTGGTTCCAATCTGTTATATAATAGATACACATAATAAAATAGCAAATTTACGTGACTTCTCGACAATTTGTAAGAAGAAACAATAAAACTATCAACTATCCCCCGTCTAACCATTCTTGCACCAAGCCCTACCTTGTTTCTTCAGACCCTCAGTCATTTGATCTGGCACCACAGTTTTACAGCTTACTTTCTAATTAAAGTATGGTTTAACCTTGTAATGAACAATAGGTCACATCAGCTTCCTCTCAGGCATGGAACAACTATGTCAGAAAACAAAAGGCCAACTTTTGTTTTCCTCACATTATGCACAGGAAGGTAGTGTATGCTACTTAAGTGTATACCTGCTAAATTAGTTCCTCGGTCAAAACACATCATTTTCCAAAAGATTCCCTGTTGATCTTTATTATAGTTTCAGATCTAGACTGCTCCAAATCTCACGCTACAACAGGTAATCTCATCTGTATGTAGTCTAGCCAGTGTGACTATCATATTCTAAATTCTTTAACTATTTCCCACCCAAAGGGATCGTGAGGTCTGTTGAAAATAAGTGATTATTGAATTTCCTGGTAGAAAAGGTTGAATTGGTGGGGGGGTGGGTGAAATTGACTTCAATGGAAAAGAAAATCAAGCGAGGTGTAAAACAGGCCGCCAATTCACTATCGCCCATTTTGCATCACCACTGAAGACCAATTTCACCTCCAATAGGTTTTAAACAGTCATACTACTGAAATAAAAACAGTAATCTAAAAGAAACAATTATTTTTGTATTGCAATATGGTTTACATCCATTCCTCTGAAATGTTTGTTCCCGAGAACTGCCCAACTGTGAAGTTAGCTACTTAACAGGAGAGTGGACCATGTGGAGCTTCCTGGAGAATTGCCTGATAGCAGAACAAATGAAGACTCCATTCCCATTTTAAACTTTGAATTGCCATTTAAGAATGCAGTATAAAGAAAGTGTTCCCTATGTTTTGACAATAACCTTTTATCTTCAGCAAACATGTCCTTTGTTTTCAAAAACATTTAAATAGTTAAAACTGCATCAGTTTTACGAATAAGCAAGTAACAATTTTTGTCAATGTATTGGAAGAAAAATATACTTGGTGAGCTACTGTTAATTATCATGATCCTTCTCAATTCACCAAAAACAAACAAAAAACTAAAATGCAGTTTATAGTTAATGATAGTTTGGCCTAGGTGCAACATACTGTTTGAGAGCTGGAAAAGTAAAGAATTATACCAAGATGTGAATTATAGTATCACAAACAGTGGTGTAAAAAGGCTATTTGTGCATGAAGACTTTGTGAATCGGACAAACTCCCCCCTCAGAGTTTGACTGAAATGATTTAATCTCCTGAGGGAAAGTTCTGCATAATCTCTTCCCCAAAGTTAAACTCTGAAATCTTTAAAATAAAAATTCACGAATATTTGTACTCATCATACTTTCCAATTTCATTTCCCTCTATCAGTATCAAGCACTCCCCGATCAGGTATAATAGAGAAAGCTGTCGAATAAACCCCTCTCAATTTTGCTTTAACCCAATCTCAGAGAAGCACCCGACTGCAGCAGTGTGACATAACCATTTCCCACATCGGCAATCCTTAAGCACTCTTATGCAAGATTTCCAATCTATTATCACAAGATACTTACAGATGAGGAAAGCCATAGAATTATGTGGAATTTGCAGCACAGAAAAGGCCCTTCAGCCCAACTGGTCAATGCTGGTGTTTATGCTCCACACGAGCCTCCTCTCACCCTACTTCATCTAACCCCATCAGCATATCCTTCTATTCCTTTCTTCCTCATGTACTTATTCAGCTTCACCTTAAATGCATCCACGCTATTCGCCTCAACTACTCCATGTAGTTGTGAGTTCCACATTCTCTCTACACTGATTAAACATTCAACCTTCATAGTTGATTAGTGCAGACAACAAAAAGTGCATTTCAGATGCAGTCTTCAAATTAAATTTCAAATTCTGATTGATCCAAACTTGGTTAAATTGATTCTACTCAAATGTTTTGAAATGTACCCTGTCCATATCTGTTTAGATTCAGATGGTACACAAGGCCATTTGAGGTAAAGCCACAAATGTAGTGACTCATTATTTAAAGCTGCCTTGTAGAAAATTAGAGAAATACAAATCCAAACTTCAGATTCAGAGCTCTGAAAACAAAAGCTCCAAACCTAACATTAGGCTGCAGTTAGATTGCATTACCAGAAGTTAGTAGCTCTAAAATGCAAAGCACAGCCAGCAAGACTAGCATTATGTTGCAGACTGCGATTGAAATTCTGCCTCCCAAAGAGAGCTTTTTAAATTTTTTGACAAAATAGGGAGGCGTGTCTGTTTTCTTGAAATATTAGAGACGCTGCAGTTAAATTATAAAATGCCATGAGCATTTTTAATATCTCAGCTACACGTCATACTGGAGCATTACTCCACAAGAGGTCAAATTCAATTACCTGAGGGACGACACAACACTTGCTTTTAGTGCATTCTAGAATTATGCTACACTGTTACGTCAATCTACACATAAAACTGCTTTGCAGTAATGCAAAAGTGGCATTATAACTGCACGATCTGATTAACTACTGTGATTAAGGTTGGCCTATTAATGGCTTTTTTAGATACAAGTACTTCCTGTATTTAGAATTGCCAAGTAAAACTTACGTCAGGTTTTGAATCATAGAATCGTACAGCACAGAAGGGGGCCATTCGGCCTGTAGTGCCTGTTCCGGTTCTTTGCAATAGCTGTCCAATTTAGTCCCACACCCTGATTTTTCCCCATGACTCTGCAAATGAGTCCTCTTCAAGTACATGTTCAATTGCCTTTTAAAAGTTCACATGGAATCTGATTCCACCTTGATTTCAGGTAGTGCGTTCCAGATCTTAACAACCCTCTGTGTGGAAAAAAAAATTCTAATTTCCCTTCTAGTTCTTTTGCCAATTATTTTAAATCTATAGCCTCTGGTTACCGACCCACTTACCAGAGGAAACAGTTTCTCCTTACTTGCTCTATCAAACCCCCTCAAAATTTTGAATACCATTATTAGGTCTTCCCATAAACTTCTCTGCATCAAGGAGAACAATCCCAGCTTCTTCAATCTTTCCACATAACTGAAGTCCCTCATCACTCGTATCATCCTGGTAAACCTCCTCTGTACCCTCTCCTAAAGTGTGGTGCCCAGAATTGTACACAATACTCCAGCTGAGACCGAACCAGTGATTTGTAAAAGTTTAACATGACTTCCTTGTTTTTGTATTGAATGCCCCTATTTACAAAGCCAAATATCTATTATGCTTTCTCAAATTGCCTTGCTACCTTCAAGGATTTGTGAATATGCACCCCCAGGTCCCTCTGCTTTTGCACCACCTCAAGCTAGTACCATTTAGATTATACTGCTTCTCCATGTTGTTCCTCCCAAAGTGCATCACTTCACACTTATCCTGCATTAAATTGCATTTTGCCATGTGTCTGCCCATTTCACCAGTCTGTCTACATCCTCCTGAAAGTCTGCTACTATCCTACTCACTATTTACTACGTTGCCAAGTTTTGTATCATCCTCAAACTTCAAAATTGCACTCCTATACCAAAGTCCAGGTCATTTATATATAACAAGAACAGCAATGGTCCGAATGCCAACCCCTGGGGGACCCCACTGCATACTTTGCTCCAGTCAGAAAAACATCTGTTGACCACTACTCTCTGCCTCCTACCCTTTTGCCAATTACGCACCCAGGTTACCACCAAAAAAGCTAGGCTGACACTCCAGTGCAGTGCTGAGGGAGTGCTGCACTGTCCGAGGTGCCGTCTTTCGGATGAGACTCTCAGGTGGACATAAAAGATCCCGTGGCGCTATTTCGAAGAAGAGCAGGGGAGTTATCCCCGGTGCCCTGGCCAATATTTATCCCTCAACCAACATAACAAAAACAGATGATCTGGTCATTATCACATTGCACTTTGTGGGACCTTGCTGTGCGCAAATTGGCTGCGCATTTCCCACATTACAACAGTGACTCCACTTCAAAAGTACTTCGTTGGCTGTAAAGCGCTTTGAAACGTCCGGTGGTCGTGAAAGGCGCTATATAAATGCAAGTCTTTCTTTCTTTCCCTTTAACACCATGTGCTTCTATTTTCTGAGTAAGTCGGTTATGTGGTATTTTAGCAAATGCCTTTTGAAAGTCATGTATACAACATCTACTAGACTACCTTCACAAACTCTCACTGTTATTTCATCAAAGAACTCGGTGTCGGGAGCGGAGAGGCTTGCCAATCTTGCAGACCTGCGGCGGCGTTCCAGAGCCACGTCACGATTCAAAAAGTGACGCGGGCAAGAGGAAGCAGCTGATTAGGTGAGTACGGCCAGGTGAGTATTTATACTACTCTATAGCTTGACAGTTAAGGTTAATAGTTTATAAAGTTTAGAAGGTATTAATTTTCTGGTTATAGTTTAAGGTCTCTGTTGTGTAGCGGGGAGTGCTAGTAAACAAGGCCCCTTGACTATATCATTTAATTGCCGTGTAATTTGTGGTATTGATTTGATTTAATTTAATGTAAATTAATTAACGGGTAAGTCATGGCAGCACAGCTCGGCCCCGTGGCATGCTCCTCCTGCACTATGTGGGAAATCAGGGACACTTCCTGTGTCCCTGACGACCATGTGCGCGGGAAGTGTATCCAGCTGCAGCTACTGGCAGACCGCATTGCGGCGCTGGAGCTGCGATTGGATACATACTGGAGCATTTGCGATGCGGAGGACGTCGTGGATATCACGTTTAATGAGATGGTCACACCGCAGGTAAAGGCTGCACAGGCAGGAAGGGAATGGGTGACCGCCAGGCAGAGTAGTAGGCGCAGGCAGGTAGTGCAGGGGTCCCCTGTGGCCATCCCCCTCAAACAGATATACTGCTTTGGATATTGTTGAGGAGGATGGCTTATCGGGGGAAGGCAGCAGCAACCAACTTCCTGGCACCATGGGTAGTTCTGCTGCACAGGACGGGAGGAAAAAGAGCGGGAGAGCTATAGTGATAGGAGGTTCTATTGTAAGGGGAATAGATAGGCGTTTCTGCGGTCGCAAACGAGACTCCAGGATGGTATGTTGCCTCCCTGGTGCAAGGGTCAAGGATGTCTCGGAGCGGCTGCAGGGCATTCTGGAGGGGGAGGGTGAACAGCCAGTTGTCATGGTGCATATAGGTACCAACGATATAGGTCAAAAATGGGATGAGGTTCTAAAAGCTGAATATAGGGAGTTCGCAGGTAAATTAAAAAATAGGACCTCAAAAGGTAGTAATCTCAGTATTGCTACCAGTGCCATGTACTAGTCAGAGTACAAATAGAAGGATATTTCAGATGAATACGTGGCTAGAAGAATGGTGCAAGGGGGAGGGATTCAAATTCCTGGGACATTGGAACCGGTTCTGGGGGAGGTGGGACCAGTACAAATTGGATGGTTTGCACCTGGGCAGGACTGGGACCGATGTCCGAGGGGGAATCTTTGCTAGTGCTGTTGGGGAGGGTTTAAATTAAAATGGCAGGGGGTTGGGAACCTGTGCAGGGAGACAGAGGAACAGGAAGCAAGGATAGAAGCAAAAGACAGGAAGGAGAAAAGCAAAAGTGGAAGGCAGAGAAATCAAGGGTGTAAATCAAACATGGCCACAGTAAACAATAATTCTAAAAGGTCTAAGAGTGTTGAAAAAACAAGCCTGAAGGCTTTGTGTCTTAATGCGAGGAGCATTCGTAATAAGGTGGATGAATTAGCTGCGCAAATAGATGTAAACGGATATGATATAATTGGGATTACGGAGACATGGCTCCAGGGTGACCAAGGCTGGGAATTCAACATCCAGGGGTATTCAATATTCAGGAAGGACAAGCAAAAAGGAAAAGGAGGTGGGGTAGCATTGCTGGTTAAAGAGGGGATTAACACAATAGTAAGGAAGGATATTAGCTCTGATGATGTGGAATCTGCATGGGTAGAGCTGTGAAATACCAAGGGGCAGAAAACGTTAGTGGGAGTTGTATACAGACCCCCAAACCCCCAACACCGCCTTCAGTGTGCCAGTGCAGCCTTCGGTCGCCTGAGGAAGAGAGTGTTTGAAGACCAGGACCTCAAACCCGGCACTAAGCTCATGGTCTACAGAGCAGCAGTGATACCCGCCCTGCTGTATGCCTCAGAGACATGGACCATGTACAGCAGGCACCTCAAAGCACTGGAGAGGTACCACCAACGCTGCCTCCGCAAGAACCTGCAAATCCATTGGCAGGATAGGTGCACCAACGTCAGTGTTCGTGCTCAGGCCAACATCCCCAGCATCGAAGCTTTGACCACGCTTGATCAGCTCCGATGGACGGGTCACATGCCCGATACGAGACTCCCAAAACAAGCCCTCTACTCGGAGCTCCGCACGGCAACAGAGCCCCAGGTGGGCAGAGGAAACGCTTCAAGGACACCCTCAAAGCCTCCTTGAAAAAATGTAACATCCCCACCGACACCTTGGAATCCTTGGCCCAAGACTGCACAAAGTGGAGGAGAAGCATCCGGGAAGGCGCCGAACACCTCGAGTCTCTTCGCCGGGAGCAAGCGGAAGCCAAGCGCAGACAGCACAAGGAGCGCACGTCAACCCAAGCACCCCACCCACCCGCCCCTTCAACCACTGTCTGCCCCACCTGTGACAGAGACTGTAGGTCCCACATTGGACACATCAGTCACCTGCGAACTCATTTTTAATGTGGAAGCAAGTCATCCTCGGTTCCAAGGGACTGCCTAAGAAGAAGAAGAAATGCTGAGGTTGGGGATGGCATTAAACGGGAAATTAGAGATGTGTGCAATAAGGGCACAGCAGTTATCATGGGTGACTTTAATCTACATATGGATTGGGCTAATCAAATTAGTAACAATACTGTGGAGGAGGAATTCCTAGAGTGTATACGGGATGGTTTCCTGGACCAATATGTCGAGGAACCAACTAGAGATCAGGCCATCTTAGACTGGGTATTATGTAATGAGAAAGGATTAATTAGCAATCTTGTTGTGCGAGGCCCCTTGGGGAGGAGCGATCATAATATGATAGAATTCTTCATTAAAATGGAGAGTGAAGTAGTAGTTGACTCAGAGACTAGGGTACTGAATTTAAATAAAGGAAACTACGATGGTATGAGGCGCGAGTTGGATTGGGGAATGTTACTTAAAGGGTTTATGGTAGACAGGCAATGGCAAACATTTAAAGATCGCATGGATGAACTACAGAATTTGTTCATCCCTGTTTGGCATAAAAATAAAACAAAAAAGTTGACTCAACCGTGGCTAACAAGGAAAATTAGGGATAGCATAAGATCTAAGGAGAGGACATATAAATTGGCCAGAAAAAGCAGAAAACCTGAGGATTGGGAGCAGTTTAGGATTCAGCAAAGGAGGACAAAGGGATTAATTAAGAAGAGGAAAATAGAGTATGAGATTAAGCTTGCAGGGAACATAAAAACTGACTGTAAAAGCTTCTATAGATAGGTGAAGAGAAAAAGATTGGTGAAGTCAAGTGTAGGTCCCTTGCAGTCAGAATCAGGGGAATTTATAATGGGGAACAAAGAAATGGCAGACCAATTAAATACATACTTTGGTTCTGTCTTCACAAAGGAGGACACAAAAACTCCCAGAGATGTCGGGGAACATAGGGTCTAATGAGAGGGAGGAACTGAATGAAATCAGTATTTATAGGGAAATGGTGTTAGGGAAATTGATGGGATTGAAGGCCGATAAATCCCCAGGGCCTAATAATCTACATCCTAGGGTACTTAAGGAAGTGGCCCTAGAAATAGTAGATGCATTGCTGGTCATCTTCCAAAATTCTAGAGACTCTGGAACAGTTCCCATGGATTGGAGGGTAGCTAATGTAACCCCACTATTTAAAAAAGGTGGTAGAGAGAAAACGGGGAATTATAGACCAGTTAGCCTGACATCAGTAGTGGGGAAAATGCTAGAGTCCATTATAAAAGATGTAATAGCAGAGCACTTGGAAAACAGTGACAGGATCAGACAAAGTCAACATGGATTTACAAAAGGTAAATCATGCTTAACTAATCTACTGGAATTTTTTGAGGATGTAACTGGTAGAATAGATAAGGGAGAACCAGCAGATGTGGTGTATTTGGCCTTTCAGAAGGCTTTCGATACGGTCCCGCATAAGAGATTAGCGTGCAAAGTTAAAGCACATGGGATTGGGGGTAAGGTACTGACTTGGATAGAAAACTGGTTGGCAGACAGGAAGCAAAGAGTTGGAATAAACGGGTCTTTTTCCGAGTGGCAGGCAGTGACTAGTGGGGTACTGCAGGGATCGGTGCTAGGACCCCAGTTATTCACAATATATATTAATGATCTAGACGAGGGAACTAGATGTAATATCTCCAAGTTTGCAGATGACACAAAGCTGGGTGGGCGTGTGTGTTGTGAGGAGGATGCAGAGAAACTCCAGTATGATTTGGACAGGTTGGGTGATTATACTGCATCTGCCATGCATCTGCCCAATGTGGATAAATGCGAGGTTATCCACTTTGGTGGCAAAAACAGGAAGGCAGATTATTATCTGAACGGTAATAGATTGGGAAAAGGGGAAGTGCAACAAGACCTGGGTGTCCTTGTGCACCAGTCGCATGCAGGTGCAGCAGGTGGTTAAGAAGGCACATGGTATGTTGGCCTTCATAGCGAGAGGATTCGAGTACAGGAGCAAGGATGTCTTGCTGCAGTTGTACAGGGCCTTGGTGAGACCACACCTTGAGTATTGTGTGCAGTTTTGGTCGCCTTATCTGAGGAAGGATGTTCTTGCCATGGAGGGAGTGCAGCGAAGATTCACCAGACTGATACCTGGGATGGCAGGAATGACGTATGAGGAGAGATTGGGTCGATTAGGCTTATATTCGCTAGAGTTTAGAAGAATGAGAGGGGATCTCATTGAAACTTATAAAATTCTAACAGGACTAGACAGACTAGATGCAGGAAGGCTGTTCCTGATGGCAGGGGAGTCCAGAACCAGAGGTCACAGTCGAAGGATAAAGGGTAAGCCATTTAGGACTGAGATGAGGAGGAATTTCTTCACCCAGAGAGTGGTGAACCTGTGGAATTCTCTACCACAGAAGGCAGTTGAGGCCAATTCATTAAATATATTCAAGAAGGAGTTATATATATTTCTTAAGGCTAAGGGGATCAAGGGATATGGGGAGAAAGCAGGGACAGGGTACTGAATTTGGATGATCAGCCATGTTCTCATTAAATGGCGGAACAGGCTCGAGGGGCCGAATGGCCTACTCCTGCTCCTATCTTCTATGTTTCTATGTAACTCAATCAAGTTAGTTAGACATGATTTGCCTTTAACAAATCCATATTAACCTATGCTTCTCCAATGAGAATTAATTTTGTCCTTGACAATGGTCTCTAGTAGTTTTCCCACCACTGATGTTAGACTGATTGGAGATTTATCTCTCTCCCCTTTTTTGAACAGGGTGTGACATTTGCAATCCTCTTGCACCATTCCCATATTCAAGGAGGATTAAAACATTGTGGTCAGAGCTTCTGCTATCTGAGAATTTTGTTATTATTTTCAATAGTGTATACTTTCATAACTAAATTGATGCTGATGTACTTTCTGACACCAAGAATCTTGCTGAACTATTTATCTGCAGTCATAATCAAGATGGAGTTGCCCTTCAAAGTTTTAATACAAATAAAGCATTTATATCATTTGAGTGATCTTTCAAGCAAACAGATTTTCTAAGCCCAGAAAGGTGACATATTTGCTTTCAGGTCTATATCAGCTGATCTCAACTGGTGACGTGAGGCTGTGTAGCTGCATATGACTTGAATGGCCTGCTAATACTGAAGTTTGCTTGACATAAAAAGAAAGAACCTTAACACATAAAGTCACTGATGGCAATGACTGTTGCACTCTGACCTGATTTATCAGTAAGAAGGTCACCGTCAGATAAGGAATTGGTAGAACCCAAGACTAACTGTAACAAAGGAGATAACGGAAGGTGGAAAACAGATAGCCCTGACCACACCAACGGTCTGGGCTAGGAGTAAGACACTTCATGATTTACTACCCCAAACAAGGATAGCGAATCACCAAAAACTGTGCACACGACAAAGGACTTAAGATTCAGGGAGAGGACGATCATGCAAGTATTGATGCACCAAGCATGCAGTAAAAGGTGAATATAAGGAGGCTGTTTGGCCCTCCTCGGAGCTGCAGTCGACAGTAAGAAACTACCGCCTAAGAAGACAGAAGACGTCAAGAAACAAAACTCTCAAAGACCACAGGTCCCATCAACCTGCCGTCTTGAGCGCTGAAGCTCTCCATACAAAGGTTGCATTATGATTAACTGTTTGTTGACCAAAATCACAGATTAATAAAACATTGATAAAGATTACCAAGAGAATTGGCTTGAGTCTATGACTGATAGTGTCTGACCCTAAAAAGACCAAGGAGAAAAATCGTACCATACTAGTTGTCAAAATAACACATTAAGAGTGGCCATTTGAGCAAAGTATAAGAGGGCTGCTGTCACCAATAAAACAGTACCCCAGTGTGAATCAACACTGTCACAAAATGGAAGAAAAGAGAAGAAAACTTGGAAGGGTGGCAGGCAAGAGAAATAACAACTGTGCCAAAATCTATACTTCAATCAGATTAATTTCTCTTCTTTTCCTTTGTTATTGCTCATCACATTCCATAACTACATCATCCAAATCCACCAAAACATTCAGGATAAAATAAATACTGGCATGAGAAGTAACAATCTTTCCAGACATCGCTTCAAATAATATGCTGATATGCTGTTTTTCAGCAAGCGTTTAGCTAACTGGAGAAGACTGATCACAGTACAACTAGACTATTAAACTGCACAATAGGGAAATGAGTGTAAAAATACACTGTATTCTAAATATTATATTTAATTAAAATGCCTGTAAAATTACTTAAGCAATCAAGCAACAAAATCTTTTTCAGTCTTGTCAACGTTATTTCAGTGTTCTGGTACAGCAGTAGCGAACACAGCTCGTGAGCCCAATGCAGCCGTACAGTTTCTCAAATCCGGCTCTTTGACTTTTCAATGTGATTGATGGTAATGCAGTTTTCTGATTGAGCGGCTGCAGTTGTTACACATGCGCCGTTTATTAGGAGAGTGGAGCAAAACCAGAGCTTAGCAGGGAGGGAATCAGCATTTCCAAACGGGAGCTGGAGCAGGACCACGATTTCCTGCAGATGGGGAGGCAGCAGTGAAATGATGAGCAGACAGCAATGCTGAGAGGGGCACAGCGAACAAAATAGTAAGCGAAACCTGGCCTCTTTCTATGGAGCAAGGTCAAAGCGACTGTGATGTCAAAAGTGTGACTTGCTGCAATCATCTGTCGGGTTCCAGGCTTAATAATGCTGAAACGTCAAGTGTTGTTTCATTTAATTTGTTTCTGGGTAACGGGGAAGTGAATTGAACCTATAGATTTTTTTTGACAAACTCGTTAAAAAACAGAGATAGCGATGGGTGCTTCGATGGGCCCATCGAAGAATGCCAACAGAGGCACAAAGGGTAGCTGTGGACTTCTTGAAGGAGGATTCCAGCCTGGAATAGCATCAGGAGAGTAAGAATCCAGAGGAATACCGATAGGTCAGGATGAGGGGATCAAAGTGCCCAAGAGGGAATAGGGAATAAATGAAAGGTGGCACGACTGGGCAACAGAAAGAGGAGACAAGAGAGAAGGTCCCAAGAAAAGAGGATAGAAGTCATGGGCTCGGGTCTAGAGCGGCAGCCAAATTGTACACGTGGATGGACACAGAGAATTTGGGTTACATAGGTATAGCAGAGATTGGAAGAAACATGTCCTGGTTGTAAACAGAGGACCTTCCTCCTTACTGCAGTTTCCTTATAGCGGATGGATCAAAAATGGTTACACTCAGTACACTCAATGTTACAATAAAATGTTACAATATCTAATTAACTAACTCCCAGGGCACAGGTGCAAAACTTCCCATCAACAACCTCATCAAACACTGAAGTATGTCACAAAGGAAGGCTCAAAATTCAATAGAAGTTGTGCTTCTTTTTAAAACCAAGTCTCCCTCTGCAGGTTCAGTGGGTAAAGGCACCTGGTCTGATCTAATTCGGCCCCAATCTGATCTGATTCCCTGATGCTTTACTGGGTAAAGGTTCCAATCTCCAGTCTGATCCGATTCCCAGATGCTTTACTGGGTAAAGGTTCCAATCTCCAGTCTGATCCGATTCCCAAATGCTTTACTGGGTAAAGGTCCCAATCCCTGGCCTGTGCTGTGTCTCTGATGGTTCCGTGACTACGTAGTTATGGTGCATACAAATGACTAATATTTTCATGATGCAGATTCCATTTGCTTGGATTGCAAACTATCGAACAGCACAATGAAGCACCCTTTAGATCCCAGCATCAGCCTTCCTCCGCTGTTGATCTGTTACTCTCCAACAGCTTTGCCTTTGGTTTGCTTTGTCCTTTGTTCTTGTTGCTGCTGAAAATGTTCTCACGGAGTTAAACCATGAAGAGCTTTAAAAATCCTTTTAAGTGGTTGTGAAACATACTTGTACTTGCACATTCTGGAGGAGACATGGTGACATTTGGGGCAGAGCAGCAGTTGAAACACCTCAAAGTATTTTGCCACCAGAAGTGTTTTTTCAGGCGGCTAGAGCAAAATCGCTTCAATGATGATTCAGATCCAGAGCTACACAACAATCGTTACAAGAAGAACTGATCAACAAAAGGATTACAAACTTTTAAGGGACAAGTCAACTTAATAACAGCTTTAACACAGGAAAAAGAAAACAAACCAGATTTAGAGTCATTCCATTCTGGCATTGGCCAGAAAACGAATGGCAGTTTGATTCTTTCAGTACATCAAATACCAAATACAGTACAATGAAACTTTGAAACTTTATATTTTTGTGCCCGTGTTATCACCTTATTTCCATATTTGCAGAACACGTGCACAAAAATATAAAGTTTCAAAGTTTCATTGGAATACAAGGTAGAAAATTCTGTTTCAATTTTTTACATGTTCAAAATACAAGTATAAAATTATCTCCTTACAGATCTTTGACTGTTTTTCATGCTTGCCACAGCCCATATTGGGCAACAGACGCTAGGTTGGGCGGACACGTTTACTCTTTGCTGTTGTACGGAAATTGGAAAATGTAAAGTTACAATCATGTTTGCTTAAAAATAAATCTATCCTAAAAGTAAGTAATATATAGGGAGGTCCAGTAACATAGAACAACTGTCCCTAATTCCACAGGCAGGAAGTCACGTGTCCAGGTCCGAGGACATTTAACACGCCTCTGTTACTGACCCGCCAGAAAGCCGCCCAAATCCCGCTAACCACAATTTTTACTCAGACTTCTGAACGAAGCTGAGGCCCAAAGCCAATGGGGTACTTCTTGAAATACCAAGATCAGGGACAATAGCATCATTGGGCCCAAACTGCGATTTTAACTCAGGCCTGAGGGAGAATGCGCCCCAGCTTTCCCACCAGGCTGAAGAGAATAGACACCTACCATGAAGACGAAGAGGCCCAAACAGCTAAGTTTTCTACTTTATTCTGTGGGGCTATGAGGAGCGGGAGCATTTCTCCAGGCTACACAAGAAAAGTCGCTGCCTCCCTTTCCTGGACTTCCTCCTCCCCTTGGCCACCCGCTTTTACAGAGGCCAGTAGCCGCATGCCAACCACTTTCCGCCCATTCCGGGCAGAAAGTGGACCAGTGGCATGTTAATGAGCCTGGGAGTTAAAATAGCCTGGATCTAAAATTTTCCCCAGCAAATGCGTTTCACACTCGTCCTGCCCCTGATCACCTGAAACGCACCGGAGTTTAAAAAAAATCAACCCCTAGGGCTATTTCAAATTTGTATTTCTCCGCTACAGTTGTGATAGCTTCTTCACTGTGTTGCTCAGAGGAGCGCCATGTGGAAACATTGGGTGAGAATTTGCTGGAGCGAGGCATCTCAAGGCTTGCCCCATGAATTGGATTTTGTGCGAATTGATAATGGGGTGAGGTCAACGGGGCATCTGGGACCTTGGTGAACGTTGGGTCCAATGGTCCATTTCCTTAACCGATGAAATTTAAGGATAGAGAAAGAAAAAGAGCGAACGATGGAGAAGGAAATAGGGTGAATTAGAGTCAAATTAGATACAGAAAGAGAAGTAAAAAGAGAGGGAAAGACAGATTGGGTTAACAGTGAATGAGAGAAAAAAAGATACAGAAAGGAAATTAAAAATCCTCTAGGAACAATTTACTACCTGCAGGAGCGAGACTCCAAAGTTTCAATTGTCCCCTTTCTGGGTCTCCTAGATTGAGTGGCATTGCAGGAATATAAATCTTGTCATTAAAAGGGTCCTTCCATTGTGAAATACCAGCCATAGCTTTCTGTGGCAAGTTTAATTCATATTTGTGGTGCAAATTCAGCAATTTCTTGAAAATCATGACGAGATGACAGCAAGATCCCATTTTTATGAAGCTAATGGCGGAGCGGCACAAACTGTCCAGCAATTAGAATCATAGAATGCTTACAGCACGGAAGGAGGCCATTCGGCCTGTCGAGCCCGTGCCGGCTCTCTGCAAGAGGACCTCAGCTAGTCCCACTCCCCTGCCCTTTCCCCGTAGCCCTGCAAATTTTTCTCTTTCAGGTACTTATCCAACTCCCTTTTGTGACGATTCACAACTCACGTGCATCTCTTCCAAGCCACAAATTACTGGATTCTTTTTACGCCTTAAACTCGTCATTATTTTCCCAGCAAATTCAGGTCCATTATTTTATGCCTCGACAGATGAAAAAAAAATCAACCAAGCTCTTACACCCAATCATAATCAAACTTCCTCTTTAGAGCAGCATCAGGGACAGTCACTAGGGGGGTGATTTTGCCAATGGGTAGCTTTTGGAGGCTGGACTCCCACTTGTCGGGTTTCAGTCCCGCCTCCATCAACTTCTGGCCAACCCACGCTATTTTCCCTTGATTGACCTTGTTAAGCCCGCCCAGCGGGCCAAACAGGCCAATTAAGGGAAAGCCGGTTGCAGAGAACGTCAACGTATGACGTTTCATTTTTGACAGATGAATTGTCATCGTTTGACAGCTCTGTGAAGCTGTCAAACACTGACATTCTCTGCAGTTTGATGAAAGACCTCATCAAACTGTTTTCTTTTGCAGAAATGAGATGGTTGTTGCATTGGAGAATGCAACGGCCATCTGTCATCTCTACCGCGGAGGTGCGAGACTCTCCGCATACCCACCGGCTGAAGCCTGCAGGAAGAAACAAAGGTAAGTACACTTTTTCTAACACTTTGCACTTACCTCAGATACTCACCTCTCCAGCACACTTTTGGACCCCTCCGACCCCCTACTCGCCTTGCTGACCTGGCGGGTTTCGGGGCCTTTGGGAAGCCCGCACTTGAGGGCAAAAAGGGGATAATCCTATTTTCTGCCTGTTAACAGGCAGTTCATTGGCTTTAATCCCTTCCCGCCTCCAAGGAGACAGGGACCCGGCTACCCGCCTCCTGGCAAGATGGCACCCGCCCCCAAATTCTGCCATTTTCCCGGCAGTCCCGTCTCCATAGGGCTGGCAAAATCGTCCCCTAGGAGTGTGACCCGAGTTGCACCCCTTGCAACACACACAGACACACACACGGAAGAAGCAAGGGATTTTTCAAATAAATTGATGTTTTACTTTTTTATAAACTCAATCATTTTTTACAATCTGAATTCTTTAAAGCACTACAGAGCAATTTTCTTTTATAAAAATAACACCAAACATTATGAAGCAAGTATTGAGGTAACACAGAGTTAAAACCTAACAAACTGGCTACCTGCTCAACATGGATTTCAAATCATTTTCTTTCTGCAACCTAACCACAGGATGCACTCTAGAAGTGTAACTATAGTCACCCTACCAGTGCTGTTACTCTGTTATGTAAATAGATACTGTGGAATTTGCATTATAATTTACTTGCACATCACAAATCCCAAGATATGTTTGGGCCTGCAGCTGTACTTATAGAACCTGTAAAGACAGGTATCTCTCTGTGAATGTACAATATAAACAGTGCAGTCTTGTGCAAGATATAAAATCAAGAAGCCCTCAGGAGTTCAGCATTCTCATATAGACACTTATCACAAGAGCGAATTGAAGCTAAATGTATAAAACAAAAAGTATATCAAACTTTTATTAATGAGGAAAATAAGATAACATGCCCTAAAATAAGAGAGGGTTGTAGAATAGTACAAAAGTGATGAAATAGAAGGAAAATGACTCGTCTGGTTGGATGATTTCTTTCAATTTGAAAATAGTCCCTTGATAAAAGCATTTTTTTATTACAATTTCTCCAAATTTTCAGAGTTTGAAAGCACCCTACAGGAAGCCTACCACATACGGGCAACACGGTGGCATAGTGGTTAGCACTGGTGCCTCACAGCGCCAGGGACCCGGGTTCGAATCTGGCCTCGGGTGACTGTCTGTGTGGAGTTTGCACATTCTCCCCGTGTCTGCGTGGGTTTCCTCCGGGTGCTCCGGTTTCCTCCCACAGTCCAAAAATGTGCGGGTTAGGTTGATTTGGCTATGATAAATTGACCCTTAGTGTTAGGGGGGGATTAAATATGTGGGGTTACGGGGATAGGGTGGGATATGTGTCGGTGCAGGCTCGATGGGGATTCTGTGAGAGAAAGCAGGGACAGGGTACTGGATTTGGATGATCAGCCATGATCGTATTGAATGGTGGAGCAGGCTCGACGGGCCGAATGGCCTACTCCTGCTCCTAGTCTCTATGTTTCTATGTTTCTATACAGTGAGGATCAGCTTCCTTCCTAATCCTGGATGGTAATCTTGACACTTTGATACAATTATCTGAATCTTGCTGATACTAAACAATTTGGGCTGGATTTTACCAGCCGAGGAGGCGGGTCTGCTGGGAAAGAAAAATTGGGAAATGGGTCCCAACCCGCCTACGAACCAACTTCCCGGGAGGCGGGTCCCTAGCTCATGCAGGAACTCGTCTCCTAGCAGCGGGAAGGGGATTAGAGCCAATTAACTGCCTGTTAACAGGTAGTTAACAGGCGGTTAAGAGGCTTTTCACCATTTTCCACCAGCTGATGGGGGCTTCCCGACGGCGGGAAACCCCGCCAGGGTCAGCGAGGCGAGCTGTGGGTCTGCTGCAGTGTAAGTGTGCAAATGACAGCTGCAGAGGTAGTGTGATGGGTGCAACTGTGCATAGGTAAGTATGACAGGTGAGAGAATGTAGTGAGAAAGATTTTTATTCTGTTTATATGTATCTGCAGGTGACAAGATTTGATGTTTCTGTGAAGCCTCATCTGATCGGGAGAAGTGACAGGTGGCTTCTGCAATCTCACATGCAGCTGCCATCTGTTTTCTCCTAAGGAGAGAGTCATTGGTGAGCCTGGTTGCAAGGGCTCACCTTTGGACAGTGATCGTCAGTGTTTGACAGCACCTCAATGTTGTCAAACACTGACAATTCATCTGTCAAAAAATTATGGGGCCTGTCCCTTTAAGAAAACCGGCAGATGAAGCATCATGCACTGACGTCATCTGACACCGGCTTTCCCTTAATTGGCCGGCAAGCCCGCAGGGCGGGCTTAACAAGGCCAATCAAGGGAAAATAGCTTGGGACCCGGAAACCAGCAGTCCCGCTCTCAACGCGCCTCCTCAGGTAAGATCGCGGCCTTTAATTGTGTTGCAGCATCAGGATTGACCTCTAGGACTAGGAAATAATGGACCTGCTGCATCACCTGCGTGTCTCTTTTTCCAACTGATGATCTATTTCTGATGTTAAGTAAAACTCTAACACTCAAGTTAAATGAGGAAATGTAATACTTATGGCTTACATTCTGTTACAAAACTAGACTCTACTGTTGTGTCCCTGCACTTGTGTCATTTTGGCTCCCTCTTCTGACAGCATTGATGACCAGGACTTCTGTAACTGATCATGGTGGGAAGCAGCGATAGGATTATTTGCTGCTTGCAACTGCGCATGAGCAACATTTTACATGCCAATTGATAAAGTCGCAAATGTGAATTTAAAGCTACTGCGCATGAGTGATTCTCTCAAAAGTTGTCCTTGCAACTTTACACCCCTGGTTGAAGAGCTTCGCTGACGTAAAAATCACATGGCTGGCCCGAAAGCTCAGCCCTCCCACGTTTGCCTCCACAGGGTAGTGCCTTCAAACACAGATCAAAACCACTTGTTCCCTTTTTGCCAAAGATCATTTTCTTAAGGCAAGCACTTTCTGCATTTATAGTTATAAAATAGGGTCTGCCCAAGTGAAAATGAAAGGTTGATTGGCGATATTAAAAATGTATTTGTTGCACCTCCCACTGATTGTTATTTGGAGACGCTGCTTAGAGACCTTTCCTACCAAGAATAAACTGTGTGAATTTAAAGCAGAAACAAGGAGATCCTTTCAATGACCTTGGGAAATGGAAAACTGGGTGACAGACTTGTACTTTTGCCAAGTGTTCTCATTAAACTCTTCAATCCCTTTGTTGATAACGCCCTACAATCAGCATGAGAGGCCGTAGGCAACCTGAAACCGTAGTCACAATCCTATGGGTATTGAGCACTCGGAGACCTTACCAAAATGGCCATCCTTCATTTGTGAGCCTTGACAGTATGTTGATGGACCATTCGGCTATGGCAGGTATCACAGCTGAGCCCAAGACTATCGCCACCAAATGTCTATCAACTTGCACTGACCAGCAGGAGCCAAAGGCTTTCCCCTTGCTATAAATGAAGTTAATTCCAGCACTCTGATCATCCTGGGTGATTAGCTAAGTCAACACAGAACAAGAGACCAATTTTGGCATCCTATACCATCTATGCCTGAAAAGGGCATAGACAGTGTGTGAAATTCATGAAATTCAGCAGAAATCAGTTCCACCTGATGTACACCTACTTTTGGCCCTGCTCCAGTTTATGATCAGGTCTGGGTTGGAATCTCCCATCTGAACCAGACAAGAGCTTCATTTCAGTATGCAGAAGGGACAGTTGAAAGTTACTGCCCAATTCACTGGCTGGTAGCTGTTCTGGATGCCAAGCCCAGTGCATACTCAAGAAACTAGGTAGGAGGTCATTTAAAGGGCACATAAGTTAAAGCTGTTTTTAGGCCATTTTTCGAGAAAAAAAATTCCTGCTTAAACTTCCATGAGCTTTTGTGACAGTTGATAATTATTTTTTTCCCTCAGCTCCTCTTACTTACACCAGTAAGTTTCCCAATGGGAATGGCTCATTTGTAAGAAAAGCAGGGCCCGCAGAAGGATAGCAGGTGGCGAAATACCACATGCCCTCGTCAGCACCCACGCATCTGCAGAGAGAGATGAAATTACCTCACTTCAGCTGATATAGTGCTGGTGGGGTCTCTGCTTCCTAAAGTAAGCTGTGCCATAGGTCATAATGGTGTTATACAATGAGTGACTGTGCTGGATGGTTCTTCAGAAACACCCACATAAAAGTAAAGGCCCATGGGATCCATGGGAAAGTGGTAAGTTGGAACCAAAATTGGCTCAGTGGCAGGAAGCAAAGGGTAATGGTCGACGGGTGTTTTTGTGACTGGAAGGCTGTTTCCAGTGGGGTTCCGCAGGGCTCAGTACTAGGTACCTTGCTTTTTGTGGTATATATTAATGATTTAGACTTCAATGTAGGGGGCATGATTAAGAAGTTTGCAGATGAGACAAAAATTGGCCGTGTGGTTGAGAGTGAGGAAGAAAACTGTAGGAAGATATCAATGGACTGGTTAGGTGGGCAGAAAAGTGGCAAATGGAATTCAATCCAGAGAAGTGTGAGGTATTGCATCTGGGGAGGGCTAACAAGGCAAGGGAATAAACAATAAATGGAAAGATACTGAGAAGTGTGGAGGAACAGAGGGACCTTGGAATGCATGGCCACAGATCCCTGAAGGTAGCAGGACAGGTAGATAAGGTGGTTAAGAAGGCATACGGGATACCTTCCTTTATTAGTTGAGGTATAGAATACAAGAGCTGGGAGGTTATGTTTGAACTGTATAAAACACTAGTTAGGCCATAGCTAGAATACTGTGTACAGTTCTGGTCAGCACATTACAGGAAGGATGTGATTGGACTAGAGAGGGTACAGAGGAGATTTACGAGGATGTTGCCAGGACTGGAGAATTTTAGCTATGAGGAAAGATTGCATAGGCTGGGGTTGTTTTCTTTGGAACAGAGGAGGCGGAGGGGAGACTTGATTGAGGTGTATAAAATTATGAGGGGCCGAGATAGAGTGGATAGGAAGGACCTATTTCCCCGAGCAGAGAGGTCAATAACCAGGTTCATAGATTTAAAGTAATTGGTAGAAGGATTAGAGGGGAGTTGAGGAGAAATTTTTTCAACCAGAGGGTGGTGGGGTCTGGAACTCACTGCCTGAAAGGGTGGTAGAGGCAGAGACCCTCATCACATTTAAAAAGTACTTGGATATGCACTTGAAGTGCTGCACTCTACAAGGCTACGGACCAAGAGCTGGAAAGTGAGAGTACGCTGGATAGCTCTTTTTCGGCTGGCATAGACACGATGAGCCGAATGGCCTCCTTCTGTGCCGTAAATTTCGATGATTCTATGATTCTACAACGTTCCATGCTTTTGGTGGTACTGCCTGAAAGATGGCAAGCCAGGGTGATCCTGATTGGCAGCCAACTGTCAATATTCCATCAACAATTTCTTCAGGCCTGGCACACATACCTGCTAATCGCCGTGGGGAATTGGGTCTGGCTGATGCATAACCGTGTCATTTGCTGAAAGAATACCTGCGGCTAGCATTAAAGCACAGAGCGGTGACATCCAGTGAGGGCAACAGTCAGCTATGGCCCAAAACATGGTCCCACTTCCTTTCAGGCAATCTACAAAGCTGATCTATGGGAATAGTACAGTGGAATGGCACAGAGGGCCAACCACCCCACAAGTACCTCGTGCAGTACCATTTCAACTTAAGCAGCCATAAAACAGGATGCTGGGCTACTTGTCACTTGTCCGAAGATTCATGCCTGTATTTAGGATTCCTTTTCTCTTCATTTTTGCCTATTATTTCTTAGTGCCAGGTCCTTCAGCCATAGCAAAAACTGCTAATGGGTTGACATGTCTCTTCAGCTCTTTAATTTTTTTTGTCCCCCTATTGTTATACTCTGCTTTAATCATCCCCATCCCTTTAAATTTGATTTATACACAGTTCTCCTCTCCTAACCTTGTTCTTCCTAGATCTAGCTCAGTCTGCACCTGGTGCTGTGAATAATTACATAAACGAGCTTACACAAGAATTGAATGCTATACGTACTTTACCTATTAGACCAGTTTGTTGTTTAAACTGACTTAGACCTGAAGAGGAAAATTGGTCCCCCAAGAATCAAACCTGGGACCTTCTTGTCTGGACAGCAAGATTACTTTTTCTGAGGTACAGCTAAAACATCTCACACTATAATTACTTTTTGCAATACAAACTTACTTAGCCAAACCTAATTTCTATTCCTTAACATTACAAAGTATTAAAATAACTTTTCTTTCTGGTCAGCAGGGGGAGCAGATAGTTTACCTTTAAGAGAAGCATACTTCCTGTCTTGTGATACACTTAATGTCCTGACGTGATGATTTTAAATGTACAGCTTATTGGCTTCTGGAACATTTAGGTAGTAATGTGGGATGCTAGCTCACAAAGTGATTCTGTTTAATCTTCTGAATAACTATTTCCACATGAATTACCTATAAACATTTACTATGTTTAATTTAATAGGTTTTGGGTAACATGGAGCAGGAAATGACTTCACTTCAGATAAGTGGCAGCTGCCGATTTTTGTTAAATAATCTGGTCACTGTGTAAATATTCCTAATTGCACAAAGCCCTGTATTAAACCATTTCAGAGTAACAGTCATTCTGGACTAACAAGACCAGGGGATCATCTAGCAGCTCCACTGAACAATCTATTCAGATACCAGTCGTGGACCTTCTCTAGCCTCTTCCAAATAGTTGCTATGTTCTAGCAAATACTTAGTGGAAACTGGGAAAAAAAATAAAGTGACAATCAGCATCGAAACGAATCGACGTCATTGATACCAATGTTACAGAGCAGGTACACTGCAGCAGAGTCCAGCGTCCTACACTCCAGCACCTCATTCCTCCAACATTGAGCTCCACTGCTGCCAAATATCTCATCCATGTGTTAGCAAATTACACAAGCTTCACAGAGCCTGGCAACTGGAATTATTTACGTAACTATTTTTTTAAAAAAAAACGAACCACTTTTCCAGTACCCTTTATTACAACCCCACTTAATATCGTGTTATGGAAATTTCCAGCAGTTCTATGCTATATTTCTTCACTGTGGATTTTTTTTTGCCTAAATTGAGTCACTGGAGTATAATGCTGTACCTCATGTTTCTCATTAAGGCCACAAAATACAAATTTAGAAACATAACAAATATTGACTTTGGTTGAGGGTATGGCAGTAAACGGTCTTCAAATAACAGAAGTGACCTTGTGTAGTGTAGTGACTAAAGCTGAAGATGTGTAGGATATTATTACAAACACAAAGAAAATTCTGTAACCTGAAGGGCAACAGCTCACCAGGCCTAAAAATGTAAACACCTGCACACATTTTCTAGAATCTGAGCTTTCAAAGAGGGCATCAAACAAATCTAATTTATGAAAGAGTGCAATTTTTGTTCTGTTGTAATATTCTTTCCCATGCAAAAGAAAGTCAGTATACTCCAGGAGACAAAAACAAGAGTAGTACTGTGCTCTTAGAGATGACAATACTGTTCAGGAACTCACACTGTTGTCCAGAAAGGATTTCTAAACAGGCCTCAATGCTTCAGATAAATGCCCATGCTATTAAATGATCATGCATTTGGAAAGTATTACCATAAATTCGATGAATATGCGGTTAATCTACGATTCCAAACAATTCATCACGCATAAAAGTTGGTTAATTACTCAGGATCCCATCCTGACTCACTCTCTTTCAGTCATCTCTGTCTAGATGATTTGAGTTAGAACCAAATTTACTGAAATGACTGAAGGGAAACAATGGTTACATTACATCTTAAAATCCGTGGCTGCCAATTCAAAAATGCTAAATGCACAAAGGATAAAAATAATTTCAACTGCAAGAAGTGTAATTGGGACTCTTGGACTGTGAAGCCGATCTTTTCTCCTGCCTTCTTCCACTTAATGTCATACATCAGGTAGATGGTAATAGAAAATAGGCTGAAGTTCTGTCGAGACAGAATTCCACCCACTTTACACCACAGCGAAGTTTCTAGGGTGTGAGGACTAGCAACATTAGAAGTGCCTTTCAAACAGATGAGTGGCAGAGGGGGGAAGAGGGGAACGAGGAACAGGAGGGAATGAGAGAAAGATAGTGTAGGGGGAAGGATAAGGGGACAGAGGAAGTGGATAGGGTGTGTGTGTTGCGAGCGTTTCGCGGTCACCAAGTATTTTCAATACAAAAACCGCGCATGGTCTGCTTGAAGGGGCCGCGCAGGACCAAATGAAATTAGAGGGAACATTGCTCCTGACCGGCCACAGCAAATTCCATAACTTATTGAGGCCTGACGTATGCGTGTGTGAATAAGATGATGGTTGAATTCGGAGGGAGAGTCCACGATCTCATGCAGGAGGCGTAAAGATACTGGGTGAGCTCTACTCAGGTAGTTCGCAGCACGGGCAGGACAGTCTCTGTAAATTTTTCAGCAGGGAAAGCATGGAAGGGTCGACAATCAAGCAGATGAGTTGAGCACCTCTGTCAGAATGCATGGAGATAGGCTGCATTAGAGGGTGACTTTGAAATTCATGGTGCAGTTAGGAAAACAGTTTTGAGAATAACATTTGAATGTCAAATACTTAATTTTAGAGAATAAATGCAGTTCACAATACACTTATCTCTCATCCTTACATTGAAAGATTCTGTTCTAAGAGTAAATAAATTCCTGCACAGTTCCAGTGCTGGATTTAGTGCTAACATTATTGGGGGAGGGGTGGAATTTTAACCCCAAAAAAACTGGGTTCGGGCGGGAGGTTAAAGCGTTACAAAAACTGAATCACAACCTTAACCCGCCCATTTCCTGTTTGAACAGACAGGACGGAGGGCAGGCAGCCAACCCACTCCCAGGAAGCGGGTCGTCCATTTAAATATTATAATGAGGCTCCGGGCCACATGGTGATCCACCATTTCAAATTTAACTCTGGCTGGCCGAGTTTCCCAGGCCTCGGGGAACCCGCCAGCTAAAGTGAGCCGAGGACTGCTGGATCCAGGAGGTAAATGCCTTCCCACTTACCTGCTGGATCCAGCGTCCCTGTCTCGCCAACCCCGTGATCGGACACCACCCCCTCCCCCGACCCTTCCGTTCTCCCCACCCCTCCCCCCCACGTGGCCTTTGAACCCCCCCCTCCCAAAGCCTCCAATCTGCCCCTAGACCCTTCCAAGCTCCCCCGTCGCCTCCGTCCCCCCCCCCCCCATGAGGCCTCCGATCCACTGTCACCCCCTCCAAGAGGCCTCCGATCTTCGATTCCCCCCTCAGACCATCGATCCTCGGCCCCCGACAACCTGATCCGGCCTCCAATTCAGCCCCCTCCGACTCCGATCTTCCGGCAGCCTCCCACCTCCAGCCCCTCGGGAGGAGGCCACCGGAGGATCGGGGCCGGAGGGGGTGGTCAGAAGGCTGGAGGGTCGGGGGGGGAAAATCGGAGGCCGGAGGGGGGGGCGGGGGGTAATGGGAGGCTGGATCCCCCTCCGGCCTCCCATTTCTGGCCCCGTTCCTCCTCCGGCCTCCTCTCCAGCCCCAATCCTCCTCCAGCCCCCAACCACCGCCCCCGCCCCCCCCCCCCCCCATCCCTTCTTTCCAAGGCCTGGTGCTGCAGGCCTACCCACCCTACAGCCAGCCTCTCCATCTGGCTGTCTGCGGGCGGGACACAGAGATTGAAAATGCTAATCAGGCCCTGCTGTTAAATGCGGCTGGGCCTGCGGGAAATCTGTTCTCCCGGGTTTCAGGAACGCTTTCCAGCCCCCGACTCCAAAAGTGGAATGTGGAGCTTGCCTCAGTGACGTCCTTGATTGTACCAGCAGTAGGGGGTGGGGTGGGGGACGGGATGAGAGGAAGGGTCTGACAACATGGAAGGCACGGTACTGGGACTGATAGCACTAGTTTTGTACGTTTCTATAGGTGGGGCAAGGCTATGAAATCATCTGATCCTCTAAAAACTGTACCTTACTCCCTCCAGTCCATATTGGCAGCTACTTGTTCAGCCACTATGCCCCAGTCCTCTGGAACTCTCGAACAAGTTTCTTCCAACTTACCACGTTCCTTTGAACTCTGAGGCTGACCAGATGGACAAAATTATCGTTTCACTGCTATATTAGTCCCTGCTTTTAAAAATGTTCTCAAAAGTCCCATCTTTGACTGTGCCCTTGGTTCTACATTCTACCCGCACCACCCCTCCCCTCCATTCTCCTTCTCTTTGCCCAAGCTTAGTGTCTACCATATCCATTTCCTCTTAATTGAAAACACTGAAGTCTTCCTGCACGAGAAAGGAGCGCTACATAAATGCAAGCTGTTCTTTTCACTGTTTCTAAGAAGAAGTTGGGAAATACTGACCCTAACAAACTAGACTAATTTCCATTGATTTTGAATTTAATTTTAAAGATGGTGAAAATCTGAGCCTGGTGTAATCGTTTTAAGGCTAGCAACTTGGAAGATTTTCAGCAGATCAACATAGACATAGAAACATAGAAAAATAGGAGCAGGAGTAGGCCATTCGGCCCTTCGAGCCTGCTCCGCCATTCAATATCATGGCTGGTCCTCTATCTCAATACCATATTCCCGCTCTCTCTCCATACCCCTTGATGCCTTTTGTGTCTAGGAATCTATCTATCTCCTCCTTAAATATATTCAGTGACTTGGCCTCCACAGCCTTCTGTGGTAGAGAATTCCACAGGTTCACCACCCTCTGAGTGAAGGAATTTCTCCTCATCTCAGTCCTAAATGTCCTACCCTGTATCCTGAGACTGTGACCCCTCGTTCTAGACCCCCCAGCCAGGGGAAACATCCTTCCTGCATCCAGTCTGTCTAGCCCTGTCAGAATTTTATACATTTCAATGAGATCCCCTCATTTTTCTAAGCTCTAGTGAATACAGGCCTAGTCGATCCAATCTCTCCTCATACGACAGTCCTGCCATCCCAGGAATCAGTCTGGTGAACCTTCGCTGCACTCCCTCGATGGCAAGTATATCCTTTCTTAGGTAAGGAGACCAAAACTGCACACAGTACTCCAGGTGTGGTCTCACCAAGGCCCTGTATAACTGTAGTAAGACATCCTTGCTCCTGTACTCAAATCCTCTTGCCTTCCTAACTGCTTGCTGCACCTGCATGTTTGCTTTCAGTGACTGGTGTACAAGGACACCCAGGTCCCTTTGTACATCAGCATTTCCCAATCTATCACCATTTAAATAATACTCTACCTTTCTGTTTTTCCTACCGAAGTGGATAACTTCACATTTACGTTATACTGCATCTGCTATGTATTTGCCCACTCACTCAACTTGTCTAAATCGCCTTGAAGCCTCTTTGCATCCTCCTCACAACCCCACCTAGTTTTGTGTCGTCAGCAAACTTGGAAATATGACATTTAGTTCCCTCATCCAAATCATTGATATATACAGGAAACTCTTTATTAACCGGCACCGACGGGACCGGCGTGGTGCCGGTTAATCAAAAAGTCCGGATAATGGAGAGTTAATTCTCCCAACGTACGAGAGCCCCGTACACACTGACATGCGCCTGCATTCGGAGCTCCGTCTCCCCGGGGACCGCCAGCTGACCATCTGTCGTGTCCGCTGCCTACCCGGGCTGCACATTCCCCTCCCAATCTACATGCTCCGACACAAGGCAAACGCCTCGGGGTTTATTTTAAAGTTATTTTTAAAGGAGAGATGAAGGAAAACCCCGGTTACCTACTCAAGAATTTTGCCGGTTAAGAGAGATTTCCGGTTATTTGGGTGCCGGTTAAAAGAGAGTTTCCTGTATATTGTGAATAGCTGGGGCCCAAGCACTGATCCCTGCGGTACCCCACTAGTCACCGCCTGTCACCCTGAAAAAGACCCATTTATTACAATGTTGCAGCTTAATCACACCAGACTCTCAGTTGTCCCACCTTGTTGTAATAGAATATTTGACACAAATTTAATTTAACTACAACCTGACTACATAACACCATTTGACAGTATTCACTGTCAGCTCAATAAAGCACAGTATCTTGGTGTACTTGCCCACTACATTGCAATGTAATAGGATCCTGGTTGCTAGACTGATTTACTGCACCAGTGGACTCTCAGGTCTTCCTAGAATGACACTTTCAAAGCTCTCAGAATAATACTTTAGTGTCCTTGCTAGATGAAGTATGCACATAATACAGCATTTAATTGCAGAATCATAATTTCTGCACCTTAACACGGCTACTTCAAAAACTAAGCACTAGACATTTAGATAAAAATGGATGTGATTCTGTCCTTATCTTTTGTGAACTTTGTTTTCTGTTAAATATTAATGTGATATTTATCTTTAGTTGACAGAAGTTCCCTTGTTTAAGAGAGAGAAGAATAAATGGATAACTATTGGCAAGTTAGTCTAACCTCAGTGTGGTAGACATTTAAGCCACGATTTTAATTGAGCATAAGTAGGGCACGCGGAGACCGAGGCGGGAGGTGGGGGTGCAAACCGCGAGGCCCATGAGATTTTAACTTTTGGAATCATTTAAATGATGGAACTTGGGACTCCCACCTGAACACGGCAGAAATCACTACCATGCCAGTGGCAGGCAGTGTCATCAGGGACCCGAAGGAACAGTTCTCGACATAAAGTAAGTGGCCGGGGGGTCCTGAGCCGACCACTGTTGGGGAATCATGAGGGAAGTCCAAGGAAGGAAATGCGCACGGTTTCCTTGTGGGATCCAGAGGAGCATTCCTGCAGCGTGGAGTGGCTGGCTTCCGTTTTAAGCACAGGCTCGCCTCATTCCCCCCAGGTTAAAATCAGTCTTTTCGAATCCATAATTCGAGATAAAATTAGTCACCATTTAAAAATGCATAGGGTTACAAATTCGGGTCTGACAGATACATTTTCAGGGACAATGGCATCAGTTGCTCCCTTAAGCAGTCTCTGTGTCTTGCTTTTGTGGGAGTTAGCTACATGTATTAAAACGTGACCCAGGGGTATAACAATAGTACCCCATTGTCACCTGAACCGAATGTATCCATCTTTTACAAATGGATTTCCTCAAAGGCAGACCAAGCAAACACTTGGCGAAATGAGGCCAGGCTATAAATCATTCAACAGATTTATTCCACAGTACGGTGAATGTATAAAATAGCCGTATGATCGGACTCATTTAATTCAATCCATACAGCTGATCTTGGCAAATAATACCGAATAAATAACATGCCATGCTAGCCCACAACAGTGGGTGACCTTATTTGACTTAAACAAAATGGCTTCTGACCATTCGCCAGCATTTCTAATCTGAGTAAAAGCCCTCACAGCTTTCTTTAACAAATCTGACTGCCCTTGCAGCCTTCCTGTTTCAAAGAGCCCGTCCCTTATTTCACTTTCCCCCCCCCCCCTCCCAATGGACTTTCCAACACCATATCCATAAGGTATTTTTCGACTACCTGAAGTAGCCAATAAATTATTTATTGTTTAGGCTCTGGGGAAAACAACTTACTTTTTTTTTTAATTCATTTATGGGATGTGGGCGTCGCTGGCAAGGCCAGCATTTATTGCCCATCCCTAATTGCCCTTGAGAAGGTGGTGGTGGTGAGCCACCTTCTTGAACCGCTGCAGTCAGTGTGGGGAAGGTACTCCCACAGTGCTGTTAGGGAGGGAGTTCCAGGATTTTGGCCCAGCGACAATGAAGGATCGGCAATATACTTCTAAGTCAGGATAGTGTGTAACTTGGAGGTGGTGGTGTTCCCATGCACCTGCTGCCCTTGTCCTTCTAGGTGGAAGAGGTCGTGGGTTTAGGAGGTGCTGCCGAAGAAGTCTTGGCGAGTTGCTGCAGTGCATCTTGTAGATGGTACACACTGCAGCCACGGTACGCCGGTGGTGGAGAGAGTGAATGTTTAAGGTGGTGGATGGGGTGCCAATCAAGCGGGCTGCTTTGTCCTGGATGGTGTCGAGATTCTTGAGTGTTGTTGGAGCTGCACTCATCCAGGCAAGTGGAGAGTATTCCATCACACTCCTTACTTGTGCCTTGTAGATGGTGGAAAGGCATTGGGGAGTCAGGAGGTGAGACACTCACCGCAGAATATCTAGCCTCTGACCTGCTCTTGTTGCCACAGTATTTATGTGGCTGGTCCAGTTAAGTTTCTGGTCAATGGTGACCCCCAGGATGTTGATGGTGGGGGATTCGGCGATGGCAATGCCATTGAATGTCAAGAGGAGGTGGTTAGACTCTCGCTTATTGGAGATAGTCATTGCCTGGCACTTCTGTGGCGCGAATGTTACCTGCCACTTATCAGCCCAAGCTTGAACATTGTCCAGGTTTTGTTGCATGCGGGCATGGACTGCTTCATTATCTGAGGAGTTGTGAATGGTGCTGAACACTGTGCAGTCATCAGCGAACATCCCCATTTCTGACCTTATGTTGGAGGGAAGGTCATTGATGAAGCAGCTGAAGATGGTTGGGCCTAGGACACTGCCCTGAGGAACTCCTGCAGCAATGTCCTGGGGCTGTGATGATTGACCTTCAACCACCACAACCATCTTCCTTTGTGCTAGGTATGACTCCACAGCCAGTGGAGCGTTTCCCCCCCCGCCCCCATTTCCCATTAACTTCAGTTTTACTAGGGCTCCTTGATGCCACACCCAGTCAAATGCTGCCTTGATGTCAAGGACAGTCACTCTCACCTCACCTCTGGAATTCAGCTCCTTTGTCCATGTTTGGACCAAGGCTGTAATGAGGTCAGAAGCCGAGTGGTCTTGGCGGAACCCAAACTGGGCATTAGTGAGCAGGTTATTGGTGAGTAAGTGCCGCTTGATAACACTGTTGATGACACCTTCCATCACTTTGCTGATGATTGAGAGTAGACTGATGGGGCAGTAATTGGCCATATTGGATTTGTCCTGCTTTTTGTGGACAGGACATACCTGGGCAGTTTTCCACATTGTCGGATAGATGCCAGTGTTGTAGCTGTACTGGAACAGCTTGACTAGAGGCGCGGCTAGTTCTGGAGCACAAGTCTTCAGCACGAATGCCGGGATGTTGTCGGGGCCCATAGCCTTTGCTGTATCCAGTGTGCTCAGCCGTTTCTTGATATCACGTGGAATGAATCGAATTGGCTGAAGACTGGCTTCTGTGATGGTGGGGACCTCAGGAGTAGGCCGATATGGATCATCCACTCGGCACTTCTGGCTGAAGATGGTTGCAAACGCTTCAGCCTTGTCTTTTGCACTCACGTGCTGGGCTCCACCATCATGGAGGATGGGGATATTAATGGACCCTCCTTCTCCCGTTATTTGTTCAATGGCATATTGGACACATTTTTTAAACTTGTGAAAATATATTTTGCTTAAAAAAACATTAAAAGTAACCCTTTCTTCTCAATCCTTTCTGTGCATTTGGATTAAGAGGAAATGTAGCAGCTTGAATAGAAAGGTGGTCGACAGGTGAGAAACAGATACTTCGGGTAAATGGGTGTTGCTCAGACTGGAGTAGGGTTGGAAGTGGTGTACCTCGGGGTCAAGTGCTAGGTCAACTTTTGTCCAATATGGCATGTTTAGCAAATAACGTGCTCTGAGTGGGGAACTTCATGTCCATCACCAAGAATGGCACGGTAGCACCACTACTGATCGAGCCCTGAAGGACATAGCTGGCAGTCTGGGCCTGCGGCAGGAGAGAGAACCAACACGAGGGGAAAAACCTACTCCACCTCATCCTCACCAATCTACCTGTCACAGATGCATCTGTCCATGTCAGTACTGGTAGGAGTGACCACCGCACAGTCCTTGTGGAGACCACGTCCCAGCTTTACACAGAGGACACCCTCAATTTTGTTGTGTGGCACGACCACCATGCTAAATAGGATAGATTAACAGATCCAGTAGTTCAAAAAATGGGCATTGATGCAGCAGCAGAATTGTATTCTACCACAATCTGTAAACTCATAACCCGGTATAGCCCTCACTCTACCATTACCATCAAGCGAGGTGAGCAACTCTGGTTCAATGAGGAGTGTAGAAGAGCATGTCTTAAGCAACATCAGGCGTACCTGAAAATGAGGTGGTAACCTGGTGAAGCTGCAACACAGAACGACATGCATGCTAAACGGCAGAAGCAGCATGCTGTAAACAGAGCCAAGCGATCCCACAACCAATGGATCAGATCAAAGCTCTGCCACATCCAGTCGTGAATGGTGGTAGAAAATTAAACAAATAACGGGAGGAGGAGGTTCCATTAACATTCCCATCTTAAACGATGGCAAAGCCCAGCTGGTGAGTACAAAAGACAAGGGTGAAGCGTTCACAACCTTCTTCAGCCAGAAGTGCTGAGTAGATGGTCCATCTCAAGCTCCTCCTGAGGTCCCCACCATCACAGATGCTAGTCTTCAGCCAATTCGATTCACTCCATGTGATCGAAATATAACTGAGCGCACTGGATACAGCAAAGGCTATGGTCTCCAACAACATCCCAGCTGTAGTGCTGAAGACCTGTGCTCCAGAACTAGCCGTGCCTCTAGCCAAGCTATTCCAGTACAGCTACAACAATGGCATCTACCCGACAAATGTGAAAAATTGTCCAAGTATGTCCTGTCCACAAAAAGCAGCACAAATCCAATCCAGCCTGTTACTGCCCCAGCAAACTCTCAATCATCAGCAAAGTGATGGAAGGTGTCACCAAAAGGGCTATGAAGCGGCACTTCTCCACCAATAACCTGCTCACCGATACTCAATTTGGGTTCCGCCAGGACCACTTGGCACCAGACCTCATTATAGCCTTGGTCCAAACATGATCAAAAGAGCTGAATTCCAGAGGTGAGGTGAGAGTGACTGCCCTTGACATCAAGGTAGCATTTGACTGAGTGTGGCACCAAGGAGCCCTCGTAAAACTGAAGTCAACGGGGATTGGGCTAAACTCTCCACTGGCTGGAGTCATATCTCGCACAAAGGACGATGGTTGTAGTTGATGGAGGCCAATCATCTCAGCCCCAGGACATCGCTGCAGGAGTTCCTCAGGGCACTGTCCTCGGCCCAACCAACTTCAGCTGCTTCATCAATGACCTTCCCCCATCATAAGGTCAGAAGTGGGCATGTTCGCTGATGACTGCAATGTGTTCAGTTCCATTTGCTATTCCTCAGATAATGAAGCAGTCCGTGCCCGCATGCAGCAAGACCTGTACAACATCCAGGCTTGGGCTGATACGTGGCAAGTAACATTTGTGTCACACAAGTGCCAGACAATGACGATCTCCAACAAGAGAGAGTCTAAGCACCTCCACTTGACACTGAATGGCATTACCATTGTCGAATCCCCCGCCATCAACATCCTGGGGAGGGGGTTACCATTGACCAGAAACTTAACTGGACCAGCCACATAAATACTATGGCAACAAGAGCAAGTCAGAGGCTGGGTATTCTGCGGCAAGTGACTCACCTCCCGACTCATCAAAGCCTATCTACCGCCTACAAGGCACAAGTCAAGCATGTGATGGAATACTCTCCTGGAGGAGTGCAGCTCTAACAACACTCAAGAAGCTCAACACCATACAGGACAAAGCAGTCCGCTTTTTCGACACCCCATCCACCACCTTAAACATTCACTCCCTCCACCACCAGCGCACTGTGGCTGCAGTGTGCACCATCTACACGACGCAATGCAGTAACTCCCAAACCCATGACCTCCACTAACTAGAAGGACAAGGGCAGCAGGTGCATGGGAACACCATCACCTGGAAGTCATACACCATCCTGACTTGAAAATATATCGCCATTCCTTCATCGTTGCTGGGTCAAAATCCTGGAACTCCCTGCCAAACAGCACCTTCCCCCCACCGACTACAGCCGTTCTAGGTGGCAGCTCACCACCAAAGGCAACTAGGTATGCGCAATAAATGCTGGCTTTGCAGCGACGCCCACATCCTGTGAATGAATAAATTTTAAAAAATATTTTTTTTTTTTATGAATAGTAGTGAGGCCTGCAGAAGATTTCAAGTACTCACTCCCCTAATGCTCCCAAGATCAAAACTCCACTATTCCTCCCACTACTTACAGCTTAGACCAACCTCCCAACACTACTAAAATCACATCACCGCCATACCTGCATGCAACTCAAGGCATATTTCCTTATTATTGTCCTTGCATTGCTGGATGTTAAAAAAATGTGATCCGTAGGTACCATAACTAGCATACAATAATCAATCTATGCTGTACGCTCTTGATGGCTTTAATATTCTTTCCACAATGAGGCACACAAAACTGCCAATAGTACTCTTACTGTGGCCTACCAATGTTTTGTATCAATTTATCATTACTTCTTTACTCTTATACTCTCTGCCCTAGTTATAGCACCCCAAATTCTTATGGCCTTTTTTATGACTTTCAATTAAAATGTAAGCCTAGTCACATAATATGAACCATCACATAACACTTTGAATAATTAAAATAAATCACCAAAATCACTGGCCCTATAAAATATTATACATTATATATAGAATGACGTAGAATTTACAGCACAGAAAAGGCTATTCGGCCCAACTGGTCTATGTTTGTGCTTCACACAAGCCTCCTGCCACCCGAAGTCATCAGCATATCCTTCTATTCCTTTCTCCCTCTATTGAAATTGAAGAGCAAAGACAGATGATGGGCCATGTTTCTTCAACAGATAACAAACCCTAGACAGCCTAACAGGGTACCCTCCTCCTCCAACAGAAGCAGCAGCACTCCCATTTCACAATCTAAAAGCAGGGCTTTTGGCTGCTGTGCCACTCCATCATTTTCCCACGCACTCCATTTCCTACATTAACATATTTTTCCTTTCCTTACATTTTACCAGCTACTCGTTTTGCCCATTAAGGCCTTTGGAAAGGATGAAAAATACATAGAAAATATTCGCAGCCTTAAAAAAAGCTGAAATAATTTTTGGCATTCTTTTAAATGAAGGGTTGCCGACTTGCAAGATTTCCTGCCCCCCTCTCGGGTGAGCTTCCAGCACTATGGACCAGGAGCTCACTTGAACATTTAATCAGGACATGTCATGGGAGTTTCTGTGAGATCATACGGGCTCCAAATTAGGAAGTACTATGCTCACTGCCAAGGAATCATTGCAGTAGTAATTTGATCTCAATAAGCAATGATTCCTTGGCAGTGTCAGCCATTTTGAAGTTGTGTGTGTAATTATTGTGTACACATGAAGAATCCAACAAGTATAGCCAATAGTGTGCTCCCTGGCTTGAAATGGGATCACACGCAACATCACAACCATGCTGCAAAATCCAGGCGACCTATGAGTAAAGTCACAGGACATCAGCCGGTATACAAGTGATACCAGTAAACACTGAATCAATCTCTTTTGCGATACACATTTTTTTCCCAAACAAAGAAAATCAAATATTCAGCAAGAGAGCAGAGATAAGCCAATCTCTAAATGGAATTATCCCAATGTATTTAGCATTGACCGAAAAACTTCAAGATGAATGGAGTCCAAATATTAACAAATGATAATGTTGCTACACCAGGGAGAAAATTCAGCTGTTTTTAGTGTCAACACGAAGAAATCAGTATGCAGCACGTTTACAGTAACCACTCACTGCGCAATTTATACATGGAGCCATTCAAGGACTGTAACGTTGATAGTTAAGCAGTATTTAAATCCACTGCATGGCAAAATCTTCACTTAAGTACACAGGGGGTGGCGTTTCCGCTAGTTTTATCAGCGCAAGCCGGGTGAAATCAGCCAAACCAACGCAAAAGATCGCAGAAACTCAAGCATAAGCTACGTCAAGCGTAAATCAAGTTTCCGCAATCTTTAACACTGGTTTAAAAATCATTTTGCCTAAAGCCAACCCCTCCCACAGATCAAAGTAATGAGGATGAGGAGTTTACACCGACTGTGCCCATTCAAGGTCTTAAATATAGCTTGTTTCCTTAGGCTCACAGGCACGTTTTAAAAGTTTTTACAGATTAAAAAATATTTAATTTATTGAGAAACTGACTAGTGTACACCAATGAAACTAGTAAATGGTCCATTATAGTTTTTTTTAAAGTCATTTTTAATTATTTAAAATCAGGTTACTCACAGGTGGAGGACCAGACCCTTTTATTTTTTGTGATAAACCCGTTTTCAGCTGTATTAATAAAACTACACCAGGTTACTCCTCTTAAATACATCAATGAATATTGGCCCTGAATTTGCAGTCGGTATGACGACGAACTCAGTTTGCTGTCATGCCGCCTTTGAAACTGACCGCAACGTCAGGATTTGGTGCAGGAAATTCTGAATTTGCGGTCTATCAATCACAGCTCCGAAACTGGCTGCACTGTGGCCACACACACACACACACACACACACACACACACACACACACACACACCAATCAGTGAAATCTCGTACGTCATTGAAATTGACGAAAACTTTGGCACTTCCGCAGCAAGTATGCTGTTAAAAATTCCCCACTAAAAGTTAAACCCAAAGGGATTCGGTATATCTGGGGTTTTAACAGTGTGAAATTTGTCCATTTCAGTAAAAATTTTAATTAAGAAACTTCTCCAAAAAAAATGTTTAATTTTATTTTAAGCTTGTGCACCTTAATTTTAGGTTTGCCTTTTCCCCATGTGAGAACCCCAATCTTTCTTTTGCTCTCTCTAACTATTTTAAGAATTTATAACTTTACCCAATTCCTTGTTCGCTGTCTGTGAGAATTCTGCCGTTTGATTGGCTGCTTATACAGCCAGTTGACATCACAGCCACTCGAATAAGGGGATCTCCATTGAATTCAAGGTCGGAAAACCCAAAGTCCTCGACACAGGGATTACACACTCGCCTCTGAGTCGGAAGGTTGTGGGTTCAAGTCCCTCTTCAGGGACTTGAGCACATAAAGCTAGGCTGACACTCCAGTGCAGTGCTGAGGGAGTGCTGCACTGTTGGAGGTGCTGTCTTTCGGATGAGACGTTAAACCGAGGCCCCAGCTGCTCTCTCAGGTGGACGTAAAAGATCCCATGGCACTATTTTGAAGAAGAGCAGGGGAGTTATCCCTGGTGTCCTGGCCAATATTTATCCCTCAACTAACATAACAAAAACAAAAACAGATTATCTGGTCATTATCACATTGCTGTTTGTGGGACCTTGCTGTGTGAAAATTGGCTGCCGCGTTTTCTACATTACAACAGTGACTCCACTTCAAAAGTAAAGCGCTTTGGGACGTCCGGTGGTCGTGTAAGGCGCTATATAAATGCAAGTCTTTCTTCTTTCTTTCCTTCGCTGCTGACCACAAATTCAAAGAAAAAAAACAATGATTACGTTCTGTTACACTGACCGATTGGGCTGGTTCATGGAAGATTTTACGTTTATGATTATGCAAACGCATTTTAGCGGAAACTTGAACTGTAAGTTAACCAATGCAATGTGCGCCCAATTTCCCCACGTGCCCAACGCAGAAACTCTACCCCACAATAGTTAGCACCAAGAACAACAGAATATTCCTTTTAGTAATTCTAAAGACGAACACTGTATCACAAATTGATATACTGTATATTACAGATTAGAATAACCACCTTTTCCTGTCATGTCAAGATTAACGACAATTGTGAACAACAGTTCAAAATGGTAGTGATCAGCTCTAATGTTGAGCCAAAATCTCAATCAACTAAAAATTATTCCATGAGAGAAATAAAATGCAGAATTCTGTCTCCGTTTGGATAATTCTGATTTACATGGCCTGTGTTTTTTGGATAAGCACCCCTTCTATATACTGCATAATTTTACTCACTCTTGTCATAATGCTATGAGAGAGGAGAGTCATATTAGAAGCTGATGGAACAAGTTAAAAAAAAAAGTGGTGTAATGCATGCCAATATGGGCATTCTCCATGTCACACAGTATTTCCAGCACAGCAACAGGCCATTCGGCCCAACAGGTCCATGCCGGTGTTTATGCTCCACATGAGCTTCCTTGCACCCTTCTTCATCTAACCCCAACATATCCTTCTATTCCTTTCTCCCCTATGTGTTTATCTAGCTTCCCTTTCAATGCAGCTCATATTGCAAATCGGGCAAAAAATGGTTTTACCTCCATTTGCTGTGAAAATTTGGCTTGAAATGTTGAACATAAACAAATCCTTCTACTATCTCATTAATAGAACATTTTAACAGTACATCAGTAGAACAGTACAACAAGATGCATACTGCATTGATATTTAGAGCAGTAGGACACAAGTTCCTCTTTGTGATTCCTGACATGGTAGCTTGCTGATATGAGCCAGACTATGTGGGGTCAAGTAAAGGCAAAATGCATCCCCCTATAGAAAGCAACAGCTAATCAATTTGGACTGTTGTTACTGGCTAGGAGTAGGTTTCTTGTCCACCCTCTTGGCCAGGTATGCATTCCAGAGAAATGGAAAGAGTGTTAGAAATGAAACAAAATTGAGGCTGGGTGGGGGGTAAAATATTACAAGTGAACACTCAAACAGGATTTAGTATTGATTTTTTTTTTTAAACTAGCCAGCCCCATGAATTAGAAGAATCTAATTTCTTATGCCCCACTTATACTGTATATTTGACACTGACACTTTCATCTCTTGCCAGCATGTATCATAATACAAAAATCAGTTTGATACCAGTGGCAAGTCCAGCTGAAATAGATAGTCCCATACCATTAGCTTTGTGCTTCAGAAAACAATTACTGCTAATTTGACTTACTGCTCTGTTGTTGTTATGGAAACAGCTTTAATAACGTTGGCATTAACAGCAGCCGCAGTGGAAGATGCAGCAAAAGAAATGGCAAAACTCTCTTTCAGAAAATGAAATGCACGGCTTTGGATTTCCGCAAAAAAAAAGAGAGCAATACCCAAGAGGAAGCATTTTATACTTGTGTTTTTTTCTTTCCCAGAATCACTGAGGGAAAAGCTATGGAAAATACCTTCTTACTGAGGGGATTTTTTTTCCATGCTTTTTTCTGTTAACAAAATGTCTCAGAGATCCACCATATTGAATTTCCAAGCCAGAAATACCCATAGATCCAAATAAATACATCTCCATAACGTGTCATTTATCGGATTAGGAATCAATATCCTCATCAGTGCACTTAAATGCAAATATAAAGTTCAATACTGGCTACAACTGAATTTCTTGCTGATAGAGCTTATCCATTACATTCCAGGTCATCTCCCAACCAGCGAACTGTGTATGCTCCATGGAGACCCAGGAATACGAAAAAAAAAATGTAAAAAGGAAACAAAAAAATAAAATGTGGATTTAGATACCTTCAGCCTAGGAAGCAATTTAATTTTCTAGTAATATCTGTGCATCAATTTATGCATGAAGTAGGTTGTGCATATTTTTCCACACAGGCTCATTTTCAAGGTTATTCAATAGCCTGTTTATCTGGTTTTTCTGCTTTTCTTGTTGATTGTGGTTTCTTTCAGGTTAAATACTGCTCTGCAACCCACCAATAAATACGCTTAGGAAAAAAAGAGAAAATTTGATGTTTTGATATTTGCTTTTATATCAGTCAGCATCTCGGGATCAGGTTCTCCCCAGGTACAAGATGTGTAAGTGGTAACAGCTTTGCCTATTTTTCAATATTGTCACTCCTGCAGAATTAAGAACCAGAAGGCAGAATGAACTTAGCTCAGTTTTGCAACTTGTCCCTTTGTGATGTGAGAACATTGCCCTATTCACACACTCAAGGCAAGGTCTCCTTCATGATATTATTAATGCTTTTTTTTTGGCTGATCAGGACATGGAATTTTTTTTTAAATGGTACTGGAAGATATGGAAAGCAGAGTTAAGAGTTCAGCCATTACAGTGTGTTTTAAAAAAAAACTTGTACGTTTTTTAGATCAAAGTTAAATATAAAAAAACACAAATGATTACCTCTTGCAGCTAATCTTGGGTGCCTAGTGGTTATGTTACTGGACTAGTAATACAGAAGCCTGGACTAATGATTCGTAGACATGAGTTCAAATCCCACCACGGCAGCTGGGCAATTTAAATTCAGTTAATTAAATAAATCCGGAATAAACAGCTAGCATCAGTAATGGTGACCATGAAACTATTGGATTGTCGTAAAAACCCATCTGGTCCACTAATGTCCTTTAGAGAAGGAAATCTGCCGTCCTTACCTAGTATGGCCTATATGTGACTCCAGATCCGCAGCAATGTGGTTGACTCTTAATTGCCCTCTGAAATGGCCTAGCAAGCCACAGTTGTATTCAAGAAGGCAGCTCACCCCCACCTACTCGAGGGGAATTAGGGATGGGCAATAAATGCTGGCCTTGCCAGCGAAGCCCACATCCCAGGAACGAATTTTTAAAAAATTAGGTTTATTTTATACCTGAGGTTCTTGTGATCCTTGATTCCAGAAATTACTGTGGAATTTACATGTACACTTGGATGTGTAATGTACAAGATGCAAAGCACATGGGGATTAACAAGTTGCAAATCGATAATTTAATGTAGCACCTTTCATATCCTCAGTACATCCCATCGCACTTTACAACTATAGGACTATGAGTGTGAGCTCTGGTGATATGCAAGCAAGTGCAACAGCAATTTATACATAGCAAGATTCCAGAAACTGCAAATGAATGAATGACCATAATCTGTTTTTAGTGCTGTACTCATTTCAAACATACTTTTATATTGGACTTGTTTTAATTTGTATTCTGGGACATAAATGACAATCAGTCAAATTTCCATGGGCCTATGATTCTGCTGCTATAATAAGCAAACCAGGTTTTGCAGTGTAAATTCCAGGAGCTGATTTTTTTTTTTAATTCATTCCTGGGATGTGGGCGTCACTGGCAAGGCCAGCATTTATTGCCCATCCCTAATTGCCTTCAAGAAGGTGGTGGTTAGGTCTTGTTGCATGACACCAGTTTCCTGAAATCCAAATTAAAACGAGGCTTGGTCCAAACATGGTCAAAATAGCTGAATTCCAGAGGTGAGGTGAGAGTGACTGCCCTTGACATCAAGGCAGCATTTGACCGAGTGTGGCAGCAAAGAGCCCTCGTAAAACTGAAGTCAATGGGAATCAGGGAAAAACTCCACTGGCTGGAGTCATACCTCGCACAAAGGAAGATGGAGTCATACCTAGCACATAGGGAGTTCCCTGGGCCTGGCTTTGCCCTCTACACTTGCGTGTAAGAGTCATATGGAGATTCTGTCCTGACATTCAGGCCCCATGTGATTTTTGGGAGTGCTAAAAGCTACTAGCAGGTAAAGCAATATTCCAGCTCGAGTCAACCTTGTTGGGAATGACTTACTGCTGCACAGCTTGAATGGGTCACTAGAGAGGGGCAGAATTACTGATCATCTCCTGGTTATCATGGATGACTTTTCAAAATTGGGTAAAGTCAACTATAATCTGGCTTTATTTTGTGTCACCAATTTTTTTTTTTAAAAAGCAACCTTTCCTGTCAGATGCAGCAGAAAGGAATTCAGCTGTGTATTCAAACTAAATGTGTTTGGGGCAAGGCAAGGAACATATTTCAGATGATTTTCCGTCTTTTTGTTGCTGCAGCTGCCTTTAGTAGTTGTGTTTCTAGCCTGACGGGCAAGATGATTGTCAGCTACCAACAGTAGGCAGACAGATTTAAGACGGACAGTAACCCATTACCACCTGCGCAGGGCAGAATACAGCTGTATGTCGGGACACTCAACATTACTGCCAGATGGAGTTCTTTTCTGGAATGTTTCAGGGAGTAACACAAATCTGTGGTTGCAACCAGACAGAAAGCAAACTGTGAAAGAGCAGACTTGCAGCAAAATGAGTCATGAGAGAGTCAGAAGAGTGAAAACTGTAAAGCCCAAGAAGGGGGGGTCAATAGCAGAGAAAAGCAAGGAGGGAAAACATAGTGACAAGAATGAGAAAAAAAAATATGTAGATGATGATAAATAGAAAGCAGTACAGAAAGGAGAAGGTTGTTAAAGGAGGAAAAATAGTGGTCAAAATAGAAAAGGATGTTCATTCAAAACAGGAGGGGGATATAACTGGTAATGTGAGTTACTGAAAATAGAGTCAACAGAAAAATACACCACTGTAAATAAACTCAGTTTTGGTTCTCAAATATGGTACAAAATGTTTCCAACAAATGCAAACATCATTGTATAAAGTACATGAGAAAAGCAGTTTTACTTGTAATTACAGTTGCCCCCCACTTTACTGAAATATACATTTTTCATTTATTCAGTAAGGAGAAATTGCTCATCATTTCCACTACCCTGGTAGCATTTTCATGTAAAAAAGGTACTGCTGTAACTATCATGACAGATTTATTCAAGTCATATGTGGTCATTCCTAAGATATTACCTCCATGTCCATAAATACTTAAGATGACCCATTTCTTTTTGGAATACCAAATTTACATTTTCTGGAACCCGGCCACTATCTCACATGTGCAATGCATTTGGAGTTTGTTCTTTGATATTCTCTTCTGTCTGCAAGTGGGTGTTGATGTGTGTACACCGACAACCTATGAAAAGGGATCACCATCCAAAGATTTTGTTCCTTTTTTATGTTGCTTGAACAATTTAGTTGCTGACTGAAGCATATCATTTCTAAATATTACTAGTGGCTCTCCCATGACATTCTTCATGGATAAAAGAAAACCAGCACATAAATGTTCTCCTCATCCATCACAATTAGATAAAAAGTGAAGAAATAAAATTGTACCTTCATATATCACAGTACTATTAAAAAAAAATCTATGGTCGCAATGTGCTCTGATAACATAATTAAAAGGTGCGTCACTCATACATTGCAGTTCATAATGATTAGAAATAGAATAGATGAGCATGAAAACACAGAACAAAAATGATTGTGATTGCTTCTTTCACAACCAGTTCTCATAAAATGTTCTCACTTTAAATTAAATTGCTGCATTCAAAGAATGGCAGACATACAACGCAAAACAAAACAGTAAGATTTTTGTTTCCCTGCACCTGAATACATGTAGATCTTACTGAATAAAATCTGTTTTCCTTGCATTAGAAATTTGTAATTAAATTCAATTGTATAAATGATCACAGTGATTTATTTTAAATAAACAGATTTACGAACATCTGGATATTTCCTTGAAGGTTTTTTATTCTAAATTGAAGGCTGGGGACATACACTCACGTGTTGCAGTCTGCGCGCTACCCATGGCTGGTGGTTTCCTGTGCACACTGTACCACCCCCCTCTACCAACAGTGGGCTTCACAAAGAGGGGGGGGGGGGGGGCAGGAGGGGTCGGGTGAGGGAAAATTTAGAAATCGAAAAAGGGAAAAGTCAAGGCAATGGAGCAGTGTAGCAATTTGGGTAAAGATAAGCAGAGTGTGACAGGAAGGGACAGAGAGCTTAACAGTAATAGTGCATCAGCGAATAAGGTGAAAGCAGGGAATAATGGTAAAAAGTTAAAATTAAAGGCTCTTTATCTGAATGCATGAAGCATTCTTAACAAGACAGATGAATTAGTGGCACAAATAGCGATAAATGGGTTTGATCCAATAGCCATTACAGAGACGTGGTTGCAGGGTGACCAAGGTTGGGAACTAAATATTCTGGGGTACTTGATGTTTTGAAAAGACAGGCAGAATGGAAAAGGAGGGGGAATAGCCCTGATAATAAAGGATGACACAAGGACAGTAGTAAGAAAGGATCTTGGCTCAGAAGATCAGGAAGTAGAATCCATATGGGTGAAGATAACAAATAACAAGGAGCAGAAAACACAAGTGGAAGTATTTTATAGGCCCCCTAACAGTAGCTATACAATTGGACAGAGTATTAAACAACAAATAATAGGAGCTTGTAACAAAGGTAATACAATAATCGTGGGGGACTTAAATCTTCATATAGACTGGGCAAATTAAATTGGCAAAGGTAGTCTGGAGGACGAGTTCATGGAATGTACTCGAGATAGTTTCCAAGAACCAGGGAAAAGGCTATTTTAGATCTTGTATTGTGTAATGAGATAAGGTTAATTAGCAATCTCATTGTAAAGGAACCTCTGGGGAAGAGTGATCATAAGAACATAAGAAATAAGAGCAAGAGTAGGCCATATGGCCCCTCACGCCTGCTCCGCCATTCAATAAGATCATGGCTGATCATCGACCTCAACTCCACTTTCCCGCCCGATCTCCATATCACTTGATTCCCCTAGAGTCCAAAAATCTATCTATCTATCATAATGATAGTTTCACATTGAGTTTGAGAGTGAAATACTTATGTCCGAAACTAGAGTCTTAAACTTAAATAAAGCTAATTATATAGGTATGAGGGGCACGTTGGCTAAGGTAGATTGGGAAATAAAGCCAATTAAATGGGTACGAGGGGCGAGCTGACAAAGGTAGATTGGGAAATTAGATTAAAAGGTATGACGGTAGATAAGCAGTGGCAAACATTTAAAGAAATATTCCAAAACTCTCAACGAATACATATTCCATTGAGAAATAAAAACTCCACGGGAAAAGTGATCCATCCATGGCTGACTAAAGAGTTAAGGATAGCATTAGATTAAAAGAAGAGGTTTATAATGTTGCGAAGAATAATAGTAAGCCTGAGAATTGGGAGAGCTTTAGAAACCAGCAAAGGATGACCAAAAAGTATACCAAAAATAGTGGGAAACCAAGGGGCTAATGAGAGTGAGGAACGTAATTAAGATCAGTCGAGAAAAAGTACTTGAGAAACTAATGGGGCTAAAAGCAGACAAATCCCCTGGATCTGATGGCCTACATCCTACGGTTCAAAAAGTGGTGGCTGCAGAGATAGTGGATGCATTGGTTGTGATCTTCCAAAATTCCTTAGATCCTAGAACAGTCCCAGTGGATTGGAAGGCATCAAATGTAACCCTGCTATTCAAGAAAGGAGGGAGAGAGAAAACAGGGAACTACAGGCTAGTTAGCCTGACATCAGTCACCGGGAAAATGCTGGAATCCATTATTAAGGAAGTGGTAACAGGGCACTTAGAGAATCATAATATGATTAGGCAGAATCAACATGGTTTTAAGAAAGGGAAATCGTGTTAAACAAATTTATTAGAGTTTTCTGAGAATGTAACTAGTAGGGTAGATAACGGGGAATCATGTGGATATAGTATATTTGGATTTCCAAAAGACATTCAATAAGGTGACACATAAAAGGTTGCTATGCAAGATAAGGGCTCACAGTGTTGGGTGCAATATATTAGCATGGATAGAGGATTGTTAACAGACAGAAAACAGAGAGTAGGGATAAATGGGTCATTTTCAGGTTGGCAGGCTGTAACTAGTGGGATGCTACAAAGATCAGTGCTGGGGCCTCAGCTATTTACAATCTATATTAATGACTTGCACGAAGGGACTGAGTGTAATGTATCCAAGTTTGCTGACGATACAAAGCTAGGTGGAAAAGTAAGCTATGAGGAGGACACAAAGATATGGACAAATTAAGTGAGTGGGCAATAAGTTGGCAGATGGAGTATAATGTGGGGAAATGTGAGGTTACTCACTTTGGTAGGAAGAATAGAAAAACAGAATATTTTTTAAATGGTGAGAAACTATTAAATGTTAGTGTTCAGAGAGATTTAGCTATCCTCACACAGGAAACACAGGCAGTTAGCATGCAGGTACAGCAAGCAATTGGAAGGCAAATGGCATGTTGGTCTTTATTGCAAGGGGATTTGAGTAGAAGAGTAAGGAAGGTCTTGCTACAATTGTACAGGGCTTTGGTGAGACCACACCAGGAGTACTGTGCAGTTTTGGTCTCCTTATCTGAGGAAGGACATACTTGCCTTAGAGGCGGTGCAATTGAGCCTAGACTCTCTGGAGTTTAGAAGAATGAGAGGTGATTTCACTGAAACATATAAGATTGAGGGGGATTGACAGGATAGATGTTGAGAGGTTGTTTCCCCTGTGTTGAGAGTCTAGAACTAGGGGGCATAGTCTCAGGATAAAGGGTCGGCCATTTAAGACTGAGATGAGGAGGAATTTCTTCTCAGAGGGTTATGAATCTTTGGAATTCTTCACCTCAAAGGACTTTGGATGCTGAATCGTTGAGTATATTCAAGGCTGAGATAGATAGATTTTTGGACTCTAGGGGAATCAAGGGATATGGAGATCGGGAGGGAAAGTGGAGTTGAGGTCAAAGATCAGCCATGATCTTACTGAATGGCAGAGCAGGCTTGAGGGGCCGTATGGACTACTCCTGCTCCTAATTCTTATGTTCTTATTCCTAAGGGCACTGTACTTCCACCACCGCCCCCCAACCCCCCCCAAGTTACTGCTATAGTTGTGAATCCAATGCCCGATGTGTCACCACCACCCATACTGATTCTATTTCCTGATCTTCCGAGCAAAGATCCATTCTTACTACTGTCCTTATGTCATCCTTTATTATTGGCATTGTTATACTTAGCATTTAATCTAGACTCCTGACAAATATGAGAATGAGAGTCAAAGAGCACTCCTCTCTTTTTAGTAATTCCTGTGGCTGTCATTCTTTCTTGTGTGGTGTTAGCAGTCACTCAACACTGGGCAGCAGGTGCTTTGGCTCTGCAACTGTGAACTGAATTTTTGTTTGGCCAACGGATGTTTGATGTACACAGAAACTCGTTACCATGTTCAACGGTCCCCAAACCAAACGACTGAGAAATCCATACATGCAGAACTTCTATCTGCCCAATGCACACTCTTTCTCCACAGGGAAACACCCATTTACCCAACTTTTTGTGTGTTTGTTATACGATAAATTTTGCTTTATGGGGTTTCCAGCAAGGTGAGTGGTGGCTGTATCTCAGAATTCTTTTTGCTGCAATGTGATTATGAAGAAAATTGAAATTGGGGGAACAAAATGACTGAATATCATTAGTGAACAACAAAAGTAGAAGAAACAGATTATTAATGAAAAAGAACATAGAGAATTAAACATTTACCTAGCGAGGAGAGAGAAAACTGAGCCTTTGTAACTAGTGTAGACGACAATGAACAATAAAGACACAAGAAATTTTTAAAATAAAGAACTTGCATTTAGATAGCGCCTTCACAACCACAAGACGTCGCAAAGCACTTCACAGCCAATAAGTACTTTTGAAATGTAGTCACTGTTGTAATGTAGGGAAAAAGACAATCCAAATGCTTTTATAAAGTAAAAATACATAATCGACAGTTGGACCAGTGAATTACCATTTCCTTAGGAACTCAATTTTTCAGTTTCCTTTATGAATAGCAGGTTATTAGACAAGAAAAAAAAAGATTCACTGTTAGGGATATTTCATAGACACAACAGCCAAGAAAAATCAGCAGCCTTTCCAGCAGACTCCTGCCAGACCAGGTTAAAAACTAGGCTAGGAACAAGATACACCATGTCCCAACCTCGCGCCAAAAAATCCGGGATGACCTTGTGACCTGTAACGGAGCCTCTCCCCACCCTGTACAAGGATTTCGAAACAAGGGAGTTTTGGGCTTGGATGTCAGAGCTCCCGTGACCCGGGCCTTCCTTGGGACTCAGCATATGGTCGGTGCAGGTATGCCTGGTCAGACCAGGTATATTGGCCAACCCATCGGTCGTTGTGGGGCTGACCTGGGATTCAGGCCTTGTTAGGTAAGGGCACTCAGGGTTACAGAACAAAGGAAAGGTAAATGAAGTTAAATACAGATCAGCCATGATCTAATATAATGCCAAACAGGCTCGAGGGGCTGATTGGCCTTCTACTGTTTCTATCCCCGAAGATCTGGGGGTATTTTGTAATTTTTTAAAGTGACATCGGAAGAGATCCTGATACCCCAGCACTTCCAAGGAGCTTCACAAATAGCCATAAAGAAATATGGATGCCAAGCCTGGCAGGGAGAGGGGTGACCAAATGATTTGTCAAAGAGATGAGTTTTTAAAGTTTTTGGGAGATTTTGAGGAGAGGAAGGTGGAGAAGCCAAGAGCAAGGGAGAGAATGATTAAAGGCGCATGGCAAGAAGCGAGAGTGGTTGGAGAGCACAGGAAAAAAGATAAAGCTGTGATTGGAGGATCTTTCTGAAACCGTGACTGTTAACTCTGCTCTTTTTGCTCACCAGACGCTGTGATAATCTGATTCAAGGTGGAGACATTGATCAACTCACCTCCATTCTCAGTAACAACCAGTCATTGACATGCTTAAACCTGAATTATAACAAGCTCCGTGTCCTGGGACTTAAACTGCTGACTGCTGCACTGAGTCAGCAGGACTGCCCAATCCAAATGCTGGAGGAAGTAACGTCCTGTATGTGCGTGAGTGGGAGATCTCAAACTGCAAGTGTGTTTTATTCGGATTCCATCTGACCAACATCTCTCTTTCTCTGCCACCATTTGTCTCATCTTGATAGCAGCCTATCTTGCCCATTTATACAGCTTGCTATTCATTTCTCTCCTGATAGGGTTAGATGAGGAGTGGGAGAAGGCTCATGTGGAGCATAGACACCAGCGTGGACCACTTGGGCCGAATAGCCTGTTTCTGTGCTGCACATTCTATGTAATTCTATGCGAGAGGTTTAAGGAGGGAAATCCAGAGAGCAAGACCCAGGCACTGTCGCCAATAGAAATATGAAGGGTGGGGGATGAACAAAAGGCCTGAATCAAAAGAATGGTTATGGTGACAAACACCGCTCCTTCCAGTTCATTAATCAAGGGAGGATGGATTGGTAGCAAGTTACCAGAGCATTGATGTTGTGCTGTTTGGCTGGCTTGGGAGGATGGGGGCTGGAATATAAGGCTAGATGAGGTTACAGAGACAGATTGAGACAAAGGCAATAGAAGAATTTAAAGATGAAGAAGAAGATTTGAAATAAAATGCACGGAGGATGGGGAGCTAATGTTGGCCAGTGAGGTCAGGGGTGTTGGGCGAACAGGACAGGATAACTGTGGCAGTGTTTTACCACAAGTTGAACTTTATGGATTCTTCGACAACAGCTCCCAAACCCACAACCTCTACCACCTAGAAGGACAAGGACAGCAGGCACATGGGAACACCATCACCTGCAAGTCACACACCATCCTGACTTGGAAATATATCGCCGTTCCTTCATCGACACTGGGTCAAAATCCTGGAACTCCCTCCCTAACAGCACTGTAGGAGTACCTTCACCACACAGACTGCAATGGTTCAAGAATGTGGCTCACCACCACCTTCACAAGGGCAATTAGGGATGGGCAATAAATGCTGGCCTTGTCAGTGATGCCAACATCCCAGGAACAAATTAAAAAAATGGTATAGGGAGGCCATCAAGATCATCGTTGAATTGTCGACTCGAGAGGTCAAAGGCGTGAATGAGGGTTTCAGCAGTGACAGGGCAGAGGTAGGAGTGAGCTGGGCAATGATAGAGGTGGAAATAAATGTGCTTTGTATTGGAGGATATTGGATCTGAAAACAAGCCTGATGTCAAAACAGGATGTCAAAGTTGCAAGTGTCTGGTTCAGCAGGAGACAGCGGTTGGGGAGCGGGGTGCACATAGGTGGCAAGGAAACGGTTTATAGCAGCGGCTACAGACAATAGCTTCAATCTTCCTGATGTTAAGATAAAGGAAGCTGTGATTCATCAAAGTCATGGATGTCAGTCAAGCAGTCTGACAGCACAGATGGGTCAAGGAAGGCACTGCTTGCATCCTATCCTGTACAAGTCCCGGTCACCCATCACCCCTGTCTTCACTGGCTCCCACCTCAAGTTTAAAAATCTTGCCCTCGTTTTTAATTTCCTCCATGAATTTGCCCCTCCCCCATCTCGAACGACATCCAGCCCTGCACCCTCCCCTCTCCCTGAACTCTCCGTTCCTCTGTGTTGGCCCCCTGTGTATCCCAGCTCCATTCACTCCACCATTGGTGACTGTGTCTTCACCTACCCAAGTCCAATTCTCTAGAATTTCTTACCTAAATTCCTTTGCCTCTAATCCTTGAAGACCATCCTTAAAAAGGAGGGATATTTTCTACATTATAAGGTACTATATAAATGCAAGTTGTTGTTATTGTTGAAGAGATAGAGCTGCACGTCATTGACAAACATGAATCTGTTCCAAGTAAAAAACAAAAAAAATAAACGCCAAGGTAAGAAAATTATAGAACTAACAGGAGCTTTTACAAACAAACATGTGTAGACATGAATGTGATCAGCTTGAATTCTAGGTTTTCGTACATTTGGCCAGGCAGTTATTTCTGACGAAACGTCATCAACCTGAAACATTAACTCTGTTTCTCTCTCCACAGATGCTGCCTGACCTGCTGAGTATTTCCAGCATTTTCTGTTTTTATTTCAGATTTCCAGCATCCGCAGTATTTTGCTTTTGAATTAGTTTGCATTTACACTTAAGATTATAAAATAGAGTAAAGAAATAATAAATCTCGTTGTTGTATACATCATTTTTACTAAAGATGACATTATCGGGGTGATTCAGTGATTCCATGCTGCCAACAGGAAGCCGCACTCACAAGGGGTGCAGTTCAAAGAATCAGAACTATAATGTTGTAGCCCTGTCTCCTACTTGTGCTCGCCGCAAGTATGACTTTACCGCTGCGAGGGCAGTATTGGGCAAGCACACAGATAGCTAATGACAGTCACTATAAGAACTGGAGTACGCCATTCAGTCCCTCGAATCTGTTCCACCATTCAATGGCTCATCTGTATCCTAACTCCATCGACCCACCATAGCTCCATATCCCTTAATATCCTTGACTAGCAAAAATCTATCTATCTCAGATTTAAAATTATTAATTGAAGCATCTACTGCTACCCCCCACCGGCCCCCCCACCGGCTCCCCGCCCGCCGCGCCCCCCCCTTACAAAAACCTTCTGCAAATCAGAATCAAATATCTATAGACTAATAAAAGAAACAATAATATTTAAAAAACATTTCCTTAATCTATGTAACAGGAATCTTCCCTGAAACACTAAGCAAACTCAACAAAGAATGGATTCTTCTAGATTCTTCATAAATTTCTTTATATTCATATCACCAAACTTTTCTGGCTGGAAAAAAAATTTCTAATTATAAACAGAAGTATTTCTTCTCCATACAATGAATATGTAGTGGGGATTTCAAAACAACGGTTTTTAGCTACCTGTTCTAACATTTGTTTTGTCGGTTATTATAAAGCAGCCTGCACTGTTCTGATATCCCTCTACAAAAAAAGAGATAGATTGCACACCTTTGTATGCAGTCACCATTCTTTAAATTAAGATACTTTTCACATACTGGGTAGCTGGGAAAACAAAAGACTTTTTGTCCAGAATCTCTGTGATCATTCCTTTCCTTTGAACACCCTTTAGTGCCCCGAACCACCATCAGACTGTCAGCCCTGGACCACACCCGCCCAACAGACAACACCAGTCCATCAACTGCAGAGTATCCTCATACCACCAACCACCAGAAGAATCCTGGCCCTCTGCCCACCATCCAGAACTTAGACCATCAGGCAAGTCTAACTTCTTTGACTACAAGTGGACCCTGGCCTCCAATTATCACACATGCCTTCAATCTCAACCCCAAGATAAGAATGGTATCCATACAAAACCGGCTCGCACGCTGCTCGCCACTATTCAAACATCTATTGATTCCCTTCAACTAGAGGAGCCACTGCTAGCATAAAAGAGGTCCTTGTTGAAATCGTGGGGATGATTTTCAACTGCTTCCCGACTTACAAGGCGTCCGACAATACAAAATGGCAGGGAAAGAGTAGCCACCCTTGGAGGCCCAAGACCCACCTGATGCGATTTTCAGGCGAGCTTGTAAATGGTTGTCCAGCACTCTTGCCCAAAACATGTGGGAGGCTGGTTGCACCTGCAATCCGGGTCCTACACAGATTGTAGGACCCTGTTTGGAATTTTAAAGTACAAATGGGTACAGCATGCATCGTGCACGCTCTGCCCATTTGTACCAGCCTGGACCATTTTTGGGGGGAATCTTTAGTAGGACTAGGAGGAGCAGGAATGCTTCTCCTGGTCCCACAAAAATACTGCAGCCTGCTGCCAGCTGCTGGGTAGCAACCCCCACCGCTCCCCTTTACTGCCAACTTCTCGGTCGGCTTGCTCATGGATCTTCTGGATTTTACTCTTCTTGTTGGATCTATCACCATTATAGGCTGAAAAGCCCAAGGTAGAAGAGAATCTAAGTTCTCCTTCACTTTATCAGTCTTATGATTTTTATAGTATAGTTACTGTGATTGAGTCATGTTGGCCTGTACAATATTGAATCTCTGAAATCTTAGCTTTTTTTGATCACCTAAAAATGCTAACAAAATTTTCATCCCATAAGGCTGTCACTAGTGGAAGATATTATACACACTGGCTGTGACTATAATGACAGGAAAAGTTTTGCTGCAAGCTAGAACAGAAGTTAGATCAGTAAGCTGGGAGGTAGCAACTGAAGGTTTTCTAAAAACAGAGGGATACAAAGCAAACTTCACAAAACAAAAGAAATCGGCAACACAATTTTCTTTACATTACTTACTTTTCTCATCTGTCAGAGCATCATAAGAGAAATAGAAAGGGTGACCATCTGAGGGGTATTTTTGCAGAACAGGTCAAATGATTCCAGGTGAAAAGTCTTTTAAGTTACTTTTACATAGATGCATGTTAACATGGATCTAAGCTGGATCCCTTCTCCTAGAGGCAAAAATCATAGAACCATTTTCTCGTGGTTCTACGAATCTGCCACCAGGATAAGGGAACCAAATGTAGTTGTGTAAATGCCAGGAGCTGGCTCAGAGACACCAGTTTTATTGAATCAAACACAAACAGGCACCAGTATAAGAGCACATTTAAAAAGGTCAAACGTCCCTCTGATTACCTCTGTCACAACAATTAACATAATGCTGATAAGTGAAGAAAAACAAAGGAAGTTTTGTTGTATATCTGACCTTCAGCTGAATCATTATCCATAAACAATTATTAATGCAATTACTGCTGGATTTTAATGCAAAGGCAATCTAAAAGTGTCAGATAATAGGATTACACGATATTGTTTATATACTGATAATTTGCTACTCTGGCCATATATTTTCCCTTTACAGTTTTGAAGCGGCTTATCAAAGATGTTCAGAAACATTCCTGTTTGGATAATTGAATAATTGATTGCATATTAATTCAAATGTTGTTGTACTGTACTACATGAAATTAATTCAGCAAGACTGTACTTGGAGTCTGACCAATTTGATTAACTGGTCAGCATATAAGGTAGTTGAATAAATGGCATTTACTTTTAAGAACTACTGCGTCAATCCTCTTTCACTTTATCTGTGACACGTATTCAACTGCTGGAATTATTTGTCGAGCACAATTCAATGTTGACATTGTCCTTATGGAGTGTCCAGTGTGCTGGTAATAATCTGTGTTAATTTTTTTATTATATTACTTGGAACAATATTATTCTCTCCAGCTGTATAAACAGAATACACAACGGGAATCGTGAAATGCAGTTTTTACACTCAAGGTGAGCTTTCATAACACGCCCATGCAAAAAACAATATTCCACCATTTTATACCATACTTGATATGACTACAGATTTATTTATAGTCTATAATGGCTACTGCATTATTTTTCATCAATCATATGGAAATTTGTTCAAATATAAAGCATTTCTGACACGTCTTGATACATATGAAATCAAACCAGCATAGCAAAAACATTTGGAACTGAAGTCACATGATAATATATTCAATACACGGTACTAAGTCTTCAAACTATCTCAGCAATTCAACACATTGCCACAGAGATCTGGGTTTCATCACAAGGATAGAAAATTCTCTTTCTGATCTCTGCATAGCAACCACTTAACGAGTGCTTAACCATACGCCACCAGGAATCATCAAACTGGCATCCAAAAAAATTAAAAGTCTGCTGCATCAAATATTATTCAGTACAATTATAATTTGGTGCTCGAAGCACATTCACTGTCACAGTAATAAGTACACATGGCAAAAATGAGTTTGAATTTCAGCAACCCAAGAAATATTTCAGTAGCCTGTGACTTTCAATCCCTGATTAGTTGTTTCTACATGGATCAATTTTTCACTTTTCTTCAATGTGGAACTTAAGTGACATTGGGACATGTAACTTTAAGAGTGAAATTGGTAAATTGCTAATGCAATCCAAGTTATTTTTTGCACTAAAAAAATTGAATTATCAAGTAATTTAAGTTAAGCAACATAACTAACACAGCAAAGTGGGAATTTAGTGCTAATAAAATGTTAATTATCAGATAATTTGACTTAAGAATAGACTAAAGCACAAATTCCAGATTTTAAAAACCAGGCAAGAAAAAAAAAATGGGGGAAATAATGTTCTATTTCTCACCCTTAATGGGAATAAAAACTCTTTCCCCATTACTTCTTCCCAATGTCTGGCTGGCAAATTACTCTCAAATCTCTGACACCATTTCATCTGTGCCATAACAGTCAAGTAAAATTTGACTTCTAGCAACAAGGTGATCTGGTTGCATCTGGACATGCCTTTGTTCTTTTTTTTTAAATTTTCACTTTACAACTAAAAGCGAGTGGAAATAATAAAACTAATACTTAGAAATTAAATTTAAAAGTTAGCCTGAACTGCATATTAATTGCATGCTGGGAAGTGATCCAATACATTTTTGGGTTCTTTTACCTTTGTACTTTAGCGTCTCAGATTACTCTTGCAGGTGTGCGACCGCTCCCTACATATTCGGGAGCACTTCCACGTGCCCCAATCTATAGGTAGTATATTGTGGTGCACCCAGGATAACGAAGAGAGAACCTTTTTTAAGACGACTTTAGCTACCAGTCCTATCCCAGTGCCTCCAGATGCTTATCTTAAAAGTAGTGCAATAATGCTACATTAGACTTTGTTTCGTGCTTTAACTGCCAAACTCCTTAAACAAACAAGGAAATAGCTAAAAAATATATATATTTACAGTCGTTGATATTTTACTAGCTCCTTGTATTGTAGAAAATAATGAATAGTGTGTGACTCTATTGCTAGTGCTAAAGCGGACTGTATTTTTGTTATCTGGTGATTCTTTAATCCTTTCCACACCAATTACACAAGTTGCATGTTTTACCTTATTCAGAAGCAGTAGTCAGACAAGCTCTCTTTGAAGCTTTCAGATCAAGGATCCTTCAGTTGAAAGGCACATGCTAAAAACTAAATTGTGACTTGGCTTCTTGCTCAAACCGACTACCCAGAGACAAAACCAATTAATTGTCATATTGTGTTAAGCTGCAAAATGATTTTGACAAGTGAAGCTGTGTTTTAACTTACATACTGCAATATAATTAAGGTCAATAAATCTTGGACAAAAATGCTTCTTTTTTGTCATAGTGTCAAACCTCAGAGACTAATGCCTTCTTACAGTCAAAATGACTACCAGATACTTCAATACTGTCAAAAGTTTCTAGGCTCTATAAAAGCCTATTTTCTGTTGGCTGGGTTGCCAAATTAATGGTAGTGCCACTAACAAATAACCATCAAAACCACCAATGTCTCTTATCAATGGGGAAGCAACAAAGCACATGTACAGTGGACAGAAGGATGGGGGGAGAGAGAGAGAAAGGAAGAGAGGAATAAAACAGAACAAACCGAGTGGACAAAAACAGAAAGATGAGAATAGAAATAGAGACAAAGACTATATATGAAGCAAGACAGAAAGCACAATGGAGTGACAAATAGTGCAATGGAGTAAAGAGATGGCAAAATAACCAACTCAAAACACAGTCATTTGGTACTTAAGTTAATTGTTCCTCTCAATGGCTACTACTAGCAAAATTTCCAATTTCGGTAGACTACGGGATATATAAAAACAGAGGCTAGGTGCTTCCCAGAGAGGCAGAAGGAAAATCTTTAGGTCGAGTTTTCTTTTCTATTTTGTTAAGTCTATTAACTCTTTTTTTAAATTTTGATTTTTTTTTGTTGTTGTCTTCTTTTCTTGGCGCACCCTCACCTCCGAGTAAGAATTTATAGGTTCAAGCTCCAATCCAGGACTTGTGCACATAATTTAGGCTGATACTCCAATGCAACACTGAGGAAATAGTGCATCGTCAGAGATGCCATCCTTCACATGAGGTGACTTGTCTATTCCTGGAATTCCGTTGCACATTAAAGATCCCATGGCACTATTTCAAGAAGAGCAGTTAGTTCTCTTCGTGTCCTAATCAGTTTTCCTCACTTACTCACTCAATCAAAAGGATTAAAACTGATTAATACTTATTCATCCCATTGCTATTTTGGGGATCTTCTTATCTACAAAAATGACTGTTGCAGCTGTCTATGTAACCACCACTATGCTTTACAGTAGTTCATTACATGTGACGTGCTCTTGAGACATTTCCGAGACATGATAAGGCCCAATACAATGGCAAGTATTTCTTAATTACCCTACCTAACTTTCTCTTTCTGATTTTAATACTTACTATGTAACTAAGAATGTACTGTTTTACATAACCTACTTCCAATTTTGCAATTCTGTAGCTGCATAAACATGTTCCTCAATATTAATTATACACATATAATACATGTTTCAGGTTTCAAGAAGCATGCTTAATGCAACACATTCTAACTGCTTGAAATTAATTAATTTTAATACTGAAACATTGAAAACAGACAATTTCTCACTAAAGCATCTGTATAAACATTGGGCTAGATTTTACCAACCTCAGTGGGTTCGGGACGGGCGATGTCGGTGGCGGGTCCCGGCGTCGCTGCCGGCTCCAGCCCGCTGTCCAAAATGATTTTCCACTGATTGGGCTTGTTAAGCCTGCCCAGCGCGTTTGCTGGCCAACTGAAGGAAGCGGGTCTGATGTCATTTGATGACACGTCATCAGCCGGTTTCCTTAAAGGGACCATGCGCAAATTGATTGACAGTTGTGCTGTCGGTGTTCTACAGCATTGAGGTGCTGCAAACACTTGACAATCACTGCACAGAGGTGAATGGCTGCACCCAAGCTCACCCATGACTCCCTCCATATGCTTATGGAGGGAGTCACAGCACGCATGGAGGCCCTCTTCCCTTCCAATGGGCAGAAGAGACCTCCCCAGGAGATCAATACAGCCTGGTTGCACATTGCACAGGCCATAAGCAGGGATGTTGTCAGGGGACCAGGTTGCCGTGGTGCAAATCTTTCAATGATCTCAGTAGATCACGAAACGTTACTGCAAAGCCACACTCAACCTCATCCTCCTGTGCCACTCATCACATCCCCATCACTCTGCCTTCCCTACCCTACTCCTGCATATCCTTACTCACACCAACTTACCTTGCACCTTCACCCATCTCTCTCTATCTACATCATCACTTCCTCATCTCACTAGCCACCCCTCATACTCACCTTCATCTTAGTGCAAGCATACCAACTAACAACACACAAGGGTAGGCACTTGGGTGTTTTATGCAATGTTCATGTAAAGTTTCTGTTAATATGGTGTCAAACATTGAAACCTTTATTTTCAACACTTTGCGTTCTTGAACAGATTTGTGTGCACCTTTGGAAGTGGCTTAGTGAGTTGCAGTGAACGGTGAGACGTAATGGTACCCCCCCTGCAATGGCGATGAGTGTGAAAGGAATGGCTTGGTCATTGTAGGGATGCTTTATGGTGCTGGTGTGGGGTGGTGCCAACCTGGCGCACCATGTGGCAGCCAGGGTGTACAGCATCAAGTGAAGTAAATCTGGCCATGGTGAGACCATAAATAACAACAGAAAACGCTGGAAAAACTCAGCAGGCCAGGCAGCATCCGTGGAGAGAGAAAGAGAGTTAACGTTTCAGGTCGATGACCTTTCGTCAGAACTGTGAAGAGCCGGAAATCAAATAGATTTAAGGCCAGAGTAAACCTGGGAAAAGGGGGAGGGGATAAAAGAACAAAGGGGGAGATGAAGAGACATTAAGAGACATTAAGAGATATGCAAGGCTAGAGGTGGTGTTAATGTGACAGATTAAGGCTGAAAGAAGTGTGAAATCCACTGGCAGAATGAAGGATAGCTGCCAGCTTCTAGGAGGAAAAAAAAGGTGGGGGGGGGGGGCAAATAAAAGGATGGAAAAAATAAAATATAAATGTTAACTCTCTTTCTCTCTCCACGGATGCTGCCTGGCCTGCTGAGTTTTTCCAGCGTTTTCTGTTGTTATTTCAGATTTCCAGCATCCGCAGTATTTTGCTATCGCCATGGTGAGACCATCCCTGGCAGTAGTGTGGTCGGGTGCTGATGCCCTGTGTCCTGTGCAGCATCAGTTGATTGCGGAGAAGGTTGCTGCTGGTGTGCCTGGTGCTGCTGGTGATGGGGCTGATCGTGGTGGGATTCTGAGGACCAAGGTAAGACAGTATAAACCATACCCATTCTGATGTAATAGATGGCAGGTGAACTTGAGATGACAGAAGCAATCTGTCAATGGTGAGAGAGGTTGTTCCAATGAGATGACACTGGATAGAGAGTTTGCTCCAAATACTTGCAACCTGCATAAAGCTCAATCTGTCTTGCAAATGCAGTAAGCAACAGCTTCTGTGCTTGGAATATGAACAGCTGTGCGATGAGAGCTTTTATAGCACATTTGCAGCTGTCAAGTAATGAGATGATTCCATGGCCATTCAACTCCCACCCTGCTTACCTGACATGATCCCCGAGCAGCGTGACCCCATGGGCGACCTGGTAATCTCTGAAGGTGAGCTGAAAATAGTTCTTAATGCTCTGTTAACAAGGTCATAATGACCTTAATTGCCTCCCCCGCTGCTGCGTGTCGGGTTTGCTCAGCCCTGACAGACCCGACATTTGGGAAAGGCGCGTGGCGGTGGGTTGACAGTGGGGCCGCGACCCGCTGTCAAAAAAATTTTTTCCCCACCCGATCCGCCACCGATCGTGCCCACTGACCCCCCGGAAAATTCCCCCCATTGTGTCTGCCGTTTCTGTAAATGGAGTTCTGCACTGAATTATCAATCGATAAAACAGGAGTCTCACATAATTTTCTTAATTTTACATGGACAAGTATTCACCTTTGAAAATAAATTGTTGTAAATATCATCCTGGAGAAAACAATGCAACTCACAACATTCTGCATGACCATAAGTGTCCAGGTAACAGAAAAGTCAGTTCTCCAGCTAAAATGGAATGTACTAGAAAAATTCCAACATCTCCAAAATTGTGCTCAGAATTTAAATAATGCCTTGAAAAACCAGGAGCTTTGGTCAAATCAATCCCAAGTTCCCCCTGGGCAAGAAGTTAACAATTTGGAATATGTCAAAATTAACAAAGGCACTGTCTGAATGAAAGTTAGTTGTTCAAATCAGTATGTATGAATGTAATACATTTTCCCAGTAACTTTTGAGACATTTTTGTACTTAAGCGTTAACCTTCTTTTACCTTGGGTCACAGTGTAAGCTAAGAAGCATAAGCTCAAGCTTACTTTTTAGAAACAATTTATTTTTGGAACAGAAGTTAAATGCAGCAATAGTTAAGATTTCCATATTTGTGTTATAAACCAAGTACTGTTTAATGTGAATACTATAATGTATTCTACTTTTATTTCATAATTTTAGATCGCAACTTGTTAGGCCCAGTGCTGTTTCCCCTACCCAAGAATATAAAAGATGATTTTGTTCTCAACACTCAGAAATCATACAATTTTATTGATTAAGACACCAGGCATCAAAGGCCAGCTTTCAAAAAACAACCATCAATAAAGAAAAGTTCAATAGCATTAACCCTTTTTTAGCATTTTCTTACAATATCAAATGTGTTTCATTTTTATTCAGTTACCAATTCAAAAATGAGCTTTCACACAATGTAAACTCGAGGTTATTATTTTTGACTCTGGAGCATTTCCTATGAATTGCACACTTCAGTCGAAACAGCACAGTATTTATGATCAGCTTAAAGTTCTTACTATTATTTCTGCAAACATAAGCCTGCAGGACTGTAATTTTAAAGTTTCCAATAAATTCAGGTGATGTTTATTGATAGCAGACGTTCTGCCATATATTGAATCAGGAAAAAAATGCACAACTATTTTTTAATTTTGGAGTAATACTCTTAGAATTCACCTAAAAAAAAGTTATTTTAGTATTTGTTCCAGCATAAAAAGTCAAGACAGTGAAATTGAAAGGCAATTAACATTAAATTACAGTTCGATTGGGTTTTCAATTCCCTATTTTAATGTTTTATATTAATTTGTTTCATCAAGATTTTAAAGCAGAACAAGTTTTGTGTAGCTGGGCACACGTCACTCAATTTAAAAAAGAACATCTTGCAATGACAATGGTCCACACATCAGAATGAGAACGTCATGGTGACACCACTTTTCAAAAAGCTATTTGTCATTAATTATCAATGCCTGTTTACAAGGGCGATGGAACATGCCGCTTGCATACATCGGTTTCACACTGATTACATCATTCCACTGACCACAGTCAGAAAAATTAATACTCACAAAATAATGACAAACAGAACTAATCAAACATAAATTTGCTTCATACCCAAAACAACTTTAAAGTTGCATTACACATATCAATTCTTTTGCAATATCTTGTCTCACTCAAACCACATATTTGATTAGCAATAGACTATGAACAAAGCAAAGTTCAAGGTTCCCCACCACACATAGGATGTCAGAAATTCCTTCCTTCATTATTACATCCAGACCACATTAGACATGGAGTCATGTCACATACTCCTTGACTTGAACAGTTCACTTCAGCACACTCTTCAATAACTTGCTCTTTTCAGTCTGGAACTTCCAACTATAAAATTCTCTAAAACTGACCAGAACTATTAAATAAACAGAATACAACAGTGAGTTGCGTGTGACATGGCATTTTTACAAAGATAGAATTTAACCTTTACTGCTCATGCATTATGTGTGGATGGAAGGCTGGCATGTGCATTGTGCATAATTATATACTCGATTTTCCTCCTTGGGATGATAAATTTGCAGCTGCAGTGCACACTCTGCTGCACAGGGATGGCCAGGAGTTCACTGGTGCTCTGCTCTCTGACGTTCTTCCCACCTCCAGTCCCAGCTGCAGCTCGTACTGGACACTGTTGCTTCATTTCGGGAGTGGTATTCTGACATTTGTTGTAAATGGGAATTCCCGAACACGGTAGCTTTTGCCAGATCAGTATTGCTCACATGCAGCGAAGAGTCCAAGCCTAGAGTGGAGCAACACCATTGAGCAGGAAATGGAACAAGAACTGGGAGTGAGCAGAGTATCAGCGAGGAAGAGTGCACCCCTTTAAACTGGAGGGAGGGTGTGGGATTGTGAAAAATAGCTTTATATTGGGGGGGGGGGGGGGGGGGGGAGGCGATTGGGACCATGAAGATGGCTCCATGTGGGGTTGCAGTTAGATGAGGAGTGTCTCTGAGCTCAAAGGAAGAGTGCTTCTGTGAACTTGGGAAGGATTCTTCAGTGAAATATGAGGGGTTCGCTGTGAAGAGGTGGGGAATACTTTTAAGAAGGGGAAAAAGTGACTTTGCAGGAAGCTTTTGATAGTCGGTTTAGGTTCTTGAACATCAATAAATCCATATTTCCTTTCAGTCAATTAAAAATCTATCAATCTTTAAGTAAAAAAAGTTGCAAAATTATCTAAAGTGCACCATACTGAATAAAAACTCAACATTTATCACTGGAACAAACCCCGAGAGCCCTCTGGAATTGTACAAAGCAGTGGACTCAGTATTTGAAAGGAGTGCGCACAGTTCTAAATTCACTGCTATGTCTCTGTTTATGCATTTGTTTAAACCATCATAAAAGCTTAATTCCACACCAAACGCAATGCTGTATCCTCCACATAAAATGCCTTCTCTTGTGCTGTATGACATACTCTGTGTGGTTACACAAAAGTTGTAGATTAAACTAATGCTTTTAACTTAAGGACATCTGCAAAATATCAGCAAGAAAATGCTTTAGCTTCTGTGAGTCTTCTCGTTTACACTAGTTGCTCACACGAGCTTTTGCGGTAGGAACTAGATGTTAGTTTCGGTGCATATTATTGACTGAGGAAAAATGAATCTCGGATAGAAACTTCTAAGCAAATGATTGTAACTTGCATTGTAGAGCCAAGACTGCAAAAATTACGCAGGCTTAAATATTACATTAGCAGGGAAGCCCCTGCCAACTGATGTAAGAAAACCATAAAACTTACCCATGTCAGTAGGGTCAGTCACATGATGGAAAAACATGAGCAATACGAAAAAGCAGAAGCATTCAAACTTCCCAGTAAAACCAATCTATTGACAAATGTGCATGAAACTGAATTGTATAATTAATGTCCAGAGACATATTCCTGCCTGTAGCCAATATGTAGTTAGAATTAAATTTCACATATTTTGACTAAATACATAATTCTGTACTGTAAATTCCATACAGAGACTCTGATTTTTTTTTAATGAATTCGGGCTGGGTTCTGAGTTCTCATAGTTCTGCTCATTTGGAATTCAACATGTGTGGAACAAGATTGAAAGTGCTCAACTTCCTTTCCTTACTCTTGCCTGATCACAACCTGAAGACTCTGAATCCTCGCCTCAACTCTTCCCTTCCCCACATCGTGCAGCCTGCTGGGCCAAATCCATTTCCCAGCCCAACCCCCTCCTCAATGTTGCGTGTCTTGTGGCCGGCTCCTCACCAATGCCACTCAGTTCACAGTCCTAGTCCTACCCGGAACACCAGGCCACTTGCAGGGAAATATCAAGCCAGCAACAGGACAATAGCAGGCCAGTTATGAACAGGAAGGCAATACAGCACGATGGAAGTAGATGGAGTGCAAACCATTTAAATGTTATTAAAATAGCAGCATTATTTCTTTCATTCTATGGGATGATTGCATTTATTTTTTGGTGACCAAGTTGAATTAGGGAACTTACAATGTGAATTTTAAGCAGAGTTGATTACTGTGGGCATTTGAGAAGCAGCATGGATGATCAAGGCTGTCTGGATAAGCTGCAAACCATGAGCTCTTGCCCCTTTAAACTGTTACCTACCATTAAATCTTGCAGCAACACCCGATTTCCTTCCCACAGTCATTTGCAATGCGAACATCTACACAGATGCGGCCGGACCTGCTGTGATTTCCAGCAAAAAAAGTTTTTTGTTTTCCATACAGACCCCAGCATCTGCCACATTGTCTTTGATGTAATGTTTTGCTGACTGACCTGTTTGGACACCATCCACACCTTTGATTGCCGTGATTATCTCTCTGCCGAGGTGTGATAAAGGGCAGTTGGAAAGATTAACTGTAGTCATCTGGCAGTGTTCTCTGACTATATATGCTGTGCCTATATGTATCTCTTCACTTCACCTGACGAAGGAGCAGCGCTCCGAAAGCTTGTGATTTCAAATAAAACTGTTGGACTATAACCTGGTGTTGTGCGACTTCCCATTATTTAATGAGGTTAACCCTCATTAAATTACAAGTGGGGACAGTGTATAAAAGGTCAGGCAGGTGCTGGATGCCATGGATGCACAGGTGCCCCTTGCATTCAGCATTGCTAGAGCACAAATGATAGGAAATTATGTATTTCCTGATTTGCATATTATCAGAATACTGTCCTCCCTTGTCACGTAGCTTTAAGTATTTTAAGATGCTCAAAACTCTGAACCTGCACTTTCCAGACTAGCAGCATGTTTCATCTAATGTTCAAACTTATGTAAAGTAGAAAATTTAATGTATTTGATTGGTCCAACTGAGAGCAAATTTGATTTTTATAGAGTAAGATTCCCCATTAGTAGCTAAATTACAAAAACATTATGATTTACTTCAACATTCTTTTGTTTATTTCTGTTTTATGTTCATTTTATTGCTTCTATCTTTATTCAATTACTGAGTATCAATATCAGGCAACTAACTTGTAGAAGCAACTGAGCCCATAATGCAACAAAACTGAATTATCAATACAATATTCGTCTATAATACCAATCAGGTAACAGTTTCACCAAATTTTCTTTTGACCTTTCAAAATGTAGACTTTCTATGCACAAATGATTTGTGTAGATTTTATAGTCTAAATGTTGTGCAACAGACTGCATACGGCTTTTGGCATAAAACACTCTTGAAGGATTCATCATCATTGGCAGGAATTATTCATCCTATTTAATGAGATATTTTTTGATTTTCACCTTTTATATATAAAACTCTGTTAATGAAAACATTTAGTTCACAAACAGTAATACGAATTTGCACTGTTCCACCAATTTTATTCTGTCTATGTGAGATTCCACACCTCTCTGTCTGGTCCAGAGAGAGAAAAAAAATGAACATTTTGCAGTCAACAGCTGACAAGAGGTCAACTAATTCCATTATGTGACCCTTGACTGACGTAGCAAACTGCTTGTATCCAGCACATTGTCAGCTGGCTGATTATCCGGCATCCAGAGCCTGCATGGCCGTGGAACAAAAAGGATTTTCACTTCCGTATTCCAGCAGCTCTTATGGAAGAGAGCTGGGTTCCCAAACAGAGGGTCGCAAGTTCAGATCTCAGTTTTGGTGAACATTTTCACTTCTATTGCCTCTCCAGGCAAATGTCAGCTGTTCAGTGCCATTGGATGGAGTTTTGCAGAGTGCTGCGTCTCAGAGAAAATGTGCCATGAATAGCTGTGGCCTGGAGAAGCAAACCTCCTGTTGCTAATCACAGAAGTGGCACTAAACACAACCATGAAATAATTTGAGGCTCAAAGTTGGGAGCCTAAAGAGAAGAGAGAATATATACATACATATATATTCTTTCGCAGTGGATGTGTACTCTGATGTAAATTCCATTATTGCTGCATCATGCAACTACCAGGATGCTAGAAAACAAACTAGATGGACCATGGTCTTTTTTTGTCCAGTAATTCTTATGTTTATGCCATTTACTCCAAGTGAGTGGCTCTACCTTTTTCTGTGCGCTGTCTTACAGTGCATCACACTCCACATGCTTACTTGGAATATAATTTGGGTGTGAAAGCCTTAAATTACTCCAAATTAATGTGGAGTGAGACTACCTCCTCCAAAGAGTCTCACCCAATCCATTTGGGTATGAGATTGCACCGACTCTGGATTCAGGCTGTATTTATACTATAACTACAGCATCAGTGCAAAGCAAAACTGATTTAAATCAATGCTACAGTTGTAATGCAAGGGCACCCTCATTGGTTCAGGGTCAGGAACCACAATTCAGACTCTTTCCTGATATTAAAGCACAGATAGTTTCTGGATGAGGGTCATACTTCCTTTGCTTTGACAAAGTCAACACCTGACCCAGCTGCATACTAAATGGCTGGATTTTGTGGTCAGCGGTGAAATGACGGCACTTGCTTACCTCGAAGAAAGCTGCCCACAAAGATCTAGCGATCTCTGAGGTGTCGATTTCACCTTTCCCGATGTTAATTTTGTTCTGGCGCCATCTATAGCGGATCTCCGGCGTCCAGCAACCGTGATGTCAACAAGCAGGCTAAGCAGCCAATCACACTGAAGAATTCTCAGACAGCAAACCAGGAAGTAAAAAGCACTGATTATCCTTCACTTTTTAACCATGTTACAGAGAATGAAATAAAGATTGGGACCTACACATGGGATTAAGGTAGAAACTAAAATATCAATTTTTTTAAATTATTTTAAAAATCTATGGAATTTGTATCATAATGGAGAAATTTGACATTCCACAAATATCAGGGCCAGAGAGGTTGTTCAGCAGTAATTATGACTTAGTCTGCCGTTAAAAATCCAGTTACACCTCATTCAACAAGGCTTAACTTTTTTGGGGGGTTTTACAGCGCGATTAGAGCATAAAAAGTGGAAGTTCATATCAATTCAAGCGATTTCTAAGATTTCCGTCTACGAGGACTTCAAAAGCGCACTGTGGAAGAGCGGGGAATCACTGACAGCAACTGCGCATGTGCGGACGCCAGAAGTTGCTGTCAGTTTCACAGAGTAATGATGGTGAAATCCGGACAAATATTTAAATTTTTCAAATGGATGTGCAAACGCTGTTCAAATTAGTGTTAGCTCTTCAAATTAGAACTAATGTTCGGAGATAATTCAGAATGTTTACCCCAGAAGACCAGTAAACCATATTTTCATATAAATAGGAATTCCACTGTGGACGTTACAAAGTATAGTTCTGCTACTTTACCATCAGATTATTGCTGCTTCTGTGTTTTGCCACCCTCCTGCTGCTTCTACTTTTCCTTAACTTCCAACTTGTTCTGTTGGAAGCCCTTTCTCATTGAAAACATTTTGTACTTTACAAATTGGAGAGTTCTTTTTTCTCTTGTGGACATTTGCTTAGCCAGCTGACTCATTTACTGCTATATGCTGCAAGCATTGCCTTTTTGCTTCTGCTGGTTTAATTTAAAAACTTACCACTCTCTCTGATCTGCAAGTAATAACATTCCATGATGCTACCACTAATTGTTACAATTTCTCAAGGGTTTCAACAGTAATTCCTGTAAGTAGATCATGCCCCCTACCAACTGGACGCTGTATCTTTTAAGAAACCTCCCGTTGCAGATTTCCACATGCCCCAAAGGATTAATAATTATCCACCCTGCAGTAACCTGCATGAAGTGTAGATTGGCGCTACGATACCATTCTCTTTGATCTGGCAGAATAATAAACTAAAAGATTTGAGAAGCCATAGGAACTCACTTGTCTATCCACAAATTAAATATAAAATATAAAAACAATCAACCACTAGATGGTATGTACATGAAATGCAAATACCAAAATAAACAGCACCTCATCAAGCAAAGTCCATAAACTTTCTGAAGAAATAGTGGAGTACTTTTGGATTTGAAAATCAAACTTTGAGATTGCCAACAAGATGAATTCAATGGTTTTGTCTTCTTGTACTAATGGCTTTGTCTTCTTCAACTACTGTCAGTGGAGTCTCAGTCTTGTCATGTATCCCCAGGCAGGAACTTCAAAAGTAGCTTCAGTTTGATCTTGCACCAGGAACCAAAAGTAGCTCCAAGACTCCAGTCACCTATTTTCTTATATTCACTATAATCCTCTGAAGTCAGGTTTTACAGATGAACATCAAAATTATTTACAAACTCAGAAGATCTCCCCCAAGGCATTGCTCATAAAGAGTCCAGAAATAGTGTGTTTTGTAACATGCGTCTGCAAAGCCACAACCGCAATCATTCTGTTTCCAGCAGAGCCAGAATGAATGTGAACACTATTAATGACAAGCATTTACTTCCAAAAACAGGTAATCTGCCAACAGGGATTGAAAGAAATGCATGAAAAGTCTGCCAGGAGAAATAGTTGATCTGTTGTCGGTAGCTGTTACACGAGATTGGGACTAAGATTTAATCAGTCCCAGAAGTATAACAGCAGCAGTATCCCAAAGATTTCTATTTTAGTCGAATGCTATTTGGATTGGTTAAACAGCAACTAAACTACACACACAAAAAATTATACAATAGACTATGGTTGAACATTTAACATAGAACAGTAATAAATATACCAGCAGATAAGAATACTTCACAAATGTTTTGTTTACAAGCTGGAGAGACACATTATACTGCAGAAACCTTCACCCCATCTGTGCTGCTTTGCAAGCTATGTCAACACTTCATCATCAGTGAAAATAATCTTTGATGTTTGAGATCAAATTATCCAAAATTACTGAGAAAACAGCAACTGTCAGGACGTGAACTTAATGTAAAAATGAATCAATCAGATTTAACATTTGTTCACCCTTTATGCCTTTCCTTAACAGAACTTTATGAGCAAGCCTTTGGCTTGGTGGCAGCATTCCCATCCGAGTAAGAGGTGCAGGGTTCAAACCCCACTCCAGACAACCCTGACAAGTAGAGACCGAAGCTACAGATCTGAATTCTGGGTTGACATCCTGTGGGATACCCATGTCTGGTGGCTGTAGGTGCTGCCACCAACCCCCCTCCCCCCTCTCACAGTATGGGTTGTGGGGGCTCATAACACCTTCCCACTATATAGGACTAACCATCCGATCAGCTGGTATGAAGGTGGTTACGGCCACGGAAGGAGCGTTCCCGTCGCGGCCTGTCAAATTGTTAACCAGACTCTGAATCCTCCCGCTATTTCACAATATTCTCAAAAGGTAAGAGTGTGACGATACAAAGAACAAACAAAACCTTATTCAACAATATGTATTTCTAAACACAATTTTAGCTCGACTTTTTTTTTTGAATTTGCATTCTTGCCCCAGTGTACTGAAGGCAAATTTTCTTTCACGGTTACACAAGAAAATATTTGCATATTCTGCCACCTCTTGTAAAATCTACGTACAGCTTTGAATATAAAATTAAAAGCTGATTATAAAAATGTTTAGCACTGTTGAAAAGAATCAGATAAGAAAACAATAATCTATGTTTCTGTGTCATATTCGGCTTACAATGCTCTAGCATAACTAATAATCAAAGAAGGTGTGTTGTCTAGCCAGTTATGACTTGCCATAATTGAAAAGCTGCCATGGAAGTTTGCCTAACTAATTAGTTCACATTACATATCGGTCTTATATATTTTCTAATTTGACCACTTTCAATTCTCTGTCAATTTAATGTACTCAAGGATAACAATGGAAACTTTATATAATTCCATAGGTGATACTCCTACTCAGCAGGTAGCCCACACAGTACATATAATGTTATTTGCATATAAATGACCCAATACATGCTGGGCTTGGAGAAGTGAATTTAAAAACCGAAGAACATGCATTGACAGGTATAATGCGTTTGTGCAACCTTTTTCTAGATAGCATCACTATGATTCAGCACAAAAATTGGGCATTCGGGCCATCGGGTCTGTGCCAGTGTTTTTCTCCGCGGGCTTCCAGCTTACTCTCTCTATCCTTTAATATTATTCTTTTTCAAGTAACTATCTTTTTTTAAGTACTGAAAGACTGCTTCAACAATGGTTTGGGGCAGTGCATTCTAACCACCCTGTGTAAAGACATTTTTCTAACCTCTCCTTTAATTCTTTTCATGATCGTGTTAAATTTGTGTCCTCTCATTACCATCTCACTGACCAACAGAATCAATCTATTCCCCTTTACTCTAACATGAAGAGTTCAATCAGATTATCCTCAAGCTTCTTTAATGGAGTGACCAAAATTGCATTACTGCAACTGCTGCCTGGACAAGTTCAACAGTACCATCCTGATCTTGCATCTTATGCTTCTAATACAAAATCAAGGATTCCATTTGCCTTTTTTATGACTTTATCTATTTGTGCTGCCACCTTTAATGACCCAAGGACCTGCACAACAATGTTCCTCTGCTCCGCCATTCCATTTAACATTTTACCATTAAAAGGTATATTTCCTTTTTCTATTCTTACTTCCAAAAAGTAATACTTCACATTTTCTACATATTGAACTGCATCTGCCACCTAGCTGTCCGACCAGCTAGACCAGCTATGACCGCCTGCAGTCTTTCACAGTCACCCCTCCAATTTGGTATCACCAGAAAATGTCAATATTATTCCATCAGTTCCTAAATCCAGAACATCAATGTATATAGTTGGTAAGAGCAGGCCCAACACAAATCCCTGTGGACCAACACGCACCACATTTTTCCAGTACAAGAAACCTCCCTTTTATTTCTGCCTTCACGTGGCCACATTCCCCATGATTCCATGTGCCATTATCTTTACCACAGTCTCGTGTGATACCTTAACAGATGCTTTTTAAAAATTCATGAACCACATCCACTGCATGTCCTTTTTATCTATCTGTTATTTCTTGTACGAGACTGGTCAAGCAGGACCTTCCCATTAGAAATCTATGCTTACTGGCCTTGATTAACTAATGTTTCTCCAGTGCTTAATAATTTCATCCTGTAATAACAACTATTTATGTTGCACCTTTAACTTAGAAAAACATCTCAAGGCGCTTCACAGGGGCGAAGGATGAGATATGAGGATGAGTGAGCGACAGCTTGGTAAAAGAGGTGGGTTTTAAGGAGAACTTGAAGGAGAAGGGTCGAGAGGTGTTGGGGTTTAAGGAGGGAATTCCAGAGCATGGACCTGGACGGCTAAAGGCACAACCGCCAATGGTGGGCCGAAGCGAAGGGGGGCGGGGGGGTGCGAAAACACACAAGAGGTTAGGGTTAGAGGAACTGAGAGTTGTGGGAGGGTTGGACAATTGGAGGAGTTTCCAGAGATAGGGAGGGGCAGGGCCTTGAAGGGATTTAAACAAGAGGATGGGAATTTTAAATTGGAGGCGTGAGGGACCAAAAGCCAATGCTGGTCAGCAAGAACAGGAGTGCTGAGTGAGCAGGACCCGATACGAGCAGCAGAGTTTTGGATAAGCTGAAGTTTACAAAGTATGGTGGATGAGAGGCTGGCCAAGAGAGCATTGGAATAGTCTGGAGGTGACAAAGGCATAGATGAGAGTTTCAGTGGCAGATGGGCTGAGGCGGGCGATGTTTCAGAGGTGGAAGGTGATGGTCTTAGTGATGGAGAGCATATCGGGTTGGAAGCTCAGCTCTGGGTCGAATTGGATGCCAACAGTTTGGTTCGGCCTGAGACAGTGGCTGAGGAGGTTATACAATTTATTGCAGGGCTGAAGACGATATCTTTGGTCTTCCCAATGTTTAACTAGAAGATATCGTCGCTCATCCAAGGCTGGATGTCAAACTGGCAGACTGACAGCACAGAGGCAATGGAGAGATCAGGAAAAGTGGTGGAAAGGTGACACTGGGTGTTGACAATGAACATGTGCAAGTGTCATCGAAACATAGAAGATAGTGTCTTTTGAGGTTGTCACCAAGGGGCAGAATGTAGATACGGAAGAGAAGGGGGCCAAGAATAGATCCTTGGGAGTCCTCAGATCTAGCGGTGCGCGGGCAGGAAGATAATCCATTTCTGGACATGCTGTGGCTATGATTGGATAGGTAGGAGGGAACCAAGCAAAGGCAGTCCCACTGAGCTGGACAACAAAGAGAAGTGTTGGAAGAGGTTGGTGTTGTCTACTGTGTCAACAGCTGCAGAGATCAAGGAAGACAAGGAAGTAAAAGTCACCATAGTCACAATCACAGGATGTCATTTTTGAATTTGACTGGGGCCGTTTCAGTGCTGTGTCAGAGATTTGAGAGATTTATACATAGAGTTGCGGGAAAGATGGGTACAAATTTGGGAAGCAACAACACATTCAAGGACTTTGAATATGGGCAGTAGTTTGCAAGGACTGAGCAATCGAGGGTGGAATTTTGAGAGAGGTGATGTCAGTGGTTTTGAAAGGGAGGGGGACAGTACCTGAGGAGAGGGGACCATTCACAATGTCAGCTAGAATGTGGACCAAGAACTGAAGTTGGGTTTCAGTAGTTTAGTGGAAATAGGTACAAGGGAGCAGGAGGTGGATTTCATGGATAAAATGAACTCAAGAGGGCATGAAGGGAAATAGGAAAGAAACTAAAGATGCGGGATCGGGGCGAGGTCTAGGGCAGGGTGGAGGTTTGGCTTAGTGGGCAAACAGAGGGGGGAAAAGCAGCAGAAGTAGTGACAAAGAAATCCATGAGGTCCTTGCACTTGTTGTTAAGGGCAAGGGAGAGGGGTTTAAGAAGATGGTCAGTAGCAAAGAAAGAAGGGGGCAGGGGGGTTGTGTTTACTCTCGAGGATGTTCCTGGAGGAGTGGACAGTTTTGGTAGAGGTGAGGCCCGATAGCACTTGATGTGGTCCAGCTGGATCTGGTGATGATGGCTAAACCAGATACGCACAAGTCAGCACCCCTTCTGCTTGAAGCAAATGGGAGCCATACCAGGGGAACAACCAGATGGAACAGAGTAGGTTTTACTGGGGACAAGGGCATCAAAGGTAGAGGTGAGGGAGTGCTTGAACAGATCGACAGCTGCACAACTACTGTGGCAAATAGAAGGTTAAAGGCTTCGTAGATGGAACTTTGAAAGTGCAGTAGTGACTTGGGAGGGGGGAGGTGAGGACTTTTTTTCTAGGTGTGGATGCTGAAGGAAGTGGGGTTGGAAAGGAGTAGGGGATGTGGGTGATGATGGAAACAAGGAATCCTAATAGTTTACCAACATCTGAAGTAAAACTAATTGGCCTATAATTTCCTAGATTAACTCCGTCTCCTTTTTTGAAGAAGGGAGTCACATTTGCCACCCTCCAGTCCTCAGACACAATTTTCCTTTTTGCATAATTTTGGAAAATCATAACAAGAGCCTTTGCTATTTCTTCTCTACATTCCCTTAAGATCATCAATTTTTTTAAATTTGTTCATGGGATCTGTGTATCGCTGGCAAGGCCAGCATTTATTGCCCATCCCTAGTTGCCCTTGAAGGTGGTGAGCCACCTTCTTGAACCGCTGCAGTCCGTGTGGTGAAGGTACTCCCACAGTGCTGTTAGGGAGTTCCAGAATTTTGACCCAGTGAGGATGAAGGAACGGTGATATATTTCCAAGTCAGGATGGTGTGTGACTTGGAAGGAAACTTGGAGGAGGTGGTGGTGTTCCCATGCACCTGCTGCCCTTGCCCTTGTCCTTCTAGGTGGTAGAGGTCGCGGGTTTGGGAGGTGCTGCCGAGGGAGCCTTGGCGAGTTGCTGCAGTGCATCTTGTAGATGGTACACACTGCAGCCACGGTACGCTGGTGGTGGAGGGAGTGAATGTTTAAGGTGGTGGATGGGGTGCCAATCAAGTGGGCTGCTTTGTCCTGGATGGTGTCGAGCCTCGAGTGTTGTTGGAGCAGCACTCATCCAGGCAAGTGGAGAGTATTCCATCACACTCCTGACTTGTGCCTTGTAGATGGTGGAAAGGCTTTGGGGAGTCAGGAGGTGAGACACTTGCAGCAGAATACCTAATATAAACCATCATGACCCTGTGATTTGACTACCTTAACAGAAAGACTTGCATTTATATAGCGCCTTTCACCTCAGCACGTCCTGAAGCACTTTACAACCAATGAAGTACTTTTGAAGTGTAGCCACTCTTGTAATCTTAAATTTGAGTAACATGTTTCTTAAATTATAATCTAAAGTCACCTCCAAGGGTGCAGGTTGTCTTCCTTTCTCATGTTCCTATATTCACCTCATCTGTGAAAACAAAGACTAAGTACACATTCAGTACTTTTTTGCCATTCCTTCACTCTCTTCTGCAAGTTTGCCTCTTTATTCCTTATCGGCCCTACCTGGACTACTAATATGCCTATAGGAAACCTTTTTATTGCCCTTTATGATTTTGCTAATTTTCTCTCAAACCCCTTTATCGGATGTAACCTCCCTTGTTGTAATGTGCATGTCCCTGTTCTGAGGAAGGAATTAAGGGGCCAGGTCAGGTGGCTTTTTCGTTCCGTTTTCTTGTGTCTCAATTAAACAAATTATAAGCAGAAATACAGTAAGTGTACTATTTTCTTGATATGAAGGACAAAAATCCCTCAATTTAAAGAAGAAACATTAACTCAAAACTAGACTTGTTGGAAAGCTACTGCCCGATGCGAGATTAAATTAAGTGCAGTACTCACCCTGAAGGAGGCAAAGGTGCGGTGCCAGACTCGGATACTTCCATCGCTTCAAGCACACGGGCAAGTTTTACAGCAGTTCAATACACAGCCTGGAAAGTTCTCGTCAGCAGAAAGCTTCCCCCCCCTCCCTCTCCTTCCTTGTGTTCAACGGTAACGGAAATACTGCAAGGAACGACACAACTTTGAATTAGAAAGACTCGAGCAAGTTCATCCTAAATTAATTCACGTATTTGCGGCGTATAGTATTAGTTCGGAGCTGGATTTCCAAATGCGGACTGTGTGGTGGTGGGGGGGGCTCTGCTCCCCTCACGTACCCAGGTTTGAAGGGTTTCGCTGGGTTTGGTTGGTGTTTTGGGGCCGCTCTCTGCTCCGGCTGCCGTGCCTCTTCCGCACTCCCCACAACACTGCGGCCAATGTCTGTTCAGCGCGGCGCCGATCGCTGGCGCTCTGCTTTCGCAAACACAAACATTTTCAAGCCATGACATGTGCCCACTCCTAATCAAACTTTCCAAGCGCTCGGGTCGCTCCCGGACAAGGCTTCAGCATTCCCCACCTTCCCTCCCCGCCTCCTCGGCACCAGTCCACACAGGGGCTCCCTCCACCAGCGCACACGGTACAAAGTCAAAGCGCCCGCACCAACTCATTGGCAAAGGGCATTTGCATATATTTAGACCAAAGTTTGTTTTGTTTTCCTGGTGGAAGTTCCTGCCAGGATTGTGCAGGCTGGAGCTGCGCTCTTCAATTCCTGCCACTAGGATGCGGGAGCGGTCTGCTGACAGTATTGAAGCTGCCCCACTTCCACCTGCGCTTAAAGCAGAGCCGGACCCTGCCAGGGGATTTTGGGTGCACTGCTCAAAAAAAAAAATGATGTTCCAAGCGGAGAAGTGAAGAGTTCTTTTTGTTTTTAATAAAGTAACCCCAGCTTGCCAAGTCTGTCGAAATGTATGTTTTGCATTTTGCTCTACACTTGATCGTAAGCTTTAAAAATGGCCAACATTTCAGCTCAGAATCCAAACAAAACTTGTTGGCGAGTTTTATGTAGAATTGGCTTCGCGCCCAGCAGCATTTAAACCCTGCTGCAGCAACCGGGAGAGAAACAGGCGAAACCGGCCCCAGTTTTGATCACCCCACTGCAAAATTCAACTGCTGGTTGTGGCCCCCTTAAAATTAGGTAACTACTTTTTATGAACAAGGGCATATATTGACCCCCCGTTTTAGTGGTAGCGTTTGACCTCAACAGTCGAATCCCACAAGCAATAAAAGTCTACACTATCCACACTACTCATATAGCGCTGCGATTATCGTTTGTACTTTTTCCGGGCCAATTGAACAATGCTTTCTCGAAGCCACGGATGCAAATGATCACGTTAACAACCAATGCTGCAGGTGATCGCTCCCATGCTTTATGGCAAGGTGAGAATGCAGGAAAAAAAATTACTGGATCTCCCGTGGCTTTGCTCGCGGGGGCATATTTTTTCTTGCAGCAGACAGGGGGATGGGATGTTCAAACACCCCCTGCATTTCTATGCATTTTTTAAAATTGGGCCACTCCTTCTTTCGAAAGAATGTGTCAGAGATCACTTGATACAACGCAGAAACAACACATGTTCTTCCAGAGCCAGTCAGTTCTGCAATTTGACCAGTGAAAACCGATTAGTGGGGCTCGCACTTCTACATGTTCGCCGGGCTATTGCAGTGAATAGTAGCAAAATTATTCACAGACTAACGACACTTAACCAGTGCTTGGATTTCGTTCTTCAGAGCTTTTTGTTCACCAAGACTTTTTTTTTCATTTGCTTTAATTGAATTGTTAGATTAATGGAAGTAATATTTTTATATAAACCGTATTGTGAAATTCTTATTTGAAATATAGAGCTTTTGAAGTAATTTTGTTTGGTCTGGCAAGCTCATATCCAAACACCCCCTGGGAAAAAAACCCTGCTTATGCCACTGTCTCACGGTCATGTCGTGATTCTATTGGTGTGGGGATATTCAGCTTCCAGAGCTTAATCGCTGCCTATTGGTAGAAGTGTGCAACTGCAGGTGTGACTATGTGTCATAAAACGGTGACGCCAAAATAAGGAGTGTGTGACAGACACAGGAAATTTAATGTATTTCTAGTCATCTCTTATGGTGTACACAGGGAGTCAAGAAGGTGAAGCAGGATTAAAGGATGTGGGACCATGGCGTGCAGATGTAATTCAGCCTCCATTAATAAATCATAATTCTGTCCTTATATTTTATATTTACATTATAAATTCCTATGTTCACATTTATAATGGAAACTGCCTATGTCAGCTGGTCATTCTGTATTTAGGCTTCCACTGAGGGATAATTACCAAATGCCATCAAGGAAATGCACTTTTGGTTTCAAATCTGCAACTTCTTGAAATTTCTGTTTACACATCAACTTCATCATTTCAGCAACGCAGAATTCTGCAATGTTAAAGTTTGCATGTATTTTTGAGTACTGAACATAAATGAAATAAATTAAAATCAATTGTATGGCATGCATTTTGGGAATTTAGGTGCTGAGATCAAGTAGGTCCCACAGGAATTTCAGTCAATTACTGTTAATTTTCATCACTGACGAGTCCAAGGCATTGGATGCACTGTTTTCTAAGGAAAGGAACAAATACCATGTAAAATAAAATCAGGTACAGTCCCCACCACTTAAACCACCCATGTTTAAATTGAGCAATCGTTTATATCGGGCAAATAGCCCAAACTATTACCATTATTCTCATTTACAAAGTCACCGTATACAGCAGGTTAAGTGCGCCAGCTATTTCGGGCAGACACAGGTGATCAGTGAGTATTTTGCACCTCGTTAAGGTGCAATTAGCTGTTATACTTCTCGGTGCTTTAGTCCCGTTTCAGGTATTTATTTATAACTTCATAGTCAAAATCTTCAAAGAAAGAGAATCTTTGTGTGAGTAAATAGGAATTAATATATGTACATATCAACGAATAAAAAGTATCTCTCAAACTCGCAGCGGATGGGTTCTCAGCTGCCAGACACCATGAGGTCATTGTTGGGCTTGTGCAGTGCGCCCGCTGCAAAGTACAGATGTATCGACCTCGGGTGAGAACACTGGGATACCCCGACACTCGAATACTCGCTCTCTAGACTCAGGCATAACTCGCTACTTGGTGGCGGGAGGGCTTGCATTTAAACCATCCAACATGTATAGTGGGCAAATCACATTAGCACCAACACGCCCATTTAAGTGATGGAAACTGTATATGCCTTTTTTAAGGCCAGAAGGTACAATTGCTCTGCATTGTTTAAATGAATTCTAGGGTCAGTTACAAGTCAGGCTGCAGATTAGAACCCTGGCATTTTTTCATTAATAGCTCAATTACAAATTTGTAGACATTGTGGAACTGGTGTGCTCTTGGAGGGAGAGAGAGCTGAAATACAGACCATATTAAGATTGTACAGCTATGAGAAAGAGAGTCAAATGTGGGCGGTAGAAAGTGTCAATTATCCTAAGAGTAAGAATTGTTGTTTAAAAAGTTTAAACTTTCCGGCATTTACAACTAACTGTTCAATTAATTTTATTTTGTTTTAACTTAATTGTCTGTGGTATGCTGTAGCTGTTGAATAAGTAAGGAACTCCCACTTCCATTCTGACCTTTCTGTCGATGACCTCCTACACTGTTCCAATGAAGCTCGAGGAACAGCTCCTCATCTTTCTACTAGGCACTTTACAGTCTTCCAGCCTTAACATTGAGTTTAACAACTTTAAACCTTAACCACTGCTCCCATTTTCTCTCGGACAACATGTACTGGTAATGGAGGATGGCTGCACCAGAGCCACTGGGAGTGGAGGAGATGTGGGCTGGTGCTTGGGGTGGGGATCGCCTATCGGTGCACGACCGGTGGAGTGGTCTGCACCCCTGGGGTCTACTTGCCTTTCTTCCGCCACATTCCTGGGCCACAGGAGCCTTCTTCTCTTTGTCATATTTTTCATGCTTCCCTCCCCCTCTGCTATTCTGGTGTAACCATTTACGAGATGGGTCCATCTTTTGTTGATGGTCGGGTGGTGGAGAGCGTGGAGGTGGGGGAGATCACGGCGGGGAGTCGTGGAACTGGAAGCAGGTAAGTTTGTTGGGCCGGGGGGTGGGGAAACACTCCTACTCCTCCTGGTCCACAAGCAGTGCTGTAAATGCACTTACCTTATGGATCCAGCCCTTCTCGCCTCCTTTTGGAGGATTGATCGCCCGCACCCCCGTCCCGCCTCCGTTAAAAGCGGAAGTAGGCAGGTTGGAGTCGGGTTTGAAATGTTTTAAATTTTAACTTCTCACCTGACCAAAGCCACCCATTCTTGGGGGTTTAAGTTACCCTGTTAATTCTGTTTCTCTCTCACTTTCACTCTTCATTTTAATTTGCAACTTTACTGGTTACAGGATATTTACAGTGCCTGAACTGAGACAGCAAGACAGAGCATAAGCACTGTTTCAGAGATGTGGCTATCCCAAGGTTCATGTCACATTTCTAAAGCATCTGTTATTGTTTTACTTCTGGCTCTACCTTTGTTTACAAAAGTAAACAATATTATTTAACTTGATAGGAAAGTTCTTCTCAAGGTTAAACAGCTTACAGTATTAATTATGACTTGTTGCAATCTCTTAAAAGGTAGACTGAAATGATAAATGCTGAACCAAGCCCCTGTCATAAATTCCAGACTGATGCGAGTGAACCTCTTAACTCTTTACCTTCAGATGTGCTTAGTTTTATTTACACATGTTGTCTCTTCCTGATCCAAACCACATCATGTGAGTCAAGGCCAGTAATTAGGTGGCAAGAGGCAGTGGGTACATAAGAAAGCAAGCTTGGAATAATATACATTCCAGTGGTGCTGCATCCCATCAGTCTTGTTGCTGTAGTGCAGGGACGACAGGAACAAGACTGTTTCCCAATTGACTGTTCTTCAACCAGTTGCAATTTGTTACAACAAATTACACAGCTGTTGCAATATGGGGGGAGCTGGCGATTATCTATTTGTTGAACTTGTCTACCATTTCCTGTATTGTGGTATTTTGGCTGGTTCATGTGAATTTCTTTTTTTTTTTAAATGACTGGATTGATATCTGTCTGATGAAAAGGAAACAAATTTTGACCCTGTCTGCTGACACTGTGGTAACCGTCAATGTTTCAGCTGAGGCTTGGACATGTGTTTTGTGTGCAGGGAACTGTATAGAATTTCAAGTGGTCTGTAATTAAGGACTCTTTGGTCTGTTACTACCAGTAAAGGAAAATCTCAGAAAAAGTTCAGCGGTTCTGCTTGTCAAAAGAAAACAGCCGAAAGAATTAAAGCATTTCTGGATTTGGGTCATAAAATATCCTCTGCTTCACAGACTCATAAAGGTGCACAATTTGAATTTTTGCTTAAATATTCCTATTGTGGAACTATAGTTTTACTAACACACTTGGCTGATGTCAATGAGTGTAAGACAAAAATCTCACAGCTGCTGCTGTATGAGAGGCGCAAGACACTTCAGGTATGGTGGTGAATACATAGATGGTTCTCAAAGTTCTTGTCCATTAGAATTGTTTCTCTTCCTGGGAGATGACTTTTATTATTAGCTGTGGAGTATGTCGCTTGGCCTCAGATGCATTCTTTTATCATTGCTGCAGATGAATATTGCTGGTAGTTGGAAAATGGCATTAATGGGAGAATGACATTTGTGTGATGGTCTTCAAATTCCCTCAATTTGCTTGGTTACCAGTTTGAGGTTTGTATTCAATCCTTATTGTTTTTTAATGTTGTACAGTCAAGAGGCGGAAGAACCAAGTCCTGATAAGAGGTTCCAGATGTCACCTCATGCTGTTGGTTTCTTCTACTGATTATCAATTTAAGAACATAGGAACAGGAGTAGGCCATTCAGCCCCTCAAGCTAGTTCCACCATTCAATTAGATCATGGCTGACCTGTATCTTAACTCCATTTACCTGCCTTGGTTCCATATCCTTTAATACCCTTATCGAAAATAAATCTATCAATCTCAGTTTTGACATTTTCAATTGACCTAGCCTCAACAGCTTTTGGGGGCAGAGAATTCCAGATTTCCACAACCTTTTTGTGAAGAAGTGCTACCTGACATCACCCCTGAACGGTTTAGCTCTAATTTAAAGGTTATGCCCCCTTGTTCTGGACTCCCCCATCAGAGGAAATAGTTATCTCTGTCTACCCTATCAAATCCTTTAATCACCTTAAACACCTTAATTAGATCACCACTTAATCTTTCATACTCAAGGGAAAACAAGCCTAGTTTATGTAACCTGTCCATATAATTTAACCCTTTTAGCCCCAGTATCATTTTGGTGAATCAGCACAACACCCCCTCCAAGGCCAATATATTGTTCCTGAGGTGTGGTGCCCAGAACTGAATGCAGTACTGCAGATGTGGTCTAACCAGAGCTCTATACAACTCTATTATAATTTCCACACCTTTGTATTCCAGCCCCCTTGTGATGAATGCTAACATTCCATTAGCCTTCTTAATTATTTTTTGTAGCTGTCCACTAGCTTTTAGTGATTTCTGTTCATGGACCCCTAAATTTCTCTGCTCTTCCACTGTTCCTAGCTTCTCAACATTAAGAAAATATTCTGATCTATCTGTATTAGGTCCAAAGTGAATGACCTCGAACTTTCCAACATTGAACTCCATCTGCCATAGTTTTGCCCACTCACTTAATCTATAAATGTCCATTTGCAACTTTCTGCTCTGATCTACTCTACTTTATGGCACAGATTTTGCGATCAGCAGTGAAGTGACGGCGCTCACCGCTGACCTCAAAGAAAGCTACCCACAAAGTTCTAGTGATCTCTGTGGCGTCGATTTCATCTTTCCCAGCGCCAAGTCTAGGGGATCTCCAGTGTCCAGCAAGAGTGATGTCATCAAGTGGCCAATCACATTGAAGAATTCTCACAGACAGCAAACCAGGAAGTAAAAGGCACTGATTATCCTTCACTTTTAATAAATTTTACAGAGAGCGAAATAAAGATTGGAACATACACATGAGATTAAGGTAGAAGCTGAAATATCATAAACAAACTTAAAATATCATTTTTATTATATTAAAAATATGGCATTTTTAATCATAATGGAAAAATTTGACATTCCACAAATATAAAATTTGTTTTTCAGGGCCAGAGAGGTTGTTCCGCAGTAATTCTGACTTAGTACGCCGTTAAAAACCCAGGTACATCTCATTGAACAAGGCTTAACTTTTTGGGGGGTTTTAACCACGATATTGGAGTGTAAAAGCTGAAGTTCATGTCAGTTCAGTGATTTCAAAAAGATTGCCATCTGTGGGGTCGTCAACAGCGCGCCCTGTGGAGGAGCAGGGAATCACGGACAGCAACTTCTGGATTTCCGTGTTTAACTGCACATGTGCGGACGCTAGAAGTTGCTACCAGTTTCACGGTAATTACGGCAAACGCTGACAACTTCGCCGTCATTACAACCGCAAAATCCGGGCCAATGTTGCACCTAACTTAGTGTCGTCAGCAAACTTGGATTTACGGCTCAATATTCCTTCATCTAAGACATTGAACCGTGAGACTGGGGTGGACAACAACAACAACATCTTGTATTTATATAGCACCTTTAACGTAGTAAAACATCCCAATGCGCTTCACAGGAGCGTTATCAAACAAGATTTGATACTGAGCCACAAAAGGAGATATCGGGGCAGATGACCAAAAGCTTGATCAAAGAGGTAGGTTTTAAGGAGCATCTTAAAGGAGGAAAAAGAGGTAGGGAGGAAGAGAGGTTTAGGGAGAGAATTTCAGAGCTTAGGGCCTTGGCAGCTGAAGGCACGGCCGCCAGTGGTGGACTGATTAAAATCGGGGCTGTTTAAGAGGCCAGAATCAGAGGATCGCAGATATCTTGGCAGGCTGTAGGGCTGGAGGAGATTACAGAGATGGGGAGGGGCGAGGCCATGGAGGGATTTGAAAACAAGGATGAGAATTTTCAAATTGAGGTGTTGCTTAACCGGGAGCCAATGTAGGACACCGGGCAGCAGAGTTTTGGATGGCCTCATGTTTACAGAGGGTAGAACATGGGAGGCCGGCCAGGAGCGTGTTGGAATAGTCAAGTCTAGAGGTAACAAAGGCAATGATGAGGGTTTCAGCAGCAGATGTGCTGAGGCGGGGCGATGTTATGGAGGTGGAAATAGGCGGTCTTAATGATGGTGCTGATATGTGGTCGGAAACTTATCTCGGGGTCAAATACAACACCAAGGTTGCGAACAGTCTGGTTCAGCTTCAGACAGTTGCCAGGGAGAGGGATGGAGTCGGTGGCTACGGAATGGAGTTTGTGGCAGGAACCGAAAATAATGGCTTCGATGTTCTCAATATTTAGTTGGAGGAAATTTCTGCTCATCCAGTACTGGATGTCAGACAAGCAGTCTGACACTACAAAATAGTCTTCATAGGATTTGTACTTTTTTGGTCAATGGCCCTGAATTTGCGGTCGGAGGCTTCCCGTGGGCGGATGCCTCCGACCAGCAAAAAATCGACGAACTTACCTGATGGTCCCGGAGGTTCGGATACTTGTGCTCCTGGGCCTCTATGCGTAGGCCTGCGTAGAGGCCCAAGTATCCCAGGGGTGCATGCGGTTCGCAAGCGCTCCTGGGATCACATGGGCCGACCCAACCAATGAAAGAAAGGGATCCCCATTCATACTTATGAGGATTCCGTTTGTACGGAATCCTCATAAGTATGAATGGGAATACTCCCAAAAATACACGTACACTTCAAATAAAAAAAATCTCATATTTAAAATTAATCAAAATGGCATTTAATTAAATATTTAAAACAAAAATGTACATATTTTAAAGGGGCTAAAAATAAACTTGCCTTATTTCACAGGTTTAGTAATGTATAAATTATTGAAAAAAATTATTTTTCTGTTCTTTAAAAGCCTTACGCCTGCTTTTACCAGGTGTAAGAATTTCACGGGCATTCGTTGGGCAGGTGTTCTCTTCGCCCGTGGAGGCCCTTTTCCCGGGGGTGCATGCGATCTGTTTAGGCTTCGCATGCCTAAACCCGGAACTTGCGCAGCCCCTACGGGCGTGTGCTCACCTCGTACACACCCGTAGGGGCCGCAAATTACGGCTCATTATCGTCTGGGACCTGTCACTAAATATTAACATTCTAAATGCTGTAAAGCAATTTTGGAGGTTAGGATAGCATGCCCCACTAAATTCGTATTCCCATTTATAAGTTGAAAATTCTTGAATACTCTTCTAAATGTATAAATAGCAAGCTAAAAAAATAAAGGAGACTTTAAAACATCATTGGCTTGGCAACAAAGAATAAACTATTGTGACCGTCCTTTATGAAGATACAGTGGTTTTACATTTTTATTTTTTCTGTGCTTATCAAGTCGATGGATGGCAGTGCGAAAGAAACAGAACATTCATCTAGTTTGCATGCAGTAGCAGAATTGAGAACACTTTGGTTTAATATAAGTAGGGCCCATATGCAACACTATCTACTTTGCAATGACAATTTACCTCAGTCCAAACCTCAGAAGCGCATGGGTAACCGGGCAGCTGTACAGCTCATATGTTTAACACTCAGCAAGAGCATCAGAATTCAAATCTAATTATTATTTGAATTTATACTTAAGTCTTCCAAGGACAAACTTGCTTATCTTGGCTGAGTTGTGTCAAGGAAGGAGATTACATTTTGCCTAAGGGAAGATTATAGAGCTTCTTACATTATTCCAACTGGCAAAATCTTTGAAATTGGGGCTACAGATCAAATATGGTATCTATATTTTGAGAACCAAATTTGTTTGCCAGTCTAAATGTCCAGTGTTCAAGGTAAAAAGAACAGAATACGTAGAAAATCTAAATAAACAAATTAATAGAGAACACATGTAATTTTTGAGTATTATACAAGCAAGGGTCATACTAGCTAAGATGGAGATGCTTTCCAATCCATCAAGTGCCTATCTGATGGGTTGACCAGAAATCATTACTGGTGTCTGTGATGATATCCACATGTAAGACTATCACAAATACAGTATTATCTATCATTGTAATTACCTGAAATCCAAAGATGAAATAGAGCTGGCATTTGAAAATGAAATAGATTTGAACTGGGTGAATTTGGAAGTATCAATTTAGATTTGGAAACTACTGTACTTACGGAACTAACTTGCATTTGAAGAAAAAAATTAATTTGTTTTACTTTTTGGTTTCATATGTTTCAAGGTTTATTTTGGACTAAAATTTGTTTTGTTGGATGCAGCATGACTTCCTCTGCCCCTTTACATGACCTGACATTTTTTATCTTCTACAATTTTGTTCCCATCATGATCACATGACATTTTGAATTGCAATGACATTAACTACACTGGCAGAAATGATATAACTGCAGCATGTTGTCTTGCGTACCATCATAGAGATATTGTTACAATACCAACATCTGGAGCCTGTACTAAGGATGCATAAACAACACTTTCAATTGATATATGTAGAGATGCTACATGCATTGATCAGAACAGGGACTTTAAGAACGTAGCAACAACAACTTGTATTTATATAGCGCCTTTAACATAGAAACATAGAAACATAGAAAATAGGTGCAGGAGTAGACCATTCGGTCCTTCGAGCCTGCACCGCCATTTAATGCGTTCATGGCTGAACATGCTACCTCAGTACCCCATTCCTGCTTTCTCGCCATACCCCTTGATCCCCCTAGTTGTGAGTATTATATCTAACTCCCTTTTGAATATATTTAGCGAACTGGCCTCAACAACCTTCTGTGGTAGAGAATTCCACAGATTCACCACTCTCTGGGTGAAGAAATTCCTCCTCATCTCAGTCTTAAATGGCTTCCCCTTTATCCTTAGACTGTGACCCCTGGTTTTAGTTTCCCCTAACATTGGAAACATTCTGCCCGCATCTAATTTGTCTAAACCAGTCAGGATTTTAAACGTCTCTATAAGATCCCCCCTCATTCTTCTGAACTCCAGAGGATACAAGTTCAGTTGATCCAGTCTTTCTTGATATGTCAGTCTGGCCATCCCAGGAATCAATCTGGTGAACCTTCGTTGCACTCCCTCAATAGCAAGAATGTCCTTCCTCAAGTTAGGAGACCAAAACTGCACACAATACTCCAGGTGTGGCCTCACCAAGGCCCTGTACAACTGTAGCATCACCTCCCTACTCCTGTATTCAAATCCCCTTGCTATGAAGGCCATCATGCCATTTGCTTTCTTGACTGCCTGCTGCACTTGCCTTCCCACCTTCAGTGACTGATGTACCATGACGCCCAGGTCTCGTTGCACCTCCCCTTTCCCTAATCTGCCACCATTCAGGTAATAGTCTGCCTCCCTATTTTTACCACCAAAGTGGATAACCTCACATTTATCCACATTGTACTTCATCTGCCATACATTTGCCCATTCACCCAACCTGTCCAAGTCACTCTGTAGCCTCCTAGCATCCTCCTCATTGTTCACACTGCCTCCCAATTTAGTGTCATCCGCAAATTTGGAGATATTACAATTAATCCATTCGTCCAAATCATTAATATATAATGTAAACAGCTGGGGCCCCAGCACCGAACCCTGCGGTACCCCGCTGGTCACTGCCTGCCATTCTGAAAAGTACCCATTTACTCCTACTCTTTGTTTCCTGTGTGCCAACCAGTTCTCAATCCACGTCAACACATTACCCCCAATCCCATGTGCTTTAACTTTGCACACCAATCTCTTGTGTGGGACCTTGTCGAAGGCCTTCTGAAAGTCCAAATACACCACATCTACTGGTTCCCCCCTGTCCACCCTATTGGAAACATCCTCAAAAAATTCCAGAAGATTTGTCAAGCATGATTTCCCTTTCACAAATCCATGCTGACTTGGACCTATCATGTCGCCACTTTCCAAATGGTCTGTTATGACATCTTTAATAATTGATTCCATCATTTTACCCACCACCGATGTCAGGCTGACCGGTCTATAATTCCCTGCTTTCTCCCTCCCTCCTTTTTTAAAAAGAGGGGTTACATTAGCCACCCTCCACTCCTTCGGAACTGATCCAGAGTCTAAGGAATGTTGGAAAATGATCGTCAATGCATCCACTATTTCCAAGGCCACCTCCTTAAGTACTCTGGGATGCAGATCATCAGGCCCTGGGGATTTATCAGCCTTCAGTCCCATCAATTTCCCCAACACCTTTTCCCGACTGATAAGGATTTCCCTCAGCTCCTCCCTCTTACCAGATCCTTTGATCTCTTTTATTTCCGGAAGGTTGTTTGTGTCCTCCACAGTAAACACCGAACCAAAGTACTTGTTCAATTGATCTGCCATTTCTTTGTTCCCCATTATGACTTCCCCTGTTTCTGACTGCAGGGGACCTACGTTTGTTTTTACTAACCTCTTTCTTTTTACATATTTATAGAAGCTTTTGCAGTCCGTTTTAATGTTCTCCGCAAGCTTCCTTTCATATTTTATTTTCCCTGCCCTAATTAAACCCTTCGTCCTCCTCTGCTGAGTTTTGAAGTTCTCCCAGTCCCCGGGTTTGCTGCTACTTCTGGCCAATTTGTATGCCACTTCCTTGCTTTTAATACTATCCCTGATTTCCCTTGTTAGCCATGGTTGAGCCACCTTCCCTTTTTTATTTTTACGCCAGACAGGGATGTACAATTGCTGTAGTTCATCCATGCGATCTCTAAATGTCTGCCATTGCCCTTCCACTGATAACCCCTTAACTATCGCTTGCCAATCTAACCTCGCCAATTCACGCCTCATACCCTCAAAGTTGCCCTTATTTAAGTTCTGGACCATGGTCTCTGAATTAACTGTTTCCTTCTCCATCCTAATGTAGAACTCCACCATACTATGGTCACTCTTCCCCAAGGGGCCTCGCACCACAAGATTGCTGATTAGTCCTTCCTCATTACACAACACCCAGTCCAGGATGGCCTCCCCTCTAGTTGGTTCCTCAACATATTGGTTTAGGAAACCATCCCTTAAACACTCCAGGAAATCCTCCTCCACCGTATTGCTTCCAGTTTGAGTAGCCCAATCTATATGCATATTAAAGTCACCCATGATAACTGCTGCGCCTTTTTTGCATGCACCTCTGATTCCCTGTTTCATACCCTCCCCCACCTCACTACTACTGTTTGGAGGTCTGTACACAACCCCCACTAACGTTTTCTGCCCTCTTAACATAGTAAAACGTCCCAAGGTGCTCACAGGAATATGATAAGACAAAATATTTTGACACCGAGCCACATAAGGAGGAATTAGAGCAGATGACCAAAAGCTTGGTAAAAGAGGTAGGTTTTAAGGAGCGTCTTAAAGGAGAAAAGAGAGGTGGAGAGGTTTAGGCAGGGAATTCCAGAGCTTAGGGCCGAGGCAACAGAAGGCACGGCCACCAATGGTAGAGCGATTATAATCAGGGATGCTCAAGAGGGCAGAATTAGAGGAGCGCAGATATCTCGGGGGTGGGGTTGTGGTGCAGGAGGAGATTACAGAGATCGGGAGGGGCAAGGCCATGGAGGGATTTGAAAACAAGGATGAGAATTTTGAAATCGAGGCGTTGCTTAACCAGGAGCCAGTGTAGGTCAGCGAGTACAGGGGTGATGGGTGAACGGGACTTGGATTAGGACACGGGCAGCCGAGTTTTGGATGATCTCAAGTTTATGTAGGGTAGAATGTGGGAGGCCAGCCAGGAGTGCATTGGAATAGTCAAGTCTAGAGGTAACAAAGGCATGGATGAAGGTTTCAGCAGTGGATGAGCTGAGGCAAGGGCGGAGACGGGCGATGTTACGGAGGTGGAAATAGGCGGTCTTAGTTATGCCACGGATATGTGGTCAGAAGCTCATTTCAGGGACAAATATGACACCAAGGTTGCGAACAGTGTGGTTTAGCCTCAGACAGATGTTAGGGAGAGGGATGGAGTCAGTGGCTAGGGAACGAAGTTTGTGGCAGGGACCGAAAACAATGGCTTCAGCCTTCCCAATATTTAATTGGAGAAGTGGTGGTGAGGTAGAGCTTGGCGTCGTCAGCGTGCATGTGGAAACTGGCGCTGTGTTTTTGGATGATGTCGCCAAGGGGCAGCATTTAGATGAGAAATAGGAGGGGGCCAAGGATAGATCCTTGGGGGACACCAGCGGTAACAATGCGGGAGCGGGAAGAGAAGCCATTGCAGGTGATTCTCTGGTTACGATTAGATAGATAAGAATGGAACCAGGTGAGTGCAGTCCCACCCAGCTGGATGACGGCGGAGAGGCGTTGGAGGAGGATGGAGTGGTCAACCGTGTCAAAGGTTGCAGACAAGTCAAGAAGGCTGAGGAGGGATAGTTTACTTTTGTCACAGTGACAAAGGATGTCATTTGTGACTTTGATGAGAGCCGTTCTGGTACTGTGGCAGGGACGGAAACCTGATTGGAGGGATTCAAACATGGAGTTGCGGGAAAGATGGGAGCGGATTTGGGAGGCGACAACATGTTCAAAGACTTTGGAGAGGAAAGGGAGGTTGGAGATGGGGCAGTGGTTTGCAAGGACGGAGGGGTCAAGGGTTGTTTTTTTGAGGAGCGGGGTGATGACGGCAGATTTGAGGGAGAGGGGGACAGTACCTGACGAGAGAGAACCGTTAACAATGTCAGCTAACAATGAGAGCCAGAAAAGGAAGTTGGGTGGTCAGTAGTTTGATGGGAATAGAGTCAAGGGAGCGGGAAGTGGGTCTCATGGACAAGATGAGTGCGGACAGGTCATATGGAGAGATCAGAAAGAAACTGAAGAAAGATGCAATTTCAGGGCTAGGGCAGGGGGGGAACCTTAGAGGAAGTTTGGTGTAGTGGGCTAGGGGTGAAGAATGGAAGTGGCAGAGGCAGCTGAACGGATGGTCTCAATCTTAGAGACAAAGAATTCCATGAGCTCCTCACACTTGTTGTTAGAGTGGACAGGGGAGAGAGGTTTAAGAAGATGGTTAGCAGTAGAGAATAGAAGCTGGGGTATATCTTTGCATCCCAGAATGATTCTGGAATAGTGAGCAATTTTGGCAAACGAGAGCAGGACCCGATAATGCTTTATGTGGTCCAGCCAGATCTGGCAGTGAATGGCTAAACCAGTTGTCCGCCATATCCATTCAAGTCTGCGTCCCTTGGACTTAAGGGAACAAAGATGAGGGCCGTACCGTGGGAATGGTCAGGGTGAGAGTAATTGTTTTAATAGGGACTAGGGCATCAAAGGTGGTGGTGAGTGTGCGGTTGAGCAAATCAGTAGCTGCAGAAATGTCGTGGTGAATGGAGGGCCAAAGGCTCGACAGTTGGGATTTCGTAAGTGCAGTTGGGAGAGAGTTTTTTCCAGGGGTGGACACAGAAGAATAAGAAATAGTTAACAGCAGCTTTACAGTGCTAAATGTAGTATTTGATAATGTTATACTGTAATTTAAAGCGTAACACTGTGGAAAATCATAGAAAATTCATTTAAAGGCTATAAGCACGTATACTTCTTGATGTATGCATTTTGAAAATTGAAGTCTCTACAAAATCCAAAACAGAAGTTTTTTTAATGCACAATTGATATCAATATTGTACAAATCACCAACTATAAATTATATGAACAAGGACTTTGCTGTTACTTTTGGAGAGATGCCACCTTCATCTTTCTGTCCAGACTTGATGCGATGAAAGGTCAGTAATGAAAGGCTAAGGTAAGAATAGTTTGTTATGCAACTATTTGACATCCTATTTTTGGGAAGTCACATCTTCAAAAATAGGTAAGATCTATACCTTCTAAAACAGTGTTGGTTGTCAATAAGTGATTTTCCTGCAGGTGCTTTTCCAATTTGTTTCTGATTGTTGATTTAATTAGTTTTCTGATTATTGACATCAGGCTAATTGTTCAGTAGTTACCAGGTATGGCTTTGCCAAACTTTTTTAATATGGAAACAACATTTGCCTCTTTCCAGTGCAGTGTAACTTCTCTAATGCTCATCAGTTCCCTCAAAATGACCAATAGTACTTCACAAATCTTCTCATCTTTCTAAGTATATGATATGTAACTATTTAGAACTAACATTGTTTTGAAGTCTGATATGTGACTATGTTGATCATTCTGTCTGTGTATCAGTATGTCAGGTAACTCCGTTAGTAAACATGAATTAAAAACAAAGGCAAGGTAAGTTTTCTGCTTTCTTTTTTTGGGGGGTGGGGATTGGGAGGAGAAGAAGAATATGTTGGGAATAAATTGAGATGATAATATACACTTGTAATGCAGCATGCTAGGACTGTTCAAGTTTGATACTGAGAAGATGGGAGTGAGAGTGTGTGGGAGAAGTGGCAGAGAGACGTGCGCATGCACTTACTCACTCAGTGGTTTGGCTCTAATCCCAGTTGTTCAATAGCTAAAAGCCACACTGTAATGGAATACTTAAGTAAAGCAACATAGTTTATAAGAGAAAAATCAACTTACTGCAATATATATTTTATCAATGTTTAAATTACAGTTTATTCTGATTTGCAAATAACTATTAGAGGGGAATTTTCCTAGCCCTGAGGAGGCGGGTATGGAGGCGGGAGACTGGGAGCGTGTACCGAACCCACTCCCAACCCGCCTCTGTGCCATCTTCCCGGGAGGCGGGTCCCCAATTCGCGCAGGGACCCGTCTCCTCGAGGCGGGAAGGGGATTACAGCCAATTAACTGCCTGTTAAATCCCTTTTTTGCAAAATGTTTGGTGTAAAGCCAAAAAGTAAAAGTTGACATTTTAATAAGCACAGAAGTGTACTGTAATGTGACCAACCAAATTGATGGCATTTTATGCTTTTAATTTTGTGACTTTACGTAGAGAGGTCAATGTAGTTTTATGAAAGGTAAGTTATGCCACAAGATTTCATAGAATTCCTCAAAGATGCTGGTAATATGATTGATATTTTATACATTGACTCTCAGAATGCATGCTGATAGAGTGCATCATGGACTTAAGGTTAAAGTGAAAGCTTTCAAGATAAAGGCAGCATGCCCGAGCAAAGAGATCAATGTCATCTTAATGGGTCACACGGGAGGGAAGAATCTATCTTTTCACTAGTGCTAGCATGTATGTGTAGGACTTGGAAAATGCCCTTAGAACATTGGAAAATGCCCACATGTCAGTAGGGAATGAAGTATGTTGGTGGAGTCCGGGGCAGGGGAAGCCTAAACTTTCCTCGTGGGGCCCGGAGTAGCGCTGCTGCTACTCCTGGCCCCACAGCCTCTTCTGGGGCTGGTCGTCCTGTCCCGGGTTGCCCAGGCAGCAAGGCCACAGTGGCTTCCCCAGGCCTGCATTAAAATTATGTCATCGGTACCCGACATGCATATGTAAAGAAGGATCCCACTGGCTTTGGGTGGGTGTCCTAGCCACTTGCTCAGGAGAGTGTTAAAATCTCAGATGGTGGGACACTGGCAGTTCCTGGGTGGGTAAATAACTTTCGGCATTTTAACTACCTATCCATCTGGTTTGCACTGGGCGGGTAAGGTTAAAATCGCCCCCAGAGTCTTGGATAATTGGATAAGTTACAACGTTCTCCAGTTCAACGTCAAGAAGTCCAAAGTCATCATTTAATCCCCTGCTTGATGGCTGCTGAAATAGATGTACTGCTACGTGGGGTGGAAACAAGGAGGGCACTGCAAAGCACCCTCCCCACAAGATGGCAATGTACCATCGCTAGCAGAAGTTAGCAGCCAGATTGAATACTATGTAGGGTATCTACAGGACCTGGGAACGGGTGTGTGAGAAGATGGCATACTTCAAGCAACCATCAAGATAAAACTATCCAACAGTATCATATATCAAATATCATGTTTCAAGATATTTGGCCATGTTTCCACAAAAAGGATTTGGAAAAAAAGAACAACTTTTAATGTCTTTTTAAAAAATTAATCTATATTCTCAAAAGTTTAAGACAAAGATGGTTAATATGCTAAATAAAAGCTGTTTTCCCAGAGACTAAACAATAACCAATTTGTTAGCATGTCCAGATAATCAAAGAACACCTCACACTCATTGAGCTGGAAGATCCTTTGATCACTGTCTGTGAACAGATGGAAGATAAAAGAGAGGAAGAGACAGGTTTTCTGGAAAACAGGATGCCTGCGAGGGCAGTGAGGCATCAAACGGAGAGTTACGAAACCTTTACACAGACTCAGAATGTCTGAAATGCTTGAGGAAAAATTAGAAGATATGTTGTTAGGTCAAGTAAGACAACCTACTGATGTGTGGAAGGGTGGCATGTTATTTTGTACCATTACGTGAAATAGATTATATTTATTGAACGAAGTGAATTTGATCATAGTTGTTGCTCTGTATGTTCAGGCACTGAAATAAAGAACCTTAATGATTTTTATCAAGCCTCACCTCATCAAGTGTTTACTCAATCCACTAATGGGAAGGCAGCTGCAGTATGTGGGAGCACTGACATGGGCAGTCTCGTTGTTTGGTAGCACTGAGATAGGATACCAGGGCTTTATAAGAGTGGGAGGGGTGTGGTAGTACTAGGGAGAGTCTTGGTTTTGGAGCAGTGGAAGAAAGGTGCCAAGCTGTGCAAGCTGTGTGGCACCTCTGCTCTATACTCCAACATCACAACAACCCTCTGGTCTACCCACACTACACCGTGCCCCCTCTGTCCTGACAGTACTAATGAACCACTTCGCATTGCCCTCCCTATAACTTCTACATGACACCTACCTTTCTGCAACCTGGAACTGTAAATACTAAACTTTATAAAAGGTAATGTTTTGGTATATATGACCAAGATGTGATTAAAATTATAGGTAAATGGGAGTGAGAATTCAACCCAAAGTCTATGTTTGAACATAGGCAGCTGCAAGAAAATTGCACCTGATAATTATCTGAGAGCAGCAGCAACAATCTAGCATTAAAGGTTAGAATAAGTTGGATGCATAGCAGCTGTTTTTTTGGCAGAATGCCAGTAATCATAAAAGGTTTCAAATGAGAGTATTATTAACAGCTGGTTTAACTTTCTGTACAGTCTCGTACTTATATGTTATGCACAAAATGTCTAACTCTCAGGTTGCGGTTATGATGCATCTAAACCTTGGTTACATGTGTGTCTTTTTCTGGAACAAAAACAAATAAAATGAATGACATATTTTTATTACCACAATAAATACTATTTAAAAACAGTGCAGGATGTAAAATGGCTGAGGTCAGATCTGCCGCCCGTTTTATAACCGGTCTGATTTTCGGTTCAATTGACTTTAATGGAAAGAAAAATCAGGCGGGATGTATAATGGGCGGCTGATCTGTTCTCGACCATTTTACGCCCCGCTGGGGTTGACAGTTCTGCCCAGTATGCCCTACCATAATTCACTGATAACAATCAACTCTTGATTTCAGAACACAGTTAAGCACTATATTAATCGATTGACAATGGAACTTGCTGCACTTTTGCAATTTCTAAGAGGTTAAGCATTTTATATCAATGCTGTAAACTCAAATAGTGTAACTAACCAAATTGATGCAAAATCAAAATTTGTTTTTTTAATAAGAACAGAAAAGGCAGGACATATACATCAGATTAGTCAACATCTTTGAAGAGAAAAAATGGGTCATCATGTTTTAGGAGTGCACCTGAAGGGATAATTACAAGTTCTAGCCCTTTTCGGACTACCCCAGATCAGGCGTATTCCCCAGACGTTCACCTTCAACTAAAGTTAAAGATAGCCGAATCCTATAAGACGCTTAATTGGATCTAAAGGTCAGACTACCTCTCCCTAAAGGAAAGGAATGACCTGAAGATGTTACTGTCTTCTGGATAGCACTTTTAATAAGTTTAACGAGACTGTAACCTTCCGGATATTATGAGGGTCCGGAATACCCCCCAGAATTCTGCAACTCCTTTGAGTGTACAGAAATTGAGTTCATGAGTTTATACAGAAATACTCTGTGAGATAATTCTAAAAATATATAGATTTATTAAAGAACCGACATTTAGTTAACAGCTGTTATGGCAATCGCAACTTTAACCGTTCAAAATACAAATAGCTTACATTTCTTATCAGAGATCCTTATTCTCAAATCTTAACTTTGTTACATTTCCACACTTCTACTTATTTCTTAATCCAGAATATCCACCAAAATCAAATACCTTGATTACCCGAGACTGAGTTGTAAACTTACAGAGCGTGCCTGTGAAGTTGAGAAACGCTTGCCCTTCCAGCGACTTCTGACTTTTCATCTGAAAAGCTCTTATTTTTATACTCTTTTTAGTGGTATTTTCTTTGAAGTATTCTGCTGATGTAAGCTAACTGTCTCCAGTGATACTCGATTGAATTGTTTTCTATTCTAACTGTTGTTTCAACTGCTGCAACCAGACTTGTGTCTCTACATTTAGGTGTTTCAAAAACTTATCATTTTTATGGTTATTATCAATTTATCTGTTTGATGCCATTCTTCGGAAGTCTTTCTATTGAAATTCTGAATCACCTCTGCTGTTTGTAACACAGACTTCGGGCTGGATTTTGATACTGGGGCGGGTTGGGGTCGTGTCATCCACTTTTCGTGTTATCCACCCGCCTGCAATTGAATGTGGGAGATTGATGCGATTTTCACCTAATTGGGCAATTGAGTTCCAGCATGTGGGAACCCATCAACCAATTAGTGTTTTCAGTCTGAAAGTCGCCTCTGATGATGTCATCATTGCTGCTGCATTGAAGGTCTGCAAAGACTGCCTGGCCTTTGCTGTGAGAGGACCTGGATGCAAAATGAGCAGCAGCAGCCCTGAGAGAGAGAGAGAGACTGCCTTTGCTGTGAGAGGACCTGAAGGCAAAATGAGCAGCAGCAGCCCTCGGTCTGCTCCCAGATATTTTTCCTACTACTACTACTCCGTTGTAATAGTGGACCTGCAGCTGATAGTCAGCTTTCGAAATGTGTTACCGCCAGGTTTCATATTTGTGGTTCAGAACAGGCGTGCTTCATGTAGAACAAGGGTTAAAATCACAAAGGCCTTTCAAAATGGCATTATAGAGCCAATTTAGTGCTTGTTAAGGGCCTTAACAGCCTATCCTGCCTCTTAAAGGCGGGACGGAGTCGGGACCAGCAGACACGATTTAATGAAAATTGCGTGGAGGCGGGATGGAGGCGGACTTGTGCCCGCCCGCCAGTTTTCGCAATTTTAACCCCCCACACGCCTCCAAACCTGCCTCCACGGGTCAATGAAAATCCAGCCCTTCATGTCTCCTAACTATTCCATTTTCAATACAAACACAATGTAATTGCTTGGTGTCATCTATTGATGTTATATTTTCAAAGCCTTCCTATTTGTACCTTTTACAACTTGTAAACACTTCATCTAGGGTGTTCCATGCATTTCTTATTTACTTCAATTGGTTGTATTAAGAATCATGTCTCTTGTTTCTCAGTATAACATAAAACTATTTTACAGCAGGTATTTCTTTTACTTGATGTCATTTTTTCAAAGGCACTTGTTTTTTTTAACTCATTAAAATTGTGATTTAGACAAATAATCCTCATAAGCACACTCTGCTAAGCTAGTGTCACTTGCAATGGCCCAATAGAAACATAGAAACATAGAAGATAGGAGCAGGAGTAGGCCATTCAGCCCCTCGAGCCTGTTCCGCCATTTAATGAGATCATGGCTGATCATCCAAATTCAGTACCCTGTCCCTGCTTTCTCCCCATATCCCTTGATCCCTTTAGCCTTAAGAAATATATCTAACTCCTTCTTGAATATATTTAATGAATTGGCCTCAACTGCCTTCTGTGGTAGAGAATTCCACAGGTTCACCACTCTCTGGGTGAAGAAATTCCTCCTCATCTCAGTCCTAAATGGCTTACCCCTTATCCTTAGACTGTGACCCCTGGTTCTGGACTCCCCCGCCATCGGGAACATCCTTCCTGCATCCAGTCTGTCTAGTCCTGTTAGAATTTTATAAGTTTCAATGAGATCCCCTCTCATTCTTCTAAACTCTAGCGAATATAAGCCTAATCGACCCAATCTCTCTTCATACGTCATTCCTGCCATCCCAGGTATCAGTCTGGTGAATCTTCGCTGCACTCCCTCCATGGCAAGAACATCCTTCCTCAGATAAGGCGACCAAAACTGCACACAGTACTCAAGGTGTGGGCTCACCAAGGCCCTGTACAACTGCAGCAAGACATCCTTGCTCCTGTACTCGAATCCTCTCGCTGTGAAGGCCAACATACCATTTGCCTTCTTAACCGCCTGCTGCACCTGCATGCTTACCTTCAGCGACTGGTGCACAAGGACACCCAGGTCTCGTTGCACTTCCCCTTTTCCCAATAAATTGCCGTTCAGATAATAACCTGCCTTCCTGTTTTTGCCACCAAAGTGGATAACCTCGCATTTATCCACATTATACTGCATCTGCCAAGCATCTGCCCAATCACCCAACCTGTCCAAATCATACTGGAGTTTCTCTGCATCCTCCTCACAGCACACATGCCCACCCAGCTTTGTGTCATCTGCAAACTTGGAGATATTACATCTAGTTCCCTTGTCTAGATCATTAATATATATTGTGAATAGCTGGGGGTCCTAGCCCTGATCCCTGCGGTACCCCACTAGTCACTGCCTGCCACTCGGAAAAAGACCCATTTATTCCAACTCTTTGCTTCCTGTCTGCCAACCAGTTCTCTATCCAAGTCAGTACCTTACCCCCAATCCCATGTGCTTTAACTTTGCACACTAATCTCTTATGCGGGACCTTATCGAAAGCCTTCTGAAAGTCCAAATACACCACATCCACTGTTTGTCCCTTATTTATTCTACCAGTTACATCCTCAAAAAATTCCAGTAGATTAGTCAAGCATGATTTACCTATTGTAAATCCGTTGACTTTGTCCAATCCTGTCACTGTTTTCCAAGTGCTCTGCTGTTACATCTTTTATAATGGACTCTAGCATTTTCCCCACTACCGATGTCAGGCTTATATATAGTGGGGTTACATTAGCTACCCTCCAATCCATGGGAACTGTTCCAGAGTCTATAGAATGTAGCAAGAAGGCAGCCAGTGGGATAGAAATTGGTATGCGCTGCACCCGTTTTGGGCATAAAATAAGAGCAGATCAGACCAATTTAGCAGTGGGGCAGCCAGGCATTGGTCCCACTGCTAAATTTGTGAGACCTTTTTTTAGGCATTCAGGACTCCTAAAATGGGTGTTAGGTTCCATAAATATGTAAATTGGAGGCGTAATGTCTGAAGGACTCCACCCAGAAATTAATTGGCTGCCACACTCAGGATTCTTCAGTGGCCCCCGCGGCGGGCAATGCAAGAAAAGTTTATTTTTTTTAAACTCTTTCCTGTGGAGCCAGGAGGAGCAAGAATGTTCCTCCGACTGCATAAGAGCCACAATGCCAACCACCTCCCCCCACCGCCCCTTGTAGCCTGCTCCAATCACTTAATCCTGGGACTTACACTCCACCCCGGGACTTACCCGAGGGTCGCTGCTGGCGAGACAGGTGGCTCAACATTGATCTCTTTGCTCGGGCGTGCTGTAATTTCATCAGCCCCGGCAGCTCCCGCCGATTATTGTGATGAGGTCCGAGGGCTAATTTCTATCCCTTCTCGGGTCTCTCGGTTCAGGCAGTGCTTATCGTACAGTGCTGAGTCTAGGCTGGAAGATGGGCCCAGTTTAAAATTTACCCCAATGGCCCAGATTTTGCGGTCAGCAGCGAAGTGATGGCGCTCGGCACTGACCTCGAAAAAAGCTGTCCACAAAGATCTAGCGATCTCTCTGGCTCGGCCCCAAGTCTGGGGGACCTCCAGCATTCAGTAACAGTGATGTCATCAAGTTGGCTAAGCAGCCAATCACATTGAAGAATTCTCACAGGCAGCAAATCAGGAAGTAAAATACACTGATTTTCTTTCACTTTTTAATCAATTTACAGAGAGTGAAATAAAGATTGGGACATACACATGGGATTAATGTAGAGGCTGAAATACTATAAACAAACTTTAAAAATTTTTGTTTTTTATTATATTAAAAACCTATGGAATTTTTATCATAATGGAAAAATTTGACATTCCTCAAATATAAAATTAGTTTTTCAGGACCAGAACGGTTGTTTGGCAGTAATTATGACTCAGTACACCATTAAAACCCCAGTTACATCTCATTCAACATTTTGGGGGGCTTTTAACAGCGATATTCCAGTGTAAAACGGGAAGTTTTCATCAGTTCAGTGATTTCAATTGATTGCCGGCTCTGGAAAGTTCAACAGCGCCCCCTGTGGAGAGGCAGGGAATGACAGACAGCAACCTCTGGATTTCCACGTTTAACTGCGCATGTGCGTACTCCAGAAGTTGCTGTCAGATTCAAAGTTGTAATGACAGCGAACGCTGACAGTTTCGCCGTCGTTACAGCCGCAAATTCCAGGCCAATGTGTTCAGAAATGACCTTCCCTCTACCTGACCCCATTGTGAGCAACCAAGGTAACTATCCCTGCCTTTTATATCAAAGCCTGGAACTGATATGAAACTGATATATTACATGTAACAGAGTTACATAAATGCAGCACTCTGACATTGGAAAAGTATCTTATCATTCCTGAATTCTGTTTGTAAACATTTAAAGTATGGTAATATGAAGCAACAGAATGTTGATCATTGTATCATTGTACAATCAAATTTTTCTCTTTTACGGAATAAACAGTTTCACAAAAGTCCACTGAATAGTTTAACACATTAAATTAAAAATGCGCATATGGGGAAGTTCTTATGCTATTGAATTAATATTTTACATGCTTAATGCTAAAATATCAGACAATACTGTATTACCAGTAAGGCAACCCTTAAAGGCAGGGGTTACTGGATAGCAAGCAGGAGTGGTTGATTGTCCTCGCGCTACTGCTGGAACACTTAGTTTCATTGTAATGCCTCTCCTGCTGCCCTAGCTGAGATCAGGCAGCAGCAATGCAAACCAGGGATCAAACGTGGAACCTTCCTGGTATTTATCACTCAGTTACTCATTATGTAAACCCACTGAGCCACTGGTCTAGCTAATTAATAGTGAAGTACAGGAAACTCTTTGGTATCCGGCACCGACGGGACCGGCGTGGTGCCGGTTGATCGAAAGTTCCGGATAACGGAGAGTTATATCTACCGAGGCTATTTTTAACATAAAAAAATCAAGAAATGTGCAGTATACAGTATTTGGTTACTCACCTACAGAATGTTGTGTTAAATGGATGGTGGAAGATGTTTGATTCAGTATAGTACTGCCAGTTGAGGGTAATCCATAACTCTTTAATTACTTAACAGTGAGACTCCCGGCAGCGCGGGAGAATCAGACTCCTGTTACTGCAGTGTTCGGACTTCCGACAGCGCCAGGAGGCCGAGTAGTGGCACTTTGGAGAACTACCCCTACTGACTAACTCGGCGTTCGTGGGAGACTTGGACTCGGACTCGGCAACATTGCCGGTTATTTGAGAGGAGTTTTCGGAGTACTCGGCGTTCGCGGGAGACTCGGACTCGGACTCGGCAACATTGCCGGTTATTTGAGAGGAGTTTTCGGAGTATGATTTTTGCCGGTTAAGAGAGAATTCCGGATATTTAGGTGCCGGTTAAACAAGAGTTTCCTGTACATTGGTTGAAATCATTTATTGACACATCCAAAGCAGTATCATTTGTTGGTACGATCGAACACTTACAGATTAATCAAAATTCTACAGGTTCAACTTGTTTCACTTATAAAAGGGGAAACTAGTGTTTTCTTGTTTTATATATTGACAATAAATTAATGCATTCAACCACAAATAAATAGGTTGCAAACTTTGGCATGAAGTATGGGACATAATTTTATATTTACTTGAAAAAGTAACAGCACATTTGTAATAATACAACAGAAATCAACATATCGTCAAACAAAATCACTGCAGAGATTCTCATATTTTACAATGTGTTTGTACGGAACACTGGAGATTGACTCCAGATTGACTGGAGATCCAAAATTGGCTCAGTGACAGGAAGCAAAGGGTAATGGTCGACAGGTGTTTTTTGTGACTGGAAAGCTGTTTCCAGTGGGGATCCCGCAGGGCTCCGTACTAGGCCCCTTGCTTTTTGTCGTTAGATATCAATAATTTAGACTTAAATGTAGGGGGCATGATTAAGAAGTTTGCAGATGATACAAAAATTGGCCAAGTGGTTGATAGTGAGGAGAAAAGCTGTAGACTGCAGGAAGACATCAATGGACTGGTCAGGTGGGCAGAAAAGTGGCAAATGGAATTCAATCCGGAGAAGTGTGAGGTAATGCATTTAGGGAGGGCAAACAAGGCAAGGGAATACACAATAAATGGTAGGATACTGAGAAGTGTAGAGGAACAAAGGGACCTTGGAGTGCATGTCCACAGATCCCTGAAGGTAGCAGGACAGGTAGAAAAGGCGGTTAAGAAGGCATACGGAATACTTTTCTTTTAATAGCTAAGGCATAGAATATAAGAGCAGGGAGTTTATGCTAGAACTGTATAAATCACTAGTTAGGCCACAGCTAGAGTACTGTGTACAGTTCTGGTCGCCACATTACAGAAAGGACGTGATAGTACCAGAGAGGGTACAGAGGAGATTTACGAGGATGTTGCCAGGACTGGAGAATTTTAGCTATGAGGAAAGATTGGATAGGTTGGGGTTGTTTTCTTTGGAAAAGAGGAGGCTGAGGGGAGACTTAATTGAGGTGTATAAAATTATGAGGGGCCTAGATAGAGTAGATAGGAAGCACCTATTTTCCTTAGCAGGCAGGTCAATAACCAGGGGGCATAGATTTAAAGCAATTGGTGGAAGGATTAGAGGGGAGTTGAGGAGAAATGTTTTCACTCAGAGGGTGGTGGGGGCAGAAACCCTAACCGCATTTAAAAAGTACTTGGATATGCACTTCAAGTGTTGTAACCTACAAGGCTACAGACCACGAACTGGAAAGTGAGATTAGGCTGGATAGCTCCCTTCCGGCCAATGCAGACATGATGGGCCGAATGGCCTCCTTCTGTGGTGTAAATTTCTATGATTCTATGATATGACTGACAGTCTCATTGAAGGAGACTGTAATATTGTATATAGATGAATTTGAAGGCATGCAGTAAAACATCTCCTTTCCATGGCTGCACTCTTGGGGAAACAAGACAGCCATCACAAACCCAACAATCATCACCAATATACCAGTGATCAGGATCATACAAGACTGAATGCTGTCCCAGTGATACCATGATTCTTCAGAGAGTTTTAGATAGCATGCCGTTGGAATGATGAAAACCAACGGAGTAGCACCAATCACCCCCTGTGAAAATAAAATAAAATGATAACATTGAAGGACTTTTTACTGAGTTGTTTCTTTTCACATTTCTTTTACAGTCAAAATATGAAGTTCTTGTAAAATAATGGTGAAAAAGTGTGATTTTACATTTTTTTATTTGCATTCCTTTTTCATTTTTAATCCCTTTTTCCCAACGCTAAATATTCCTGGGGATTTAAATTAATCTTGGGGTGGTAATGCAAAGTGGGAGATAATGAATTGGCAGCCCATTTTGCACTCCGTCCAAATTTCTTTTCCATTGAAGTCAATTGCGGAATGCAAAACGGGCTGCCGATTCACTATCATCCACTTTGCACAACCGCCCAAGGTGAATTTTTACCCCCTTGCCTCCATATATTATCTTCTGGGAGAGTGGGAGAAACCAAGAGACATACGGGCATGGGATACATTCTTGGCAGACTATTGACAAAGGTCTAGTTTGAAATTGAGAACAAATTTTAGTCAAAAGTCCCAAGGGCAGAGAGGTTCTTTTATGAACTAGTCTAGTCACTCAAAGGAGAAGGAAAGTCTGGGAGGATTCCTTTCTGTTCAAAGTGCTCCCCTTCCAGGCTTCTAGATGTGCATAGTGTAAAATATTTGTATTAATGTTCTAGGTGACATTATATCTATTAAAAATGTGGCCTAATTGTCCCTATCCCTTCATCAATCTGGACAGCAAGTGTTGTTCTTCAAGTTTTGTTTCTGACATATACTGAATGAACTGTTTTATGAACATATGACTCCCCCACAGATGTTATTGGTAATGGATTCTCAAATCTAATCTGGAAATGGGACAGAATCTTGGGGATAATGGACAACATGGATTCATGACAACAGAACCTTTGTCTCTTTTTTAGTAATAAATTGCAAATATCTTCCCATTACAATCTTGGATACTCTGAGTATTGCTCCTTCTCAATGCATAGTGATGTTAATTGTCTGTGATAACCTTTTGGGACTCACTTAAGTTACCAAAGAAAATAATTCCTGAACTAAGACGTTCAAGCTGGGGGAATAAAAAAAAATGTAGTCGTGGTAGGGGATAGATCCTGTTCTCTGCAGCGTGAGTCCCGAAGGCTGTGTTGCCTGCCCGGTGCCAGGGTTAAGGACATCTCCTGTAGGCTGGAGAGGAACTTGGAGTGGGAAAGATCCAGTTGTCGTGTTCCACGTAGGTACCAATGACATAGGTAGGACAAAGAAAGAGGTTCTGCTGAGGGAGTACGAGCAGCTCGGGACTAAATTAGAAAACAGAACCACAAAGGTAATAATCTCTGGAGTATTAGAGTCAGAGTAGGGAAAAATGGTATAAAGACAAAATTAAAAGCTCTTTATCTGAATGCACGCAGCATTCGTAACAAGATAGATGAGTTGACGGCACAAATAAAAATAAATGGGTATGATATGATAGCCATTACAGAAACGTGGTTGCAAGGTGACCAAGGGTGGGAACTGAATATTCAGGGGTATTTGACATTTCAGAAGAATAGGCAGAAAGGAAAAGGAGATGGGGTAGCTCTGTTAATAAAGGATGAGATCAGTGCAGTAGTGAGAAATGATACTGGCTCAGAAGATCAAGATGCAGAATCAGTTTGGGTGGAGATAAGAAATAATAAGGGAAAGAAGTCACTGGTGGGAGTAGTCTATAGGCCCCCTAACAGTAGCTACACTGTAGGACAGAGTATAAATCAAGAAATAATGGAGGCTTGTAAGAAAGATACTGCAATAATCATGGGCGATTTTAATCTTCATATAGATTGGACAAATCAAATTGGCAAAGGTAGCCTTGAGGATGAGTTCATAGAGTGTATTTGGGATGTTTTCTTAGAACAATATGTTGTGGAACCAACCAGGGACCAGGCTATTTTAGATCTGGTATTGTGTAAGAACATAAGAAAAAGAGAAGGAGTAGGCCATACGGCCCCTCGAGCCTGCTCCGCCATTCAATAAGATCATGGCTGATCATCGACCTCAACTCCACTTTCCTGCCCCATCTCCGTATCCCTTGATTCCCCTAGAGTCCAAAAATCTCTCTATCTCAGCCTTGAATATACTCAAAGACTCAGCATTCACAGCCCAATGGGGCAGAGAATTCCAAAGATTCACAACCCTCTGAGTGAAGAAATTCCTCCTCATCTCAGTCTTAAATGGCCAACCCCTTATCCTGAGACTATGCCCCCTAGTTCTAGACACTCCATCCAGGGGAAACAACCTCTCAGTATCTATCCTGTCAATCCCCTTCAGAATCTTGTATGTTTCAATGAGATCACCTCTCATTCTTCTAAACTCCAGAGAGTATAGGCCCATTCTACACAATCTCTCATCATAGGACAGTCCTCTCATCCCAGGAATCCCAGGTGTAATGAGATAGGATTAATTAATGATCTCATAGTAAAGGATCCTCTAGGGAAGAGTGATCATAGCATGATAGAATTTCAAATTCAGTTTGAGGGTGAGAAACTTGGGTCTCAAACTACTATCCTGAACTTAAATAAAGGCAATTACAAAGGTATGAAGATAGAGTTGGCTAAAGTGGACTGGGGGAAAAGGGTAAGATGGTAGATAAGCAGTGGCAGACATTTAAGGAGATATTTCATAACTCTCAGCAAAGATATATTCCAGTGAGAAAGAAAGACTCTAAGAGAAGGATGAACCATCCATGGCTAACTAAGGAAGTTAAGAATGGTATCAAATTGAAAACAAAGGCATACAATGTTGCGAAGATTAATGGTAGGTCAGAGGATTGGGACATTTTTAGAAACCAGCAAAGGACGACTAAAAAAATAATAAAGAGGGAGAAGATAGATTATGAGAGTAAACTAGCAAGAAATATAAAAAACAGACAGTAAGAGCTTCTACAGGTATATAAAAAGGAAGAGAGTAGCTAAAGTAAACGTTGGTCCCTTAGAGGATGAGATTGGGGAATTAATAATGGGAAACAGGGAAATGGCAGAGACTTTGAACAAATATTTTGTATCGGTCTTCACAGTAGAAGACACTAAAAGCATCCCAATAATAATAGATAATCAAGGGGCTATAGGGAGGGAGGAACTTAAAACAATCACTATCACTAGAAAAAAAGTACTAGGCAAACTAATGGAACTAAAGGTGGACAAGTCCGCTGGACCTGGTGGCCTATATCCTAAGGTCTTAAAAGAAGTGGCTGCAGAGATAGTGGATGCATTAGTTGTAATCTACCAAAATTCCCTGGATCCTGGAGAGGTCCCAGTGGATTGGAAAACTGCAAATGTAACGCCCCTATTCAAAAAAGGAGGGAGACAGAAAGCAGGAAACTATAGACCAGTTAGCCTAACATCTGTCATTGGGAAAATGCTGGAGTCCATTATTAAGGAAGTAGTAGCAGGACATTTAGAAAATCATAATACAATTAAGCAGAGTCAGCATGGTTTTATGAAGGGAAATCGTGTTTGACAAATTTGCTAGAGTTCTTTGAGGATGTAACGAGCAGGGTGGATAAAGGGATACCAGTAGATGTGGTGTATTTGGATTTCCAGAAGGCATTCGATAAGGTGCCACATAAAAGGTTACTGCACAAGATAAGAGCTCACGGGGTTGGGGGTAATATATTAGCATGGATAGAGGATTGGCTAACGAACAAAAAACAGAGAGTCGGGATAAATGGGTCATTTTCAGGTTGGCAAACGGTAACTAGTGGGGTGCCACAGGGATCAGTGCTGGGCCTCAACTATTTACAATCTATATTAATGACTTGGATGAAGGGACCGAGTGTGCTGCAGCCAAATTTGCTGATGATACAAAAATAGGCGGGAAAACAAGTTGTGAGGAGGACACAAAGAATCTGCAAAGGGATATAGATAGGTTAAGTGAGTGGGCAGATGGAATATAATGTGTGAAAATATGAGGTTATCCACTTTGGTAGGAAGAATAAAAAAGCAAATTATTATTTAAAAGGAGAGAGACTACAAAATGCTGTGGTACAGAGGGATCAGGGGGTCTTTGTACATGAAACACAAAAAGTTAGCATACAGGTACAGCATGTAATTAGGAAGGCAAATGGAATGTTGGCCTTTATTGCAAGGGGGATGGAGTATAAAAGTAGGGAAGTCTTGCTACAACTGTACAGGACGTTGGTGAGACCACACCTGGAGTACTGCCTACAGTTTTGGTCTCCTTATTTAAGAAGGGTATACTTGCATTGGAGGCAGTTCAGAGAAGGTTCACTAGGTTGATTCCTGAGATGAGGGGGTGGTCTTATGAGGAAAGGTTGAGCAGGTTGGGCCTATACTCATTGGAGTTTAGAAGAATGAGTGGTGATCTTACTGAAATATATAAGATTTTGATGGGGCTTGAAGGGGTGGATGCTGAGAGGTTGTTTCCCCTCGTGGGGGAATCTAGAACTAGGGGGCATAGTTTCAGAATAAGGGGTCGCCCATTTAAAACGGAGATGAGGAGGAATTTCTTCTCTCAGAGGGTCGTGAATCTTTGGAATTCTCTACCCCAGAGAGCTGTGGAGGCTAGGTCATTGAATATGTATCGAAGGTGGAGATAGACAGATTTTTGAACTATATGGGAGTCAAGGGTTATGGGGAGCGGGCAGGAAAATGGAGTTGAGGCCAAGATCAGATCAGCCATGGTGTTATTGAATGGCGGAGCAGGCTCGAGGGGCCAAATGGCCTACTCCTGCTCCTATTTCTTATGTTCTTATGTACTTGCATTAGATGCCAATGATTAATTTTGAGCTTTTGCTTGCATTCTTATCCAATGATTAATACACTTAATTACTCCTTGTTCCATCCTGACACTGTGTTCAGTATTCAGAGACACTCATTTCCCCACTGTGGTCTTGGGGGTGAATGTTAATGATGATAGGGCTATTTCCGGCCAAATCTTATCCAATGATTAATACACTTAATTACTCCCTATTACTATAACAATGACAACTTGCATTTATATTGCGCCTTCAATGTCGTAAATTGTCCCAAGGCGCTTCACAGACACGTTATCAAACAAAATTTGACACCGAGCCACATATGGAGAGGATATAAGGTCAAATGCTCAGCTGAGGGTTAAATAAGATGACATGGTTTCGAACAGTCTGGTTCAGCCTCGGACAGTAGCCAGGGAGAGGGATGGAGTTGGTGGCTAGGGAACAGAGTTTGTGGTGAGGACTGAAGACAATGGCTTCAGTCTTCCCAATATTGAATTGGAGGAAATTTCTGCTCATCCAATATTGGATGTCGGACAAGCAGTGTGACAAATCAGAGGCAGTGGAGGGGTCGAGCTTGGTGACGTCCATGTACATGTGGAACCTGATGTTGTGTTTTCAGATGATGTTGCCGAGGGGCAGCATTTAAATGAGAAATAGGAGCGGGCCAAGGATAGATCCTTGGGGGACTTCAGAGGTAATGGTGCGAGAATGGGAAGAGAAGCCATTGCAGGAGGTTCTCTAGCTATGACTCGATAGATAGGAATGGAACCAGGCGAGGGCAGTCCCACCCAGCTGTACAACGGAGGAAAGGCGTTGGTGGAGGATGGTGTGGTCAACTGTGTCAAAGGCTGTAGACAGGTCGAGAAGGATGAGAGGGGTAGTTTACCATGGTCACAGTCATATCGGATGTCATTTGTGTCTTAGATAAGGGCCATTTCAGTGCTGTGGCAGGACGGAACCTGATTGGAGGGGTTCAAACATGGAGTTGCGGGAAAGATGGGCACGGATGAAGTGGCTAAACCGGTTGTAGTGACAGGAATTGATTTGATGATTCACCCTGCATAATCTTGGAGCTCCTATATACTAAGTATGACAGCAATGAGGGTGTTGAACACATAGGTGAGGAAGCAATTGTGCAGGTCCACGTTGCTGAAGTGCTGTGACAGTTGAAAGACCAAAGGAGCGGGTGGGATGACTTCCAAAAGAGAAGGATGGGCTGCTGCTCTAGGAGAGCCAGTGATGGTTGCCATGATGGGTGTGATAGAAAATAGCAGGGTAGGCAGAGAGGAAGGCTAGACTCCAACGTGGAATGGCAGCTGGAGACAAAGTAGGCCGAGTAGTAGTGTTGGGTCAGAGGAGGAATTTTAGTGTTGGAGAAGGGAAATGGCTGGATGAAATTAAGAGGAGCAGAGCAGGGGCTAGAAATGGCCAAAAAGAAATAGTGGGACTGGAAGGCTCAGCGCTGGAGTGTACATGAGTGGACACAGAGTGTGACCTTCGATTACATGGACCAGTGGCAGAAGTGCTTAGTGCAGACACTGATGTGAGAAAAGAAAACCAGTCCAATATCTGAGGATCGGTCTTAAGAAAAAACCTCCAGGCAGGAGGCAGTAATAGAGAGAAGTCCAGTTCAAGAGCTGAGTGGAGAGCAAAGATTCAGTTCAGAGTTAGAAATGGGCAAAGACCAGTTCAATGGCCATTATATTGTAAACCATTTAGTCGTAAAGTACACGGGTACAGAAGTGTCGAAGTTATGTTACTAGAATAGTAATCCAGAGACCTGGACTAATAATCCAAAGAACATGAGTTCAAATCCCATCATGGTAGTTTGAGAATTTGAATTCAGTTGAAATAAAAAGCTGGTATCAGTAAAAGTGACCATGACGTTGTTGGATTGTCATAAAAACCCAATTGATTAGGGAAGGAAACCTGCCGTCCCTTCCTGGTCTGTCCTATACGAGACTGCAGTCCGACATCAGCGTGGTTGACTCTTAACTGCCCTCTGAAGTTGCCTAGCAAGCCACTCAGTTGTATCAAACCATTAACTCCCTACCTAACAGCATTGTAGGAGCACCTTCGTCAAATGGACTGTAGCGGTTCAAGAACAAGGCCTTCTTAGGGCAACTATGGATGGGCAATAATTCCCAGCTTTAACAGTGACGTTCACATTCCGAGAATGAATGACAAGAAGAAGTAAAGCATCTCTTATCTTAGGAATACTATTACTCACATTTAATTCCAAAACTATTCCAAGGCAATCATAGGCTAATGAAATGGCCATGGCTGCAGCAACAATGCAGACTGTCACAACAATATGAAAAATAGTTGACAGGGTTCCAGCAAAAAATAAGTTTCCAATAACCTGTAGATGAAAGACAATTCTGTGACCCATCACTGAAAGATTAAAAGCACTTTTGTTCTCCTTTAGTCAATAATGCTTTTTTTTAAAAAAGGTCCAGACATATACATCATGATATATCAAAAGTATATAGAAAAATATTAAAAACTGAAGTTCACCTGATTCTTTGGCAGTCAAAATATACAGTCAAACTTAATTGTTACTATTTCAGACTCCACCAAAACAATTTTTCTTACTTAAATGATTAATGAGATTTAAGTTCCGCTGCAGATTATAATGAACCTTCATGTATGCTGATGGTCCCTGATTTACCATTTGCAATCATAAAGTTTCATATTGTACACAGTTAAAAGCATATGCTTAAGTATTTACATGACAATATGGATACATATTATCTAATGTACAACCTTAGCTTGTGAACGAAAGGTCAGAAGAATAGCTGATACATTTTTCATGCACAAAATCCTTAATCAAAAAGGCACTGAACATCTGTATCTCCATTATATATGCACTGACTGATTACAAAATTGTGTTTATAGAAGTCCAGCTTGCACAGTAAATTATAAAAGCTACGTAAAGTTCTGGGTTAAAATTTCAGTCAGAGCAGACTGCCCTGGTAGACTGCCTCCCTCTGCTGGCTATAAAAAAAAGACAAGTGAAGTAAGAATTCAATTTCAGTTTCCTTTCAGTCTCCCTTAAACAAGTGGTTTGCATCCCCAACACCAAGTGGCAGAAGCTGCGAAAGAACAGAAATTATGATGTGCGAAACTACCACAACTGCCTTATTTGCATGCTGTCGCTAAATTTTGGGGTGTGCGCTTTGAGGACCTGGGGTAACTGCTGGTGGGAATCAGGAAGGACGCAAATAAGGGCCTAGAGCTGTGTTCACTCACACCCTGCCCAAATTACACAGCTTCTTCTTCTTAGGCAGTCCCTCGGAACCGAGGATGACATGCTTCCACACTAAAAATGAGTTCTCAAGTGACTGATGAGTCCAATGCGGGACCTACAGTCTCTGTCACAGGTGGGGCAGACGGTGGTTGAAGGGGCGGGTGGGTGAGGTGCTTGGGTTGACGTGCGCTCCTTCCGCTGTTTGTGCTTGGCTTCCGCTTGCTCCCGGCGAAGAGACTCGAGGTGTTCGGCGCCTTCCCGGATGCTTCTCCTCCACTTTGTGCGGTTTTGGGCCAGGGATTCCCAGGTGTCGGTGGGGATGTTGCACTTTTTCAAGGAGGCTTTGAGGGTGTCCTTGAAGCGTTTCCTCTGCCCACCTGGGGCTCTCTTGCTGTGTCGGAGCTCCGAGTAGAGCGCTTGTTTTGGGAGTCTCGTATCGGACATGCAGACGATGTGGCCCGTCCATCAGAGCTGATCAAGCGTGGTCAAAGCTTCGATGCTGGGGATGTTGGCCTGAGCGAGAACACTGACGTTGGTGCGCCTATCCTGCCAATGGATTTGCAGGATCTTGCGGAGGTAGTGTTGGTGGTACCTCTCCAGTCCTTTGAGGTGCATGCTGTACATGGTCCATGTCTCTGAAGCATACAGGAGGGCGGGTATCACTGCTGCTCTGTAGACCATGAGCTTGGTGCTGGGTTTGAGGTCCTGGTCTTCAAACACTCTCTTCCTCAGGTGACCGAAGGCTGCACTGGCACACTGAAGGCGGTGTTGGACTTCGTCATCGACGTTTGCCCTTGTTGACAGTAGGCTCCCGAGGTATGGAAAGTGGTCCACGTTGTCCAAGGCCTCGTCATGGATTTTGATAATTGGCGAGCAGTACAGTACGGCTGCCCTCAAAAGTTTGTCACCATCCTCCGCCTGCTTCACGACGACATGCAAGCCGTGATCCTGACCAACGGATCCACCAAAGACCCAATTCACGGATGGACCGGGGTCAAGCAAGGCTGTGTCATCGCACCAACGCTCTTCTCGATCTTCCTGGCTGCAATGCTCCATCTCACCCTCAGTAAGCTCCCCGCTGGAGTGGAGCTAATCTACAGAACAAATGGGAAATTGTTCAACCTCTGTCACCTCCAGTCCAGATCCAAGGTCGTCCCATCCTCTGTCATCGAATTACAGTAGGCAGATGACGCTTGCGTCTGCGCACACTCTGAGGCCGAACTCCAAACCATCGTCAACACCTTCACTGAAGCGTACGAGAGCATGGGCCTATTACTAAACATCCGTAAGACAAAGGTCCTCTACCAACCTGCCCCCGCCACACAGTACACTGCTACACCAGTGGAGTAGCAGCAGAAAATCCAGGCTGTAGACTACAAGAAGCCATGAATGTATATTGAAGAGATTACATACGAGTATGTTACAAGTCTGTAGTATTGAGGGTCCAGACATTATCAAACAGCAAGAGAAGAAAGCTCAAGCAATTGATGTCATCTAAACTGCAGTAGAATTCATATTATAGAATCATAGAAAGTTACAGCACGGAAGGAGGCCATTTCAGCCCATCGTGTCCGCGCCAGCCAACAAAGAGCAATCCAGCGAATCCCACTTCCCAGTTATTGGTCCGTAGCCCTGCAGGTTAGAGCATCCGAAGTGTACATCCAAGTACTTTTAAAATGTGGTTAGGGTTCCTGCCTCTATCACCTTTTCAGGCAGTGAGTTCCAGACCCCCACAACCCTCTGGGTGAAGACATTTCCCCTCAAATCCCCTCTAAACCTTCCACCAATTACTTTAAATCTCTGCCCCCTGGTTTTTGACCCCTCTGCTAAGGGAAATAGGTCCTTTCTATCCACTTTATCTATGCCCCTCATAATTTTATACACCTCAATAAGGTCTCCCCTCAGCCCCCTCTGTTCCAAGGAAAACAGACCCAGCTTATCCAGTCTTTCCTCATAGCTAAGATTCTCTACTCCCGGCAACATCCTTGTAAATCTCCTCTGTACCCTCTCTAGTGCAATCACATCTTTCCTGTAATGTGGTGACCAGAACTGCACGCAGTACTCTAGCTGAGGCCTAACTAGTGTTTTATACAGTTGAAGCATAACCCCCCTGCTCTTGTACTCTATGCCACGGCTAATAAAGGCAAGCATTCCGTATGCCTTCTTAACCACCTTATCTACTTGGCCTGCTACCTTCAGCGATCTGTGGACATGCACTCCAAGGTCCCTTTGTTCCTCGACACTACTCAGTGTCCCACCATTTAATGTGCATTCCCTTTCCTTGTTAGCCCTCCCCAAATGCATTACCTCACACTTCTCCGGATTGAATTTCATTTGCCACTGTTCTGCCCACCTGACCAATTTATTGATATCTTCCTGCAGTCTACAGCTTCCTTCTTCAGTATCAACCACACAGCCGATTTTAGTATCATCTGCAAACTTCTTAATCATACCCCCTATATTCAATTCAAGATCGTTGATATATACCACAGAAAGCAAGGGACCTAGTACTGAGCCCTGTGGAACCCTACTGGAAACAGCCTTCCAGACACAAAAACACCCATCAACCATTACCCTCTGCTTCCTGTCTCCGAGCCAGTTTTGAATCCAACTTGACACTTTGCCCTGGATCCCATGGGCTTTTAACTTCGTGACCAGTCTGCCATGTGGAACCCTATCAAAAGCCTTGCTAAAGTCCATATACACTACATCAAATGCACTACCCTCATCTACCCTCCTTGTTACCTCCTCAAAAAATTCAATCAAGTTTGTCAGACACGACCTTCCCTTAACAAATCCGTGCTGACTATCCTTGATTAATCCGTGTCTTTCTAATTGAAGATTTATCCTGTCCTTCAGAATTCTTTCCAATAATTTTCCCACCACCGAGGTTAGGCTGACTGGCCTGTAATTACTCGGTCTATCCTTTTCTCCCTTTTTAAACAAGGGTATCACATTAGCAGTCCTCCAGTCCTCCGGCACCACACCTGAAGCCAGAGTGGATTGAAAAATGATGGTCAGGGCCTCTGCTATTTCCTCTTTTGCTTCGCTTAACAGCCTGGGATACATTTCATCCGGGCCTGGGGATTTATCCACTTTTAAAGCTGCTAAACCCCTTAATACTTCCTCTCTCACTATGTTTATTTCATTTAATATTTCACACTCCTCCCCCTTGATAGCAATGTCTGCTCCACCCCTCTCCTTTGTGAAAACAGATGCAAAGTATTCATTAAGCCTGTAAGCATATAGTTATGCATTCACTAGCCTATGTACTGCAAGTATTCAAGACTTACTGGAACTTTTTGGTTGGATTTGTTGAGCTTTTATGGTGGGGAATCCAACTAATAGCCCGGAATTTGCGGTCAGCAGCGAAGCAACAGCGATCACTGCTGACCTCGAGAAAAGCTACCCACAAAGATCTCACGATCTCTGTGGTGAAAACTTTAGCTTTCTCAACGTTAATTTGATTGTAGTGCTATAGGGGATCTATAGGGGATCTCCAGCGTACAGCAACAGTGACGTCATCAAGCTGGCTAAGTGGCCAATTACAATGAAAAACATAGAAACATAGAATCTAGGAGCAGGAGTAGGCCATTCGGCCCGTCGAGCCTGCTCCGCCATTCAATACGATCATGGCTGATCATCCAAATCCAGTACCCTGTCCCTGCTTTAATCCCCACAGTACACATATCACACCCTACCCCTGTAACCCCACGTATTTAATTCCCCCTAACATATCCCATCCTATCCCCATAACCCCACATATTTAATCCCCCCTTAACACTAAGGGTCAATTTATCATAGCCAAATCAACCTAACCCACACATTTTTGGACTGTGGGAGGAAACCGGAGCACCCGGAGAAAACCCACGCAGACACGGGGAGAATGTGCAAACTCCACACAGACAGTCACCCGAGGTCAGATTCGAACCCGGGTCTCTGGCGCTGTGAGGCACCAGTGCTAACCACTATGCCACCGTGTTGCCCATGAAGAATTCTCACAGACAGCAAACCAGGAAATAAAAATCAGCTTTTATCATTCACTTTTTAAACATTTTACAGAGAGCAAAATAAAGATTGGGACATACACATGGGGTTAAGGTAGAAGCTGAAATATCATAAACTTTAAAAAAAAAAGTAAAATATTTTTTATTATTTTAAAATATTGTAATTTTTATCATAATGGAGAAATTTGACATTCTACAAATATAGAATTAGATTTTCAGGGGCAGAACCATTGTTCAGCAGTAGTTATTACTCAGAACATTGTTAAAAACTCAGTTACAGCTTATTGAACAAGGCTTAACTTTTTCATTGTGTTTTTAACAGCGATATTAGAGCGGAAAACATAAGAACATAAGAATTAGGAGCAGGAGTAGGCCATACAGCCCCTTGAGCCTGCTCCACCATTCAATAAGATCATGGCTGATCTTTGACCTCAACTCCACTTTCCCGCCTGATCCCTATATTCCTTGATTCCCCTAGAGTCTAAAAATCTATCTATCTCAGCCTTGAATATACTCAACGACTGAGCATCCACAGCCCTCTGAGGTAGAGAATTCCAAAGATTTACAACCCTCTGAGTGAAGAAATTCCTCCTCATTGTAGTCTTAAATGGCCGACCCCTTATCCTGAGATTATGCCCCTAGTTCTAAACTCTCCAGCTAGGGGAAACAATCTATCAGACCTGAGCGCAAAGATCTCGGAGTGTTGTAGGGCTGGAGAAGGTTACAGAGATAGGGAGGGGCGAGGCCGTGGAATGATTTGAAAATAAGGATGATAATTTTAAAATCGAGACATTGCTGGACCGAGAGCCAATATAGATCAGCAAACACAGGGGAGTTGGGTCAATGGGACTTGGTGCGAGTTAGGATATAGGCAGCAGAGTTTTGATTGAGCTCAAGTTTATGGAGGGTGCAAGTTGAGGGGCTGGCCAAGAGAGCATTGGAATAGTCGAGACTAGAGCTAACACAGGCATTGATTAGGGTTTCAGCAGCAGATGAGCTGAGGCAGAGGCGGAAACCGGTAATGTTATGAAGGTGGAAGTAGGTGGTCTTGTGATTCATGCAGTTAATATTGGTAGCATAACCTCTAGATTGATTACTGCCTTTAACTACGTCAAGACAAACACATTTATTTACTTCTATTTTTCTAAACATATATAAAAATAGCATTAACAAAATTAGACATTTTGAGGACAGCATTAATGACAATTGGAAACAGTTCTGCACTGAATAAGAGTATAAATATACAGGGGGAAAAATTTGGTTGCTTTGCGCCTCCCGTTAGCACCCTAAGGCGGTGCTAACGGGGCGCAAAGCAACTAACGCCCAGGCGCGGCGATGTTTGTGCCGCTTGCGAAATTGACCAGACATTTTGCGGCGGCGCTAAACAGTACCGCCACGATCCCCTGTGCCCGCAGATCGTGATGTCAGTTGAGCGTGCAACGCCCCGGTAGCACCCCGGATCGGATATTGAGTGGCGCCCCTTGCCTTTCCGCCTACCGCTAGCAACGACAGGTTGAGGGGAATGTTTTGCAGTCGGGAAGGGTCTGGGGGAGCGCTATTTAAAGGCGACCGCTTCCTGCCTTTTTTTGTTGGTGACATTTTTGCACCACATTCTGAGAGAGAGAGAGAGACTTCTGGAGAGGTTCAACGCTGTGTGAAGGAATTTTGGGTAATGAGCAGCACTTTGCAGGTTCATTTTGATTTGACCTTCCTTGCTCTTTCCCTGGTTCTCTCCATTGTTCTTTCCAGCAGATTTGATGTACAGGTCTCTCCAGGCCGAGATTCAAGGCTGCAATGAGCAGTGTGTGGATGGAGAGCAAGATCAACCCTCCCCTTTAAGAACTGGCCGGCGCCAGTGTGTCTGTGTTCCATTGCTGACTGACATCACATGAGTTTTGCCAGCATTCTGAGGTAGCGCCTCGCTCCTCGGCGTTAGCGCCTTAAGAGAGGTGTGTAGCGACTGATTTAGTGCTCCAATCACCTCCAGGGGCAATAGAAGCCAAGTTTGCAGTCAGAGGCGATAATTAGCGCCAGGCGCTAAACTTTACACCCGGCTGATAATTGCGCCCCAAGCGGGGCGATACCGAATTTCTCCCCCACAATATTTTAGATTGCAGAAGGATATACATGGGTCCCCTGTTTTCTACTCTATTATATATAAACATAAGAACATAAGAAATAGGAGCAGGAGCAGGCCATTCAACCCCTCGAGCCTGCTCCGCCATTTAATGAGATCATGGCTGATCTGATTTTGGCCTCAACTCCACTTTCCTGCCCGCTCCCCATAACCCTTGACTCCCCTGTTGCTCAAAAATCTGTCTATCTCAGCCTTGAATATATTCAATGACTCAGCTTCCACAGCTCTCTGGGATAAAGAATTCCAAAGATTCACGACCCTCTGAGAGAAGAAATTCCTCCTCATCTCCCTCTTAAATGAGCGACCCCTTATTCTGAGACTATGCCCCCTAGTTCTAGATTCCTCCACGAGGGGAAACATCCTCTCTGCATCCACCCCCGTCAAGCCCCCTCAAAATCTTATATGTTTCAATAAGATCCCCTCTCATTCTTCTAAACTCCGATGAGTATAGGCCCAACCTGCTCAACCTTTCTTCATAAGACAACCCCTTCATCTCAGGAATCAACCTAGTGAACTTTCTTTGAACTGCCTCCAATGCAAGTATTTTCCTCCTTAAATAAGGGGACCAAAACAGTACACAGTACTATAGGTGTGGTCTCACCAGCGCCCTATATAGTTGTAGCAAGACTTCCCTACTTTTATACTCTATCCCCCTTGAAATAAAGGCCAAATAAATTCAAAATCAGTTTCTCATTACTGTGAGGTAAAAGAAAACATCGCACTGTATAATATGAAGTTAACCTGGAAACTTTTATCAACACCAAGACACACAGTAAAATCAATAAACAGTCACACAGTAGTTTTACAATTATATTTACTCAATGATTAACTTACCTCGCGTGTCACAAAGCATTCAATTGGAAATGTCAAAACAATGGTTATTCCATAAAGAAACCTTCCAGCAGTAGCCCAATCATCATTTCTGCAATAATTTTCAAATACATCTCCTAGTAGAAAAACATAAAAACAATTCTAGATTGATTTTCATTTCATTAAAATGATTAAAAGCATCAAAATTATCCCTCATAAAATATATGCTCTCATTCTGAAGTAACTAATTTTATTTCAAGAAATCATTTGCAAAATTTCGCATTAAATTCTCTTTATAATTTCAGATTGAGGCAATCACCTCACTGTTGACTTACAGCATACACAATGTTATAAAATTACTTTGGTATAATATCGAGAAACAGTTTATTTTCCGGTAAGACACTGAATTGTTAAATTGTGACAGAAGCCATGTCACAAATGTAATCTTTCAATGAGAATGTCATCCATCATCAAATGAATGGAGTACCCTAACCATTGATGTCATCACTGAAATGGCACACAGTAAAAACAGGCCACACTTCATGCTTATTTTTATATATAAACAGCACTAAAAAGAGCGAATGGCTGGGAGTTATTATAGAAATTACAGTGCAGAAGGAGGTCATTCAGCCCATTATGCCTGTGCTGGTACTAACTCTTCAACTAACCCATCCCCTTTCATATTATTCCTTTCAAAATGTATTGAATTCCATTTTCAATATTATAGTCCTTGCCTCAAAGGCCAGTTATGGGACAACAAACCAAGTTCCAGAACTCTTTAATTTCTTCAAACTTCTCCCATCTTTTTAACAGTGATAAACCTGAGTTTATTACTGTCACCAACTAGTGAAAGCAATTATCTATCCTCTCAAAACATTATATAATTCCAACAACCTCCATTAGATCTCCTTCTCTATTCCAGTGGAGAAAAAAACAATATTTTGAGCCTTGCTTGAATACCTCTCATTCTTGGTATGTTTCTAGTGAATGTTTGCTGTGCCCTTTCCATGGCTCTAATATTTTTCCTATAATGGGATCCTTGGAGCTGCATTCATTCATCTAATTGTGGCCTAAGCAATTTCCTTGTTCAAATTCAACATCACCTCCTTGTTTTTGTATTCAATGCTTCGATATATAAAGCTCAGAATCCCATTTGTTTTTTATGGCCTTTTGAATTAGTGCTCTCATATTTAGAAATCTATGCATCTGCACCCCGAGATCTCTGCTTCGCCACTCTGTTAGGAATCAAACCATTTAGGGTACACTTCCTTTTCACTGTCCTTTCCCTAAAATGTAATACTTCACATTTCACAGTCCCAAGAGGCCTGTTGCTGCAGTCCTGGCCACTGACCACAGGGCCTTCTGGATTCCTCTGAAGGGTGAGGCAAGGCCTGCACCTGCAATAGATGAAGGCCTTCTGGCTGCTTTTGCAGAACAGCACAGCAGCCAGAAGGCTCCAGGTCCATAAATGTGCTGGGATCTTGAAAAAAGAGTGGCCATTAATTTTGTCAGCTGCCGCCTTCTTCCTGCCTGACTTCCCTTAAACTAGAGGGTCTGAGGGGACTCCAGGTGCAAGGCCCATCACCAACTTTTGGTGCACCCCTGGAAATGGATAACCCATGGATGTGTGTAGATGGCATTGAGGCAGGAGGTCCAGGATTGCCCCTTCCCACCTCATTGCTAGAGCAATGTTAGGCCTTCATCTATTGCAGGTGCAGGCCCTGCCTCACCCTTCAGAGGAATCCTGGTACTCCTTGAATAAAATAAATGGGGTGGAGACCCTGTGGCTTGGTTTTCCATGCCTTTTTCCTCACCTTTGGCTTGGGGAACAGGCAAAGTTGAGGAAAATTTGACCAAATACTTTAACTGCGGCTTCACCAACTTGTTCCCCAGGGAAAAGGTTGAGGAAAATTCATCCTAATATTTTAACTGCGGCTGCACCGGGTTTGTTTCAGAGTCGTAGGCCGCGATTTTATCATCGGTGTCGGGATGGTGGCGGGAGAGGTGGTTTCCGGGTTCCATTCGCGATCCTGGCTGCAGCCGCTCTGTCAAAGGGATTTTCCCTTGATTGGCCTTGTTAAGCCCGCCTTGCGGGCTTCCCGGCAAATTAACAGGAAGCGGGTCTGATGACGTAATTTGATGACGCGTCATCAGCCGATTTCCTTCAAGGGACCACGGCCACATTGAGTTTGACAGTTGTTCTGTCAGTGTTTGATAGCATTGAGGTGCTGCAAACACTGACAAGCACAGCACAAAGGTGGACGCTTGAACCCAGGCTCTCCAATGACTCCTTCCATATGCTTATGGAGAAAGTCACAGCACGCAGGGAGGTTCTCTTCCCTTCCAAGGGCGGAAGAGACCTCCCCAGGACACCAATGCAGCCTGGTTGCACATTGCACAGGAGGGCAAAAGCAGGGATATCGTCAGGAGTCCCTGGCTGCTATGGCGCCAACCTTTCAATGATCTCAGTGGATCACGAAACGTTACTGCAAAGCCACATTCAACCTCATCCTACTGTGCCAGTCAACACATCCCCATCACTCTGCCTTCCATAACCTTCTCCTGCACATCCTTACTCACACCAACTTACCTTGCACCTCCACCCAACCCTCTCTATCTACTTTCTCACTTCCCCAACTCACTAGCCACCCCTCACATTCACCCTCATCCTACTGCAAGCATACCAACTAACAACACACAAGGGTAGGCACTTGAGAGGTTTAGCCAATGTCCATGTGAAGTTTCTGGTAATGTGCTGTCATACAGTGAAATCTACTTTTCCAAAACTGCCCCTTATTGGACAGATCTGAGCACACCTTGAGAAGTGTCTTACTGAGTTCCAGTGAATGTTGAGACATAACTTCCCCCCTCCCCCTGCACCCCCCCCCCCCCCCCCACTATAGTGATGAGTATGCATGGAATGGCTTGGACATTAAAGGGATGCTTCACGGTGCTGGTGTGGGATGGTATCAACCTGGCGCATCATGTGGCAGCCAGGGTTTACAGTGTCAAGTGAAGTAAATCTGGCCATGGTGATACCATTGATGGCCTCCCAGGCAGCAATGTTGTCAGGGGCTGATGCCCTGTGTCCTGTGCAGCATCAGGTGATGGCGGAGCAGGCTGGTGATGTTGGTGTGCCTGGTGATGTTGGTGTTGGGGCTGATCGTGGAAGGATTCAGAGGACCACGGTCTGATTTTTTCAAGGGCACCGATGTTGCTGCAATAGATGGCAGCTGCAGGTGAGATGACAGAAGCCATCTGTCAATGGTGAGAGAGGTTGTTCCAATGAGGTGGCACTGTACATACAGTTGCCTCTAAACACTTGCAAGCTAAAGAAATCTCTATATGTATTACAAATACAGTAACCAACATTTTCTGCGCTCTGAAACTGACCATCTGCAACATGGCATCCTTTACACCACTTCTGCAGCTGTCAGCTTATCAGAAACATCAGAGCAGACTCAACTCACACCAGGGTGAGCTGGCGTGTTCCCCGAGCAGCGTGTAACCCATGGGGGAGCACGTAAAATTGGAAGGAAGCCTCAAAATACCATTAAATTGGCTCTTAACAAGCCATTTAATTAACTCAATTGTCTCCCCTGCCGCTTGGTGTCGGGTCAGTTCTCCGCTGACAGACCCGACGCCTGGGAGACTTACGTGGAGGCGGGTTACAGCGGGTTTCCTACCCGCTGTCAATCTTTGCTATTTTGACAGCGAACCCGCCTCCAAACCCGCCCTCTGAGCGCTGCAAAATTCCGGCCGTAGTGTGTGATGTGAAGACTTACAGAACTGTTTGGCCCAGATGAAAATAATTTCCGTGCACCAGCTGGCATTCTAAAAGTTAACAAGTCATGGTTGCACAAAGCTCTAACATATGAACAAATAAATAATGCAAGGCCCAATAATGGTTGCCAAAGCTCTTAGATTTCTCTCTTCCTTCCCAATCCCTTCTTCCTATTATTCCTCTCTTTTGTTAATCCTTTTTGTGAAAATTTATTTCACAAATCATATTCCCCTTCCCCTCTTATTACTCTTTTTTTAATTTTGAGCTGTCTTGTCTTTATAGCTACTCCAGTTCTTCTGTCCACGGACTTTTATTACAGCATTTTCAGCTGTTTGGCTGGGTTTTGAATCAGTGACTAATTAATTAGCAGCATAGGTCCTTTAACCCCTTAGATCAGCCATTTGACTCATTCCTTTCATTTTCTCTGTGTTTTTTTTTAAATGGTCAGTCTGTCAGTGTTTTTCCCCACTTAAAAGGTGTACAGGTGGTTAAAAACAATTGATTCAGACTGCTGGGCCACTAGGCCATTATCAATATCAGAACATTATTTAAACCAAACTCATAAATGAAAAAAAAAATTAAATCAAGATCATTTTCAACTTTTGAGGCAGTAATTTCTGCAGGGTTCCCCCAATGTTTCCCCAATATATTACCGTAACGTCAGTGGAAGATTGGTGGAAACCAATTGCCATTTACGCTCTTTCTCGGGGTTTCTGCCAGTCTTCCGCTGAAGTTACGGTAATAGATTGGGAAACACCTGCAGAAATTCTGCCCCTTGTACTTTTAGTTAAGCTAATTTGCTCCCTTCTGACGAAAGGTCATCGACCTGAAACGTTAACTGTTTCTCTCGCCACAGATGCTGCCTGACCTGCTGAGTATTTCCAGCATTTTCTGTTTTTATTTCAGATTTCCAGCATCCGCAATATTTTGCTTTTGCTTCCTTACCTTGTGTGTAGCCTGTGAAAGTTCCATATCCACATGCAGCAAAGATCACACTGATAATCAGGGCAAATACCACTGACACATGAGTGACACGAGACCAGTTGTTTATTGTAGGCTCTTCCAGCGATCCATAAATTAAAAAACTATTATGGTGACAAATAAAGGCTGAAAGTACAGAATAAGATGTTAATAAATGTTATGCTATTCCTTATTATGGACAAACAACTAAATGTGATTTTGTAGTCTCTTGTAAGAGGCATTTAATTTTGTTTTTTTGGGATTGGGGACGTTGTTAGAAGAATATCACTTTCCAGAGGCAATACTGTAGAAAAATCTTTGTTTCTTTGGGCTAGATTTTTTTGTCAATTGACTATGAATGGGTGAAAAACGAAGTACATTAAGAAAGTTCTTTGCTTAAGTTTGGAATTTCCATGAATTATTTGCTTTCTCATCTAATGTCCATTCAAGATGAATACCACTTAGTGGCTGAAATATTAGAATATTTTATTCCTTCCATTAAGAACTCAGTGATGTGATGGAGGCAGCAAGGTCAGAGGACCCTCAACTATATTAACATCTGATGAATGTTGGCCATGGATTTATATAAATCAAGGGCAACTGCATACTTTGGTGGAAGAAAGCTTCACTCACTCTTAATATGAAGGAATTGAATATAGTATGAAAACAATATAAAATACATTTTTTCTGAGAACAAATAGCACTTTCTAGGCATACAGAAATCATGAAAATTAAAAATGTTGAATTCACAGAAAATTTCAAACTGAAATCATTCTGTTCAATGTCAATGATTTTTAAGAATATAATAAAATATACAAAAAAAGTTTGTTTGGCTCATCAAGGCTGCTTTTTCCCAAAAAAATACAATTTGCACTGTCATGGAAATTTCTATTGTTATTTGATGTCCTGAGGGATGTCCACAACAACCAACTTTCTCAAATATGACCCTGAAATTTCTCCCTGACTCTCTACCAAAGATACTCATAGTATGGAAATCTAGTGGTTATGGCACTCGACTAGCAACCCAGAGGTTGTGAGTTTAAATCCCACCATGACAAGTTGTGAAAACTGAATTTGATAAATCTGGTAATTAGTGGGCTTGCACGAAAAAAAATAGCCATGAAAGCTTCTGGATGGTCATAAAAGTTCAACTAGTTCATTAATGTCATTCAGGAAAGGGAGCCTACAACCTACATATGACTCCAAACCCAAACCCATGCTCTGCTTGGTGTGTCTACCAAGGAGTTGTAGAGCTTCCTCCTATGCTTATGAATGGGCCTGATGGTAACTGTTCCTCCAACTATGTGAAGAAAATAATGATTTAAATAGGCTACTGATTAATTCAAAATTTATTTACATCTGCAGACATTCCAATCTGATAATGCTTTCAGGTGCAGGCTATGCAACAGGCTCTTCACTTCTTTTGTTTTGAGATGAATTATACTTTCAAATTTCAGGATCTGCATCGACTACTATGCATTCACTTACCTTGGCCAAAATTGTGAGGTCATTTAAATGTTTCCAGCACTATAATGCTATTTGTGGTGTAGTTGATGTGGCACTGACTGCCTGAGACAACTCTGTCTGACAAAATACCTGAGCCACCCTTTTTGGGGGATACCTGTCCTAAGTACCAGAGAGGGGCTACTTGTGCCTATATCTCTGTGAACATTACCATCATGGAAGCTTCTCAGAATCTTGGGGCTTTGGTCACAGCGGAAACCTCTCATTGCTGCCCCTCCTTCTGCCATTTGAATCCTCTTCTTATGCTCTCACTTTCTCTTTCTCAGACATTTTTCTGTGTTTCTGGGCCATGCAGCAACTCTTTAGCAACGACAGCTAAACACCTCCCTCTCAGTGGTGGAGCACCAGTCAGGAGCATGATTACCACTTTAAACATGTACAGCATTTTAAATTAGTTCCTCCGACAAAAAAAATGCTGTTAGTATCACATGGGATGGCATAAATCCCTACCCTTCATGTTGTTGATGAGCCCAGGTAAATCTAACCCTGGGTGTTTGAAATAAAAAATGTTCAATTTCCTAGCACTATCTTTGAAAAACATAAAATTCACAAAAAATACATATTGAAGACTACGTTTTCAAATCCAACATGCTATATAATTAATACATATATAGTTTTATATTATTATAGAAAACTAGGAAAGGATATTCTTCAAGTAATTTCTTTAACAATTATTATTTTACATTAGTCAATAATCAATGACAAGTTGAGATAAAGTGTAATTGATACACTGTAGATAAATAAACAACAAAATGAACATTGATCTGTGACAAATATTTAGGACTTACCAAACGCCATAACTCCCACTGCTTGTACTGCATTTGGCTGTGCAAAGACCCAGGCTCCTTCTGTGGATGGACTGGAAGATAAATATCAAAGTCAAATAACAATGGTCTATAGTCTTCTTTCTTTACTAATTTCAGTGAAAATCTAGATACATAGTGGTTCAATACTTGTAGAAAGCAGTAACAGACTATTTGCCCATGTTCAGAGAACTCGGGGGAGATTTTCTGACGTCGGAGAAGGCGGGTTTGGAGGCGGGAAAGGTGGGAAAATCAGATTCAAAGAGGTCGGGTTCAGAACCCGCCTCCAACCCGTCTTCACGGCATTTTGCCGGTGCCGGTTTTGGAGGTCGGGAAACGCTCCCGCCTCCAGCTGGCCATTGCGCTATTAAACATCCTTAAATGCTCGTTAAGGGCTTCTCTAAACCTATTTTGAGAGGCCCTCGTGATTTTTCCAGCTTTTCGATGTGATCCACGCACCTCCTAAACCACGCCAGGTAAACCTGGCGGGTTGACTCGTGGGTGGCCTCCTCACTGCTGCAGGTCTAACAAGACATCGGTTATTGCAGCAAGGATTACCTGCAGGTGCCAGACCTTGGCTTTAAAAGATCTCTGAGCACTTTTAGAAGGCCTTCCGAAGTCGGAGGTGCTGCAGCTTGACTCCATCAACTGTGGGACCTCCTTGGAAGACCCTCTCCCCGCTTGCAATGAGCGCTTCCCCAAAGGAGGCATCTACAAGCAGCATGGGAACCATTCATTTTCTTTCTGCATGGACCTCAGATGAGGATGAGGAGCAGGAGGATCTGAGGAGGAGGAGGTCAGAGTGCTGGTGTATCGACCAGCGGCAGCGGCAGCACGCGAGCACATGGCTGCCCGGGATGCAAGGGATGAACTTATCATTGCCAGATTTGCATAGGTTGCCCAAGTTGGCACATGCCCTTTGCTCCAACCTAGGACATCATTGACAATGGACATGACTCTCTGGACTCCTTTCACTCAGGCCACCAAGCTGACAATGCAAGTGTGGCGGTGCCCGCAATGTGGAGCTGCCTAAGGCAAAAAAACAGATGGCATAACACCAACATTTTGGCTTCAAATCATTTTAATGCTTTCCAACAGGGATGGCATTTCATCAATACACAGAAACAGTCTCCCAATCTGCACACAGATCTGGAGGTTATATCCCTTGCCAGCTGTACCCACACAGCCTTGGTTTCTTTGACAGGCCTCTTCCTCCGAGATGAGTGGAAGAGCACCTCTATGCTAGCTGTCACCCCCTCCAACAACATTTGCAGTGCCTCATCCGAGAGCCTCGGGTAGGCCCTTGCCTTGAAATTGGACATAGTGATTTCTCAAAAGATGTTGGAGGTGGTGCAGGAGACGCAGAAATGCTGTGGAATTAGCCAAGGGAGCAAGAAGCCATAAAATCAGAGTGGAAAAGTGCTGTCAACAGAGGCGAGTTTCAGTCCCAAAACACTAATTGAGCAAGGGCATCCCACACCTCTGAAATCAAGCGGCCAATCATGGGAAAATCGCAAATTTTTGAAACCTATCAGTGGAGGCGGGTTTCAAACCCACCCAAACAGAAACCCACCTCCATCTCGCCTCCAGTGGGAAAATCTCCCCCGTAGTATTCAATTCAGACAGATCAGTGGACATCATGAGGAGATGGCTCCAGCAATGGTATGCATGGAGAAGCACAAAAGCAACTGGTTATGAAGCACATGAGTGGCAATTCTGTGCTATTCAACAGCATTGCAGACATTTCCTCTGAAAGCAATAAAGCAATGAAGCCAAATGACTACTACAGCAAGCTTCCAGGTCAGTTTTGTCAGTTATTTTAGCAAGCTGGCAGACTGTGTAATAGAACACCATGCAGAGACAAGCTGTTGTATTTAGGATGGGAAGACTGAAACAAAGCCCTTGCTGGATTCCAAGGGTGTGCTTCCTTGGAAAATCCTGAATTTATAAATACATTAATGAGCATTTTGAAATATATGAGTAAATTAATAATAGCCAGTGTGAATTTTTTAATGGCAAGTCATGTTTGTCAAATGTAATAGTATTTTTTAAAGAAGTGGCCAATTGGATAGACAAAGGGACTGCTGTAGATGTAGCCTCCATGGATTTTCAGAGAGTGCTTCACAGGAGACTCGTTTGAAAAATTCAAGCACATGGTGTTAGGGGAAAAATAGCTGCACAGACTGAAAGCTGGATCAGGAAACAGAGTTAGGGTAAATGGGTGTTGCTTGTGGTATTTTTTATACATTCATGGGATTAGGGCATCGCTAGCAAGGCCAGCATTTATTGCCCATCCCTAATTGCCCTTGAGAAGGTGGTGGTGAGCCGCCTTCATGAAACGCTGCAGTCCGTGTAGTGAAGATACTCCCACAGTGCTGTTAGGTAGGGGGTTCCAGGATTTTGACCCAGCGACAATGAAGGATCGGCGATATACTTCTAAGTCAGGATGATGTGTGCCTTGGAGGGGAACTTGGATGTGGTGGTGTTCCCATGTGTCTGCTGCCCTTGTCCTTCTAGGTGGAAGAGGTCGTGGGTTTGGGAGGTGCTGCCGAAGAAGCCTTGGCGAGTTGCTGCAGTGCATCTTGTAGGTGGTACACACTGCAGCCACGGTACGCCAGTGGTGGAGGGAGTGAATGTTTAAGGTGGTGGATGGGGTGCCAATCAAGCGGGCTGCTTTGTCCTGGATGGTGTCGAGCTTCTTGAGAGTTGTTGGAGCTTCACTCATCCAGGCAAGTGGAGATTATTCCATCACAGTCCTGAATTGTGCCTTTTAGATGGTGGAAAGGCTTTGGGGAGTCGGGAGGTGAGTCACTCTCCGCAGAATACCCAGCTTCTGACCTGCTCTTGTAGCTACAGTATTTATGGGGCTGGTCCAGTTAAGTTTCTGGTCAATGGTGACCCCCAGGATGTTGATGGTGGGAAATTCAGCGATGGTAATCCCGTTGAATGTCAAGGGGAGGTGGCTAGACTCTCTCTTGTTGGAGGTGGTCATTGCCTGGCACTTGTGTGGCACGAAAGTTACTTGCCACTTATCAGCCCAAGCATTGAATGTTGTCCAGGTCTTGTTGCATGCGGGCACGGACAACTTCATTATCTGAGGAGTTGCGAATGGAACTGAACACTGTGCAGTCATCAGCAAGCATCCCCATTTCTGACCTTATGATGGAGGGAAGGTCATTGATGAAGCAGCTGAAGATGGTTGGGCCGAGGACACTGCCCTGAGGAACTCCTGCAGCGATGTTCTGGGCTGAGATGATTGGCCTCCAACAACCACAACCATCTTCCTTTGTGCTAGGTATGACTCCAGCCAGTGGAGAGTTTTCCCCCTGATTCCCATTGGGAGTCCTTGTGCACCAGTCGCTGAAGGTAAGCATGCAGGTGCAGCAGGCGGTTAAGAAGGCAAATGGTATGTTGGCCTTCATAGCGAGAGGATTAGAGTACAGGAGCAAGGATGTCTTGCTGCAGTTGTACAGGGCCTTGGTGAGACCACACCTTGAGTATTGTGTGCAGTTTTGGTCGCCTTATCTGAGGAAGGATGTTCTTGCCATGGAGGGAGTGTAGCGAAGATTTACCAGACTGATACCTGGGATGGCAGGAATGACGTATGAAGAGAGATTGGGTCGATTAGGCTTATATTCGCTAGAGTTTAGAAGAATGAGAGGGGATCTCATTGAAACTTATAAAATTCTAACAGGACTAGACAGACTAGATGCAGGAAGGATGTTCTCGATGGCGGGGGAGTCCAGAACCAGAGGTCACAGTCTAAGGATAAGGGGTAAGCCATTTAGGACTGAGATGAGGAGGAATTTCTTCACCCAGAGAGTGGTGAACCTGTGGAATTCTCTACCACAGAAGGCAGTTGAGGCCAATTCATTAAATATATTCAAGAAGGAGATAGATATATTTCTTAAGGCTAAAGGGATCAAGGGATATGGGGAGAAAGCAGGGACAGGGTACTGAATTTGGATGATCAGCCATGATCTCATTAAATGGCGGAGCAGGCTCGAGGGGCCGAATGGCCTACTCCTGCTCCTATCTTCTATGTTTCTATGACTTCAATTTTACTAGGGCTCCTTGATGCCACACTCAGTCAAGTGCTGCCTTGATGACAAGGGCAGTCACTCTAACCTCACCTCTGGAATTCAGCTCTTTTCTTCCATGCTTTTCCCCTTTGACAGTACTGGCTGGTCCAGTTTCTTTAGCTCAAATCTGTCTTTCTAAAGTTAAATGCCAACAACTGAAACATTCTCATTTTTATCATAGACTTAACTTTAAACTCCACCCTATGGTGATCACTGTTGTCAAAGTGTTCTCTGATTCAGATCTGTTCTAGTATCTCCTTGTTGTTGATTATATGAAGTCCAATTGTGTATTCCTTGACCAATTATTCCATATAAAAATCCAATATTGTGACCAGGATTATGTTTTCACGCCTATTGTGCCCTTTCTAGATTGGTAAAGCTGAAGTCATTGATAACAGCTGTCTGTGTTCCTGTACACATTTCCCTTATTTGACGACAAATTTCTTGGTCCAATGCCTCCTCCTGAACTCGTGGTCTATAGCTCACTCTTTCATACCAGGGTTTCAACCTTATTCATACCCAAACCAGATAGCTACATCTTCCTCTTCATCCACTGAATATGCATCTGCCTGGACCTCCCCTTTATCCTGATGCATGCTTACTGCTTCTTGCACAGTGAAGTTGTGCGACACGCATCAGACGGTGACTAATGTAGAGATGGTTACTGGGGTGTGTCAGAGGAATCCCCAATTGGTCCAAGCAATGGAATCTTTGCATGAGCATCCCAATGGTGTGCTCAACACTAGTTCGAGTTGAGGCATGTGCTTTGTTGTATTTCCACTTAGCTGTTATTTGGGGGTTTCTCAGAGGGGGAGGGGTGATCATCCCAGGGTGGGGAGGGTAGCCCTGGTCCCCTAGCAGCCATCCATCCAGTTCCTGGTACTTGCAAATAATTCAGGCATGGTGAACAACAAGCACAAAATAAAGGTATCATGGCCGCTTCCAGTATATCAGGCATTGAATTGTATGGTGATGTTTCTCTGGCCCAACACCATTTGCACATTAATATAATGGGATGGGAATCCTTCCCTTAACATGTGCTATGAGATTCATGTGACATATGGGTGCCACCCACCATGCCCTGCATTTTGTAAACCCTGCCTTGTACAGCTAATGGCACCTTTCCACAGGGAAGGTGTTGACCCTTGCAAATATGGTTCTGGCCACTTGTTTGATTCATCTACAGATGGAAGACTGGTAGGTGGAATGTTTTTCTATTTAAAAAGCACTATATAAATGCAAATGTTGGCTGGCATATGTCCCCTTCAGTGACTTCATAGCATCATAGAAACATAGAGCATAGAAGGAGGCCATTCAGCCCACTGTGCCTGTGCTGGCTCTTTGCAAAAGCTATCCAATTAGTCCCACTCCCCTGCTCTTTCCCCATCGCCGTGCAAATGTTTCCATTTCATGTATTTATCGATTTCCACTTCAGGTAGTTATTCAAACTTGGAAGGTTGCATTGAAGTTTAATGTAATGGTGACCTTCACAGCTGAGATTAGCTGCCCCTGTTGTCAAAGTTGTCTGCAGATTGGCCTGAAGAAGATGGCATAACTACAAGTAAATTTCAGCTGCAAGCTAGAATGTTGTAGGTAAAAGAATGGTAACTAAAAGTCTTGTAATGCATAAAATGTCGTATAAACAGCAGTAGGACAAAGGAAGATGCAACTGAAACTAAATAGTAAGTTTAAAAAAAAACCTTTACAGGAAATTATGGTGCAGATTTTGCTGACAAAATAACAGTGTCTGAACGGTGCATGACATTATTTATGTGCAAACCAGCCAGCAACTTGTGACGAGGAAGAGATATCCTGTGAATTGTGAATCGCCACAAGTTGCTGGCCGACTTGCGCCGCTCCACCATCAGCTTTGCGAAAACGTATCTTGCCGTTCACCTCCCCATGATTTTCATGAAGTTACTTCTTTTTGCATATTAATTGTCCAGTAAACTCGCCACAGAAAGTTAAGTCTAGTGATTAAGAGTGTAAGTACCTTTTTAGCGATATGATAATTATTAATGGTTGCCAAGCAACCTCTCTCGCCCAGAAAGTGAACAATTAAAAGTGTGGAGTCGCATTCCTTCCAGTTGTGAATTGTTTTAGGAGATTTTAAAAATGTCAATTTTTTTTAAGTTCTTACTTTTCCTTTCTGTCTTTCTTTTTCTCTCTCTTTTAATCCAATCCTTCTTTCCATTTCTTTATTTCTCTTTTTGTACCTGATTTGACATTGAATTCACCCACTCTAATTCACCCTCTTTCTCAGTCCTTCCTCTGTTTATTTCTCAATCCTTTAATCTCATTGGTTAAGGAGATACACTGTTTGTCCCATTGTTCACCAGATCCCAGATGCCCTGCTGCCCTCGCTGCGCTGTTATCAGCTCGCACTTCCAGCAACTTTGTGGGCAAAAACTTCTAAAACCTCAATGTGCACAAATTAGTCTAACTAACAGGGCACACCACGAGATGCTCCGCTCCAGCAAAATCTGGGCCAATTGTATTGTTTTAACCCCTTTACAAACGATATTGAAAATGTTTAAGCCTATTGCTACAGGCCAAGTTATACTAAAGCTCTTGGCCTTGTTTCATATGAATGAGTTGTGCTACAGGAGCAAAACCAATGAGAGAAAAGTGAAATCCAGCATGAGAGTCATCAACATTATTTTTAAAGGTATAATGACATTCATATTTGTCTCATAAAATGGGCAAATTGTCTCACTGCAAGACACAGAACACTCCACGTCAGGTGCTGAGCTTCTGCACCCGATTTTACAATGCACATCCCTGAACAGGGAGGCTCTGCACCAAACATGGTCTTGCAAAATGTATCCTTATGTCTCACTGTATTGGGCAGGCTGTACTGCAGCTATTCACAGGTGTGATCCCATACTGAATCACATGGTGTAGTTATCTAAATTGATTGCAAACTGCAATGCTAATTTTATTTAGTGGTATATCATAATACAGCTGTTGCTTTAGTGATGGACAATGCAGGATGGGAAAGTATGATGGGAAAGGGATTGCAGTGACATTCACATTTCCTTTATTGTACTGGCAATATGATTATAGAATCTTTCAATAAATTAAGCATCAGATCAGCATCATAAATAATTTAACTTCTTAATGGATTAGTTTTGGTTCTGTGCCAATATTGACATGAAACTAAGAGGCAGAGAACAAATTTTCGGGGTTCCCTGACTGATTGGGAAATAGCTGCTTTCATACCTTACATTATTCTTGACAATTCTTCCCCAATACAATACTCAACAAAATAATAATTCATTTAGCTGCTGAATATTTATTTGGTAGTGCTTATTTCTACTTTGCAATATCAACTGTAATAGATTTTTAGCACATGGTACTGCAAAAAGTGCATGCCATCAGCATTGGTGCAAACTGCCAGCCCATATAAAATCTGACCCTGTGACCCTCTGAGGTGAAAGTGAATCATAACAGAACTTGTTCAATATTTCAGTTCAGAACCAGTTATAAATTATAAAGACAAACATTCTACAAATCATAAATCAAGAATAACACTGCTTGAAGAGGTACACTTTAAATTTTCTGATTTCAATGTTTTGTGTAGCACAACACGTCGTTTTGTTTGCAATAACTAAACCCATAATTTCCTGTTGTCAACTTTGGGTTGAATCACTGATCAATAATTAAATGCCAAAAGAAATTATAGTAAAATCATGAGCAGTCATGCACATGCTCCATGCTAACTGAACTACCTTTATCTATCTCTCCTCTTCACTTCAGTTACTCTCTCTCCATACTCCATTACTTATTTCCTTACTTTTTTTTGCTTTTAACTGACCTTTCTTACTCTTCTGTTTTACCACACCCCTCCCTGCCCCCCTCTTGTTTTCCTCTACATGACTTTCTTGCCATTTTCTGTTGTGTTTGTCGACCAAGGATGGGGTGGGGGGGTTGGAGTTGATGGGGCACTGAAGAACTCGAAAGAGTAGGCTTTCGGAAGAGATGGAAACCTAAACAAATGAACAACTCTTTTACATACCTCACCAAGTACAATGAGCACCAAATAAGTCCACTTCCTCAACCCACTGAAATAATGTCTAACTGTGTTGCATGTGTGATTGAAGGAAGGAAAGAGTTCTGGAGAAAACCAAATGTGTGCAGTTCTGCTCAGTTAGGAACATGTGACTGACATGAACTCAGCCAATTGGAAGAAACCATGGAACTGCAGTTGACCTCTGTGCCTTTTAATAACAATTCAAATCATGTCACATGTGACTCCAGTGACACGGGCACAACATTACCTACCACTAATGCCAATGTTAAATATTGACACAATTTTTCCAGACATACTCAGCTATATTATTGATCTGGTCACATTTAAACCTTCAAAAGGAGTTCCATTTTATCTTTAAAACTAGACTAAAATTTCATTTCTTGTGAAGAGATGTTGCTTGAACTACAACTGAACCTTCAAACCTGCATTCTACGTAGCACTCCACGCAAAACTGTTGGCTAGATACAGTTGCCATAGTTACAAGATCACCATTATGAAGCTCTCTTTTCCACACATTAATTCCAGAGATTTTAACAGGGAGGTACTATAAAGCATGTCAGGAAGCAATGATTAATAATTTATTGCATTTCACTTAAATTAAATGGGAAAAACATATTTCTAAAGCTTCTTGTGTGCAGTGTTAATGTTAATGTTTTGTTTCACTGAACTGCACATTAGCTAAACATTCTGCTGTAGTTTTATTTTATACACTTCAGTTTTCCTAAATGTTTTATGATTTTCAAAGAAACCAGAAAATATCTATTATGTAACATCCACTAGTTATCTAAGCTGATTTCATCTACAAGCAAAAACACAGAAAACAAAGCTGAATGTGTAAATGTCAGAACTCACGACTAAATGTCTTTCATAACTAATGCTATTCAGAAAATGCAAAGATTGAAAAGACTACTGAGCCATTTCTGAAAAGTTATTGTAGTTGTAAAGCTTTTAAACATAAAATGATTAGCATTTTCCATCCTCCCACTCAGTAGAGCTGCTGACATATAACATTTTAAATTCTTAGTCATCTTTGCATGGCTTGAATTAATGCTTCTACCCTGAAGGGTTTGCTTCCTCAATTTTGCTGGGCCGATGAGTATTATTGTAAACAATGTTTTCTCCCACCTCTTTTTTTAATTATTTTTTCTTCCCATGGCCTAGAAATGCAGCACTGGTGTGTTGCTAGACTACACTAATTTATTCTATTTTGTAGCCAGGCTTACTTCCAATATTACCACTTAGGTACCAGGCATGCAGCTGCCATGTCTGTTTGCTTTTAATGTAAATAACATTTGATTTCTGGCAGCCCTGGCAATGTATGTCTATAGTTAAACTATACATAGCAACTACCTACCTGATAACCATGACAATTTTACAATGCCTTTCAGTGGCATGTGCAACAATGGTAGATGTACTTGCAACAACAACTTACATTTTTCTGACAGCTGTAATGTACAGAAAGTCCCAAAGCACTTTACAGGCCAGTAATAAGAGTGGAATGCTGAGGCAGGGGAGAGAGTTTAGGAGGAGTGACTGAAGGCTTGGATGAGAACATGTTTTGAGAAGGTAGAAGAGCAGTGAAAAGCAGTGAAGTGAAAAGGTTATCAAGACAGTTCCAGAGAGCAGGGCCTGGTTGGCTGCTGCCACTAATGGTGGGATGAAAGAAGGAGGCTAGAGTCGGAAGACCGAAGGGTGTTGGAGGGAAAATATGTCTGTATGAGATCACAAAGGTTGCAAGGTTATGGAGGGATTTGAAGTCAACTGAGAATGGGGATTTTAAATGTAATGTATTAGGGGACAGGGACCCAGTATCGGTCCATGATGATAGAAGTATTGGGTAATCAGGACGGAATACGTTAGGATATAGGCAGCAATGTTTTGGACAAATCAGTTTATGGAGTGAACAAAGTCCAGTTGGAAGACTATTAAAATAATTGAGTCTGGAGGTGGCCAAAGCATGGATAAAGATTTTAGCACCAGAGGGGCTGTGGCAGGGTAGAACCAGGCAATGTTACAGGGAGATGGAGGTAAGCAATCTTGGTGATGGAGAGAATGTGGGTTTGCAGCTTAGTTCAAGGTTGAATAGGGTGCCAAGATTTTGCCTGGTCTTGTTTAGCTTGAGTGAGTGGTGTGGGAATGAGAGTCCATGCTTTCTGAGTACTTCGCCGTCCGGTGTTACCTGTGGGACAAGCACACGTTGGGTTAAGCTCTGAAGCTAAATTAAAACAGCTTTTTGCTGACCATGGGGTTGTAAGTTGTGCACTGTACAAGGGGGTGCAAGATACGAGCATCTCTGCAGATAAAGAGGATGATGGAATATCTAAAGTAAGTGCTCAGCAATGTCTGTGATGATCTGGAATATGTCTGGCTGATCGCTTGTGCTCATGGGGAATGGGACTGAGTTAACTAAGGTAACGTACCCGTGGTAACAGGATAATTGGAAGGGATTAAGAAGGGCAAGGTGCATCTTTCTGGGTCCATGTTCTGTAGATTCTGCTGTCACCTGCATGTATCTTTACTTCACTATGATTTATTGATAATATGCATGGAATGTAATGATCAAAGGTAAAAATGGTATATAAGCATGAATGAATCACTATATAGCAGCACTCATATGGGAATTGTGAGTATGGCGTCTCACTAAAGATCTGGTCTTGTATTGTTACTCTGTTATTTAAGGTAACAAAATGAATTTGAACGAGAAAGCTGCCCAACAAGTGGCCAGGGAAAGGGTCAGTGGCATGGGAGCAGAAATTGTGGTTGGCACTGAGAACAATAGCTTCAGTCTTCTTGATGTTCTGCTGAAGGAGGTTATGACTCAGCCATGATGAAGGAAGGAAGTTAATTAATCAATTCAAATATATGGAAGATTACCCTATGCCTGCACATGCCTGCACTGAAGGCCAGCATAACGATGAAGGAAACAAGGCAACCAAGAGACTTGGGAGTTGATGGTGTCAAGAAGGGAAGAGAAACCTTTGTTTTATAGAAATGTACAGCACAGAAGGAGGCCATTTGGCCTGTTGTGCCTTTGTTGGAGATGCCTGGCTGCTTCTGGATAAGTAGGAGTGGTATCACCCACAAGGGAAGTCTCAGAGGGCTGGACAATGGAGGAGAGGCAATGAAGACAGTGTGATCAACTATGTCAAATGCTGTGGAAAGATCCTACTGATTCATTTCACTTGATGGGAAGAAAGTGTTGAGGTGAGCATGAAAGTCAAAATGATTGCAGTTTTGACCCACGTTGCTCTTGGCTATATTTTGAGATTTTGGTGCTGGGAGTGTTAATACCCATTTTGGGGTTTATTAATAATATGAACATTCTTCATGTAAAATACCATGCGCTTTTCACTTGGAACAATCTTTCATCATTTTTTGCTTGACTCACATGAAAAACCATCACCAGCTCCGCAGGCTCACCAGTGGTTAATCCCTCACCCGATGATAACTCTTTCTCCTCACTGGCTACTTCCTCCTGTGTGGGTGTCTCTGTGCTGGTGCTTGCACAAGTAAGATGCCATGACGCAGTTGGTGAGGAAGTAGCAGCAGTTGAGGCTTTCTATCTGGCAGCAAATTTCCCAGTGGTAATATCTGGGCGGTCGTCATCATGGCCAGGCTCTTTCTGCAAGGCACATCCAATGATGTGAAATACAGAAGAGCTTGTTTAGCTGCGCACACAGTGACATTCCTCTTGAAGGAATAGTGACTAAGTGTAAGAGCATTGCAAGACTTTGAGAAAGCACATAAAGCTGAGACTACCTCGGAGCATTTCCCAGCTTTTACTAATCTTCTGTTGCCACTGTGCCTCCAACCTCACTCTCTCCCACATGTTCTCATGTCTGCCCGCTTACAATTTGTAGTGCTTCTTCTTCATGTGCACTCAGGGTTTTCAGTGCTGTTGGTCCTCCCCATGTTATATTTTTGTGGTACTGACTGTAGGCCACTTTTTCCTTGGAAAGGAGAGAAGACAATATTAAGGGCATATAAGTGGCATGGACACTTTCCCCCATATGAGTGCCTGCATCCCATGATGATGAAATGTGGAGATGCAGTGTGCCTTCAATTAAGTATCCTAGAAGGCTAGTAGAAGGCTATGGGAGCTGCCAGTGTAGTTTTGAGTAAGAAAGGTGTTTGAGTGTTTGCAGAGGTTTCCCTTTGCAGAAGTGAATTCCCCTGACACCCAGATGCTGAGAGAGAAAGAATATGATGCATAAGGATCTGAGTGAAGGCTGCGTGTTTACTGGCAATGGTGCCTTGTCTTACCTTGGTCATCCCTGTGAAGTCACTGACCCTCTTCCTGTGTGGCAGTTCTTGGAGTGGTGCAGATTAACTGATTGGAGAGAGGTGGAAGAGGCAGGACAGCCTTTATCACCATCTTATGGGGCTTCCTATTTTCATTCTGCCTCTTCTGGCTCTCATTTTAGCCAGCATCATCTCCAGAGACGCATCGGAGAATCTGGGGGCTCTTGCAGCTGCAGAACCCCCCACACCTCCCCCTCCCCACTATGGATGCTGCTGCTGCTTATGCTTCAGATAGTGCTGATCTTCTTCTTCCTGATGTTCAGAAAGTGATTCTGCCCTTTGGCTGCAGCTTGGTAAAGGCTGCACCAGAACTGAATTTCCCCTCTTCATAGCAGTGGTAAATCCATCAGAAACTGTATCCTAGTGAAGGATTTCGCTGGCAAACCAACTGGAGGAGAATTCAGCATGCGATATCACTGTAAATTATTTTTGCTGTTGTTGTTGTTGTATGTAATGTGGCAATGTTAAGCCAGCTACATCAGTTCTGGGGCTCCTAAGAACTTGCACACATTATTAGAAACCATAGCCATAACATACAAGGCTACGGACCAAGTGCTGGAAAATGGGATTAGAATAGACAGGGCTTGATGGCCGGTGCGGACACGATGGGCCGAAGGGCCTCTTTCTGTGCTGTATAACTCTATGGGGTAAAAATTCAGTTGGTTGCGCCTCCCGTTAGCGCCTTAAGAGGGCGCTAATGGGGCGCAAAGCCGCTAACGCCCGGGCGCAGCGATGTTTGCGCCGCTCGGGAACTTAACTAGAGATTGTGCGGCGGCGCTAAACTTTACCGCTGCGACCACCTGCACGCGCAGATTGTGACGTCATTCCATGGTGCAACGCCCTTGTGGCGCCCCGGAGCGGAAATTGAGTGGCGCCCCCTGCCTTACCGCCTGGCGCATCCAACGACCAGAAGACTGGAACGCTATCAATCGCTGTGGGGCTGGGGGGGGGGGCGCTATTTAAAGGGGGCCTCTTCCTGTCTTTTATTGTTGGTGGCATTTTTGAACTACGCATTTTGAGAGAGAGAGGGAGAGACTTCTGGAGAGATTCAACGTTGTGTGAAGGAGTTTTGGGTACTGAGCAGCACTTTGCAGGTTCATTTTGATTTGCCATTCCTTGTATCGATTTAGCAGAGACTGTGGGAGCTGCACTCTGAGCTCTTTGCCTGGTACTCTCCATTGTTCTTTCCAGCACATTTGATGTGCAAGTCTCTCTAGGCCGAGATTCAAGGCTGCAATGAACAGGATGTGGATGGAAAGCAAGATTAACCATCCCCTTTAAGAACTGGCCCGTGCCATTGTGTGTGTGTTCCATTGCTGACTGACATTACATGAGCTTCGCCAGCGCTCTGAGTTAGCGCCTCACTCCTTGGCCTTTGCACCTTAAGACAGGTGTGCAGCGCTTGATTTAGCGCTCCACTCACCTCCCGGGGCGGTAAAAGTGAAGTTTCCAGTCAGTGCCGATAATTAGCGCCAGGCGCTAATATTTGCGTCCAGACGATATTTGCGCCCCAAATGGGGCGCGACCTAATTTTTCCCCCATATGACTCTATGAAACCCTGCAGCTTTTGGGATTCCAGTTGCTGGTTTGTTCCAAAATTCATGTACTTGGACGTGGCTTTTAGGCTCTGTGGACCAAATAGCAGATCACCCATTGGATTTCTCCAGTGGGACCTGGAAGCTACTTGTCGCATAGAAACTGAGAGCTATCATTAGCCTATCTGCCACAGGAAGAGCAATACTAACTGAAATCTGTAACTGCAACTCACTGTTCAGGAGGTGGCATAGTTCAATAAGCATCTCAGGACAATTTTTGGTTTTGCACGCACTGCTGATTTGTCGGGGACAGGTAGGTGCTACTTATCCCATACACATTTCCTGGGAGTCATTGTTTTGGGTGGTCTTGAGCTCTCTGTGAAGCCACTGCTTCTGCTTTGTTCTCTGTCTCCTGCAGCAGTACAGAACATTACATACTGTTGCTGTAATGTTCACCAGAATGTTTACTTATCCTGGAGATACAAGGGTAAATTCAGTCATCCTCTACTCTCAGCAGAGATCCACCATCGAAGAGAAAGTGGGTCGGAGATAGCGCTACAACACTGTGGTGATGATTCTCTGTCCTGCACTTCCTTCAAGTGCCACTCATCACTGAGATTGTGATATTTATGGAATTGAATTTATAGAATAATGGAAACTAGTGGAGAATTTATTGCATCCAAAATAGCCCTTAATTTGCAGTGGGTATTAAAACAAAGACAGAATGTTGTGCTAATAAATTATGTTTTCACAGGGGAGAAAACCTCAAATAGCACAAAAGCTGCAGGCTGACACTGACAGCACTTTCCCACCAAGTTTTCCACCCTTTTATATGGCAATCTTTTAGGCTCAAGCAGCGAAAAACATAGATACATTAATTATCAGTTTACGTTAGTACTGTGCATGTGTATATCAAAACCTTATAGTTTGACAAACCTGCAAATTGACAGTATAATTTTGTATATTTATCCCTGAGAACCATTACTCTTTAAAGTGGCACAGTCTTCATGAAAAAGCATGTGGAAAACCTTGGCCTAGAAATTAGCCCATTTACCACCACGAGTTTTCGCCGTGATCTGGTCAAAAAATGGCGGCCGCCACTCTAGCGCCATTCTCTGGCACGGGACTCGGCAGCCACCATCTGGGTGAGGGCTACCGATAATAGTGCTGGCCCTGGAAATGTAAATTAAGAGATGGTAACGTCACCTCAGCGAACTTGGACCTTAGCGCTGAGTTCAGCACTGAGTCCTAAGCTCGCCATGAAAACCCAGCGTTCAGCAGACTGACAGAGACGCTGTCAGCACCTCTTAAAGGGACACACACATCTTTCAGGTAAGTTTGCATTTAAGCTTTTAGACTGGATTTATTTTATTTTATTGAAGTAGTGGCTTGATGCAATACATGTTAAAAGTTTTTTAAGTGTGCAGGGAATGCTGCTGGATGCTTGCAAGGTGTTGGATGGTAAAGGAAGGTCTCTGAGAAGACAGAAAATGCTGAAAATACTCAGCAGGTCAGGCAGCATCCGTGGAGAGGGAAGCAGAGTTCACGTCTCAGGTCGGGGTGCTGCCTGATCTGCTGAGTATTTCCAGCATTTTATGCTTTTATTCAGATTTACAGCATCCGCTCGCAGAGAGAAGAGGAAAATGCAGAAGAGCAAGACGCAGAAGAGGAGGAAGCAGACAGCCCCTTTCTGGCTGGGGTATCCAGGATGGAATCATCCACCTGCAGTACCAGTGACCACAACCCCATTTCCCCTTTCAACATTAGTCCCACACCTTACCTTCCCTCTGTTACTGGCCATCACAACATCCTCTTGGCCACAATACTGAAATAAAAGCCACCACAAAGCAAACTTTCCAATCTAACTTTATACATCTAACCATCCAATATGACATCAAGAAATCAACTCATTACCCTTATGCATTCCCTTAGTGACTGTCCTGTGTGTGCCTTTGCTTATCCTACTGATGTCATGCAGTGCTACCTCAGTGGCTGCAGCATGACTGGTGGAAGGCTGCTGACTTTCAGTGAGGGACACTGCAAAAGACCTTGCTGGTCGACCTTGAGGAGCTGGTGGCTGGGAGTGTCAAATCGAGTGATGGTATTTCTTCTTCTTCTTGTCAGCTGTGGCTCAGTTGGTAGCACCCTTGCCTCGGAGTCAGAAGGGTGTGGGTTCAAGTCTCACTCCAGAGACTTGAGCACAAAAATCTAGGCTGACACTCCAGTGCAGTAGTGAAGGAGTGCTGCATTGTTGGATATGCCGTCTTTCAGATGAGACGTTAAACCGAGGCCCCTTCTGATCACTCAGGTGGACGTAAAAGATCCCATGGCACTAGTCGAAGAGGAGCAGGGGAGTTACCCCCAGTGTCCTGGCCAATTTTTATCCCTCAATCAACATGACTAAAAAACAAACAGATTATCTGCTCATTATCACAGTGCTGTTTGTGGGAGCTTGCTGTGCGCAAACTGGCTGCCGCGTTTCCTACATTACACCAGTGATTACACTTAAAAAGTACTTCATCCAGTGGTCGTGAAAGGCGCGATATAAATGCAAGACTTTTTTTTTCTTCTTCACTCTCCTCTCCCTCTTCTTGGTCACCCACTGGCTGGGCAGGCTGCATTTCTTGGGTGTGTGAAATGAGGAAGGCACAAGGGTGGAGTTGTGGTGAGGGGCGGGTGGGAAAGCAAGAGGTGCATGTGAGAAGGAGGATAACATATGAGGATACCAGCATCTTGTATCCTTTCAGCCTCGCCGCTGGCCAAGGGCTCAGCCATGCCCCGCCAAGAATGGACAGCAACGTCTCCTCCAAAGGGGTGAGGTGAAGCTAGGAATGGGAGGTGTGCCTCATGTTTGATAGAAATTGTTGGCAGTTGAGTGATTGGTGGTGTGGGGGTTGGGGGGGGGGGGGGCGGGAGTTGTGCAATGAGAAATGTGTGAGGCTAGTGATGCAGTTGGTATGAGATGACTTTTGAAGATGTATTCACTGACCTTGACCATTGGTCGAAGGTCGTGAAGCTTCTTTGGGCACTGGAACCAGGTCATGGGGACAACACTGCTGGCAGTGATGGCCTTGGTGATGTGGTCCCACATCGTTCTTTCTGGAGGGCCTCCTGGCTCCTGTGGGTGGAGGGCCTCCTGGCTCCTGTGGGTAGAGGACCTCTCTTGCAGTGTTGACCCCCTGCACAAAGCTGGAGTTCTGCGTGCGAGACTCTGGGTGCCCCTTCCCTGGCTTGCTGAGCCATTTGTGTTAGTGCTGAAGCACTTTTCCCATTTCTGTAGGTGCAGAAGGGAATTCAGCTTGAAGAGCTGAAGACTCCCATTTGGGAATTTTTTTTAATGTTCATTTTCTTTCAGAAGGCAGCTGAGCTGTAAGGGCTAAAAACTGCATATTTTTACATCGTTTCTATTTTTTTCATTTCAGAAGGCATTGCCCTTTTAAGAAAACAACAATGCATTGCTCTTTTAAGAATCCCACAATGCTTTGTGAAAGCACAGCCTTGTTTTCAGAGGCTGTTCTAGCTGTACCAGTGCTTGGGCACGCCGCATTGGTGCCTGCTGCCGGGACTAACGCCACCAGGACGGCGTTCCAGGGTGAATTAAGCGCTGGATAATGATAATAGTCCCCAGCACCAATTTTTCGGTCCTGCCAGCGCCACTATTTTCGGCAGCCATTAACTGCCGGTGGCACCGGCAACTTTTGCAGCGACCATGAATTTCTAGGCCCTTTTCTTTAATGAACTCCACAATGATTTAAATCATGAAGTGAATACAAAGTTCTTTTGGCCCTTTCTTCTTGCCAATTAAAAAATGCTTGCCAAACATCACCACTGTAAACACAGCTTACTTTTACTCACCAAGAGTGGGCGAGACTTTTCTGCAAATGAAATAGGGCTCTTGCAATCACAAATAGCTTTTGCAATGATTGATAACTGCTATGTAAATAAATTTGCTGCAATGACTAATGGAAGAAAATGGAATTGGAAGGCAGCAGATTTTCTATCAGTAGTAAATTTGGTGCTTTTTATCGAAACATCGTTCAGTGCTACTTGTTAAATCAGAGATAAAAGCAAGAAAACATCTGAAGTTTAATCTCTCCTGCCTTCCACCTTATCACAGACCTTCCCCTTTGTTCTTTCCTCCCCTCCCAGGAGCCTTTTCCCTGCCTCTGCACTTGCTGAAAAGTTATTGGGCCGAAAATTGATCCCGGGACGCGAGAGTACGCACTGCGTACTCTCGCGTATTCCCACTCCAATTGCCGGTTTTCTGCATGCCCTGCGCATGCGCTGAAAACCGGCAATTGCTCTTCCGAAAAGGGGGCGGGGCTTGAGTGCATCGCGTGCGCGCTACAGGCTGCGCGCACGCTGTGCACTTCATGCTTTGGACGCGCAGGTAAGTAGGGAAGATTTTGGAAATGTAAAAAGGAGGAGTAAGACCCGCTTTTAAGAAGGTAAGTAGTGAATTAAGTATTTTTTTGATTTTTTTTTTTACAGGTATATCTTTTTTATAGACTTTAAAGACAGGTAAGTTTATTTTTATAACTTTTTAAAAGATTTTAAATTTTTTCAAAAATTTAATTTTTTATTTAAAATGGTTAATTTAATTAACTATACTTATTTTATTAATGTGATGGTTTTTTTTTTTAATTTAATTGAGGTTTAGCTGTTATTTTGGGGGGGGTGTAAGATTCATAAGTCTCACAGCCATGCTGTGAGACTTATGAATGGAAGATGGTGTGCTGCCATTGGCTCTAACTGAGTCACGTGATCCCACAGCTCGCACGAATTAACTACGCCGCTGGGATACGCAAGCCCAGCACAGCTGATGTCTGGAACATCAAGTTCGTGCGAGCTGGATCAGAAAAAGCATAAGTGAGGTGAGACATCGCGGGGAAGGCTTACCCACGCGGGAACAGAGCGAGATCAATTTCTGGGCCAGTATATCTCTAACTTTTTCCAGTTCACAGATGCTGAGTATTTCCAGCATTTTATGTTTTTATTTCAGATTTCCAGCATCTGCAGTATTTTGCTTTATATGGGGGAAAAAAATTGAGTTGCGCCCCCTTTGGAGCGCTAACTTCACCGGGGCACTACTTTTAACGCCCCGAAAAAATTAGTGACCCTGTGGCCAAAAGCGCCCCAAGAGGGAAGCGGGGCGCTACTGGAAGCGCCCCGCCTCCCTCTTGGGGCGCTGCGAGGGAATATCGCGGTGCGACGTGCTGCAGGTCGTCCTCCCCTTCTTAAAGAGGGGCCTTGCGCAGCGCGACCCGGGGCCCAGCTGGGCCACCAGGGATCGGAGTGTCGGCAAAAGAGCCCGGCACTCAAGAGAAGTGCCAGGCTCACAGAGCGCAGCTGGCATTCCGCAGGGGGGTTGAAGAGGAGGCCGGGAACGGCAACGGGGGCAGGTGCTGGCAGGCGGCCAGCAACAAAAATGGCCACCCGACACCTCGCCTTTAATTAGCGCCGCCCCGGCTGCAGGTAGGCCCCCCTGACCCTGTCGGACATAGTGTCCGGCGGTAAGTCAGGGGACGCTACCGAAGATCGCGAGCGGGGCACTGCGCACGATGATGACGTCATCGCCGGTGGCACAGTGCCGCGGGGCGCTAACGGTTACCGTCGCCGCTAACCTCCCGCTGAATTTCGCGGGAGGCATTGGTGGCGCCGTGCCCGGGCGCTGGTTGCTTTGTGCCCCCCGTTAGCGCCCTCTTAGGGCACCAACGGGAGGCACAAAGCAACCGAATTTTTCCCCCATGAAAGGTTAGTTCTGCTATACTCCGAATTTGAGAATATTCAAAAATCAACATATTTACTGTGACCTATTGTAACTTTATTTCCAAATAACAACAATTTTGTCCCCTGTTAAAATAGTACTGTTATTTCAGAACTACCATGACTGAACTTCAGCAGAAAATGCAACAAACTGGAGGAGAATTTGAATGTGTTTGGTGTTAGTTTTTCTTTTAAACAGTTTCCCCTTTAATTTCTTACAGTTCTGTGAAAAGTTGATACTAGAGACAATCCTGTCTCAGTATGTTCTCTCTGCCTTTTTCTCTTTCCTCCTCCCTTCCTCCTACCCCTCCCCAGCAGGAGGTTATAATTAGCACAGACAATTTCCATTGTAAAAAGTGTACACAGGAGTTTTTACTGAAAATATTAAAGTAAGGACAGAGTGTATGGGGTAGAAATTAGGTCGCGCCCCATTTGGGGCGCAAATATCGTCCGGGCGCAAATATTAGCGCCTGGCGCTAATTATCGGCACTGACAGGAAACTTCACTTTTACCGCCCCGGGAGGTGAGTGGAGCGCTAAATTAGGCGCTGCACACCTCTCTTAAGGCGCAAAGGCCGAGCAGTGAGGCGCTAACTCGGAGCGCTGGCGAAGCTCATGTAATGTCAGTCAGCAATGGAACACACACACAATGGCACGGGCCAGTTCTTAAAGGGGATGGTTAATCTTGCTTTCCATCCACATCCTGTTCATTGCTGCCTTGAATCTCGGCCTGGAGAGACTTGCACATCAAATGTGCTGGAAAGAACAATGGAGCGTACCAGGCAAAGAGCTCAGAGTGCAGCTCCCACAGTCTCTGCTAAATCGATACAAGGAATGGCAAATCAAAATGAACCTGCAAAGTGCTGCTCAGTACCCAAAACTCCTTCACACAACGTTGAATCTCTCCAGAAGTCTCTCCCTCTCTCTCTCAGAATGCGTAGTTCAAAAATGCCACCAACAATAAAAGACCGGAAGAGGCCCCCTTTAAATAGCGCTCCCCCCCAGCCCCACAGCGATTGATAGCGTTCCAGTCTTCTGGTCGTTGGAAGCGCCAGGCGGTAAGGCAGGGGGCGCCACTCAATTTCCGCTACGGGGCGCCCCAAGGGCGTTGCACCATGGAATGACGTCACAATCTGCGCGCGCAGGTGGTCGCAGCGGTAAGTTTTCGCGCCGCCGCACAATCTCAAGTTAAGTTCTCGAGCGGCGCAAACATCGCTGCGCCCGGGCGTTAGCGGCTTAGCGCCCCATTAGCGCCCTCTTAAGGCGCTAACGGGAGGCGCAACCAAGTGAATTTTTACCCCTATGACTTTATAATAGGGACTGAATTACGCTTGTGGGCACTGGTCCAATGATCCTCCATTCGCTAACCCCACTTCAGCTGAAGACTACAGTTGGTCTTAACTCTCTGTTTGCAATACCACGGGAGATAGACAGACAGGCAGACAGAGAGGCAAACACACACACAAAAATGCATGTTACATGTTACTTATACTACTTTCATAGATGGTTTTGAATTTTCTTTGAATAAATGGGAACAAAATACTCAGTGACCATGGAAGGCAGGATACAGATTTACAGACCAGGAAATTGTTTTCAAAATTAGTAACTGATATTTTCTCATATATTATGTACAACAAGGAAGTTGGGTAAACAATTTAATATGTTTTCTAGACAAAGCTTTGGAAGTTGAAAGCCTCCGGTTTAGCTGTACCAAATCTTGCTGTGCCTATTTACGCAAATAATATTGCATGAAACTAACAGTCACATGACATCTGGAAGTTCTGAGTTTCCATCTGTTTTGAACTAAAATATACTGAGTAACTAGATTTACTCTTCTCTTTGAATGTCGGCTTTAAATAGAATCAAAGTAAATTGATTAACTATCAGACTGGCAAATCCTCACTTTGTTAAAGCCATGACTCATCAAGACTAAAAGGTGCCAGTCATGTTTTGGGTTTTTTGAATGATTTGGCCACAGAAAGATTTTGGTGCCATTTATGTTAAAATTTTACTATTATAGCTTGGCTCAAGTTGTAGCACTCTCATCTCGCAATCAGAAGATTGTGGATTCAAGCCCCACTCCATGATCTGAACACATTATCTAGGCTAACACTTCACTACAGTACTGAGGGAGTATTGCAATGATGGAGATGACATATTTTCAGTGAGACGCTAAACTGAGGCCATATCTGCCTGTTCACGGAATGAAAAAGATCCCGTGCCATTATTCTCCCAGCATCCTGATCAACATTTATCCCTTAACCAACACCACTAAAAACAGATTAACTGGTGATTCATCTTACTGCTGTTTGTGGGGCCTTGCTGTGCATAAATTAGCTGGCACATTTACATACCTAACAACAATGACTGCACATCAAAAGTAAATCATTGTCTGTGACATCTTGAGGATGTGAAAGGCACTATATAAATGTAAGTTTGTTTATTCATACTATTAAGTTTCATTTAAATCTCAAGGGAATAAATCCACAGAGCAGCCAAGTGCAAGGAGAAGTGGATTCGACCTTGATGAAACAGTTGGTCAAGTGGTGCCTCCCACATAGCACTTCAAACTGAGACAACAGAAGTTCATTTTGACATTCTTTAAGCATCCACATCCGTCATTTTAATATTGCCAATTTATTTGAGGACACCAGGGAGTAATTGCAGGGGATTCTTACTGAGGATAGTGATATCCAATTTAACTGACAGCACAACTGGCCATTTTTTTTTTTTATTCGTTCATGGGAGGTGGGCATCTCTGGCAAGGCCAGCATTTATTGCCCATCCCTAATTGCTCCTGAGAAGGTGGCGGTGAGCCACCTTCTTGAACCGCTGCAGACCTTATGGTGAAGGTGCTCCCATCGTGCTGTTAGGGAGGGAGGTCCAGGATTTTGACCCAACGACGAAGGAACGGCGATATATTTCCAAGTCAGGATAGTGTGTGACTTGGAGGGGAACTTGGAGGTGATGGTGTTCCCATGCGCCTGCTGCCCTTGTCCTTATAGATTCATAGATATGGAAAGCCAGGAGAATTTCAAGGTCAAGAAATTGGCTTCCTGTCTAGCTAAGAAAGGAACAAAGAACATGCAGGCACACAACCTGGGTCAGTATGGAAGATCAGGTAAGGGAGAGAGACATAGTGAGTGACAGTGCTCCCCTTAATGTAATGCTAATCAAGTTCAGAACTGCTGGTCAGAAAAGTTACACTTAGTCCACTAACAGGGACAATGTGACTTGTTTTGTTATCTTCAATGTTACAAAGATCATTATGAAATATGTTGTGATTCACTGTGAATCATTACTTTGTTCTTTTATTCACTATTTGTAAACTGAATCGACTTATTGATTTAAATTGGGCTTCGTCTCACCAGAGTGTGGAATAGTCTATAAGAACATAAGAAATAGGAGCAGGAATAGGCCATTCGGCCCTTTGAGCCTGCTCCACCATTCAATAAGATCATGGCTGATCTTCTATCTCAACTCCACCTTCTCTCACTATCCCCATATCCCTCGATTCCCTTAATATCCAAAAATCTATTGATCTCTGACTTGAAGATACTCAACGACTGAGCACCCACAGCCCTTTGGGGTAGAGAATTCCAAAGATTCACAGCCCATTGAGAGAAGAAATTTCTCTTCATCTCAATCCTAAATGGCCGACCCCTTATTCGGAGACTGTGACCCCTAGTTCTAGACTCCCTCAGCAGGGGCAACATCCTCCCAGCATCTACCCGGTCAAGCCCTGTAAGAATTTTATATGTTTCAATGAGATCACCTCTCATTCTTCTAAATTCTAGGGAATATAGGCCTGGTCTCCTCAATCTCTCCTCATAGGAAAATCCCCCATCCCAGCAATCAGTCTGGTGTACCTTTGTTGCACTCCCTCTAAGGCAAGGTTATTCTTCCTTAGGTAAGGAGACCAAAACTGTTCATAATACTCCAGGTTTGGTCTCACCAAGGTCCTATATAATTGCAGTAAGACTTCTTTACTCTTGTACTCCAATCCTTTTGTAATAAAGGCTAACATACCATTTGTTTTCCTAATTGCTTGCTGTACCTGCCTGTTAACTTTCAGTGATTCGTGTACAAGGACACCCAGGTCCCTCTGAATACCAACATTTCCGAATCTCTCACCATTTAAAAAATACTCTGCTTTTCTATTTTTCCTGCCAAAGTGGATAACTTCACATTTCTCCATACAGTCCACCTTTTGACACATTGTACATTGGAGATTACAGTATCCAGTTCAAATAACACAGGGTTTTAATTGTTACAGTCCCTGCTTCACGCTATCATCGGAATTGTATTGCGCAGTAAAATAGTAAACTCCTGATCGTAAGAGGCATGGTATCCACTTACAGGAGAGACTAGTGATGCTGAACACGAGAGAATATCTAGTGCAAACTCAAAATCTGTAACAGTCCCATATAAACAGTATTGACATCAGATTCAGCTTAGATCAGTATAATCTAAAATTTTGTCTCCAGTGAATAAATACCATAAATAGCATCACAACTGAATTCAATCATATTTATGCCCTGAATTACTACTTTTCCATTGCAATATTACAGCTTTTATTTAAGACTGATATTACTCTATGTTAAAGTGAGAACACTTACATGTGTGGTCCAAGTGTTGCAGCTTTCACTACAACTATTACCAAGATGGCAATAGTTAAAACAAGTGAGGAAAATGACACCTAGAAAGAAAAAAAATTACAAAGGAAGTGAGTTTTCATTTGTTCAAAATCTTATCACACTAATCTCCATAATATGTCAGAACATCAGAAAAGCAGCAACAACAAGAGGTGTTTTAATCCAAAGCTCATCCGTCTAGTATCTCAAATCTCCATTGAGGGGTTAAAATGGTCCAGACAGTAGTCTGTGAGTGTGGTGTGAAGAGAGCGGGAAGTGACCCATTAAAAAGAACTCAGCACAAATCTCAGTAAAACAAATGGCAGCACTGGAGAAGTGGCAAGGATGGCAGGGTGTTTGGCAGAGACCAAGATGCAAGAAGACAGGTAGAATATTTGGCCCACTCTTTTTGCATTTTGCGAGAGTTTAGCTGATGCTCCAAAAGAGTTTGTGCCTTATATTTTTTTCCACATCTGCTGAACTTTCTGGAGATTGATTAACTTGAGTACGTCATGGATTTTTCGGTGACTTAATTACAAAATAAGACTAATTCGGGACCCTTGATTTGTCTGAAAGAAAGAAAGAACTTGCATTGATATAGTGTCTTTCATGGCCTCAGGATGTGCCTAAGCATTTAATAGCCAATGAAATACATTTTGAAGTTTAGTCACTGTTATAATATAAGGAAATGCAGCAGCTAATTTAAGCAGAGTAATGTTCCACAATCAGCAATGAGATAAATTACCAAGCTGAATCTAGAAAGTACAGAGGAGATCTAAAATAGGGAATAAGAGGGACAAAGAGAGAGAGTATGAGAATAAAAAGCAGCTAACATAAAAGGGAATCCAAAAGTCTTTTATAAACACATAACAACAACAACTTGTATTTACATAGCGCCGTTAACGTATTAAATTCCCAAGGTGCTTCACAGGAGTGTTAATTTGATACCGAGCCACATAAGGAGATATTAGGGCAAATGACCAAAAGCTTGGTCAAAGAGGTTTTAAGGAGCGTCTTAAAGGAGGAAAGAGAGGTAGAAAGGCGGAGAGGTTTAGGGAGGGAATACCAGAGCTTAGGGCCTCAGCAGCTGAAGGCACGGCCACCAATTGTTGAGCGATTATAATCAGCGATGCTCAAGAGGCAAGCAGCTCTGAATGCAGCTCGTCACAAAATGGTAATGAGGCCCGACCATGAAAATGGTTCGGAGCCTCCGACTGAGTTCATCAGGTGGAAGACAGGCTTGCTTCACCCGCCTCCCACCCATTGAAAGAAGTCACATCAAAATTGGCCTAATTGTTCCTGAAGCTCCATTAGATCAGTGTAAGAGATCACGGACAAAGAGGTCAGAGTTGGAATCAGAGAGGGAGTTAAATGGCGAGCCAGGATCGACTGTCGTCTCTCCACAGAAGCTGACTGACCTGCTGTGTGTTACCAGCTTTTTCTGCTTTTGTTTTTCATTATTTTTGCTTTTTATTTTTAGGGCTTAGGTGTCTGCAGTGTGACAAAAATACAGTCTAACATTATTAGATTCAAGAAATCACCTATTAGTTGTTTATCATTTGGATAAAAACCACATACATTCTCCAGCATTATTGTATTTCCTTTGCATCTCAATTCTGAGCTAAATATTGTACTTAATACAAATATTCAAGACGTACAATGGTTTTCAAATGAGACCAATTTAGCAATAACCTCTGGAAAATACAATATAAGTTTATGATTGTCCTATTTATTTTCAGTCATGGTTTACTTAGCTGTGATGAATACATCCAGGATGGAATCACCTATATTTTTAAATGAGTTCACACCTACATTAAAATAGGAATTTTATACAAATACATTAACACAATTGTATGCTTAGGGTGGAGTCAAGTCTGAGATCTCCAACTGTTGTGCCAATGTTTATCCCTCAACCAACATCACCAAAAACAGATTATAGAATCATAGAATGATACAGCACAGAAGGAGGCCATTTGGCCCATTGTGCCTGTGACAGCTCTTCAGTAGGGCTATCAAATTAATCCCACTCTCTTGCCCCGTCCCCATAGCCTTGTAATTTTTTTCCCTTCAAGTATCTATCTAATTCTCTTTCGAATGTTACTATTAAATCTGCTTCCACCACCCTTTCAGGCAGTGGATTCCACATCACGACAACTCGCTGTGTAAAAAAATGTTTGTTCGTGTCACTTCTGGTTCTTTTGCCAATCACCTTTAATCTGTGTCCTCTGGTTACCGACCCTTTTGCCACTGGAAACAATTTCTCCTTATTTACTCGATCAAAACAATTCATGATTTTGAACACCTCTATTAAATCTCCTCTTAACCTTCTCTGCTCTAAGGAGAACAACCCCAGATTCTCCAGTCTCTCCATGTAACTGAAGTACCTCACCCCTGGTATCATTCTAGTAAATCTCTTCTGTACCCTCTCCAAGGACTTAACATGCTTCCTAAAGTGTGGTACCCAGACTGACCACTCTACTCCAGCTGAGGCCTAACTAGTGTTTTATAAAAGCTTAGCATAACTTCCTTGCTTTTGTACTCTATTCCTCTATTAATGACGTGTCTACCTGATACGTTGCAGTAAAGGATGCTCCAGAGCATGGTACATCGGCGAGACCATGCAGACACTGAGACAACGTATGAACGGACACCGCGCAACAATCGCCAGGCAGGAGGGTTGCCTCCCAGTCGGGGAACACTTCAGCAGCCAGGGGCATTCAGCCTCGGATCTGCGGGTAAGCGTTCTCCAAGGCGGCCTTCGAGATACACGACAGCGCAAAATCATAGAGCAGAAACTGATAGCCAAGTTCCGCACTCATGAGGATGGCCTCAATCGCGATATCGGGTTCATGTCACGATACAGAACGTGACTTGACATCATGGCCGGTCTTCCCAGGTGTTTTTTTTTTTTAAAAAAGACTAACACAAGAACCTACACAAATTGACAGGATATGCAGCCAGCAGGTGGTTTGACACGTTGGACCCCCTGGGACACATCTCATTGTCTTGGCTGTGCTCTTTGATGTAGGGAAAGATGTGAATAGATTTTGTCTGTTTAAATTGTGAATTCTGGGAGATTCTCTCACTGCTAACTTACCTGACGAAGGAGCGAACTGCTCCGAAAGCTTGTAAAATTAAATAAATCTGTTGGACTATAACCTGGTGTTGTGCGACTTCTCTATTAATAAAGCCAAGGATCCCACATGCTTTTTAACAGCCTTCTCAACTTGTCTTGCCACCTTCAAAGATTTGTTTACATACACCCCCAGGTCCGTCTGTTCCTGCACTCCCTTTAGAATTGTACCATTTAATTCATATTGCCTCTCCTCATTCTTCCTACCAAAATGTATCACTTCAAACTTTTCTGCGATAAATTTAGTCTGCCATGTGTCTACCCATTTCATCAGTCTATCTATGTCCTCCTGAAGTCTGTTGCTATCCTGCTCATTGTTTGTTTACTACATTTCTGAGTTTTGTGCCATCTGCAAACTTTTATATATGCCCTGTATACCCAAGTCCAGGTCATTAATATATATCAAAAAGAGCAGTAGTCCTAATACCAATCCCTGGGGAACACCACTGTATACCTCCCTCCAGTCTGAAAAACAACCATTCACCACTACTCTCTGCTTTCCATCCCATAGCCAATTTTGTATCCATGCTGCCACTGTGCCTTTAATCCCATGGGCTTTAATTTTGCTAACAAGTCTATTTTTTTAATTCGTTCCTGTGATGTGGGTGCTCACTGATGATTGCACAGTGTTCAGTTCCATTTGCTATTCCTCAGATAATGAAGCAGTCCATGCCCGCATGCAGCAAGTGCCAGGCAATGACTATGTCCAACAAGCGAGAGTCTAACCTCTGCCCTTAATATTCAATGGCATTACCATCGTCAAATCCCACACCATCAACATCCTGGGAGTCACCATTGACCAGAAGCTTAACTGAACCAGCCATATAAATACTATGGCAACAAGAGCAGGTCAGAGGCTGGGTATTCTGTGGCGAGTGTCTCACCTCCTGACTCCCCAAAGCCTTTCCACCACCTACAAGGCACAAGTCAGGAGTGTGATGGCATACTCTCCATTTGCCTGGATGAGTGCAGCTCCAACGACACTCAAGAAGCTCGACACCATCCAGGACAAAGCAGCCCGTTTGATTGGCACCCCATCCACCACTTTAAACATTCACTCCCTCCACCACCGGCGCATCGTGGCTGCAGTGCATACCATCTACAAGATGCACTGCAGCAACTCGCCAAGGCTTCTTCAGCAGCACCTCCCAAATCCACAACCTCTACCACCTAGAAGGACAAGGGCAGCAGGCGCATGGGAACACCATCACCTGCAAGTTCCTCTCCAAGTTACACACTATCCTGACTTATCTACTTATTTTTCGGATCTGATTAAATTGTGTTATGCTGTGAGCACTTATGATTGACTATTCTGAAATTGTACGAGAATTGAACTGTTCCTTGATGTAAATGTATTTCCTGGCTTTCATAGAATGGCTAATACATGTTGCAAAAAAACTCACTTTAGAAGTTTTACTTTTGAGAACCAATCTTACCATTATCCAATCTATGAAAAAGAAAGAAAGACTTGCATTGATATAGCACCTTTCACGACCACTGGACGTCCCAAAGCGCTTTACAACCAATGAAGTACTTTTGGAGTGTAGTCACTGTTGTAATGCAGAAAACATGGCAGCCAATTTGCGCACTTCAAGCTCCCGCAAACAGCAATGTGATAATGACCCGATAACCTGTTTTTTTAGTGACGTTGATTGAGGGATAAATATTGACCAGGACACCAGGGATAACTCCCCTGCTCTTCTTCGAAATGGTGCCATGGGATCTTTTACATCTACCTGAGAGTGCAGACAGGGCCATGGTTTAATGTCTTATCCGAAAGACAGCACCTCCAACAGTGCAGCACTCCCTCACTATTACACTACTGCAGCCTAAATTTTTGTGCTCAAATCTCTGGAGTGGGACTTGAACCCACAACCTTCTAACTCAGAGGCAAAAGTGCTACCCACTGAGCCACAGCTGACACTCTGCAAGATTAGAATACAACTTCAGTTTAATTCTTTCTCTATTTCATGTTAATGATGGAAAGACTGCTGTTACAGCTTTTGCAGAGCTGCGTGTTGACTTCTTCATTTAATAATGTGATTCCATTTAACAACTTTGTTTTTAGTACTTATTTATAATAAGGGGATTGTATGAAATGAAATGTAGATTATTCAAGAGGAATACTGCTTCTAAACATTACTCCAAATATTATCTTTATAATGACAAATAAAGAAGCACTTATTTGATCATGGGAGACATCACCAGTGAGCCTAATTCTGTCCTTATGCATGCACTTTCAGCAGAGGTCCTGCATAGTGACAACGAGCAGAAACTTAGTTAACTTTGCCCTTCCAAACCCAGGGATGTTTAAGTAACTGTAGCGTCCCTATCAGCACTTCAACTGAGATCAGCTCAGTCAGCACAGACCAGATTCAAACCTGGTACCTTCCTGTTTTTTTGGCTTGGCTATTCACTATATATCTGTTAAGCTATACGGAGAGTACAAGCGTTTTTTCACTGGGTTTTTTTCCACAGATATTTCTTTCTTTTATCAAAATACCTGGAGTACCTTTTCATCCATAATACCCAAGGGCTGATTTTAACCCTGCCCGCCTGGTGGAAACCGGGCAGACGGGCAGCTAAAATGGCTGCAGTGACTTACTCCTCTGATCCTGCTACCTTCCCGCAGGTTGCAATTTTAACCTGCTCATTTGAGCAGGTGGGTGGGACACCTACCGGAAGGCTGTAGGGTCCTTCTATAAATATTTAGATTGGGCTCCGATTACATCATCGGGGTCCGACTGCAATTTAGCCCGAGGCCTGTGCGGGGAAGTTGTCATGGGTTACTCGCCAGGCCAACTTGACGGCAAGTGGGTCTGGGGCCAGAATAGACCCAGAAAAGGAAGTTATTTTAAATTTGGTTTTGGTTTCCACGTGGGCAAGGAGGAGCAAGAAACCTCAGGCCTCCCCTCCCCTGGGCTTCCCTCCCTTTCCCCCGACCGAGAAGCCCTCCCGACCCCCACCTAACCAATAACCTGACTACCGGAGACTGTTTCTTTGGGTCCCTGGAGGTGGCTTCTTGTTGCCCAAAATCCCGCTCCCACTTCTTGCCGGGTTCAGCCGGGAGACTTCGAGGCCCATGCAAATGTAGCCTGGGAGTTAAAATCTCCCAAGCCTCACGCTGTGGCGGGCCGGAGTATTTCCCCTCGCCCCTGCCCACCGACTCATATCGGTAGTTAAAATTAGGGCTGTAGGCTTTTTTTAGTTAAAATACAGGTTATAGCAGTGAATCAATTATTTACATCAAAAAACCTTTGAATTTAACACACAACAGTTAATAAAACTGAAAATAATAGTCACCTTTCCTAAGTTAGCAATGTTGCGATACAGGGACAACGGAAGTGTAAGCAGAATGGTTGTTATCATAATCACAAAATGCCTCTCTGCTAATATGTTTTCAGGACCAACTGGAAAAAAAACAGATGATACAGCAATGTTAGAATTTAATTTTACAAGGGAGTTTCCTATATTAAGAAACAAAATATTGCACTCATTTACACACGCCTAGCATTCTGAACTGTATGGAATAATATTGTGGAGAAACTCAACTTTAACATTTTTCAATACATGGACAGCAATAATTTTTCACCTTCCTTCTAACCTGGCAACTTCAATGTGCTTAAATCTTGAAGTAAAAGTGGTCAAAGGTGGAATTCTTTTGAACCAATTTTCCAATCATCGTGGCCAGTGATGCCAGAGTGGAATGTGGAATTGGGAGCCAGAGGTTACATAGAAACATAGAATCTAGGAGCAGGAGTAGGCCATTCGGCCCGTCGAGCCTGCTCCGCCATTCAATACGATCATGGCTGATCATCCAAATCCAGTACCCTGTCCCTGCTTTAATCCCCACAGTACACATATCCCACCCTACCCCCGTAACCCCACGTATTTAATTCCCCCTAACATATCCCATCCTATCCCCATAACCCCACATATTTAATCCCCCCTAACACTAAGGGTCAATTTATCATAGCCAAATCAACCTAACCCACACATTTTTGGACTGTGGGAGGAAACCGGAGCACCCGGAGGAAACCCACGCAGACACGGGGTTGTACAGAACTCCGTTACATCATGTGCAATCTTCCAGCCAACTCATTTAGGCCAGCCTAAACTTTTCTCACCAAAAATGGATAATGGCTTCACTTAAATATAATGGCCCAAAAATGAGTCTTAGTACGCGAGAGTACGCACTGTGTACTCTCGCGTATTCTGTCTCCAATTGCCGGTTTTCTGCATGCACTGCGCATGCGCTGAAAACCGGCACTTGGTGAACTCAAAAGGGGGCGGTTCCTAGGTGAACCGCGTGCGCAGTGCACTTAGTGCTTTGAACGCGCAGGTAAGCATGGAAGATTTTGCACATAAAGAAAGGAGGCGTAAGACCCTCTTTTAACAAGGTAAGTAGTTAATTAAGTATTATTTTAAATTTTTTTCAACAGGTTTATCTTTTTTAGAGACTTTAAAGAAAGGTAAGTTTATTTTTATAACTTTTAAAAAGATTTTAAATTTTTTCAAAAATTTAATTTGTTTAAAGTGGTTAATTTATTTAACTATACTTATTTTATTAATGTGATGGTTTTTAAAAAAAAATTAATTGAGGTTTAGCTGTTCTTTTGGGGGGGTATAGATTCATAGCTTTGACAGCCATCTGTCATCTCTGCCATGGAGGTGCGAGACTCTCCGCATACCCAACGATTGAAGCCTGCAGGAAGAAACAAAGGTAAGTAAACTTTTTCTAACACTTTCCACTTACCTCACATACTCACCTCTCCACACTTGCACCCATCACTTACCTTCACAACGCACTTTTAGACCCCTCTGACTCCCGCAGACCCCCTACTCGCCTCGGTGACGCTGGCGGGGTTCGGAGCCTTCGGGAATCCCGCACTTGTGGGTAAAATGGGGATAATCCTCTTATCTGCCTGTTAACAGGCAGTTAAGTGGCTGTAATCCCCTTCCCGCCTCCAAGGAGGCGGGACCCAGCGCGGGACGGCTACCCGCCTCCTGGCAAGATGGCACGGGGGTAGGTTGGGCACCCACCCCCAAATTCTGCCATTTTCCCGGCAGTCCCGCCTCCATACCCGCCTCTCCAGGGCTGAAGATCGCGCCCGAAGTCTCAGCCTAGATTACGTGCTCAAGTGTCTGGAGTGAGGCTTGAACCCATGATCTTCAGATTCAGAGGCAAGAATGCTACCACAGAGCCAAGGCTGATACCTAATATTTCAGTATTTTTCTTCCAGTAGCAGATCATTTATTACTGCAAGAATAAAAAAGTTTTAATTAAATACAAAAAGTGCCTAATAGCAATTAAGGAAGTCAAACTCAGTCTTACTGAACACAGGGTTGCAGCTAGAAAATTTAGAGCTGTACACGCTTATTCCAAATGCTGCCCCATGCTAACTAGCATAGGGCATATTCCCCTGAAAAATACATTTTGAATATGAAAAAAGTGTGCTATAATTAGTATTAAACAGGATTTTTTTGCTGGCAGTTGGGTTTTTTTTAAAACTAAAAAAAACACCGGAAAGGCAACTTACATTCGGGGTTTCAATAGACCAAATTGACTATCACTTCCTCAAAAGCTACCTCAACGAACTCTCTCTTCTTCCAAACCGCCTCACAATTCACCAAGGCTCTCTCCTCCAATCACCCCCAATTCAGACTCTCTTCACCTCCAATGCCCCTGTTCACAGATACTCTCCTCCCATGATGCCCCTTTCCCTCCAGTTCAGAGAACTTCTGCCTGCCCAACTCCCCCTCTGTCCAGGAGGAGCAGCAGCAACAACTTTCATTTATATAGTGCATTTAAAATTGAAAAACGTCCCAAGGTGCTTCATAGAGGTGAGAAGAAAAATGGACACAGAGCCAAAGAAGGAGAGATTAGGAGGGTTGACTAAAAACATGGTCAAAAACCTTTCCTTTAGCCCCCAGCCACTCTAATTTAGAGACACTCTCACAGTCCAGCCCCCCAGTCACTGACATTCTTTCCATCCAACAACCTTCCCACAGTACACAACGGTACTTTTTTCCCACCCCACAGTTTACATTTTCCAACACCTCCAGTTCACTCTTCTCTCTCTCTCCACACACAGATCATGCTGTAACAATGATCTTCTGCCTTCCCAGCACTCCTTTTGGACTTCCTGTCTCCTCTCAGAGCAGTAGCAGTAGGAGGTCTTGAACAGCTGTGAAGAGGGAGAACAAGAGCAGTACAGATTTTTTATGTGCATCATAGAAAGTGCCTCAAAAATGCTGGTTATCCATGTGAAATGTTGGCATATATGTATAATTGAAGCATTTACAAAGCTTCAGCAGGACAGGAAGGGTTGAAAAAAGGGATGTAAAAATGGAGCTCTGATAATATAAACTTTTAACAGAGCTTAGGGAGCAACAAAGCGTTATGGCAGCCTGAAATTCAAGTTCAAATTGATAATTGGGGTTAGTTTTCAAACAACTGAACTAAAGGCCGGAATCTTTACCTTGGAGTCGAGTCGGGTGCATGTGGGCCGTGTAGCGAGTTGTCATCCCGAAGATTTGAGCAGCGCGTTCTGCACTGCGCGTTTAATTCAATGCCACCAATTAAAAGAGTTGTCATAAATCGCAAGTAACAACTCAGGAAGTACTACTGGGCGGCCAGCTGGGGCGCCGTCCAGGGAGTATAAATACTCAGGCATGGGCCCACCTTGGGCAGAGACAATCTGGAAACAGGAAGCTAGTGACTGCTAACTAGACCTCCATGTTTTGTTACAAGTTGATTAAAGCCTTGCTTTATGTTCAAGTGCGTAGTGAGTCTTTATTACGTCAATTTAATCAACTTGATATCGTCTCCACGCTTTGGGTGATTCGGAACAACCAGCTGCAACTCGAACCACAGAAGGGAACTTGGGCAAGAAACTGATCCATCATGGAAAAACTCCTTAGACCCGCTCGTCTCGACCTGGACCCGAATGCACCTGCGGCAGCAAAGGTATGGAAGCATTGGTTTCGTACCTTTGGCAACTTTCTTGAAGAATGTGGGGCGGATGTCCCTAATAAGTTACGAATGCTTATCAACTACGTGTCTCCTCATGTGTATGATTATATTGAGGACTGTATAGACTATGACACTGCTATCGAAATCTTACAGCAGCTATATGTCAAGTCCCCAAATGAAATCTTTGCTCGACACCTACTGGCCACAACTCGGCAGCAGCCTGGGGAATCACTCGATGAATTTCTCCAGAAACTTCGCAGGCTCAGCAAGGATTGTAACCTTAAAGCAGTTTCAGCTGAACAGTATCAAGAGGAACTAATCCGCGATTCCTTTATCAATGGAATCGCGTCCCCTTTTATACGTCAGCGCCTGCTCGAAAATAAAACCCTCAATTTACGGGCTGCTTATGACCAGGCGTGTTCCTTGGACTTGGCCAAGAAAAATGCAGACACTTATCTCCCACCACGTGCACGGGCGGCGGCTATCTCCTTTAATGAGTCTTTCGGTAGGTCTCGGGCGGATGCCCCCACTGATGTTGACTCTACTCTAACAGACGACGACCCTACCCTAGAGGCCTTCGCTGATGACGACCCCGCCCTAGCAGCATCCTGGCAATCAGGAAGAAAGTGTTTCTTTTGTGGAGGGGCATCACAGAAAATTTTGCCCGGCTCGTAATGTGACCTGCAATCATTGCAGCAAGAAAGGACACTTTTCCAAGGTATGCCAGTCACGGGCCTTTGCTAACAAGAAAGGCCGCTCCTCTAAAGTATACCGGTCGAGAGCTCCTGTTAGCTTCACAGCGGCTATCTATGGAGCTGCTCCTCCCCCCAAGAACTACTGTTAAGGCTACAGTTGCCGAAGGGAAAATTGCCCCTCCTCCCATCACGGCTGTTTTTCCCCAAAGTTTGTCCCATGCAGCCACGAAGGTTTCAGTAAATGGGCACACTCTAAGCGCGCTAATCGACTCCTGCAGCTCTGACAGCTTCATTAGTAAGCGGGCTGTCAACAGGTTAAAACTGCACATTTATCCCTCGGACAGGGAGATTGCAATGGCTCTGACGACTCTGACCACCAATTCTTCTGGCTTCTGTCTGGTCAACCTCATCCTCAACGGCCGCACGTATCTCTCCACCCGGCTCGGAGTACTCGCAAACTTATGCAGCGATGTGCTTCTGGGACAGGACTTCCAGAAGCAGCACAAGAAGATCACTTTTGAGTTTGGAGGGTCAAGGCCGGAGCTTACCATTTCTAAGGTGCCGTTTTGTGCACTCTCGGTGGCCTTACTCGGTGAACCCTCCCTGTTTGCCAATCTTCCCCCCCGCTGTAAACCCATAGCCACCAAATCGCGGCGCTTTAGCCAAGATGATTGAGCGTTTATTGAGGCGGAAATCTCTCGCCTTTTAGTCGACGGTATTATCGAGCCATGTTCATCTCCCTGGCGGGCTCAGGTCGTCATCGTGAGGAATCCCTTAAAACAACATAAAAAACGTCTGTGTATCGATTATTCGCAGACTATTAATCTATATACCGATCTGGATGCCTACCCGCTGCCACGCATAGATGACATGGTCAACAACCTTGCCAAATACAAGGTATTCTCGACCTTCGATTTAAAAAGCGCGTACCATCAGGTGCCACTGCAAGACTCCGACAAGAAGTATACGGCCTTTGAGGCCAATGGTCGGCTTTTCCAGTTTCGCCGCCTTCCATTCGGGGTCACCAATGGGGTGGCCGTCTTCCAACGGGCCATGGATGGCCTAGTCCGGCAAGAGAACTTGACGGATACCTTTCCGTATTTAGACAATATCACTATTGCCGGCCATGATCAAAAGGAGCATGACGCCAATCTTCAGAGATTTTTTGACGTACTCCGCCGTCGCCACTTAACGTTAAACGAATCCAAATCGGTGAAGTCAGTGCCATCGGTGAACATTCTTGGCTACTGGGTGGGCAACGGTGTTATTAAACCGGACCCAGAGCGACTTCGTCCACTTCAGGAGCTCCCTCCCCCGACGAACCTCGGCTCTCTTCGTCGGGCACTTGGCATGTTTGCTTATTACGCAAAATGGATTCCACACTTCTCCGATAAAATACAGCCCCTGCTCCATGCGAAGTCTTTTCCATTGGAAGCTACGGCTATTTCTGCCTTCAACCTCCTCAAACGACAGCTGGAGAAAGCCACGCTTCGCTCCATTGACGAAAATCTTCCTTTTGTGGTCGAATGCGATGCATCAGAGGTGGCGATCTCCGCTACCTTGAATCAAGGTGGCCGACCCGTGGCATTCCTATCCAGAACCTTGCAGGGTAGCGAGCTCCATTACCCCCCCGTCGAGAAGGAGGCTACGGCCATCATCGAGGCTGTACGCCAATGGGGTCATTTTCTTGCTCGGCGTCATTTTACGCTTATAACTGACCAGCGCTCTGTGGCCTTCATGTTGGATAACCGGAGGCGCACGAAAATCAAAAATAATAAAATTCAACCCTGGAGGATGGAGTTGGCTGCCTTTGGATATACTATCTGTTACCGACCCGGCAAACAGAACGTGGCCCCAGATACCTTCACACGGGCATTTTGCTCCTCAATGTCAACGTCGACTCTGGCAGATTTGCATATGGACTTATGCCATCCTGGTGTGACCCGCATGTTGCACTTTGTGCGCTCCAAAAATCTACCATTTTCAACCGAGGACGTAAAGAAAACATGCTCCTCCTGTAGGATTTGTGCAGAATTGAAACCACAATTCTTTCGCCCATCAGATGGCTTACTCATACATGCAATGCAGCCTATGCAGAGGCTCAGCATAGACTTTAAAGGGCCATTGCCTTCGTCGACAAGGAACACCTACCTACTTACGATGGTGGACGAGTATTCACGCTTTCCCTTCGCCTTCCCCTGCCCTAATATGCTTACCTCTACGGTAATTAAATGCCTCGATCAGGTCTTTTCCCTTTGCGGGACGGCCAATTTTATCCACACTGATCGGGGTCCCTCCTTTATGTCGAGTGAACTTAAAAGTTATCTCTCCCAACGGGGAATCGCCTCAAGTAGGACGACACCATATCACCCAATCGGTAACGGACAGGTTGAACGATACAATGCCATCATCTGGAACGCTGTCCGTCTGGCACTAAGGTCACGCAACCTGCCGGACCAGCAGTGGGAAACGGTGCTCCCCGACGCGTTACACTCTATCAGGTCTCTTCTCTCCACATCTACTAATGTCACGCCTCATGAGCGATTCTTCAAATTCCGCCGTCGCTCTACACATGGGACGTCTCGACCGTCATGGTTGGTGGCTCCAGGCCCGGTACTACTCCGGAGGTTCGTCCGGTCTGCCAAAAACGACCCTCTCGTTGACGAGGTGGAGTTAACGGAGGTAAACCCCACGTATGCGCACGTACGGTACCCTGATGGCCGGGAGACCACCGTCTCGCTCCGAGATCTGGCTCCCTGCCCAACCGGTCACACGGGCCCGAATGATGAAGGATCCCCCGACAATGATATCAACACTCCGCACCCCTATGAAAATGACGCCCCGCCTGGGACATCGGGGGATCTGCCGGCAACGCTACCGGATCAACTCAGGGAGCTGGACGCTCCCCGTAGGATGGCCACCCGAAACCAGGACGCCGGACAATCTCCAGCCACGACCCGGGATGAGGCCAGCTCAGCACCTGTGGGGACCCGCACCCGGAGTCATGATATTCCCAGTCCTCCACAGGATGATCAAGATGACGCGGACTCTACTGACTTACCGGTACGGGCCAAGCGACCCAGGGACCAGGACACGGTCCGGGGAGACGTGCCTTCCAGTCACAAGCAGAGAGCTAAACGTCTACGGCTATTTCTGGTCCGCCTAGTCCGTTAAAGGAAGACTGGACTTCCAAACCTTTTAGGGAGGAAGAATGTCATAAATCGCAAGTAACAACTCAGGAAGTACTACTGGGCGGCCAGCTGGGGCGCCGTCCAGGGAGTATAAATACTCAGGCATGGGCCCACCTTGGGCAGAGACAATCTGGAAACAGGAAGCTAGTGACTGCTAACTAGACCTCCATGTTTTGTTACAAGTTGATTAAAGCCTTGCTTTATGTTCAAGTGCGTAGTGAGTCTTTATTACGTCAAGAGTCATGCGCGTTTCTCGGCCCAATTAAATGGAGCGGGTCTGATGACATCACCGATGTTTTCAGCGCAGATATTTAAAGCAGCCTTGCACACATCTCATTTGAAGGTTGATGTCGGAGTATTGAAGGTGATTTCAGGAGCTCAAAACGTCTGAATAACATTGTCAATTCTGTGGGTCATGGAGACACAAAGGCAGAGGGCAGCCCCAAGATTTCCAGATGCCTCCCTGGAAGTCCTGGTCCAGGGAGTAAGAGCACACAGGGAGGTCCTCTTCCCTGCAGATGACAGATAAAGACCAGCAAAAGACACAGAGGGCATGGCTAGACATCGCAGAGGAGATCAGCAGCAGGGATGTGGTGAGATGTGGTGAGGAGAACGAGGATACAGTGCCGCAAGAGATTCAATGATCTCATGAGGTCATGAAAGGTGAGTGCAATGCCACACTCACCTATGTCCTGATGTGTCTGTCACCCCAACCCCATCACTCTGCCTTCCCAAGCCTACTCCTGCACAACATTCCTCACACTAACACACCTTGCACATCCAACCATTCCTCTTGGTCTATGTACCTATTCACATCTCCATCTGACTAACCACCACTGACACTCACCCTCATCCTAATGCATTCATAGCAAGTAACACCACAGAAGGAGGCCATTTGGCAATGTCACGCCACGCCACTCTCTCATAGTCACCCTCTACAGATGTAGCACATCTATTCCTTACACTCATTCCATCATTCTCACTCAAAGTTCTCTTCTTTCCCTCCTTGCAGGAGAAGAGAGCCCACAACAACAGGGAGAGGCAGAGAACTGGAGGCGGCACTCCAGTCTTCACAAATTTGACTCCAGCAGAGGAGGAGGCCCCAGAGATCTCTGGAGTTGCAGAACTGCTGGCAGTGGGAGATGGAGAGAGGGGGACCTCCCAGCAACCTGGTGACAGAATTAAATCTCAAATAGCCACATAGCATACAACAGTCACCAATATGGTGACTGATGTCAGCAGCCAGTGAAATGTCATCATGTACATAATGGTAACGTTACCCATTCTTATCATAAGACTTCCAATTCATCTCTTTACTCTCCCACAGGTCCATCAAGTGCCCCCACCACCCGTCACTGTCCAGCTGGAGGAGGAAGACGACTCCTCAGAGGAAGCTCCAGTCTGAGGGTGCACTGTCACCAGACCCAAGCGCACCCAGCACCAGCGCAAATACGCGCACCTCGGTGGGTACAATGTGATACAGAGCAGTGTTGTCACCTGGTGACTCACACATCACAAGTGAACAAGAGCAGATGGTGTTGACAGGGACAGCCGTGGACACTCCTCGCCGGAGGGCGCAGGACACTCCAAGCTCTGCCGAGCTGCATGCAGATGCTGAACCTCGGGGGCCATCGAGAAAGAGGGTGATCTTGGAGGGACAGTTGCGCGAGGCTCTGGCAGCTTTTGCAGTTGTGATGTGTGTAAATGTACAGACAATGCAAGAGTCCAGCGATGGCGATGATGTGCTGTTCCATGGAAAGGATGGCCACCTGCACGGAGCAGCAAATGTGTCAGTCCAACGAGAACAACAGATTGCAGACGCTCATTGACCTAATCTCGAGGAGGGATATTAACCTCATCGCCCCACTGATGTGCAGCAGGGTGCTCTCCAGCTCCTTTTTAGCAGGGAAGTGTGTGTGGCCTATGAGAGGGATGATGGTGAGAGGGGACATGGAAGTGGGGGCTCTGCTCAAAGCGCTCCCACTTCTCCCCCATTGCCTCCCCCTCAGTCAGAGCCCCACATGCTGCCTTGGATTCCGACGGCAGAGTCTGCCCCTGCACAGTTGCAGGAGGAGCAGTCTTTGGTGGGGCCCTCACAGGCTCCAAAACCCAGAGGACATCCGCCAAAAGTGTCTAAGCAGTCGCAACAGGGAAGTGAGCAGCCTGCCTCTACCCCTGCTGAAGCCACAGGGGTTGCACCTCATAGAAGCACTCGGAAACAAAAAAAGACACAATCCTAGATCCACAAGGGTATGCACATGGGTGTTTGACAAAATGTTAATGTTAAATTTCAGTTATATTTATGACGCACATAAATTTATTTTTTTTCCACAACTTTCTGGTCTTGTCCATTTTTGCCTGCTGGGAAGTGGCTTTGTCACTTGGAGTGAATGGTGAGACATTACTTAACCTCGAGAAATGGAGGTTTGGGTGACAGGAATGGTTTGGTCATTGCACAACTGGTTTGTGGTGTAGTTGGGGCAAGTTAAGTAAATCTGGCCATTATCAGGCCATCCCAGGCCTCCCGGACTGCAATGTGCACCGCTGCTGGTGCCATCTCCACCTCAGATTCCTTCTCCTCCTCCTGCTTGTGTTCCACCTGTTCCTCCTTCTCCTCCTCTGAAGAGGCTGTGCGCTGCTCCTACAGCAGCTCCAATCCTCGCTGCTGTGCTATGATTATTCTGGAGACCCTGGCTGGTGTGTACTGAAAGGCTCCTCCAGATCTGTCGAGGCATTTGAAATGCATCTTCATCATGCCGATTGCTTGCTCTATGACACATCTGGTGGACATGTGGCTGTCATTATAACGCTCCTTAGCCTCATTACTTGGCCTCCTCAAGGGTGTCATCAACCACGTCTTCAGTGGATAGCCCTCTTCTCCAAGCAGCTAGCCGGTAAGTCTGTTTGGAGGTGTGAAGAGCTCAGGGAGGGTGGACTGGCGTAGCACGAAAGAGTCATGACAGCTGCCAGGGAATCTGGCGCACATATGCATGATGATCTTTTTATGGTTGCAGACGAGCTGCACATTGAGGGAGTGGAAGCCCTTGCGGTTCAAACACACCCCTGGGTGATATGGGGGTAGGTACCGGGCAGCCATTTTTCTTTGGGCCGCCTGCCAGCACCTGCCCCTTCCCGCTTTTCATGTGGGGTGCCGGCCGTGATTGGTCAGCCCGGCACTCGAGTGTCGGGCTGTTTTCCCGGCACCCCGCTCCCCAGTGGTCCAGCACGGCCCCGGTGCGCGCTGCACTGGGCGCCTCCCCTTTAATCAGGGGAGGGAGGTCTCTAATACTGTTGCGCGTTGCGCCGCGATATTGAATGGTAGCGCCCCAAGAGGGAGGGGGAGCGCTTCCAGTAGCGCCCCACCTCCTGCTTGGGACGCTACCACTCAATTTATGGCGCGGGGGTGCTAACTTTTCAGGGTGCTACTGGGCGCGACCGAATTTTTCCCCCTAACTGTGTGTGATCTTTGTGTGTATCCTATGTGGGAATGAATAATATGGGTTGCAGGCCATAAGAACTGGATGGCACTCGTCTTCAGTTTGCGGAAAGCCTGCAACGTCACTTTCTCCAACTCTTTATATGTTCCTATATGCAAGATGTCTAATGTGGCCACCTCCAAGGAAATCCAGGATCATTTAATTTGAGCCCTTCTCTGGGTCAGGTCTCTTCCCTTTATTATTTGTCATCTTGTCAAGCATGCAAAGAAGTACTTTAAAGACAGAGTGAGGACCTGAGCGGGAGTGGCGGCAGTATAAAGGGAGAGGCGGAGAAGGCCCAGGACAGAGCATGCACCTGAGCGGGAGTGGCGGCAGCATAAAGGGAGAGGCGGAGAAGGCCCAGGACAGAGCGCAAATTTGAGCGGGAGCGGCGGCAGCAGCATAAAGGGAGCTGAGGGGTGATTCCAAAGGAGTGATGTCACAGGATAGCTGGTAACTGATTGGTTGGTAAAGGTCACACCGTTTTTTTTCCACTTCAAATTAGGGGCTGGGGTTAAATAGCTGATTAGGGATAAAGCAGGAGCTTGGAGATTAGTAACTGTTAATACTATATTATATTAGTAACTTGAATTAGATACATCTTAGTCTTAAGTTTCTGTAAAGTTAGTTAATAGTCGAATAAATAAAGGCATGGCAGGGCAGCTCAGTCCCGCAGAATGTGCATCCTGTGCCATGTGGGAACTTCAGGACGATTCCCGTGTCCTGGACAACCACATGTGCAGGAGGTGTCATCAGCTGAAGGAGCTCGAGCTCCGGGTTTCAGAGCTTGAGCAGCAGCTGGCGTCACTGTGGCGCCTCTGCGAGGCAGAAAGCTATGTGGATATCACGTTTCAGGAGGTGATCACCACACAGCTAAGGAGTGTGCAGGCAAAGAGGGAATGGGTGACCACCAGACAAAAGAGGAGGACCAGGCAGGTAGCGCAGGGGTCCCGAGTGCATCTCACTCTCCAACCAATATTCTGTTCGGAGTACTGGTGAGGGCGATGGTTCCTCTGAGGAGTACGGCCACAGACAAGTCCACGGCACCATGGGTGGCTCAGCTGTAAGGAGGGGGAGGAGAAAAATAGGGAAAGCAATAGTGGTAGGGGATTTGATAAGAACATAAGCACTTAAGAAATAAGCAGGAGTAGGCCATTTGGCCCCTCGAGTCTGCTCCGCCATTCAATAAGATCATGGCTGATCTGATCTTGGCCTCAACTCCACTTTCCTGCTTGTTCCCCATAACCCTTGACTCCTCTGTAGCTCAAAATATGTCTATCTCCGCCTTGAATATATTCAATGACTCAGCCTCCACAGCTCTCTGGGGTAGAGAATTCCAAAGATTCACGACCCTCAGAGAAGAAATTCCTCCTCATCTCTGTTTTAATGGGCGACCCCTTATTCTGAAACTATACCCCCTAGTTCTAGATTCCCCCACGAGTGGAAACATCCTCTCTGCATCTACCCTGTCAAGACCCCTCAGAATCTTATATGTTTCAATAAGATCACCTCTCATTCTTCTAAACTTCAGAGTATAGGCCCAACCTGCTCAACCTTTTTTCATAAGACAACCCCTTCATCTTAGGAATCAACCTCGTGAACCTTCTCTGAACTGCCTCAAATGCAAGTATATCCCTCCTTAAATAAGGAGACCAAAACTGTACACAGTACTCTAGGTGTGGTCTCACCAGCACCCTGTACAGTTGTAGCAAGACTTCTGTACTTTTAGACTCCATCCCCCTTGCAATAAGGGCCAACATTCCATTTGCCTTACCTGCATGCTAACTTTTTGTGTTTCATGTACGAGGACCCCCAGATCCCTCTGTACCGCAGTATTTTATAGTCTCCATTTAAATAATTTGCTTTTTTATTCTTCCTACCAAAGTGGATAACCTCACATTTTCCCACATTATACTCCATCTGCCAAATTTTTGCTCACTCACTTAACTTATCTATATCCCTTTGCAGACTCTGTCCTCCTCACAACTTGCTTTCCCACCTATCTTTGTATCGTCAGCAAAATTGGCTACAGTACACTCGGTTCCTTCATCCAAGTAATTAATATAGATTGTAAATATTTGAAGCCCCAGCACTGATCCCTGCGGCACCCCACTAGTTACAGCCTGCCAACCTGAAAATGACCCGTTTATCCCGACTCTCTGTTTTCTGTTAGTGAGCCAATCCTCTATCCATGCTAATATATTACCCCCAACACCGTGAGCTCTTATCTTGTGCAGTAACCTTTTATGTGGCATCTTATCGAATGCCTTTTGGAAATCCAAATACACTACATCTACTGGTTCCCCTTTATCCACCCTGCTCGTTACATCCTCAAAGAACTCTAGTGAATTTGTCAAACACGATTTCCCGTTCATAAAACCATGTTGACTCTGCTTGATTGTATTATGATTTTCTAATTTTCTATTACTTCCTTAATAATGGATTCCAGCATTTTCCCAATGGCAGATATTAGGCTAACTGGTCTATAGCTTCCTGCTTTCTGTCTCCCTCCTTTCTTGAATAGGGGTGTTACATTTGCGGTTTTCCAATCCGCTGGGACCGCTCCAGAATCCATTTTGATAGATTACAACCAACATCCACTATCTCTGCAGCCACTTCTTTTAAGACCCTAGGATGCAGGCCAGGGGACTTGCCAGCCTTTAGTCCCATTAGTTTGCCTAGTACTTTTTCTCTAGTGATAGTGATAGTGATTGTTTTAAGTTCCTCCCTCCCTACAGCCCCTTGTTTATCAGTTATTATTGGGATGCTTTTCGTGTCTTCTACCGTGAAGACTGATACAAAATTTTTGTTCAAAGTCTCGGTTAGGGGAGTAGACAGGCATCTCTGCGGCGGCAGACATGACTCCCGGATGGTATGTTGCCTCCCTGGCGCCAGAGTTAAGGATGCAAAACATTGAGGGGAGGATGAACAGCCAGAGGTCGTGGTCCATATCGGTACCAATGACAGATAGAAAGAGGGATGAGGTCCTGCAGGCAGATTTCACGGATCTAGGAAAGAGATTAAAAAGCAGGATCTCCGGATTACTCCCAGTGCCACGTACAAGTGAGTATAGAAATAGGAGGATAGAGCAGATGAATGCGTTGCTGGAGAGATTGTGCAGGAGGGAGGGCTTCAGATTCTTGGGGCATTGGGGCCGGTTCTGGGGGAGGTGGGACCTGTACAGGCCAAACGGGTTGCACCTCAACAGAGCCAGTACCACTATCCTCGCAGGAAGGGTTTAAACTAAGTTGGCAGGGGGATGGTCATCAGGATGTAGCATTAGAAAGGAGAAACAAAGGACACAAAGGCTTGAGAGAGATGAATAGCACTAAAGAAAGAAATAGTAAGGTATTAATTAGGTGGGGTCAGACTAAAAACACAGGATGGTCTAAGATAGGTTTACTGAGTATGTATGTGAACGCACAAAGCATAGTAAATAAGGTTGGTGAGCTGCAGGCGCAAATAGCCACATGGGAATATGATGTCGTGGCAATAACGGAGACCTGGCTCGAAAAAGGGCAGGATTGGGTTTTAAATATTCCTGGATATAAGGTGTTCAGGAAAGATAGAGAAGGAAAGATAGGAGGTGGTGTGGCAGTATTGGTTAAGGAGAATGTTACAGTGCTGGAGAGAGAGGATGTCCTGGAGGGGTCAAGGACAGAATCTACTTGGTTGGAGTTAAGAAATAATCGAGGTGCCATTACACTACTAAGTGTATTCTCTAGGCCACCAACTAGTGGGAAAAATATGGAGGAGCAAATTTGCAGAGAAATTACAGAGAGATGCAAGAACTATAGAGTAGTGATAATGGGGGACTTCAACTATCCTAATATAGACTGGGATAGTAATAGTGTGAAGGGCAGAGAGGGGGAAGAATTTCTGATGTGTGTTCAGGAGAACTTTCTTGATCAGTATGTTTCCGGCCCAACGAGGAAGGAGGCATTGGTGGATCTGGTTCTGGGGAATAAGATAGGTCAAGTGGAGCAAGTGTCAGTCGGTGAACATTTAGGGAACAGTGATCATAGTATCATAAGGTTTAGATTAGCTATGGGAAAGGACAGGGAGCAATCTAGAGTAAAAATACTTAATTGGAGGCCAATTTTAGTGGGATGAGAACGGATCTAGCCTGGGAATCCAAGATTGGCAGGCAAAACTGTATTGGAACAATGGGCTGCCTTTAAAGAGGAAGTAGTTTGGGTACAGTCGAGGTACATTTCCACTAGGGGGAAAGGTAGGGCAACTAAAGTCAGAGCTCCCTGGATGACGAAAAAGATAGAGAGTAAGATGAAGCAGAAAAAGAGCATGTATGACAGATGTCAGGTCGCGAATACATCTGAGAATCAGGCTAAATATAGAAAGTTCAGAGGAGAAGTGAAAAAGAAAATAAGAAGGGCAAAGAGAGGGTATGAGAATAGAATGGCAGCAAACATAAAAGGTCATCCAAAACTCTTCTATAGGCATATAAATAGTAAACGGGTAGTAAGAGGAGGGTGGGGCCGATTAAGGACCAAAATGGAAACCTGCGCATGGAGGCAGAGGGTATGGCTGAGGTGTTAATGAGTACTTTGCATCTGTCTTCACCACGGAAGAAGATGCTGCCATAGACATAGTGAAGGAGGAGGTAGAGAAGATACTGGATGGGATAAAAATTGATAGCGGACGTACTAGAAGGACTGGCTGTACTTAAAGTAGATAAGTCACCAGATGGGATGCATCCTAGGATGCTGAGGGAAGTGAAGGAAGAAATCACGGAGGAACTGGCCATAATCTTCCAATCCTCCTTAGAAACGGGGGTGGTGCCAGAGGACTGGAGAATTGCAAATGTTACACCATTGTTCAAAAAAGGGTGTAAAGATAAACCCAGCAACTACAGGCCCGTCAGTTTAACCTCGGTAGTGGGGAAGCTTTTAGAAACAATAATCAAAAATGTGAAGGCCTTAGAGAGGGTGCAGAAAAGATTTACAAGAATGATTCCAGGGATGAGGGACTTTAGTTACATGGATAGACTGGAGAAGCTGGGGTTGTTCGCCTTAGAACAGAGAAGATTGAGTGGAGATTTGATGGAGGTGTTCAAAATCATGAGGGGTCTGAACAGAGTAGATAGAGAGAAACTGTTCCCATTGGCAGAAGGGTCGAGAACCAGAGGACGCAGATTTAAGGTGATTGGCAGAAGAACCAAAGGCGACATGAGGAAAAACTTCTTTACACAGCGAGTGGTTAGGATCTGGAAAGCACTGCCTGAAAGGGTGGCGGAGACAGACTCAATCACGGCTTTCAAAAGGGAATTCGATAAGCACCTGAAGGAAAAAAAATTCAGTGCTACGGGGAAAGGGCAGGAGGAGTGGGACTAGCTGAAGTGCTCTGCAGAGAGCCGGCAGAGGCTCGACGGGCCGAAAGGCCTTCTTCCGTGCTGTAACCATTCTATGATAACCTCTATGAAAGATGTTGTTAAATGAGCAGCACATACACAGTGACAGATATATGCCCAGCCTGCAATCTATGTGTCAGAAAGTGACCATGCATCATCCAGGTTGCGTTGCAATGATTCTGGATTAAAACCTTTGGAGCTGTGACTATCTTGAGTCTTTCAATTGTAAATTGCAGCTGGAGTCTGCATATGTATGGTCAGCAACTGAAGAGCTTTGAAGTTGTGCAAAGGCCATCATTAATGGAACAGATTGACAGACCACACTTGCAGCATGCTACTTGGACCATTCATCTGGTAAATGTTAGTTTAGGTAATCTTACCTTGGTAGCTTTCTTAGGATGTGCCATCTTTTTTGCATCTGCTCCCAATTTGCATTGAGCCTGGCAGCTACATTCTGCCAGACATGCTGCACTCTTGTTCTCCATGGAGAGTGTCTTGGAGTGGCAAACAGAACAACCCTTCTTGCAAGCAACTCATACAGCAGCCTCTCCACCTCGCCAGCCATCAAGCAATGCTTTCAGATGCTATGCTGCTCCACCACTAGCCCACAGACTCAATTTTGTGCCTCAACATTTCTTTGGCATCCCTTGTTTTAGCAAATAGTTCTTCCCCAAAACAGCTTTTGTTAAGGCTGAAAAATGCATTTATGTTTGCAGCCTTGGTGAGCTCCCAGCAGCAGGTTCAATCTGGGAAATCTCACAAAGTTCCAAAATTCCCCATTATTCCCAGTCCTCAATTCTAACAATATTCTGCAAACCGATATTGTGGAAAGTGCATCCTTGCTGTGACCATTTTTAGTGGGAATCTGTTTACAGTGAAGTCAGCATGCAAGTATAAAGGTGGTGAAATGGTGCCCCCTAGCTGATGGAAAATGCAGTGTTACCAGTTGGTTATCACCACATGGCTCTGAATACCAGGCATACATACCGCTTTAGGCTAAGGAAGAAAACTATTCAAACCAGTCACTCGCCAAAACAACTTAGAGCTGAAGTTATGCAAGGGGTTCTACTGATTTCCCAGTGGAACTCTGGTGGAACACTTGCAGGGCCTGTTTATGCCATTTCCCTCAGGGTTCTGACAGGAGGCTGGTAGAAACCCTACTGAATTTCAGGGCCCTTGTATGTAATTTTGATAATAAGCATAAAAAGATCTTTACCAGGTAAAACTTTGCTCCTGACTCGTTTCCACTTGTATAGCCTGCAATAAGCAAACCTGATTAGAAACAACTATCTAGCTCCTTGATTGGGTAGTATCTAAAGAGAGCAACAGGTGTAGCATTGAGCCAAAAAGTCCCAGGCTTAATTTTCAGTCTGTACAGTTTGGCACAGCTACAGGAATGCTACAACGGGTCTCAATGTTCCTGGGCAAAGGAGGGGAAAAGAAAAAACACCTGCTGAAAATTGTGCACATAACAGGATTGGGCTTAGCTGCAGAAAAACCTGCAAACATTCATTATCTTGGCTCACACACAAAGAATGGCCACTTTGATGAGGTACTGGAGGGCTTTTGCCACCCATGTAACCATACTCCACTTTATATATAAACAAATACATTTCAGAAGGTCTTTGAAAGTTACTTGACTCAACACAGCCTGTCTGCACTTACTGGTCTGATCTATTGGAAGTTACCCTTAACCTTACCCACAAGTGATTCATTGCTAGAACATATATCATTTATTTACATGTTTTCCTCTTCTCCTTAAGGGCACCCTGGGCCATTGATCATACTGTGGATGAGAGGATAATCATGATACATACTCTGAGGATGACGTGTGTCACTCTTCCAGGAGTTGTCTAAGGGCAGCCCAAAGCATTGTATCCACAACCTCCTTTTGTGGTGGAGAAATTCCTGACCTATGCCTGGCATCTCCCCCATGGCACAGCTAAGGTTGGGGAGCCACTATGTAGAGAACCATAGGTGCAATTGCCACAGCAATAATTGCTTTACTTAGAAGTCTGATCCAAACACCTGGTACTCTGTGGGAAAAAAATCTTTCTAATTTGAAACCTTGCTTGAGGGTGATTAATTTTATACCTAAGTCATCCAGTTCTGCAATCAGAGTCCAAGTCGAATGATTTGCTTGCATCTAGATTACCCATTTTAAAAATCTGGATCATGTCTCCTCAATTTTCTTTTTTCTAATAGAAGAAAGTTCTGTTGATCATTGTCTCCTCCAATACCATGCCATGAGTCAAGGTCATTACTTTAGCTAACTCTGGAGGAAATCATTTATTCTCCTCATTAGCTTAGCTATCTTGTGAAGAGGCATACCAGTAACCTTAATATGTGGTGTTCCTTATTTTTTGAATTAAGTTTTGTGCTGCACACAATGACAAGATCAGCATTCCATCAGCATTTAAACAATGTCTTGTTTCTTCTTTTCTAAACTATAAACAAATAACTTTTGTAATTGAACTATTGTAGTCAGTAATATTTACACTTGTTTCAAGGACTCTAAAGTGTACTGAGGGCAAAACATATTCTACATAGATGCACATAAACACACATTCTGAATGCAATTTTTTTCAAACTACAGCCACACATGTTAAAACAGAAAATCACTTTTGTTAATGAAAAAGCAGTTACAAGCTTCTTTTTTGTTTGGGAAGAGTGAAAAGCCAAGCACTATTTTCATCACAATGGCATCAAGTGCAAGAGTTCAAATTTATTTTTATTCAGTTCCTTTCTTAATACTTCACTTTGGAATTAACCCGGTTCTTATATTCAGTGTTACTATACTATATGAAGCAACCCTAAAGCAATCACTTACCTCCAGGAATTCTTTGGAACACTTTTGTTAATGTATCTCCTGTGATTATGTTGTAGCTTACCATGGCTGAAAATTAAATTTTGCATTTTACAAAATGAATGAATATTCATATAACAACTGCAGTACAGAACAAGATCTATGATGGTATATTTAGAAACTTAAATAATCAAAAGCAACTTCCCTTTGAATCTCTGTTGAAAATTTTTGCACACTATCCAAATCATAAAAATTCAGGTTTTTTTCTACTTTGTACCTACATGCAAAGTCAAGCTTAGGTTAGGGGTGGTCAAAATCAGATGTAATGCTAAATTAAATCTACAGTTTCCCCAAAAACCAAACTTAGAACCAATTTTTGAAGAGTCGATGGGGCTGATTCAACTGAGTTGGATAAATACCTGGTGAAAACTTTGGTACAAGAGGTACTATGAGATATGATATTTCCAGGACATTGGGTTTGGCCAGATGGATTGCTATGGTCTTTTCCAGTGCTGTACATTCTTATATCCTGAGAGCTATATACGTGATGAAGTTATTTCACAAAACTGGTCTTATTTATGATGAAAATGCTAAGTTTTCACCAAAATGATGGTGAAAACTCATGATCACATGTATATTACAGATGGTGACAGGAAAGTCTTTGATTTACTCGTGGAATTGTGCTGGATGCTAAGTTCACCAAATGATTTCTGAGAGGGGTTTAGTGAGCGACAATCATTACCGCCAGCTGTTTGATAATGTCTTGCTTTTGAAGACCTGTGGTTTGGTAATTGGTTGGGAGGTAGAAGACAGAGCGTAGGAATAAAGGGAATGCTCTATGATTGGCAGAATGTGAGAACTGGCATTCTCCGGGGATCTGTACTGGGGCCTCACCATATATATTAATGACATGGATGAAGGAATAGAGACGTGTATATTCAAGTTTGCAGATGATACTAAGTTAGGAAGCACAGTAAATTGTATAGATGGGAGCAGGAAGTTACAAAGGGACATAGACAAACTGAGTGAGTGGGCAAAACTCTGGCAGATGAAGTTCAGTGTGGAGGAGAGTGAGGTCATGCACTTTGCATCCGAGAAAGATACACTGGAATATTTTCTTAATGGTGAGGGACTGGGGTTGTGGAGGAGCAAAGGGATATAGCTGTAGACAGATCACTAAAAGCTAGTGCACAGTTTTTAAAAAGTAATCAGATAGGTTAATGGAATGTTGGCTTTTATCTCAAGGGGGTTGGAATACAAAACTGAGGAATTTATGCTTCAATTGGTTAGACCCCATCTGGAATACTGTGTTCAGTTTTGGGTATTGAACCTCAGGAAAGATATATTGGCCTTGGAGGAGATACAGTGCAGATTCACCAGAATTATACCAGGGTTTAAAGGCTGAAATTGATGGCAGGTTGCATAAACGTGGTTTGTATTTCCTTGAGTTCAGAAGGTTGAGCAGTGATCTAATTAAGATGTTGAACAGATGTTGAAAATGATAGAGATTTGATAGGGTAGATACAGAGAAACTATACCCTCAAGGGGGCATAATCTTAAAATTAGAGCTCGGTCATTGAGGATTGAAATCAGGAAACACTCTTTCACACAAAGGTTAGTGAAAATCTGGAACTGTCTCCCCAAAAGGCTGTGGATGCTGAGCCAAATGAAATTTTCAGGACTGAGATCAATAGGCGGATAAGTGGATTTGAGGTACGAATCAACCATGATCTAACTGAATGCAAAATAGACTCGATGGCCTATTCCTGTTTCTATGAGTCGGGAAAGAGGGGATGAGTCAGCAGAATTATTGATCTGTCTTCAGATTTTATAGTTTTAAAACAATGACAAAGATAAGGCCAGCTAGAAATTGACCTAATTTCTGCAGCATTTTTTTATTAAAACAGTCCTCTTGATCAGAGCTGGAGTCATCCATCTGAGTGTTCAAATAATTCATATGGGCCTCTTTGTGTCTAATGTTAGAATCATAGAATTCTACAGCGCAGTAAAAGGCTATTCATCCCATCGTGCCTAAGCTGCTTCTCTGAAACATGGCTTAAAGGCAGGAATGGCAGCTCAACATTCCAGGTTACAAGATTTCAGATGAGATAGAGAGGGGGATAAAAAGGGAGGGGGATGGCAATATTGGTTAAGGAAACAATTACAGCTGTGAGGAGGGATGATATGTTAGAAGGATCATCAAATGAGGCCATATGGGTTGAACTGAAGAAAAAAAAAGGGGCAATCACAATACTGGGAGTGTACTATAGACCCCCAAACAGTCAGAGGGAGATAGAAGAGCAAATATGTAGGCAAATTCCTGAAAAGTGCAAAAATAATAGGGCAGTAAAAGTAGGCGATTACAACTACCCTAATTTTAACTGGGATAGAATTAATGTAAAAGGAATAGAGGGCACAGAATTCTTAAAATGCATTCAGGAGAACATTTTTAGCCAGTACATAACAAGCTCAACAAGAGAAGGGGCAGTTCTGGACTTAGATTTAGGGAATGAAGCTGGGCAGGTGGAAGGGGTATCAGTGGTAGAGCATTTTGGTGGTAGTGATCATAATTCAGTTAGATTTAGCATGGTTATGGAAAAGAACAGAGATAGACCAGGTGTAAAAGTTTGATTGGGGAAAGGCCAATTTTACTAAGCTGAGATGTGATTTAGCAAAAGTGGACTGGAAACAGCTCCTTGAAGGTAAATCAGTATCAGAGCAGTGGGAGCCATTCAAGGAGGAGATTGTGAGGGTTCAGAGCAGATATGTTCCCACAAAGAAAAAGGGTGGGATTCCCAAATCTAGAGCTCCCTGGATGTCAAGGAGCATATAGGGTAGGATAAGGAAAAAAAGGGAAGCTTTTGTCAGATATCGAGAGCTCAATATTACAGAAAGCCTAGAGAGTATGGAAAGTGTAGGGGTGAAATTAAAAAGGAAATTAGGAAAGCAAAGAGAGGGCATGAAAAAATATTGGCAAGTAAAATCAAGGAAAACCCAAAGATGTTTTATAAATACATAAAGAGCAAGAGAATAAATAAGGAAAGAGTAGGGCCTATTAGAGACCAAAAAGGTAATCTATGTGTGGAGGCAGAAGATGTGGGTATGGATCTTAATGAATACTTTGCTTCTGTCTTCACAGAAGAGAGGGACGATGCAGACACTATAGTTAGAGGAGGAGTGTGAAATATTAGATGGGATAAACAGAGAGAGGAAGTATTAAGAGGTTTAGCATCTTTGAAAATAGATAAATCGGCAGGCCCAGATGAAATGTATCCCAAGCTGTTAAGAGAAGCAAGGGAGGAAGTAGCGGAGGCTCTGACCATCATTTTCCAATCCTCTCTGGCTACAGGTGTGGTGCCAGAGGACTGGAGGACTGCTAACGTTGTGCCATTGTTTAAAAAGCGAGAAAGCGATGGACTGAATAATTACAGACCAGTCAGCCTAACCTCAGTGGTGGGAAAATTATTGGAAAAAATTCTGAGGACAGTGTAAATCATCATTTAGAAAGTCACAGATTAATCAAGGACAGTCAGCATGGATTTGTTAAGGGAAGGTCGTGTCTGACTAACTTGATTAAAATTTTGAGCAGGTAATGAGGAGGGTCGATGAGGGTAGTGTATTTGATGTAGTCTACATGGATTTTAGCAAGGCCTTTGACAAGGTCCCACATGGCAGGTTGGCCAAAAAAGTAAAAGCCCATGGGATCCAAGGGAAAGTGGCAAGTTGGATCCAAAATTGGCTCAGTGGCAGGAAGCAAAGGGTAATGCTCGACGTATGTTTGTGACTGGAAAGCTGTTTCCTGTGGGGTTCCACAGGGCTCAGTACTAGGTCCCCTGCTTTTTGTGGTTCATATCAATGATTTAGACTTCAATGTAGAGGGCATGATTAAGAAGTTTGCAGATGATACAAAAATTGGCCATGTGGTTGATAGTGAGGAAGGTAGCTGTAGACTGCAGGAAGATATCAATGGACTGGTCAGAAAAGTGGCAAATGGAATTCAATCCGGAAAAGTGTAAGGTAATGCATTTGGGGAGCGCTAACAAGGCAAGGGAATACACAATAAATGGCAGGCTACTGAGGAATGTAGAGGAACAGAGGGACCTTGGAGGGTAGCAGTACAGGTAGATAAGGTGGTTAAGAAGGCATATGGGATACTTTCCTTTATTAGCCGAAGCATCGCATATAAGAGCAGAGAGGTTATGCTTCAACTGTATAAAACACTAGTTAGGCCACAGCTAGAGTACGGCATACAGTTCTGGTCACCACATTACAGGAAAGATGTGATTGCACTACAGAGGGTACAGAGGTGATTTACGAGGATGTTGCCAGGACTGGAGAATTTTAGCTATGAGGAATGATTGGATAGGCTGGGGTTGTTTTCTTTGGAACAGAGAAGGCTGAGGGGAGACTTAATTGAGGTGTATAAAATTATGAGGGGCCGAGAGAGAGAGAGAGAGTGGATAGGAAGCACCTATTTCCCTTAGCACAGAGGTCAATAACCAGGGGCATAGATTTAAAGTAATTGGTAGAAGGGTTAGAGGGGAATTGGGGAGACATTTTTTCACCCAGAGGGTGGTGGGGGTCTGAAACGCACTGCCTGAAAGGTTGGTAGATGCAGAAACCCTCATCACATTTAAAAGGTACTTGGATATGCACTTGAAGATCCGTAACCTACAAGGCTACGGACGAAGAGCTGGAAAGTGGGATTAGGCTGGATAGCTCTTTTTGACTGGCGCAGACAACGGGCCGAATGGCCTCCTTCTGTGTCGTAAATTTCTATGATTCTATGATCCACTGAGTCCCCATACCCCTGCACCTTCCCCATACACTTTTGAGTTTTTCCTTTTTGAATATATATTTATCTACTTCCCTTTTAAAAGCTTCCAGCATTGCTTCTGGTACAGCATTACATGCCCTAACAACCTTCTGCATAAAAATAATTCTCCTAACTGCACCCTCCATTCTTTTGTTAAGAAAGAAAGACTTGCATTTATGTAGCGCGTTTCACAACCACCAGACATGTTGATGATCTTAAATGTATACGCTTGTTACTTTCCCTGTGAAAATATTTTTTCCTGATTTACTGTCTCGAAATCTCGCAGAATTTTGAACACCTGGATTTGAACTCCTCCGAACCTTCTTTGTTGTAATTAAAAGGTACTTTGATTTATAGCTTTTTTGTTAGAGAAAATGACAAGTTATGCTATAATAAAATTGTATATTTCTCTAATTTATTTAACAGTCAGCACTTGAATGTTTCAGGAAATAGATACAGTTGTTATCTTTACAGGCTTTGAAAGAAATTCAGCGGTTAAACAATGTAGAAATTAAATTCTTACCAATGAAAGGATACAGAAACTGCAGGAATGAAAGAATCACATAACCTGTAATACCAAAAGCTTTGTTCACCAGAGACTGATAAGTGCTTGTTCCAGACAGGTGGCCTCCTTTAATCAACAGTATAATAGAATAATCTATGAACAGAATAGAACATTTATAATCTATTTAGAATATTTGTAATATTAAACTTGAACTGTTAACTTTTAAAATATATTCAAATATATTCAAAGTATGAATGATAATACAATGGTTAAAAATATAATTCATGGAGTGGATTACCTGTTACATATGCAACCATAAAAAGGAGAAGTATTCCGAAAGGGAAACCAGCTTGTTTCATTGAGTAAGGTAGTCCTGACAACATATAAAAATTGTAGTGAATTAATACTGCAATAGTAAATGGATGCATCTAAGAAGCGTTTTGATTTTTAAAATTACTGATGTTTTAGTCTATATTTAAAAAAACAATCTCACTTTTAACATTAATGTTACAAATAGCAGATAGAGTGCAGACCACAATTTATCTCGTGAATAATCCATTCTTCTACTCTAAAATCTATTTTCTCTTGCTAATCACCCACTATAGTTCTTTTCTAAAAATTTGAAATAAGCATATTCAACTGTAGTATCATTAGCCTGTATGACTACTAAATTAATTTACATTCATGTTATCCTACTAAAAGACATCATTATGCAGTCCAGTACTTAAAGTTCAACATTTTTTATCTTTCTTTCAGTCCAGTACTTCATGTTTAAACATTGGGATAAATGAGCATCATGCTAGAAATTGGTTTGTAACATGTCGATAGTATAATCTACATTATTCATGAGTTAACCAATTTACTGTACAAAGAGACTATTTCACTACTCATCTAACATGTCCTTAACTGTAATACTGTATATCAAAGACAATAAAGATGTTGTTGTAGAATCCATGGCGTGGGCAGGGCGAGGTACTTTTGTGGTCAAAGTATTACCTAACTTTATTGTGAAAAAATATATACTTCCAAAAATCTTGATTGATCCTTTCTTAAAAATAATTGTAAGGCTGTGATAATGCTTCAGCTGGTTAATGCAGTGAGTAGCTGAGTCATGTTGACCTAGAAGGCTCCAGCCTTTGACCCTCTCCCCCGCCAACCCGCAGCAACCACCCCAGTCTGTACTGAGTTGTCTCTCAGCTGGGTCAGCAGTTGGGGCAATCAGCCTCAGTACCCTCAGGTTAGAGAGGGTAAAATTGATTCCCGATTGCTATCTTGTACTATTTCATGCTGGAAGCTTGAGGGGTGCAATTTCACCTTCACTGCCTGATTTCAATGGAATGAAAATCAGGTGGGTTCTATTAAGTGCGTGCAATCCACCCTGCGAGGTGGTGAAGATGAATATCTACTCCCATGTGTCTGAACGTTGAGAGAGCACAGCATTGGACTTGGTTGTGATGCCCCAGTAAAAAACACCCAATTCCCAGCGACTCGATCCCCAGCCCCTGCAATTCCGAGATCTGATCCCTGATCCCAGCACCCAGCCCCGACCTCTGATCCCAATCCTGATTCCTGGCCAAGATCCTGGCCCCAATCCCGACCTATTCTGCATTTTTTTTTAAATTCGTTTTTGGGATGTGAGCGTCGCTGGCAAGGCCAGCATTTATTGCCCATCCCTAATTGCCCTTGAGAAGGTACCTTGTAGATGGTAGAAAGGCTTTGGGGAGTCAGGAGGTGAGACACTCGCCACAGAATACCCAGCCTCTGACCTGCTCTTGTTGCCACAGTATCTATGTGGCTGGTCCAGTTAAGTTTCTGGTCAATGGTGACCCCCAGGATGTTGATGGTGGGGGATTCGGTGATGGTAATGCCATTGAATTATAAGGGATGGTGTTTAGACTCTCGCTTGTTGGAGATAATCATTGCCTGGCACTTCTGTGGTGCGAATGTTATCTGCCACTTATCAGCCCAAGCCTGAATGTCGTCCAGGTCTTGTTGCATGCGGGCAAAAATACAAAAGTAGAGAAGTTATGCTGAACCTTTATAAAGTGCTGGTTAGGCCACAACTGGAGTATTGCATCCAGTTCTGGTCACCACACTTTAGGAAGGATGTGAAGGCACTTGAGGGTGCAGAGGAGATTTACCAGAATGGTTCCGGGGATGGGGGATCTTAGCTACAAGGACAGGTTGGAGAAGCTGGATTTGTTTTCATTAGCGCAAAGGAGGTTGCGGGGTGATTTGATAGAGGTGTACAAGATTATGACGGGTTTGGATAGGCTAGACAGGGAAAGGCTGTTCCCACTAATTGATGGTACAAGGAGTAGGGGACACAGATTTAAGGTTTTGGGCAAGAGATACAGGGGGGATGTGAGGAAAAACTTTTTTACACAGCGAGTGGTGATGACCTGGAATTCGCTGCCGACGAAGTGGTGGAAGCGGAGACACTCGGTGTTTTCAATGGGAGACTGGATAGGCACTTGAGGGAAATAAACTTGCAGGGCTACGGGGATAGAGCAGGAGAATGGGACTGACTGGATTGCTCTGCAGAGAGTCAGCACCGACTCGATGGGACGAATGGCCTCCTTCTGTGCCGTTATGTTATGACTCTATAAATGCATTTCACTGGTTATTTTAGAGGGGTGAAAGAGTACCTAGCCCAGACTAATCAGAAGGAATGGTTGTCAAAAAAAAGCAGAGTATTAGTGAAAAATACTAACGTGATTGAGTTCTTTGATGAAGTAACGGAGAACATTGATGAGGGTAGTGCGGTTGGTATTGTGCATATGGACTTTCAAAAACGGTTTGATAAAGTACCACATAAAAATTGAAGCCCATGGGATTAAAGGGGCAGTGGCTGTGAGGAGCTAAAGGACAGAAAGCAGAGAGTAGTGATAAGCAGTTGTTTTTCAGACGGGAGGGAAGTGTGCAGTGGTGTTCCCCATTTGTCGGGTGTTGGAACCACTGATCTTTTTGATATATATTAATGACCTGGACTTGGGTATACAGGGCATAATTTCAAAGTTTGCAGATGACACGAAACTTGGAAATATAGGCCCGGATTTTCCGATCGGAGGCTTCCTGCGTGCGGATGCCTCCAATCTGGAAAAAATCTACGAACTTACCTGCTGGCTTCGTAGGTCCCGACACTTTCGCTCCTGGGCCTCACCTGGTGCGTGCGCGCAGAAGCCCAGGTAACCCAGGGGCGCAGGCGGTTCGCAAGCGTCCCTGGGATCACGTGGGCCATGGGGAACCAATGGAAAAAGGGAAACCTCCTTCACACTTTTGACAGGTCTCTCCGGATAGACCTGTCAAAAGTATGAATGGGGATCACTCAAAAAACACACTAAAACATAAATAAATTTTTAAAAAACCATCACGTATTTAAATTAGTTAAATTACATTAACTATTTTACACAAAAATTTATTTTTTTGAAAAAAATAATTAAAGTTTTTTACGGGGTTAAAAATAAACCTTTCTTTAAGTATTTTTAAATTATAAATGAGTGAAAAAATTTTTTTTTTTTTTTAAACTTTTATAAACTCTTGGGGGAAAAATTCGGTTGATTAGCACCTCCCTTTAGCGCCCAGAGGGCGCTAATGGGGCGCAAAGCAACTAGCGCCCGGGCGTGGCAATGTTTGCGCCGCTCGCAAAATTGACCAGAGACTTTTTGCAGCGGCGCTAAACACTACCGCCACGATCTCCTGCACCTGCAGATCGTGACATCAGTCGAGCGTGCAACGCCCCGGTAGCACCCCGGACCGGATATTGAGTGGCGCCCCCTGCCTTTCCGCCTGCAACGACAGCTTGAGGGGAGCGTTTTGCAGTCGGGAAGGGACTGGGGGACCGCTATTTAAAGGCAGCCACTTCCTGCCTTTTTTTGTCGGAGACATTTTTGCACCACGCATTCTGAGAGAGAGAGACTTCTGGAGAGATTCAACGCTGTATGAAGGAGTTTTGGGTACTGAGCAGCACTTTGCAGGTTCATTTTGATTTGACCTTCCTTGCATCAATTTAGAAGAGATTATGGGGGCTGCACTCTGAGCTCTTTCCCTGGGCCTCTCCATTGTTCTTTCCAGCAGAATTGATGTACAGGTCTCTCCAGGCCGAGATTCAAGGCTGCAATGAGCATGGTGTGGCTGGAGAGCAAGATCGACGCTCCCCTTTAAGAACTGGTCGGCACCAGTGTGTCTGTGTTCCATTGCTAACTGACATCACGAGTTTCACCAATGCTCTGAGGTAGCGCCTCGTTCCTCGGCGTTAGCGCCAAGAGAGGTGTGTAGCGCCTGATTTAGCACTCAAATCACCACCAGGGGCGATAGAGGCCAAGTTTGCAGTCGGAGGTGATAATTAGCGCCAGGCGCTAAACTTTGCGCCCGGCCGATAATTGCGCCCCAAACGGGGCGATACCGAATTTCTCCCCCTTATGCTGGTAAATGCATGCCTTATTTAGCAGGCGTAAGATTTTTAAAGGATTTCAGCGGGCGGAGGTTCTGCAGAAAGCGGAACTCTCCACCCGCAGAGGCCCTTCTCCAGGGCAGGCGTGCGATCTGTCAAGAGAATTCTTGACAGATCGGAAGTGCCGGTTCAGCGCATGCGCTTCGCATTCCTGAAACCGGCACTTGAGGCCCCTACGGGTGCGTACACAGCTCGTACACACCCGTAGGGATCGGAAAATACGGCTCATTGTAAACAGTGAGGAGGATAGTAACAGACTTCAGAAGGTCATCGACAGATTGGGAAATGGGCAGACACATGGCAGATTAAATTTAATGTAGAGGAATGTGAAATGATTCATTTTGGTAGGAAGTATGAGGAGAGGCAATATAAACTAAATGGTACAAGTTTAAAGGGTGTGCAGGAACAGAGAGACCTGGGGATGTACGTTCACAAGTCTTTGATGGTAGCTGGACAAGTTGAGTAGTTTTTTGCGAGAAAAAAAACGAACTATTCAGTAGTTTGAACTAAGCAATTACAATATAACAACAGGTTTTTTTTGCATGCTTTTAATTCAAATTCACAGATAATTCAATTTAAGCAACTTTGAATTAAAAGGAATAACCTGCATCTGTAAAACTATTTTCATTTGACTTACAAATTGGGACTGTGCCCAGTGGCCAATAAAACTTGCTTATGTAACCTACTTAACAAAATTGCCTGCATTGCAGGGTGGGAGAGCATTTGTGCTTTACAAAAGAATGCTGAAGTGAGCAGGAAGGACTGTTTACAACTGAAGAACACATTTGAGAAAATCCAATATAATTATGACTTGGAATGCCTTCTGAGTAAGCCTGAAATTTATGGCTGCAAGTCAGGATAATAGATTGAATATTAGTTTATCTAGTAATTGTAACTTTCCATTTTGGGAAGGGAGCACTGGGAGGAAGTTTATTACACACTTAAAACAAAACGTTAAATACTGCAGATGCTGGAAATCTGGAATAAAAACAGAAAATGCTGAAATCACTCGCCAGGTCAGGCAACATCTCTGACCCTTCATCAGTACCCCAAATATTATATATTTATCTCTCCATCCCTTATTGTCAGCTCTTGCCATTCCATATGCAAGCCAGGAAGGGCTGAAAACAACAGAAAACGCTGGAAAAACTCAGCATGCCAGGCAGCATCCGTGGAGAGAGAAACAGAGTTAACGTTTCAGTTCTGATGAAGGGTCCCAGACCTGAAACGTTAACTCTGTTTCTCTCTCCACGGATGCTGCCTGGCCTGCTGAGTTTTTCCAGTGTTTTCTGTTGTTATTTCAGATTTCCAGCATCTGCAGTAATTTGCTATTGTATTAGGGCTAAAAACAATCTGTTCTCAGACCTATTCCAGTGAAAGGTTTGCAACAATGTAACAAAAACTGGTTCAGTACTTTTCCCCTCCCTTATTGAGATCCTGTTGGACTTTGTTTTGCTTACAACTGTAAGGTTTCCAAAATTTACAGATCCCCAAAACCTAAGGAAAAAGGACTTTGGAACTACCTCAGTGATAAAAATGCATTTGGGCCTAACATAAGGAATTTAAGACCAAAAACCAAGTTTTGGCATTTTAAAAACATGTCTGGGCCTGTAAAGGGAGAAAAAGCTGTGAAGGAAGTTGGGCTCGACCTCTGTAAAAGCAGTTTTGGTTATTGCAGTTAATTACACTGTCTGGGGAACCGGGATGACCCCACTCAAGCCCCAGCAGACATTAATATTTGAACAATAGACCCTGGGAGAAGACAGTCCCACCCAAAGACAGGCCCCATCAAAACCGTTTACAGAACCCATTAAAGACATGCATAAAGCAAATATTCTATAGAAGTCCTAGACCCAGTCAAGAAACCCAAAACATGAGGACAATTCAAACTCCAATTAAACAACAGATCGACAGGATGGAGCATTCCTGAAACCACGTCACACATTTACAAAACCAGTTCACACGCTAGTAAAGTCGTTACTGTTAACGAGGCCTCCAAAAATCTTAAAGGATTTGATTTGGTTTTGATAAGGAAGCTTCGATTGGTATAATTGAAAGGCTGTTTTCTCAAGAAGCCAGTTCTCCAGTAACAACAGTTCAAGTTCAACAGAAGGCAGTTCTGCAGTTTCGAGTTCAATTGAAAGCCTGTTTTCAGCAGAAGTCAGTGCTGGAGTTAGAGTTCAGGAGAAGCAAGTTGGGCAGTTAAAGAAGACAGTTCAGTAAGAAGGGAGTTCTCCAGTTCTCCAGCACAACAGTTACAGTTCTGCAAGAAGGCAGTTCCACAGCTCGGACGAAGACAGTTTAAACAGAGGCAGAGTTCAACAGAAAGCAGTTCAACAAAGAAGGCCAACAGCTCCAGAAGCAGGCCGACACGCAAGAAGAAACCAGAGCAACAGTTCCAGTGACCATCAGACACCTCGCGGCAACAAGGGCCTTACGAAACCTTTTACTCAAAAGACTCTAAACCCTAACTCTCAACTGTCAAGGATTCGTTTGGTGAGCATTATCCCTGGTTCTCCAGAGTCCAACCTAGCTAGTGAAGTGGGATTGGGAGGGGTGAAGTATTCTCTAATGTTATTTCCCTCGCTTGTACCGAAGTGTTCCACACTATTAGAGTGTTGAGTGTTTGTGTTGTGTTTTACTTTCTTGAATAAAGATCGAAGTTCTTTCATCAAACTCAGTTGTCTGCTGCACCTTTTATCACAACTCCCAAATAAGTCCAAGGTCTAGAACCAAGGGAGTGGGAGCGATTCGAACCGCTCAGAAGTCAGAGGTGAAGCTGACACAAACCACCACCCCCTACACAACCATTATAAGTAGGCAAGATGAATTGAAATAAGTCAGAGATTGGATCAACTCAAGGAGGTATCGAAGAAGCATTGCCAAGCAGAGGCACAATTACTGACAAAATGAGTTGGTAAGGGAAGAAAGGGGAACTCTCAGGAACTGGTGTAAGACAGTGCAGTATAACTTGAGGAAAAAAAAATTATGGTGGGGGAGGTGACATGTCTCTTTCTTCTCTCCTCAGTCTCTATGGTACTTACAATGGCACTTATAAACTCCCAACCGACTCGCCTTTGGTCCTCCATTCACCACAATACGTCTGCAGCTACCGTTCTGCTCTATCACACTCACCACCACCTTTGATGCCCTTGTCCACAGTAAAACACGTCGGGGTAAAAATTGAGTCACGCCCCCTTTGGGGCGCTAACTTCGCCGGGGAACTACTTTTAGTGCCCCGAAAAAATTAGCACCCCCGCGGCCGAAATTCATCGGTAGTGCCCCAGGAGCGGTGCTACTGGAAGCGCCCTGCCTCCCTCTTGGGGCACTGTGAGTGAATATCGCGGCACTATGTGCCGCAGCGCCACGCTCTGCGGCTTATCATGCCGCGGTACTGCAGGCCTTCCTCCCCTTGTAAAGGGGAGGGGCCTTGCGCAGCATGACCCGGGGCCCAGCTGGGCCACCAGGGATCGGAGTGCCGGCAAAAGAGCCCGGCACTCAAGAGAATTGCCGGGCTCACGGACGCAGCCGGCACTCTGCGGGGGGGAGCTTCAGAGGAGGCCAGGGACGGCAGTGGGGGCAGGTGCTGGCAGGTGGCCAGCAACAAAAATGGCCACCCTGGCACCTTCCCTTTAATTAGCGCCGCCCCGGCCGCAGGTAGGCCCCCCTGACCCCGTCGGACATAGCGTCCGGCGGTAAGTCAGGGGGAGCTACCGAAGATCGCGGGTGGGGCGACACCCTTTCTCAATCCGCACTGCGCTTATGTTTTAAGGCAAAGCTCACATAGGAGTGTAATGTGTGGTGAACCCTTACAGACCACTAACAATATATGAACAGAGCGGAGGGAGGTTTTAAAGATATTGGGCCTCAGGAGGTTGTAGGGATGCACAAACCAGCTAGCGTGTACAATATTAATCATGTGTTGATTATGATTGGCATCAAACATGAACATACCCGTCCGTATACACTGCACAAATATTTCATGTATTGACAATTCATTACCGAATGGCTGTGTCTATACACATCACCGCAGGCAGCTAGCTCAGCAGATATCTTCCACGGACATCTGTTGGCACTTTCTACCCGTCTTGATCACCTGTTTGCTCCAGTCTTCTTTTGGTTAACATTAGCATCACAGAGCAGAAAATACCCTTTACTGTGCATACCCAACTTCAAGAGTGCTAGTTTCCTGAATCCTTACAGTTTGGTTTTAACTTACTAAAAGAAAGCTCAAATGTATGTGTAGATACAATCTACAACCTACGAAGTAGCATTCTATAGACAGAGCTAAGCGATCCCACAACCAACGGATCAGATCAAATCTCTGCAGTCCGGCCACATCCAGTGGCGAATGGTGGTGGACAATTAAGCAACTAACAGGAGGAGGAGGATCCATGAACATCCCCATCCTCAATGATTGTGGAGCTCAGCATAATAATGCAAAAGAAAAGGCTGAAGCATTCTCAACCACCTGCTGAGAGGATGATCTTTCTTGGCCAGCTACAACACTGGCATCTACCAGACAATGTGGAAAACTGCCCAGGTAAGTCCTGGCCACAAAAAGCAAGACAAATCCAACCTGGCCACTTACCACCCTATCAGCCTACTTACTTTCAATCATCAGCAAAGTGATGGAAGGAGTCATCAACAGTTCTATTAAGTAGCACTTACTCACCAATAACTTAGTCACTGATGCTCAGTTTGGGTTCCACCAGAACCTCTCAGCACCAGACCACATTACAGCTTTAGAGTCAGAGATATACAGCACAGAAAGAGGCCCTTCGGCCCATCATGTCCGCGCCAGGCCATCAAGCCCTGTCTATTCTAATCCCATTTTCCAGCACTTGGTCCGTAGCCTTGTATGCTATGGCGTTTCAAGTGCTCATCTAAATGCTTCTTGAATGTTGAGGGTTCTTGCCTCTACCACCCTTTCAGGCAGTGAGTTCCAGATTCCAACCACCCTCTGGGTGAAAAAGTTTTCCTAAAATCCCCTCTAAACCTCCTGCCCCTTACCTTGAAACTATGCCCCCTGGCTATTGAACCCTCTACTAAGGGGAAAAGTTCCTTTCTAGCTACCCTATCTATGCCCCTCATAATTTTGTACACCTCAATCAGGTCCCCCCTCAGCCTTCTCTGCTCTAAGGAAAACAACCCCAGCCTGTCCAGTCTCTCTTCATAGCTGAAGCGCTGCAGCCCAGGTAACATCCTGGTGAATCTCCTCTGCACCCTCTCCAATGCAATCACATCCTTCCTATAGTGTGGCGGCCAGAACTGCACACAGAATTCCAGCTGTGGCCTAACTAGCGTTTTGTACAGCTCCATCATAACCTCCCTGCTCTTATATTCTATGCCTCGGCTAATGAAGGCAAGTATCCCATATGCCTTTTTAACCACCTTATCTACCTGTCCTGCTGCCTTCAGGGATCTATGTACATGCACACCAAGGTCCCGCTGATCCTCTGTCCTTCCTAGGGTCCTACCATTCATTGTGTATTCCCTTGCCTTGTTAGTTCTCCCAAAATGCATCACCTCACACTTTTCAGGGTTAAATTCCATTTGCCACTGTTCTGCCCATCTGACCAACCCGTCTATATCGTCCTGTATCCTGAGGCTTCCCTCCTCGCTATTTACCACCCCACCAATTTTCGTGTCATCTGTGAACTTACTGATCATACCTCCTACATTCATATCTAAATCATTAATGTACACTACAAACAGCAAAGGACCCAGCACCGATCCCTGCGGTACACCACTGGACACAGGCTTCCAGTCACAAAAACAACCTTCGACCATCACCCTCTGCCTCCTGCCACTAAGCCAATTTTGGATCCAATGTGCCAAGTTGCCCTGGATCCCATGGGTTCTTACCTTCTTGACCAGTCTCCCATGTGGGACTTTGTCAAAAGCCTTACTGAAGTCCAGGTAGACTACATCAACTACACTACCCTCATCCACACACCTAGTCACCCCCTCGAAAAATTCAATCAAATTGGTTAGACATGATCTCCCCCTGACAAAGCTATGCTGACTATCTTTGATTAGTGGAGACTAATTCTGTCCCTCAGAATTTTTTCCAATAATTTCCCTACCACTGATGTTAGGCTCACTGGCCTGTGATTCCCTGGTTTATCCCTACTACCCTTCTTGAATAATGGTACTACATTAGCTGTTCTCCAGTCCTCTGGCACCGATTTCAAATAAAACTGTTGGACTATAACCTGGTGTTGTGCGACCTCTCAATTTTGTCCACCCCAGTCCAACACCGGCATCTCCGCATCATGACCTCCCCTGTGGCCAGAGAGGTTCTGAAAATTTGTGTCAGAGCCCCTGCAATCTCCTCCCTTGCCTCACACAGCAGCCTGGGATACATCTCGTCTGGGCCTGGGGATTTATCCACTTTTAAGCCCGCTTAAACCGCTAGTACCTCCTCTCTCTCAATACTAATTTGTTCAAGTATATCACAATCCCCCTGCCTGATTTCTATGCCTACATCGTCCTTCTCCATAGTGAACACAGATGCAAAATATTAATTTAAAACCTCACCTACATCTTCTGGCTCTACACACAGATTGCCACTTTGGTCCCTAATGGGCCCTACTCTTTCCCTGGTTATCCTCTTGCCCTTAATATACTTATAAAACACCTTGGGATTTTCCTTTATTTTGCCCGCCAGTGTTTTTTCATGCCCCCTCTTCGCTCTCTAATTTATTTTTTAAGTACCCCCCTACACTTTCTATACTCCTCTCGGGCTTCAACTGTTTAGTCCTTTGTATCTGCCAAAAGCCTCCCTTTTTTTCCTAATCCATTCTCGTATATCCCTTGACATCCAGGGTTCCCTGGGCTTGTTGGTCCCACCCTTGACCTTGACAGGAACATGTTGCCGTTGCACTCTCTATTTCCTTTCTGAAAGACTCCCACTGCTCTGATGTGGATTTTCCTAGAAGTAGCTGATCCTAGTCCACTTTGGCCAGATCCTGCCTTATCATATTAAAATCGGCCTTCCCCCAATTTAGAACCTTTATTTCCGGTCCATCTTTGTCCTTTTCCATGACTACCTTAAATCTCACCGAATTATGGTCACTGTCAACAAAATGCTCTCCTACTAACACTTCTACCACTTGCCCGGCTACATTCCCTAGAATTAGGTCCAGTACCGCCCCCTCTCTTGTAGGACTTTCTACATGCTGGCTCAAAAAGCTCTCCTGGATGCACTTTAAGAATTCCGCACCCTCTCAGCCTTTCACACTCTGACTACACCAGTTAATATTGGGGAAGTTGAAATCCCCTACTATTATTACCCTATTATTTCTACACCTGAGATTTGCCTGCATATCTGTTCCTCTATCTCCCCCTGACTGTTTGGGGGCCTATAGTACACTCCCAGCAAAGTGCTTGCTCCCTTTTTGTTTTTAAGTTCTACCCATATGGCCTCATTAGAGGAACCTGCTAAGATATCATCCCTCCTTACAGCAGTAACTGACTCCTTGATTAATATTGTGACACCCCCTCCTCTTTTACACCCACCTCTGTCTCGCCTGAAGATTCTATACCCCGGAATATTGAGCTGCCAGTCCTGCCCCTCCTCAACCATGTCTCTGTGATAGCAACAATATCATACTCCCATGTGTTCATCAACACCTTCAATTCATCTGCCTTACTCGCAAGACTCCTTGCATTAAAATAAATGCCATCCAGCCTTGCCATACTCCCTTGTGCCGTTACATATTGCTCTGCCTTCCAGGCTGACTTGTTTTTTCCTCTATATTTGGCTGTGCATCAGCCCCTACTATAGCTCCCTACTATTGGTCCAAACATTAAAACAAGTGCTGAATTCTAGAGGTGAGGTGAGAGTGAATGCCATTGACATCAAGGCAGCATTCGACTGACCAAGGAGCCCTAGTAAAACAGAAGTCAATGGGAATCAGGGGGAAAACCCTCCAGTGGCTGGAGTCATACCCGGCACAAAGGAAGATGTTTGTTGTTGTTGTTGGAGACCAATCATCTCAGCCTCAGGATATCGCTGCAGGATTTCCTCAGGGCAGCATCCTAGGCCCAACTTTCTTCAACTGCTTCATCAATGATCTTCTCTCCATCATAAGGTCAGAGGTGGGGCTGTTCACTGATGATTTCCCTTCAAAATTCTTCAGGCATTGAAACAGTCCATGCCCGCATGCAGCAAGACCTGACCAACATCCAAGCTTGGGCTGAAAAATGGCAGGTAACATTCACGCCACACAACTGTCAGGCAATGACCATCTCCAACAAGAGAGAACCTAACAACCTCCCTTTGACATTCAATGGCATTACCATCATAAATTCCCCCATCATCAACATCCTTGGGGTCACCATTGATCAGAAATTCAATTGGACCAGCCATATAAATGCTGTGGCTACTAGAGCAGGTCAGAGGCAGTGTATTTGCAATGAGTGGCTCACCTCTGACTCCCTAAAGCCTCTTTACCACCTAAAAGGTATAAATCAAGAGTGTGATGGAATTAATCTTCCCTTGCCTGGATGGGTGCAGCTGCAATATCACTTGAGCAGCTTGACACCATCCAGGACAAAGCAATCTATTTGATTAGCACCCCATCCACAAGTTTAAATATCCATTCCATCCACCACTGGCGTATCATGGCTGCGGTGTGTACTATCAATCTACAGGATGCACTGCAGCAAGTCGCCAAGGCTTCTTTGGCAGCACTTCCCAAACCTGCCCAGCAGGACAAGGGCAGCAGAGTTCTCGCCAAGTCACACACCGTCCCGACTTGGCCATATATTGGCATTGCTTCATTGTCGCTGGGTCAAAATCCTGGAACTCCCTACCGAACAACATTGTGGGAGCACCTTCACCACATGGACTGCAGAGTTTCAAGACAAAGGCCAACAACCACCTTCTCATGGGCAACTAGGGATGGGCAATAAAATGCCGGTCTTGCCAGTGACACCCATATCCTAAGAATAATTTTGTTTAAATCTGGTTATCTAAAAGATACACCTGGTATCAATACTGGCACTGGATCTACTGCATGGCACTTCCTGACAAAATAACCCATATAGTGTGTTAGAGCCTATATTATGGGGTTACCAGAATTGAATTATGACAGAGAGATTTAAACCTTATGAATTGATGAAAGATTCTCTCAACAGCATATAATTTGGACAATAAAAATAGAATTAGATTTTATATCTTGAAAGATTAACATCAACTATCAAATTGATCATTCAAATTTAGTATTCCACATAAAATGGAGAGAAGTGAACAATGGTGTCCCCTAGGGGTTGGTATTAGGACCACTGCTCATTTTGATATATATTAATGACCTGGACTTTGGTATAGGAGGCAAAATTTCAAAGTTTGCTGATGACACAAGACTTGGAAATGCAGTAAACAGTGATGAAGATAGTAGCAGATGTCAGCAGGACATAGAGGCTGCAAATTTAATTCTGGAGGCGGGATGGGGGCAGGGTCAGCTGGTTTCCAGGTTCTGGTCCCGCCCCCAGCTGCCTCTGCTTTGAAGACATGATTTTCCCTTGATTGGCCTTGTTAAGCTCGCCCTGCGGGCTTACCGGCCAATTAACAGGAAGCGGGACCATGCACAATTTTATCTTGACAGTTGATCTGTCAGTGTTTGACAGCATTGAGGTGCTGCAAACACGGACAATCACTGCACAAAGGTGAACACTTGCACCCAGGCTCTCCAATGACTCGCTCCATATGCTTATGGAGGGAGTCACAGCACGCTGGGAGGTTCTCTTCCCTTCCAAGGGCAGAAAAGACCTCCCCAGGACACCAACTTACCTTGAACCTCCAACCAACCCTATCTACTTTATCACTTCCCCATCTCACTAGCCACCCCTCACACTCACCCTACTGCAAGCATACCAACTAACAAGACACAAGGGTAGGCACTTGAGAGGTTTAGCCAATGTCCATGTGAAGTTTCTAGTAATGTGTTGTCATACAGTGTAATATCTTTTTCCAAAAGTGCCCCTTATTGGACAGATCTGAGCGCATATTGAGACGTGTCTTAGAGTTCCAGTGGTTGTTCAGTCATAACTCCGCCCCCCCCCACCCCCCCTCTAGTGATGTGTGTGCATGGAATGGCTTGGACATTAAAGGGATGCTTCACGGTGCTGGTGTCAACCTGGCGCATCATGTGGCAGCCAGGGTTTACAGTATCAAGTGAAGAAAATCTGGCCATGGTGATGCCTCACGGCCAGCAATTTTATCAGGGGCTGATGCCCTGTGTCCAGTGCAGCATCAGGTGGGTGAGGAGGTGGTTGGCGCTCCTGGTGCTGGTGCTGCTGTTGTGGCTGGTTGTGGTGCTGCCGCGGCTGCTCTTCCTCCGAATCTGACGACCAGGATGAGAGGATGTAAATGGTTCCCATCCCATTGCTATAGATTTCAGTTAAGGCAAGAAGCTTGCAAGCACACACACACAAACGGGAAACAGGAGCCAGAAGCACGAAAATGGGAAACCACTATAAAAATAGGATTAGCAAAGCAGATAACAAGCTCTTAACTGCCTTAACTACCTATCCCACCGGTTCCCGTCGGGTCAGTTTGGGAGCGGCTGACCTGACACTCACGGAAATCGCGTGGGGGCGGGATGGAGGCGGGCTGCAGTCTGAAGCCATTTTTTCCGATTTTCGCTGCCGACCTGCCTCCAAACCCACCTCCTCAGGGCTATTAAAATTGAGCCCAGACAGTCTGGTGAAATGGGCAGACACACGGCCGATAAAATTTAATACAGAGAAATGTGAAGTGATGTTTTTCGTAAGGAGGAATGAGGAGAGGCAATATAAATAAATGGTACGAGTGTAAAGGGAGTGCAGGAACAGGGAGACCTGGGGGTTTGTGTACACAAATCTTTGAAGGTGGCAGTGCAAGTTGATAAAGCTATTTAAAAAGCATATGGGGTCCTGGGCTTCATAAATAGAGGCATTAGAATACAAAAACAAATAAGTTATGCTAAACGTTTACAAAACACTGGTTAGTCCACAGCTGGAGCATTGTTTTCAATTCTGGACACCACAGTATTGCAATAATATGAAGGCTTTAGAGAAGGTGCAGAGGAGATTTACTAGAATGGTACCAGGAATGAGGGACCTTCAGCTATGTCAAGAGACTAGAGAATCTGGGATTGTTCTCTTTAGAGCAGGGAAGGTTAAGAAGAGATTTAATAGAAGTGTTCAAAATTCTGAAGGGTTTTGATAGAGTAGATAGGGAGAAACTGTTTCCACTGGCTGGAAGATCAATAACCAGACGACGCAGATTTATGGTAATTGGCAAAAGAATTGGCAACAGATGAGGAGAACATTTTTTACACAGCGAGTTATGATGATCTGGAATGCACTGCCTGAAAGGGTGGTGGAAGCAGATTCAGTGGTAACTTTCAAAAGGGAATTGGATAAATGGTGAAAAATTAAAAATTGCAGGGCTAGGGGGAAAGAGCAGGACAGTGGGACTAATTGGCTAGCTCTTTCAAAGAGCACAATGATCCAAATCATAGAATGATACAGTACAGAAGGATGCCATTCGGCCTATTGTTCCTGTGCCAGCTCTTTGATAGAGCTATCTAATTAATCTCACTCCCCTGCTCTTTCCCCATAGCCCTGTAAACTCTTTTTCTTCAAGTATTTATCCAATTCTCTTTTGAATGTTACTGTAGAATCGGCTTCCACCACCCTTTCAGGCAGTGTATTCCAGATTACAACAACTCGCTGCGTAAAAAAATGTTTCATGACACCTTTGGTTCTTGTGCCAATTACCTTAAATCTGTGTCCTTTGGTTACTGACCCTTCTGCCACTGGCAACAGTTTCTCCTTATTTACTCTATCAAAACACTTCATGATTTTGAACATCTCTATTAATTCTCCTCTTAACTTTCTCTGCTCTCAGGAGAACAACCCCAGCTTCTCCAGCCTCTCCACATCCCTGGTACCATTCTAGTAAATCTCTTCTGCACCTTCTCCAAGCCTTGACATCCTTCCTAAAGTGTGGTACCCAGAATTGAACACAATACTTCAGCTGAGGCCTAATCAGTGTTTTATAAAGGTTTAGCATAACTTCCTTGCTTTTGTACTCTATACCTCTATTAATAAAGCCAAGGATTGCAAAATCTTTAACAGCCTTCTCAACTTGTCCTGCCACCAAAGATTTGTGTACATATATCTCCAGGTCTCTCTGCTCCTGCACCCCCTTTGAAATTGTATCATTTAGTTCAGATTGCCTCTCCTCATTATTCCTACCAAAATGTATCACTTCACATTTATTTGCATTAAATTTCATCCACCTCTTGTCTGCCCATTTTACCAGTCTGTCTATGTCCTCCTGAAGTCTGTTGCTATCCTCCTCGTTGTTTACTACATTTCCGAGTTTCATATCATCTGCAAACTTTGAAATGATGCCCAGTATACCCAAGTCCAGTTAATTAATATATATCAAAAAGAGCAGTGGTCCTAATACAGACCCCTGGGGGACACCACTGTATACTTCCCTTCGGTCTGAAAAACAACCATTCACCACTATTCCCTGCTTTCTATCCCTTAAGTCAATTTTGTATCCATGCTGCCACTGCCCCTTTATTCCCACTGTCTTTAATTCTGCTAACAAGTCTATTATGTGGTACTTTGTCAAATGCCTTCTGTACTGCAAGATTCTATGATTCGTTAAAATGTCGACCTCCATTGTTTATATTGGGAAGCTATGGCAAAATTACTCTCTTACTGACTATTCATTCTTTGCCAATAGGTGTCTGGTGTCACTCTTTCTTAGATCTCTTACAGAATCACATGACTTCTGTCTCTTCGCATCAATCCACTTCGACGTTTTCAACCACCTATTTCAAAGCATTTAGATTTTTAAAAAAACAAGCTATAAATTATTGATTTTGGAATTTCTGAGGCATTGTTTTGCTGAGCATCAAACTTGAACTCTGGTGTCGATGACTCACTCCAGGCGAAGCTACACTCGGCTCGCTGTTGGCTAGTTGGGTGAAAGGCTTTTCATTAATGTAGAGCTAAAATAAATAGAAAGTGTGTTTACCAATGATCCCAGAGCCTATGATGGAGTTTATTACATTGAAGCTGGCTGATGAAAGGTTGCTTTTCTCTCCTTCCGCTGCGTTCTCGTTCAAAACCAACGCTTTTTTATCTCCCACGTCGACCACCTACAAAAAGCCGATGCGCAAAATTCATCAATAACAAAAATATAAAATCATGAATTCCATTGATTTCAGTTCCTACACATCCTTTATTCGCGTTTTAACCAACCACAAACAAGCCAGAATTACAGACTTACCAGAAAAGAGAAAGGCGAACACTGGCATTTTAATTCTGCTGTTCAATAACCATTACATTTTATATTTTACTCATTGCTTTACATTTTATTTTTCTCTGAAGTGTGGATTAACAGTTGTGAAAATATTTAATTCGGCGCTAATAGAATAAGTTTTTCTCCGCAAACTTCTATTTGATGGATTTTAATGCAGCACCACTGTTAAATATGCCAGTGTAACGTAGTATTGGTTTATCAGATGTAAATGTTGGGAGTGTGTTTTAAAATAGCAGTGCTCTTCTTACCTCGTCGTAGGTTTCCTGCATCTCTTGACTTTCATCTCCCATGCTGAGTGCCTCCATGAAACGAATATGTTGTGGTTGTTAGTTTAGTGTTGTGAAATTGAAGCTACCGCACCGACGGCTGTGCTCGAGGTTTTTAGTGGATGCTCAGAGGAAAGCCTTTTAAGGTCTTCAGCTCCTCCCTCATCCGCCCCCTCAAAACGGACCCTGCCATCCGGACTCATATGAGGGACCCAATGTGAAACTTCCAACTTCGCTATTCCAAGAAAGCGAACAGCACGATTTTACCCTTTCACAAATTAGTGTCTAAGATTATTCGGTGGTAACAATTTCTCTTTTAAACACAGAAATTAGCCCCACTACGATGTAAGAACACGACTAACGAACTGAACCCCCCCCCCCCCGACTGTGTAGATAGCTCTGCTGGAAACATTGCCATATTTTCCACCCAAATTTAATTATTTTGTAGTTGACAGCGCTAAATGTACTATATTTTTGGGTTGGACAGTGTTTTTCCCAGCCGTTTCTAAATTGTTAATGTAACGATGGTCATAACGTTATTATTCCGTATTTATTTCAATTAGAATTGGAAGCTACATAAGAAGTCAACCACGATGTGCTGACTAGCATGCAGGACCTCCCACGACACAGCTCCAAGAGATTTCGGGCCACCAGAATATCAGCAAGCTGTCAGTGAACCCCCGCAGACAGACACCATACTTACTCTTTTCACCAATAAATCACTTCGAAGGAGTGACAGGTTAAGTGTCACATATCTGAAACAAAACACAAGCACCAAGTCAATTCAAACTGGCAGCATTCATACACTAGACAGCAGATTAAATAACTTACACAACATTTGATTTGAAAATTGTGCTGAGTACTTAATTGTTATTGGTTACAGCATAGCAGACATCCAAGATAAAGCTGCAACAGGCGGTGTTTGAAGGACTGAGCATGAAAGTGTAGGGCAAATTAATTTGGTCATAGTTTCTTTGCAGATGTTGTTAGTTGTGGCACTATTTGAAAGGTATCTCGAATTAATGCCTAGTTCACCTGTCTTCTTGTATTGCTGTTACTGATGCTAATCTTTCATCAGCATTTCACCTCTGGCTCCTTACTCCATCTGCATGCTGAGGTCTTTCGTTATGTAAAGTTATGGAGCGTGCAGCAGATGGCAGTTAATTTTGGAAACCAACGGGGTTGTTTTATAAGGTTGTTCCCAATTGATCTACATTTGAGATGTTGCTTCAACATCTGAATGCTAAGTTTCATAATAATTCTGGGTGTAGCGAGAGCTTTCTTGTGCATCTGCTTTGTTTCTGCCCATGGTATATGCATGGACATTGTGGCTCCATGGAATAACATTGGTCTCCCTGCTGCTATGCATCCATTCTTTATTCCCCATCATACAAGGATGGCACAGATGATTGCCTTAAAAGGAAAGCCTCATGAGAGCTTTCAAGGAAATAGAAATTGATTTGCATGATTCTATGCTGGAGGTTGTGCACACTGAGATTTATTTGTGTCAGCTCTGGCTCAGTGGGTAGCACTCTCTCGGTGGGAGGGGCTAGGAGTGAGCAGGTGTTACTGGTTGCCTGATTGCTGCAGGGAGTTGGAGTGAGCTTGTAAAAAGTTGGTGGTACTTACGCTCGATAAACGAGCGAACGCACGCATGCACGCACTTAGACAAATGGTATGCACGCACGCACGCATGCACATTGGAATTTACGCTCAATCGAACGAACGCTCAGATGAACGAACGGACAATTGAATGAACGATCGATTGAACGATAGAATGAACAAACGATGCCAGTAGGACTGACGTAAAACGGGTAGTAGTATATTTGTAGCATTTAATTGAATTATGATGGTGCTATGTGATTTGTACACTGGTGTTAAATTGTTTTCTTTTATGTGGCGTTTACCCTGATTTATTGTTTTAAATTTATAGTGTTTGTGTGTGTTTGTTTAAGGGTATTTGTACGGTAAATTTTGTTGATTTATTGGTAAAATTTTATCATTGCTTTTATATTGTTAATCATAAAGCTGTTTTTAAGGCTTTATTGTTTACTGTGATTAATGAATGTAATGGTTTACTATGTAATTGATGAGTTGCATAAGTACTATTGTACTTGAATAAAAGATTAACAACAAAAAAAAAGTTGGTGGTGTTTTTTTTTTCAGGTTTTAGGGCCTTTTTGGCCCATAAACAGCAGCCAAATGGCTGCTGAGGGGTCCGGAGTGCCGGGTGGAGATGAGGTCGAAGGGAGCGGCACTGTTGGAGAAACCGCGATAGCAGGAAGACTCTCTATGGGAGATGATGTATCTGACGGGGAGCAGGCACAGAAGGTTACAGAAGAGCTTGAGAGTGAGGAATTAGAGGGGGACAGAGACATGGAAGTGGGGGGTGGAATGGCATCATGTGGAAAGGGAAAGGTTAGTGAGGGGAAGAAGGAGGGAGGAAGGGGCAGCTCCTTGGCCCAAACTTAATGCAAGGAAGAGGCTGAAACAGCAGAGAAGGTTCAAACAGGAGGTGAAAAAGAGTCGGAGGCTGCAGGAAAAAGCAACAGCTGGCCGAAAAGTTGGGAAGGAGCATGAGAGGAGGGAAGGGCCAGAGATTAAATGATGGGGAGATTAGCAGGCATACTTCCCTTCTTCGGAGCCATGATTACATTGGTCTCGATTAATGTGAACAGACTGAGGGGTGAGAAGAAATTGCAGCAGTTGTTGCAGTGTTTTAAAGGCACGGACTTGTTGTGTCTGCAAGAAACCTTTTGGGATGAGGATATCCTAGAAAGAGTTTGGAAGGTTTGGAAGGGAGAGGTGTTTGCAAGTTGTGCAAACAATAACCGTAGAGGGGTGGCTGTTTTGGTGAGTCCGTCTATAAAAGAGAACGTTGCCTTGGTGGACAAGGACACTGAGGGGAGATTTTTATGGCTAAGGGTAAAAATGGAGGAATTTAATTGCGATCTCTTTAATATCTATGCACCGAACGACCATTGCAAGCGTCGCGAGTTTTTTCGGGGGTTATTCACTGAAGTGGCAGAGGTGGAAAATCCTTGTATAGTGGGGGGTTTTAATGTATTTTTATCTCGGATGGACATTTCAGCCCAGATGACCTTTAAGGATGATAACTCCAGAGGGATGATTGTAAAAATGATGGCAAATTTAAATTTGAGAGACTTATGGAGGGACCGGAACCCCATAAAAAGGGAGTTCTCCAGAACAGGTTGGGTGGGTGATGTTTTAAAACAGAGCCTTTAAAACAGATTTTCTGTTAATGCGGGAAGGGTTAAGTTCTGAGGTGATGGAGATTTATTATAAAAAAGTATTTTTTAGTGACGACTCGGCTTTGGTTCTTAGAATTAGGAACAGCAGAGTTAAGATCGGTTCAGGGGTGTGGATTTTAAACAATCAATACCTGAAGAAATTGCTTATAAAGAAGGGATTTTAAATATGGTAAAGAATGCTCGGAAGGAACCTTTGTTCTTGAAAGAAAGAAGAGTTTGTTGGGACAATTTCAAATATGAGGTAAAAGTTTTTTCGGTACGTTTTGGGAAAAAGAGAGCAGCAGCTAACCGGCGTCGAGAAGAGAATATAAACGAAAGGTTTATGGATGTCTGTAAAGCAGTTGACGGAGGGATAAGGGAGCTGAGACTAAGTTCCGGCTGTTAAAGGAAGAGTGGGAATTATTTCAAGCTGAAAAATACAAGGGGGCCATTCTCCGTGCAAAGGTTAAAGATGCATTGGAGGGCGAAAGATGCACTAGATATTTTCCAGAGCATGAGAAGCTGCAACAGAGATTATCATTAATTGGAGAATTGAAGGTGGGGGAGAAGATCATTCATGAAAGTGGGGAGATTTTAGAGGCGGCTAGCAGCTTTTATCAAGAGTTATATACAAAAGAAGACATTTCCAATTTGGTGATGGAGAAGGTTAGTGCTTTTATTGAAGAGGGTTTAAAGGAGGATGAGAGAAGCATGCGTGACAAAGAAGTAGGATTAGCGGAAATAAGAGTCGCAATAAGTGGAATGAAGGGGGGGGGGGGGAAAGCCCAGGGTCCGATGGACTAAGTGCAGAATTTTATAAAGAATTTTTTGAGATTTTAAGTCCATTGCTCTTAGAAGTTTTTAAGGAAATTAAAATTGAGGGAAGCCTGGCCCCATCTATGAGGAGAGGTGTCATAAGCTTAGCTTATAAAAATAAAGGGGATAGAAGGGATCTGAAGAATTGGAGGCCCATCACATTATTAAATGTGGATTATAAGATCTTGGCGAGGGTTATGGCAAATCGTACGAAGGAGGTGTTGCCGCAGATAGTTTTGCCCTCTCAGTCCTATGGAGTCACAGGCCGGGACATCGCAGACTCTGTGGTCTCAATCCGAGATGCGATAGAGCTCATGGAAGAGAGTGGGAGGGAGGCTTATGTATTAAAGATAGATCAAGAGAAAGCCTTTGATAGGGTCTCTCATGAGTTTTTATTGAAGGTTTTGAAAGCATTTGGTTTCGGGGGAAATTTCATTGAGTGGATAAGGATTTTTTATTCAAACATATTTAGCTGTGTTAAATGTAATGGTTTTTTATCCAAGTATTTTCCGATAGAGGTCAGTGAGACAGGGTTGTCCCCTGTCCCCATTGTTGTACACATTGGTAGCAGAACCATTAGGTTACATGATGCGAAAGAAACAAGGTGTAGTTGGGATTGCGGTTCCCAGTTCCGGGCTGGTGTCAGTGATACACCAATATGTAGATGACACAACCTTAACATTGAGAAATGGGGAGTCAGTGAGGAAAACTATGGATGTAGTGGAGGAATATTGTAGAGCTTCAGGAGCCAGAGTGAATTATAGTAAGTCCCAATGCCTGGTTGCAGGAAGGGGTAGGGGAGAATGGTTGGAGGAAAGTCCCTTTAAGGTGGTGGAGGTTTTGGAAGTTCTGGGGGTGCATATGGGGTGCAAGAAAGACAGGGATGAAGTGGATCGATTAAATTGGGAACCGAAGGTTATGAAAATTAAAAAGATTTTGGGAAGATGGGAAAGAAGGTGGTTGAAAGTGCAAGGAAGAGCGACAGTGGTGTCCGCTCCCCTGCTATCTAAGCTATGGTACTTATTGACGGTGGAGGATATTCCTGAGTGGGCGGAAAAGTTCATCTGAGAGGCTTGTGTGAGGTTTTTATGGGAAGGGAAACCAGCCTTGGTGGCTTACAATATTATCATTGGACGGAGAAATCAGGAAGGACTCAATTTCCCAGATATTGATTTGAAGAAAAAATCCTTTAGAATCAAATGGGTGAAGAGATTTCTTCATAAGTCAAATACAAGTTTTTGGAAGAGTTGTTTTGAGCATTTTTAAAAATGAAGTGGGATAGGAGGGCAGGGGATATTGTATATGGAATACAATAATATGTTTTTGAAATCGATTAAACTTCTCCCTAGGTTTTATAAGGGGGTTGTAGAGACTTGGGCCCAATTTTTAAAAAGTGTGCAGTTTATGCCCAAGGGTGCTGAGGAATTTTTAGAACAGCCCTTATTTTTGAACAGGTGGGTCAACATTGAAGGAGAGATATTATTTAATCAAGCTTTTATAAAAGCTGGTATTATATGTGTGAAAGATGCATTATACGAGGTAATTCCAGGTTGGTTGCCGGAAGCGATAGTGAGGGACATGGTGTGGGAGGAGGATCAGGAGGTAGACGAAAAAGCAATAGGGATCATGTATGAGAAGATTGTGAGGGCAATGCCACAGGATTGGATGGAAGAAATAAATGCGGAAATCTCCAAAAGAAGTAAAATGCGTTCTGCTTTTCCAAGCTTTCTGCTGGAGAAAGGGGGAGAGTTGGTCCAATTTGACAACTGCAATACTCGAGATTTCTATGAGGTATTTAGAGAATGGAGATTCAAGACACCTGCTGGTCAGGAGTTTTGGCAGAGTATATACCCACAGCTGGACTTCAACAGGATTTGGAAGGGAGTGTGGGCAAATTTTAAATGTCCAGAGTGGATTGAACTGGATTTCAAATTGGCTCATAACTGGATTTTTAACATGACGGTCTTGTGTAAGATTGGACGAGTGGAGGGGGCAACTTGCCCAGTGTGTGGGACACGGGATGAGTCACTGTCCCATTTACTGGTGTTATGTCCGCAGTTAAATGATTTTAAATACTATGTTCGACAGTTGTGTGAAGTTTTTTTGCTGGGTAGGGACCGAAGAGCGAGAATAGGAATCCCGTGGGACTCAATTTTGAGATGGGGATTGCAGGAGAGTCTGCCCGAGTCTAGCGGAGTGGCAATTAATTTAATGTTCAGTTTGGCTAGATTCGTGATTGTGCAAAGAAGGAATGCTCTGTTTTTTAAGGGGAGGAGAATCAATCTAAAAGAGTATTTTAAATATAAGCCAAAAGATCATTATAAGACTCTGTGGATGTTTTATTCAGAAAGGAATTTAAAGATAGTATTTTACAATCAATTTTTAAAGTACAATCGATTAATATATGTTACGGGAGACAAATTAAACTTCAGGTTTTGATGTTGAAATGTGGTGGAGGAATGGCTGTGCAGAGCGGCGGAATTGATTTGTATGATACAATGAAATGATCACGATGTTGTAAATGTTCTTAATGTTCAATAAAGTATATTAAAAAAAAAGTGGGTAGCACACTCACCTCTGAGTCAGAAGGTTGTGGGTTCAAGTCCCATGCCAGGGACTTGAGCACATAAATCTAGGCTGACACTCCAGTGCAGTGCTGAGGGAGTGCTGCACTGTTGGAGGTGCCATTTTTCAGATGAGACATTAAACCGAGGCCCCGTCTGCTCTCTCAGGTGGACGTAAAAGATCCCATGGCACTATTTCGAAGAAGAGCAGGAGAGTTATCCCTGGTGTCCTGGCCAATATTTATCCCTCAATCAACATAACAAAAACAGATTATCTGGTCATTATCACATTGCTGTTTGTGGGACCTTGCTGTGCGCAAATTGGCTGCCGCGTTTCCCACATTACAACAGTGACTACACTCCAAAAGTTCTTTATTGGCTGTAAAGCACTTTGAGATGCCCGGTGGTTGTGAAAGGCGCTATATAAATGTAAGTCTTTCTTTTCTTTATATTTAAATCCTTTCAGTTTGGGGCCTGAATGGTAATATGGGTGCAGTCAATGACCACTGCATTGGGAAAGCCAGCAGTTCTGTAGAATTGTGTTATCTTCTCATATTGCTGTTGTTGGTCAGTGGCTAAAGAGATGAATTTGATACCCCAGATGAAGAATGTATCCTTAATGCATCGTTCACAGAAATCTGTCTAACAGTGTAGCTGTCCCACTTCTGTTCTAGTTAAAGCAAAACATATAAAAACTGAAGAACACACTGGTTTTGATGCTCCTCTACAGTGCCATATGGATGTTGTATGTTATCTGGAGCTCATCCTGAAGCAGATGGCACATCTCTTGTCAGCACCTCTCTGCTACACCCCAGCCTCCTTAAGCACATCTCCACTATCATTACTGGGCAGCAGTGCCTGATACAGTAGACCAACTGTGCAGCATACCAGTGGAACTTGATGGTAAATCTTGCATATCATCCAACTTTCTGGGCAACCCTCTCTAATTCTTGCTGGACCTCTGATGCCAAGCCAGTGGGAGTGGAGCACTGAATGCTTCCCCTAGTGCTGCGAAACCTAGAATATGAAAATAAAATTGACAGCCGCTCCTTTTTAAATGAAATTTCCGGCATTCAGACTGTTGTCTCACCAGTGATGCTTATTCCATTTGAGTGAAATTAGTGCACTGAATGAACAATGTTTTAGTGTGACACTCGTACCTATCTAATTTGTTAGTTTCAGTGAGATTAATGGGCTGTCAAATGTCTTGAGTGTATTAGTATTTGCACTAAAAAAACCCTTTAGACAGTAATATTGTACTGAGTGTGCTATACTGCTGACATTAGTGCCCATTACTGTACATTTGCCACCAGCTTTGACCTTAAAGCTGACACAAATTTCTAGGCTACTGCACAGTACTTTAAAGCACATGTTATGAAGAAACTCTGGTTACATAAAACTTTAGTTGCACAACACTCCTATTTAACTGCAATTGGTGTGAAGACAACTTTTTGAACTTTATCTAGCTCTCTCCTGGTGTTCTGCATAGTTAGTTGGCGGATTCACGGTTTTGTGCTATGTGACACAGAATATATTATCAGGATGAGTGATTTATGGCGATTGGATAGTAATTGAACATTTTATTTACATTTTATTACCAAGTATTATGCGAGTGTTAGCAGTATTTTGAGATTCAAATTATGCAATTGTGTCCACGTTTTGTGGAAATTGTAAATAATAACTTTTGTTTAGATATGTAATTAATTTTAGGTCTTACCTTTTTTAAAGTTCAGGGTCCGGAGGAAGCTGGTAGGGAAGATGTTCCACATTGCATGTAGGAGATGTATTGGTGAGGGAGGAGTGATATGGTTTGCTCGTGTTGGGAGGGTGATACAGTGGTGTGGCAGCAATAGGAGGAGATAGTGGAATGTGGGAGGCGGGAGCACTGGAGGGGTAGAGCAATATTGGGGAGGGGTATCCTTGGTTGTCGAAGTAGTAGAAGGCAGATTAAAGAATCTGGGAGCAATGTGTTGGGAGTATGTAAGTGGGGTGAGGCAACGCTAGGGTGTGGCAGTACTGGTCTTGGGATATGGGCACACTGGGATGTTGATTGTGGTGCTTTGGAGCATTGAGAAGATGAGTTGCTAGGAAACAGTGGGTGGCAGGGTGTGAGTTCCCACTGAAGAAAGTGCTACAGTTGACTAAGGCACTTAGTTCACTTAGTCACAGCCAAGAACACAGCAGTTGGCCTATGGGGTGTAAAGGGGTTAAAAGTTAGATTAGCAGCTTAACTGACTAGCTGGCTGATGTAATAAAGGAGAAGTCTGGCAGAACAAAGACAGTTGGAAAAAACATATTACACGATGATTGGGGGAGTAAAAGAAGGCAAAGAGGCCATGCATTGAACAATGGGCCGCCAAGATGTGATTTGTGAAGATGTGGTTAAGCGTACGTAAATTGGATAGGTCCCGCATAAGAGATTAGCGTGTAAAGTTAAGGCACATGGGATTGGGGGCAAGGTACTGACTTGGATAGAGAATTGGTTGGCAGACAGGAAGCAAAGAGTTGGAATAAACGGGTCTTTTTCCGAGTGGCAGGCAGTGACTAGTGGGGTTCCGCAGGGATCGGTCCTAGGACCCCAGCTATTCACTATATATATTAATGATCTAGACGAGGGAACTAGATGTAATATCTCCAAGTTTGCAGATGACACAAAGCTGGGTGGGCGTGTGAGCTGCGAGGAGGATGCCGAGAAACTCCAGTATGATTTGGACAGGTTGGGTGATTGGGCAGAAGTATGGCAGATGCAGTATAATGTGGATAAATGCGAGTTTATCCACTTTGGTGGCAAAAACAGAAAGGCAGATTATTATCTGAACGGCAATAGATTGGGAGAAGGGGAAGTGCAACGAGACCTGGGTGTCCTTGTGCACCAGTCGCTGAAGGTAAGCATGCAGGTGCAGCAGGCGGTTAAGAAGGCAAATGGTATGTTGGCCTTCGTAGCAAGAGGGTTTGAGTACAGGAGCAAGGATGTCTTGCTGCAGTTGTGCAGGGCCTTGGTGAGACCACACCTTGAGTACTGTGTGCAGTTTTGGTCACCTTATCTGAGGAAGGATGTTCTTGCCATGGAGGGTGTGCAGCGAAGATTCACCAGACTGATACCTGGGATGGCAGGAATGACGTACGAGGAGAGATTGGGTCGATTGGGCTTATACTCGCTGGAGTTTAGAAGAATGAGAAGAGATCTCATTGAAACTTATAAAATTCTAACAGGGCTAGACAGACTGGATGCAGGAAGGATGTTCCCGATGGCGGGTGAGTCTAGAACAAGAGGTCACAGTCTAAAGATAAGGGGTAAGCCATTTAGGACAGAGATGAGGAGGAATTTCTTCACCCAGAGAGTGGTGAACCTGTGGAATTCTCTACCACAGAAGGCAGTTGAGGCCAATTCATTAAATATATTCAAGAAGGAGTTAGATATATTTCTTAAGGCTAAAGGTATCAAGGGATATGGGGAGAAAGCAGGGACAGGGTACTGAGTTTGGATGATCAGCCATGATCTCATCGAATGGCGGAGCAGGCTCGAGGGGCCGAATGGCCTACTCCTGCTCCTATCTTCTATGTTTCTATGTTTTTATGTAGAACAATGGCAGATGTGGAAACAGGGCAAATGAGATAAACAAGATGTGTTTTGTGGAGACGTGATTAAGTGTACGTGACTTAGACAATTAATTGGCCAAGTCCCAAAGATGTGAAAGAAACAAGATGTAAGATTGTATATAAGCCAACTGCTCGAATGTAAAAATTAGACTCCCGTCTCAGCTCAGACTGAGAGGGCCTCTCCCTGCACGGGCTTGAATAAAGATCGCTTGGAACCAGTACACGCTCGTCTCCGTCTGCTTTGGGGCAGCGAGAAATCCCACAACAACTTGGCGTAGTCGGCAGGATTCTTGAAGAACGCAGTCGAATCGACAACCGTGATGGGGCCACAAAGCGGGTGAGTACTTTATTCTACCACCCATAGTTAGGTGCGGACACCCAGAGTGGTTGGGCAGTGAGACTGCCGAGAATCTGAACAGGAGACCAGCGGGTACTGGAGTGATCTCTGTGCAGTAGAACTGCGAGCCGCCGTAGGTAGCCAGAACCGCTTTATGGCAGGAAGGCCCGAGTTACCGTAAAGACAGGCCAGAGGAATAGGACATGGCCACGGGAGGGAAAAATAAGATCAGTGCAGTAGAACCGTGAGCCACCGTAGGTAACCAGAACTGCGTTGTAGCAGGAAGGGCCGAGTTACCGTTTGCGCAGGCCAGAGGAATAAAAAAAAATGGCCACAGGAGGAGAAGGTTGGGGACCGGAAGGGTCCATAACCAAATTTATAGCAGAAAAAAATAAGAAACTAATCGAGAAAATGAAAAAGAAAGGCTGGAGTCCGAACGACAGTCCGGACAGGCAAAGGGAATGGTGGGGCGCCCAGTGTAAGGGTAAGGAAGAGAAGGGAATACATATAATTATTAGTAGCTACTTAGGACTCAGTAAACATGTACAAAGTTATATAGAAAAGGAAAAGGTTAAGGTCAGTACGGTGCGGGCACCGGGACCAAGGTTTAGTGCAACAGACGATAATGATGACATTGACTGGGGAGAATTAGAGAAGGAAGCCGCAGATTACGACAGACAGGATGATGACAGGGGTTGGGAGCCCCCACCTAAATATGACGCAGAGGGACCATCAGCCCCGCCACTGCCCGAAACCGGGACGAAGGGCGTAATGGCCATGGCCCCTATTACGACAGAGATTAGACAAGTGGGAAATGGGCAGGCTCAGACTACAGTACGATATGTCCCGTTCACCCCAGCTGAGAAACAGATGACGACGAGGGACCTCCTGACTCCTAAAACAAACCATGCAAACACCGACTTTTGGGATAAGTTAGAGGAGATGATCGATGTGCATTCACTCCACCCGGAAGATATACACATCCTTGTAAAATCAAAGGTACCACGACAGACATGGCTGCAGATGCACAACTTAGTCACTCGCGGACGATGGATGCAGACACAGGGCATGAACAACGGGGGAAAATACAACCGTTTTAAGTGATTGGTAAAGGGAGGACATGGGGAAGCCCGATCTAACTGGTCAGCGGTGGTGGGACTAACCCAGAATAAAGGCGAAAGGGCCCATGAGTACGTGGAGCGAAAATACACCACGTATTGTGACTTCCCGGGAGCAGATAACCCAGGCAGAGACAATCCAATGTTTCTAAAAATGTAGAAGGAAGGACTTAGTGCAGAACACCAGAAGATCCTTGAATTAGGAATACCAGTGGGAACTGACTTTGAGGAAGTTGTGGAGTTGGCCACCGAGGTAGATACGAGAAGCAGAAAGGGTAAGGAAGCACACGGCGGGAGGGTAGCGGCGGTGACCTGTTCTGGGAATTGTTACAACTGCGGCAAACCCGGACACAGGGCCCGCGAATGTAAAATGGAGAAAGGGAACAAGGACCAGAGGTGTGGTAACTGCCGTAAGACGGGTCACAGCCGAGCAGATTGCTGGGCCAGAGGAGGGGGCAAAGAGGGCCAAGGACCTAGACAGGGGATAGTGCAGTCTAGCACCCCCCTGACCCGAGAAGAAGTCAGGGAAATGATAAAACTAGCAGCAGAGAAATAGGTCGTACCGGCCCCCGGAACGACTGGAGTGGGGAGTGCCACTACAAATAGACTCAGATCAGGGAACACACTTCACTGGCAAAGTCATCAAGCCCTGTTAGGAGTAAAACAGAGGTTTCACATACCATACCACCCACAGAGCTCGGGAATGGTAGAGAGAATGAATAGAACCTTAAAGGCGTCACTCGCAAAGGCCATTGCCGAGACCGGCAGGGGATGGGCGGACCTACTACCGAGCATCCTAATGAGGTTGACGGCTACACCCAATCGCACAACCAGACTAACCCCGTTTGAACTAATGACTGGGCGGGCCATGAGACTTCCCGAGGGCACGATCACGGGTAGTGAAGACATGGGACCAGCCCAGGACAGGATTAGGCAGTTTATTAAGGAACTATGCAAACAACTGCATGATCTGATACAGGAAGTCAGGGACCAACAAATAGTCAGGGATATGGAATTGGAGGAAACGGAGGAAGAACAAAATTTACCAGTAGTAGGGGACGAGTGATGGTAAGTGTCTTAACCACCAGACCAAGATGGGCACCTCGCTGGCAGGGACCCTATGAGGTCCTAATGACCAGCGATACTTGCGCATGCGTAAATATGAAAGGAAAAGGTCGGTGGAAACACTGGACGCAACTTAAGAAATTCGAAAGCACAGTAAATAATAAGGACTAAACTGGTGACGACTGCGTCCACTGTTTATCTCCCTCTACAGGACTCAGATATGGATGACCTTACTGATATGCCTGGCCACGGCGACCACAGAAGAAGCCACATTGGTCGAGCGAAGGGAGCAACGAGCCCTGTATTACAAGAACTCGAGCGACGTCAATTGCGATCATGAATGTGGGGCGTTAACTGTCATGGTTGATAAATCCGTGTATTTAAATTGTAGCTACGGGTTAACGGGCGTAAGCATATTTGACAACAAGCCAGGCAATACAGGGGATAGGGGTAACATGGGGATGGTTATTAAATGGATAAACATGAGCACGGTATGCTTCGGGAAGAAGAGTGATGATACATTAACATGTGTACAGGGAGGAAATATGCAAGTAAGATGTGGGAGGGATTTCACTCAGATGTCCAGGGTACCCCAGCAGGAAGAAGGATGGTGGGAACTATGCCCAACCTCCAAGTGCACCAACTCTGATGATTGGTGTTGGAAGCTGAACCCCCGGGATACTCCCACCACCACAACCACACCGACCACCCCAGTAACAGGAGCCCCGAAGCCCACCACTTTGACTACAGAGGAACCCTTGAGGTGTCCGCAGCCTAGCTCGGGACCCAAAGGGGGGCTCATGATCCAGGATTCTGATAGGCGCTTATTTGAGAATGTACACCATGAGATAGTTTCGGTTGTCCTCAATATTAGCCAGATGGAGTTACCCAAATGGTGCGAGTGGCGTACAAGGTCGTTTTACCATCGGCTCCTCGACATGACAGTTACTGATGCCCTCCGGGCCTCTGGGGGACACGTGTGGTCGAACCTATTTTGCCGCAAGAGGAACCTGGTAAATGACATAGCCACTGCTTACAGTGCAGGGACATCCACAGTTAATTCCCTGGATAGGAATGGTATTAGCTGTACCAGTCTGCAGGAATGGGAATCCAAGCCCTTCTATGAGGTAGAGAATGTCAGGATCACAAGAGATGGCAATTGGCTCAGGTACCACCACGCACCCAGTTATGCAACCCAGAAAGGTTCCTTCTTGACGGGGATCTTGCTAGAGGGATGCAGAGAAAGGGGGAGTAACGTAGTCTGCCCACATCCCATGGGGACGGGGCCAGGAGCCATGTGTAGCTTCAACACCACCCTAAACTGTACCCTTGAAATTTCCAGCGCCCGCCATGAGCCAACGCGAGCAGCACACTGGGGAAAAGAACAATACTGTGTGACCACCAGTGAATCTCAATACCAGTATGGTAACATCCAGTGCCCAGTGACCAGCTCAAGTTTCTGCTTCCGCCCCCAGGCCCCAACAACGATCGGACATGCAACCATAACCTACCTACGGTCACCCCGCGAGGAACGGGTGAGTCCAACTGAGGACCTAAAGGACAGCATGCTTGAATATGTACTCCCTGAGGGGAAGGACATCCCAAAACTACCAGAACACCTACTGGAACTGAGGAAAGAGGCCGGGGTGATAATTAAGCAGTATCACTGAATTGAGCAAGAGGTCAAACAACTGGGGAAGGATGTGGAGGCCAAGCTGGAAGATGCCTCATGGTGGCAGACACTTTGGGACTGGGGTATTAGGGTGGACATACACCCCTGGATCAGAATTGCATCTCATGTATTGGTGGTGGTGCAGTTGCTAATTGTCATCATACTTATGTTTGAGTATTGTACTAGATGTAAACGACGCCGTAACCGAACCATTGCTAAAACCGTTGTTAAAACACAGTATAGATTGGGAGAGAAGCAGGGAATGTTAGAAGTAGTTTAAGTAACCACACCCATGCGAATCCAACCACCTGCCTGGCCAGCAGTGATGGGGCGAGGAGCACGGGCAGGTGAAGTTAGTTGGCCATCTTGGGCTATCACCAAGGGCCAAAGCGGGGGACTGAAGGGATTAAAAGTTAGATTAGCGGCTTAACTGACTAGCTGGCTGATGTAATAAAGGAGAAGTTTGGCAGAACAAAGACAGTTGGAAATAACATATTACACGATGATTGGGGGAGTAAAAGGAGGCAAGTAGGCCATACATTGAACAATGGGCCGCCAAGATGTGATTTGCGAAGATGTGGTTAAGCGTACGTAAATTGGATAGAACAATGGCAGATGTGGAAACAGGGCAAATGAGATAAACAAGATGTGTTTTGTGGAGATGTGATTAAGCGTACGTGACTTGGACAATTCGTTGGCCAAGTCCCGAAGATGTGAAGGAAACAAGATGTAAGATTGTATATAAGCCAGCTGCTCGAATGTAAAAATTAGACTCCCGTCTCAGCTCAGACTGAGAGGGCCTCTCCCTGCACGTGCTTGAATAAAGATCACTTGGAACCAGTACACGCTCGTCTCTGTCTGTTTTGGGGCAGAGAGAAATCCCACAACAGGGTGAGAGACCAAAGGGTCAGGATGGAAGTTTGGTCTTCATGATGGACAGGATATAGGGTCAGAAGCTGAATTTGGGATTGAACAGGACACTGAGGTTTTGAACAGTCTGGTTGAATCTGAGAAAGGGGCCAGAGAGGGGAAATTAAGTTAGTGGTGAGGGTATGGAATTTGTGAAGATAATGGCTTTGGGCTCCCCTGTGTTTAGCGGAGGAAATTGTGACTCATCCAAGATTGAATGTCGGATAAGCAATCTGACAGCGCAGAGGCATTGACGGTTTCAAGGAAGTGGTGTTGATGTAGCGCTGGGTGCCATCAGTGTTTATGTGGAAGCTGACTCCATGGGCTCGATTTTACCAGCCCTGAGGAGGTGGGTTTGGAGGCGTGTCAGCTGGTAAAATCGTAAAAAAATGGCTTCAGACACCCATCCCGCCCCCACATGATTTTCCTGAGTGTCTGTTCAGCTGCTCCCAAACTGACCCAACTCCAATCGGTGGGACAGGTAGTTTAGGCAGTTAAGAGCCTGTTAACTTCCTTGATAATCCTATTTTGACAGAGGTTTCCCATTTTCCTGCCTCTGGCTCCTGTTTCCCATCTTGTCAGAAACAGTCCTGCTGCAAGGAGACGAGTTGGTGGAGGACATGATCTGTAGTCATTATTGGTGCAGAACTTTAAAAGCGCTCCTGTAACATGGCTGGCATTCAAATGCAACAACTTGTTGTTGGAGGTTTGGGATAAGATTTTGCAAATCTACTGACCTTGTGACTGGTCAAGCTGACACACATCTGCTGTTTGAACTGATTGGAATAATTTCAGGTCACTTTGAGTGTGCGCTTGAAAGCTTTTTGCCTCAGCTGAAATCTATAACAACGGGATGGGAACCATTTACATCCTCTCATCCTGGTCGCCAGATTCGGAGGAAGAGCAGCGCTGCTTAGTGCTGCCGGATGAACAAGTGGCTCAGCACACAGCCTCCTTGGAGGAAGATGAAGAGGAAGATGAAGAGAACAATGAAGAGGATGAGGAAGAGGATGAGGAGGAGGACCGGGAGTGACGCCTTGTGGGGCCGGATGTGGCCAATCCAGCAGCAGACGACCACATTGCTGCTCATCAGGCAAGGGATGCACTCATCCATGCCAGATTCACGTAATCTTATGCTTCAACCACAGGTGGCTGGCACATGGAGATGAATATAAGTCCGACATTCTCAAAACCCCAGGCATCATCTGTCCAATAAACGGTGGTTTGCGCTCAGTGTCACCACCAACATTCTACATGGAAATCACCCTGAGCCCTCACTCCTGAACTTCCATTTCCCAGAACACAGAGGCCACACTTTAGGTGATCTCAGCAGATCATTAAACCTTTTTCCACACTGAACCCATGTGTGTCTGCACACAGACCTCGAGCTCACCTCCTCAGCAATTTGCAGCCAAGCTACCTTGGTTTGCTGAGGAGGCCTCCTCCTTCCGTTTCCAGGGAAGAGGAGCTCCTGACGTCCTCTAACTCCCTCAACAAGAGCATGGAGAGAGCCCTCATTGAACCTGGGTGCAGCCTTAATTATTGGGGCTGCCGTTCCTGCAGCAGCCAGCACCTTTAAGAGAAAAAAGCATTAATATTACTAAGCCAATGATTGGAACAAATCTGGCATCTTTTTCATTTCATAGTCAGATTATAAATTAATATATACAAAAAATCATAAAAATCTTTCTGGCAAAATATGACCAGCAATTTCATTCCTTAAATTTTGTTCAGAACAGACGCTGTCAACTCCCCTTTCTATGTATTACAGCATCAAACCATCACATTGACATTTTCCCCAAAGGGGACATGGCCCCTTTAAATTTTCTTTCAAACAACGTGTCATCAGACGCGAGAAACTGACAGCCTCCAAGCAATTGCCTGGAGGGACCCGCACGTCGGCCGTAATGAGGCCAATCAACGCAAATTCGTAAGTTCTGGGAGACGGCTGCCGGGAGCGGGTTGAAAAGCCTCCGAGCAGCGAACTCGCACTCAAGCCGCCTCCATTAGTAAAATCGCAGCCCATGTCTCCGAATGATGTTGCGAAGGGGCAGCATGTAGATGGGGAAGAGAAGGGGCCAAAGGTAGATCCTTGGGGGACTTCTGAACTGATGGTGCTGTAAGACGTTTTGATTGTCTGACAGTTTATAGAGTTCAGACCCGTGGAACAGACAACACAAAACCCAATGAATCTGTGAAACTTCTTTCACTTAAAAATCAACAAGAGGTTACAAGTAATTACCAGAATACAAACTGTACTCAATTCATGTACTTATTACAAGCAAGCATCTAAAATCATTTACTTTAAGCTCAGGTGATTATAAGCAAAACCACATACGTACTAACACCAGATGAGAGGTCAATTCAATGATGACTAGACGCATGACTAACTTTAACTGGCAACTAACCAAGTCACCATTGACTATAGCCCCGAATGTCAGTGTCCAATGACACTTATACCCCAAAACTTGGCAACTGGCCCCCAGCATTCATGTTTCACACTGTGGGTAATGTTGTTTTCCTCTCTCTCTCTCTCTTCCTGTTTTGAAGCTTAGTTAACCAAGGCCAGACTCCAAGGACTGGAGAGAGTCATTGTTTCTCACATCTGCAGGGTTGTTGAGGTTCTCACAGAATTTTCAAGATCTTATCTTTTGAATGAAAAGTACCAGCACATCACTTATGTTGCAAATGTTTTTAGCCAAGCAGTCTCTTGCCCTCAAAGCTTGTTGGTCCATTTGGTCACTTTTAGATTCAGTCAAGTTTACCATGGACAGTATTACATAATCCACCCTCAAGTGTCTGTACCTGAATTTAAGGTCACAAACACTAATACGTTGTCGTCATCCTCTCCTTTCCGGGTCTTCTGTAACAGCTTGACCAATGCTTGCTGCTTGCGGTGTCTGTTGACTCGACAAGTTATTATCAATAAGTATAACACAATCACCAACTGAACAACGACTAAAACATGGGAGGTAATTCTTATCCAGGGGTGAACCTCGATATTCATACTGATATCCCACCAAGACGAATCATCCCCAATCTTAGATATTTCTTTGCGCAGGTTCTGGTTTTCCTGGGCGAAGGTATAAAAGTGCTTTTGAGACTGACTAACTCGTTGCATTAACTCGACCAGGTGTTCTGGTAGAGGTGGAATGTCGTAGCCGAATCGAGTCACATACTGGTGTAATTGCTCTTTTAATTCATATTCTACAGCGATATCTACTTGCCTATGTGAATAAATGCTTAATAAAACCTGCGCACCAAGTCTTACAGGCTGGACTGGGGTAAAGCAAAAAGTTCCCGCCGCAATGGGACAAGTCAGGTTGTTACCATACTGGTATTCCCGGTGTATGGTGGTGACACAATACTCACCTTTCCCTCGGTACGCAGATTGCACGGGGAAAAGCTTTCCTACAACTACTTTCATGGTGCAGTTCCATTCTACCCCATCCCAATCAAATCCGCATGCAGGGGCTGCGTGTTCTACCACATCATAAGGGCAGATGAATGTATCCCGAGTTTGAGCGCACCCAGTAAGATCTTTTCGTCAGTGTTCACCGAGGAGAGGGGCCATGTTCTTGAGGATGAGAGTGTGATAAAGGTGGATAGGCTGGAGGTGGTAGATGTTCTGAGGGAAGATGTTTTAGCAATTTTGAAGAACCTGAGTGTCGATAAGTCCCCTGGGCCAGATGGGATATATCCTAGGATTCTTTGGGAGGCAAGGGAGGAGATTGCAGAGCCTCTGGCTTTGATCTTTGGGTCCTCACTGTCCACGGGGATGGTGCCAGAGGACTGGAGAGTGGCGAATGTTGTTCCTCTCTTCAAGAAAGGAAATAGGAATGACCCTGGTAATTATAGGCCGGTTAGTCTTACTTCGGTGGTTGGTAAGATAATGGAAAAGGTCCTGAGGGATAGGATTTATGACCATTTGGAAAGGGGCAACTTAATCAGGGATAGTCAACACGGATTCGTGAAGGGTAAGTCTTGCCTAACAAATTTGATTGAATTCTTTGAGGAGGTAACTAAGTGTGTAGATGAAGGTAGAGCAGTTGATGTCGTATACATGGATTTTAGTAAGGCGTTTGATAAGGTTCCCCATGGTCGTCTCATGAAGAAAGTAAGGAGTTGTGGGATAGAGGGAAATTTGGCCGATTGGATAAGTAACTGGCTATCTCATAGAAGGCAGAGGGTGGTGGTGGATGGAACATTTTCGGACTGGAGACCAGTTACCAGCGGTGTGCCACAGGGGTCGGTGCTGGGTCCTCTGCTGTTTGTGATTTTTATCAATGACTTGGAGGAGGGGACTGAAGGGTGGATCAGTAAATTTGCTGATGACACCAAGATTGGTGGAGTAGTGGATGAGGTGGAGGGCAGTTGTAGGCTGCAAAGAGACATTGATAGGATGCAGAGCTGGGCCGAAAAATGGCAGATGGAATTTAACCCTGATAAGTGCGAGGTGATTCATTTTGGTAGGGCAAATTTGAATAAGGATTACAGGGTCAACGGCAGGGTTCTGAGGAACGTGGAGGAGCAGAGGGATCTGGGGGTTCATATCCACAGATCTCTGAAGGTTGCCACTCAAGTGGATAGAGCAGTAAAGAAGGCCTATGGTGTGTTGGCGTTTATTAACAGAGGGTTTGAGTTTAAGAACCGTGAGGTTATGCTGCAACTGTACAGGACCTTGGTGAGACCACATTTGGAATATTGTGTGCAGTTCTGGTCACCTCACTATAGGAAGGACGTGGAAGCATTGGAAAGAGTCCAAAGGAGATTTACCAGGATGCTGCCTGGTTTGGGGGGGAGGTCTTATGAGGAAAGATTGAGGGAGTTGGGGCTTTTCTCTTTAGAGCGGAGGAGGATGAGAGGCGACTTAATAGAGGTTTATAAGATGATGAGGGGGATAGACAGAGTGGATGTTCAGAGACTATTTCCTCGGGTAGAGGCAGCTGTTACAAGGGGGCATAACTATAAGGTGCATGGGGGGAGATATAGAAGGGATGTCCGAGGTAGATTCTTTACTCAGAGAGTGGTTGGGGTGTGGAATGGACTGCCTGCTGTGATAGTGGAGTCGGACACTTTAGGAACTTTCAAGCGGTTATTGGATAAGCACATGGAGCACACCAGAGTGATAGGGAGTGTGATAGCTTGATCTTGGTCTCGGACAATGCTCGGCACAACATCAAGGGCCGAAGGGCCTGTACTGTGCTGTACTGTTCTATGTTCTATGTTCTATGTGGTCCCATCCACCCGGGTCACATACTGCGGGGGTTCGTCATACCTTACCAAGTGGTCTCCCTGACGTACTCCTGTATTCTCCACGCAGAATAGAGGATTTGCGGTTGCCTTTTCGTGCAGGATGGGATAATACAATACCATCCCTAATAAGGTGATGTTGTTCTGTTCCTGCAAATGACATTCGTATTTTACCGGGTACACCTGTACTAACCCCCTGACTTGGCACATAGTTATGGTAAATTGATAAGTGGACATTGCCCTCAGGTGTCAATCAGTCACCCACAAGGGAAGCTTCCCCTCAGCAATGCTCTGCAGGTTTTCACGGGCTTGTTCCACTAACCAGGATCCATACATTACACAAACATCATTTTGCACGGCCTCACTAGAGGCATTCAGATTCTCCTTTAAAATTTGGTTTATCTTTTTAGCATGGGATTCTAAATAGTTAACCACGTCCTGCAGATGAATGGTCAGAATTTGGTCCTCCTTCAATTCCTCTTGTTTCAGACCATTCATTTTATTCAGAATTTCCTTTAGACGGATTCTAACTGCCTTTATGGATTGATCCAAATCAGCCAAATCAAGGCTATTAACGAGGAAGGTTCCGGTATTAAAAACAGTGGCTGCATCATTGATCAGACCCCGTCGCGTTCTGATATGGTCCCCTTTAACCCCGTAACCGACGTCCTTTCCTTCAGTGATCTCAGTATTTTCCCAAAAATTATTGTTAAATCCATTACCATCTCCGAGCCCTTGCGATATAACGGCTCTAATTCCGATTCCGCCAAAGTTGGGCTGACTCTTTCCCAAAATCCTTCTATTAATTCCCGCACCATTCTCCCATATAACCGCGCTGTTTCTGGTTTGCACCAGTTCGGTATTCCCACCTCGGTCAGATTTAATATCGCAGGTACCACCTCTGTGTGCACATCATGGCACAATATCATCGGAGTTGGGATTACCACAAACCAATTTGTCGGCCCTGGAGTGTGTTTTGGGACGGACAGCCCGGGTTTTCTGTTCTTCTTCCTGCGATTGTGTTTTATTTGTAGGGGTGGATGTTTCGGACTGACTTTCAATTCCACCGTGTGTATTATTCTGTTTTTATACTCCAGCACATGATAATGTGGGCAACCCTCGATCCCCTACACGGCCTTCCCTCCCCATCCACGAACCAGTGGTAGGGACCCTGTCATCTATTCCATTCGCTTGAATACTTTTTCCGCCTATCCAATGGGCAGGAGCTCCACTGAGCGGCTCTGTGGATACAAAAGTAAAGTTTGACAGCGTCCCCAAAGGGTTTACGCACCCATAGATTCCCTCATGCTCTCGCCACCATCGTGGCCAACACAACATGGTTTCCCCATTGTCTTCCGATTGAGTTGGGCTCCCATTATGTCCCCAAGATCTCCTATCTGGCGGTAACTAGTATTGTCACTCACCTTTGCCTGAATGAACCATACATGCGGCTGAGTCAATCTCAGCATGCTCATGATCGTGGCTTGCTGTCTTCTTGACCTGCTTGTGTGCTGAAAAAGCTTCATCTGGTTAATGTGAAACCATTTGATTTTCTTAGGTAACTGAACCGCGTATACCATAGCACTGGCTTTATCAACAATGTTATACGGTCCCTTGTAGAGGGGTTCAAAAACTCCCACCCTCGCATAGTTTCATACCACTACCTGGCTCGCTACTTCCCACTCCTGGGGTTTACTCAGAGTCAGGTGTAGTCGGTTACGTTGGTGCGCCTTCCCAATATTGTGGGCGGCCCTCAAGTTCAGTTCTTTTAAAGTTCCCCACAGGTCGCTCAGGAATTTGTCCCGAGTGATTCTTTAATTTGTTTATCAGTCAGAATGGGGACCAACAGGTGTGTGGTGGTTCGCATGGGTCTCCCCGTTACCAATTCATGAGGGGAGTTACCCATTCCTTTGGATTTGTTACTACATATCCCCATAAGGATTTGGGGAAGTACCACTTAGTGTGCTGTTCGTTTAATTCCTTTCGCAGGGCCAACTTCAATGTGCGGTTCATTCTTTCCACAATCCCCGATGACTGCGGTTTGTGGGTTATGTGCCATTTCCCTTCAATTCCAAGCAATTTCAGAGTGGCTTGCATTACCTGACCTGTGAAATGACTTCCCTGGCCTGACTCTACCACATCTGGACAATACCTCTCTAACTAGGGTCTTGGCCATCCATGAGGCTGTGGCCGACTTGCACGGGAAGACTTCTACCCACCTGGTAATCTTGCACCATCAACACTCATCTGGCCCCCTGCTTAAAAGAAAAAACAGACTATCCATTGTGGCTTGCCTAGCACCAAATGGGTTAATTCGTCAATTCCTGAATCCCTTCTGTCACTGTGGGGAAATATTCACTTAAAATTAAGAAACTTAAATTTAATAATGTCCAATATCTTTACATTTAATTCAGTTGTTGTGTGGTGAATTAAAGAAAACCAGCAGTCAGCAGAAAGGGTTAACTCCTTTGTAGGTTTGTAAGAAGGTGGAGCAAATTGTCAGACGCACTTTCCCGATCGAAAAAGATTTCACAATTTAATATTTCAAAAGAAGACAAACCCAGATACCATCAATCAATGTCAACTTGTGTCACACAGCTTCTCGCAGCTTTCATGTAAATTTAAAACAAAATATTTGTGCCTTTAAAATTGTGTTACTACTACAAACATTTTGTAAAACAACTCCACGCACAACAACAGCATTTCTATTTTTTTCCTGGTCACGCACACTTCAAATTGGTCAGAAATTTCGAAAATACCAATTGTTGTGATTGCCTCATGTCCGGAACTAGAGGCTTTCACACAATTTACACCAACCAGAATTTCACCGTGGCCACAATAAAAGTCTGGTTTAAACAGGTTAATTAACATCAATAACTCCAATTCAATTCAAACCAATATCTCAAGCTACCCAGTACCGCTTGAAAAAGAAACATTCCTACAAGTTATTTTCAGACATTACTACACTAAAAGTAGAGAAGGGGCAGAACCTTTCCTTTTCTCCTTTCATTTTTTATTTCACCATAGGCTATTTGTCAAAAACTTAGCAAGTGGACGTCTCGGACTTGCAGTAACCAAATTAAGAAGACAGTGCTTTGTAAACGTTCAAAATGACTTAAAATAAAATCAAACAATAGCTATTTTTTTTGTAATCCAATTCAAACAAAATACCTTCAAAAAGTCCAAACTAATTTCTACCAGACACAATTGGAAACCATGGCAATCGTAACTTCAAGGCTGAAGCTTATCTATTGTAAAGCAAACTGCTTCTGATTCACAGTTTGCTGTACAAGCCAGTCCCAGTCAAAATATATCCACAGCAGTGTTTTTAACTTAAACTGCAAATCACTGAGGCCGCGATTTTGTGATCGGTATCGGGATGGGTGCGGGACAGCTGGTTTCCGGGTTCCGGTCCCGCCCCCAGCTGCCTCCGCTCGACAGACGTGATTTTCCCTTGATTGACCTTGGTAAGCCCATACCGGCCAATTAACAGGAAGCGGGTCTGATGACGTCATTTGATGGCGCGACATCTGCCGGTTTCCTTATAGGGACCATGCACAATTCTATTTTGACAGTTGATTTCTCAGTGTTTGACAGCATTGAGGTGCTGAAAACACTGATAATCACTGCACAAAGGTGAACTCTTGCACCCAGGCTCTCCAATGACTCCCTCCATATGCTGGAATAGATGGCAGCTGCAGGTGAGGTGACAGAAGCGATCTGTCACTGGTGAGAGAGGTTCTCCCAATGAGGTGGCACTGGTCATATAGTTGGATTTAAAAACTTGTAAGCTAAAGAAATCTGTATATGTTTTAAAAATTCAGTAACCAACATTTTCTTTGCTCTGAAACATACCACTTCTGCAGCTGTCATCTTTTCACAAACATTACACCAGACTCACAACACGCCACACTTACCTGGCGTGGTGTCCGGATGTTGGGAAACCCGACCCAGAAGCGGGAAAATCCAAAAACAGGCTGAAAACTACTGACAAGTACCTGTTAATAGGCAGGTAATTGCCTTTAATCCATTTCCCACTGCTAGGTGTCAGGTCCATTGGCAAATCTGGGACCCGACACTTTGGAAAGCTGTTTGGAGGCGGGTTGACGGCAGGTCACCATTGACTATAGCCCCGAATGTCAGTGTCCAATGACACTTATACCCCAAAACCTGGCAACTGGCCTCCAGCATGCATGTTTCACACTGTGGGTAATGTTGTTTTCCTCTCTCTCTCTCTCTATCTGTTTTGAAGCTTAGTTAACCAAGGCCAGACTCCAAGGACTGGAGAGAGTCATTGTTTTTCACATCTGCAGGGTTGTTGAGGTTCTCACAGAATTTTCAAGATCTTATCTTTTGAAGGAAAACTACCAGCACATCACTTACTTTGCGAATGTTTTTAGCCAAGCAGCCTCTTGCTCTCAAAGCTTGTCGGTCCATTTGGTCACTTTTAGGTTCAGTCAAATGGAGATTCAGTCAAGTTTACCATGACAGTGTTACAGTGCTGGGCTGCGAAGAGAAGTCATTGATGGTCTGGATAGGAGAGAGTGGAACAAAGCGATGGCAGTCTCACTGAGTTGCACAATGGAGGAGAGGATGTTGGAGGAGGATAGTATGGTCAACGATGTCAAAGGCTGTGTTCTTGGCTGTGACTAAGTGTACTAAGTGCCTTAGTCATAGAGAATGTCATTTGTGATTCGGGTGCTGGATGGGCATGGATCTGGGAGGCAACAACACATTCAAGGACTCCAGAGAGGAAAGGAAGGTCAGAGATGAAGTAATAGTTTTAAAAGACAGAGGGGTTGAGGGTGAGTTTTTTGAGCCTAAATGGTTGATGGTTTTTAAGGGAGGGGCAACGGTGCCTGAGGAGAGGGAACTATTTATAATGTCAGCTAAAATGGGGGCAAAGGAGGAAAGTTGGGTGGCCAGCAGTTTAGTGGGAATAGGATTGAAGGAGCAAGGGTTGGGTCTCATGGATGAGATGAGCTTGGAGAGACCATAGAGGAGATGGGAGAGCAAGTGGAGATGTGAAAAGCATTAGATTCTAACTATGTAGCAAGCAAAAATTACATTTCCCACTTGTCACCCCGTAACACAAATTTGTTACAATATTTTTCTCTTGCATATGCCATTTTCTAAAGTTTATTTCTACAAATCAGATTTGAATGCAAATAAGTGTACATTTACAATTTTTTCTAAATTTCTGAGTATATAAAAGCAAAGATTAGATGGAACAATAGGGCTGATTTCTCCATATTGGACTAGGGGAGCGGCCTTTGCTAGCAGTGGTGAGGAAACAGATTTGAATTGGTAAGCCTCAGCACACTTGACGCTGAACTCCCAATACCATGAGAGAAGTAGCTTTTGAAGGTTTTGAGCCAGCACTGCATGTGTTAACTGGCTTTGTTAGAGCCTAAATAAATTTAAATGAATGAAACTAAGTCCCACAACAAATTCTCTATGGTCCTTTGCAGTGCAGCTCCTGATTCACTGAGTGCCTGTATAAAATGGATGCTGGGAGGCCTCAAAACTGGTTGATCATGAACTGCACCACTTAGAACTTGGATTCTGACTGCTGTTTTTGGTTTGCCAAACTTAACTTTGTGCTGTATAGCCCTTGCTGTCTGGCTATTAACACTGGTCAGGAACCCCACCACACCAAGGTGGAGCAATAAGGCAAAATGGCTTATTCCTAATTTGTTTCTGCTTCTTGCTGCTGATATTCTTCAATTCAACACTCCTTTGATGTACAGCTCCAGCAGCAGCATTCTTGCAACCACCATTTGCCCCCCACAGCTGCAAGCACAATGCTCAGCCTAGGTATTCCATTAGGGTTGTCAATGGCTGCCCTGGATTTGGAGGAAGAGGAGGAATTCCTGCAGAGAGAGGAAAGGCAGCTGTGTTTGCACCACAGGGATTTTGCAACCTAGGGTTGCCAACCTTCCAGTATTGTCTTGGAGTCTCTAGAAATTAAAGATTAATCTCCTGGACATCAAAACCCAGGAGAAAAATCATTGAGGCATTAAGTAATTGTGTGTTTTTTTCCATTTTATTTGAACACTTTCATTTATTAGTTATAAAAATATTTGAGATGGGGAAAAAAGGCTGTTTGACGGGTGGGCAGTTGGATGTGCAAGGTCATATGATATAACCTCCAGGAATATGTCCAATCAGAGTTGGCAACTCTACATGCAACTGAGTCTTGGGCAGCCCAGGAATTATGTAATCCAACCAAGGCACAACTACTTGGGCATGCCTGAAGAGACTTGTGTTCGGCACTTCAGCAGGGAAGCATTCATGAGTTGTGCCATATACTGGAGCATGAACTGCAGACTAAATCCAAAAGAGTGGGTTAACGAAAACAAGTTTTATTTTTTAATTATGCAGTTTTAAGGTTTTATTCATTATCACATGTACGCCAAAGAATAAAGATGTCTGCTCCAGTCAGAAAAGTTAGCACTCAATGAACATGCAGGTTGTGTGTCAATAGATTGCCTAGTGATGAACAAATTCCTAAGATCTACATTTAATTAGTTTGAACTAGCTGGAAAGCTTATAGAACTGGCCACTAGGTGCTGTCCAGCAGGAAGCCATGGCTATGGTTTGAAATCTTAGGTTGCAAAAACTCTTACAAATCCTGCATAAATTGCTTACACCAGCCTTACTGAAACAATAATTTGTAATTGAGAAGACTTTCACTCTCGTAAAATATTTTAATGCATGGTGGTATGTAACCAAAATCGGTGCTGGGTCCTTTGCTGTTTGTAGTGTACATTAATGATTTAGATATGAATGTAGGAGGTATGATCAGTAAGTTCGCAGATGACACGAAAATTGGTGGGGTGGTAAATAGCGAGGAGGGAAGCCTCAGGCTACAGGACGATATAGACGGGTTGGTCAGATGGGCAGAACAGTGTCAAATGGAATTTAACCCTGAAAAGTGTGAGGTGATGCATTTTGGGAGGACTAACAAGGCAAGGGAATACACAATGAATGGTAGGACCCTAGGAAGGACAGAGGATCAGAGGGACCTTGGTGTGCATGTACATAGATCCCTGAAGGCAGCAGGACAGGTAGATAAGGTGGTTAAAAAGGCATATGGGATACTTGCCTTCATTAGCCGAGGCATAGAATATAATAGCAGGGAGGTTATGATGGAGCTGTACAAAACGCTAGTTAGGCCACAGCTGGAATACTGTGTGCAGTTCTGGTCGCCACACTATAGGAAGGATGTGATTGCATTGGAGAGGGTGCAGAGGAGATTCACCAGGATGTTACCTGGGCTGCAGCGCTTCAGCTATGAAGAGAGACTGGACAGGCTGGGGTTGTTTCCCTTAGAGCAGAGAAGGCTGAGGGGGGACCTGATTGAGGTGTACAAAATTATGAGGGGCATAGATAGGGTAGATCTTGCCTTGATCATCTCTTAATATCTCTTGTAGAATTCGCAATATATCGCGATTTTATAAATAAGGAGAAAACACATAGTTTCGTTCAAACAGCTTTATTTCAGCAGAATGCTGTCAGGTTTTCAAAGTGGACACAAGCAGCCTGTAAAATGGCCGCCACGCCTCGTGGCAGAACATTCTAGACTTTTCGATAAGCAGACAAGATGGCGTTCCAATAAACATTTGTGCGAGATCGATCAAGACTCAGTACATTTAAGATAATACACGAGACATCATGGGTTTGCAGTATACACATAAATACTGAAATCGGTCTCCCAGGTGCGAATAAGGGCTATTGTACCAAGTGATCAAGAACCCATCCAAAGACATTAATATGCAAAATCCCCACGACTCTACGATGAGAGAGCCGTTAGCAGGTAGTTACAGAAAACATTTGGAAGCCCCAAAACCCCTCCAGGGAGAATACCGACCGATTACACAATGGGAAAAGTATTAACAGGTACTCAGACAGTTACGAGTATCCCCGAAATCCATTAAAACGGAGATCACCCTATACAAGAAATTTGAGCGTCAAACCCTAACAAAAGAAAAGACATTAAGGTTGGGCGGGAAAAGGAAGAGTTTTGCACTATAACTGCAAGCTCCAACCGTCCATCTTTCTCTTATCCTCGTGGCTGCTCTTGTGCTCTTATCCTTTCGACTCCTTGCCACTTGCCTCGTGTCTCTGCCTCTTGCAGCTTTTAAAGACTGTTGAACTTTACGATCCGCCAGGATCTGCCTCGTGGCTTGCCGCGAAGATCTGTGTGGAACTGGGCTGTGAAGCCTTGGAACGGGCACACCATCCCGAGAAGTCGGTAAACGGTGTTGGAACCGAAGGCCCGAGATGAGATGAGATGAGATGAGATGAGATGAGATGAGATGAGAAGAGAAGAAGACGACCATACGTATCGCCACGGTCAGTAAGCCCGACCGCGCCTGTAGGTCAAAGAGACATTTTTCCTTGCCCAGGAAGACTATTCTTCGAATTTTATCGCATCCCTGCGAGGGCACAGGAAGACTCTTCTTTGAGTAGAGTCGGAACTCCGAGGACAACACAGATCTTCATGACAGCAGATGGTCCAGTCTGCTAGCCGGAGCAGAAACGAGTAAACAAGTGGGGTACAGAGACCCCTGACCAACACGTGGGTGATCAGGTGCTGCGGTGAAAAACATCCGATCAGAGTTTTCGGAATTCTCCGAGTTATCACGAGTGGTGAGCATGAGTCTCGATCCTACAAATCTAGTTTAGAGCAGGTATTGATAGGGGAGGGTTTAAGTTTTAAGGATAACTGTAATGTGTGCCCCCATTTACGATGTGTCGTTCGTTCCTCGTTTCCCTGAAATTAGTTACATAACTGCGTGTAAGATTGTACTGTCATTAATCTGTGCTTATGACATGTATTTCGTAATCTTGAATAATATGCAATAAAGATTTTCCATTTCGTACCATTCAACCGGGTCTACCTGAGTTTTCTCTCCATTACTGCTCTCGCATCTAAGTCCAGTGTCAGAACCGTAAGGGCGAGTGGGTCGAACCACTCACAGGTGTCTAGTGTTCCCAGACTGGCTGGAGACCAGAACAGGCAACAAGGCCTAACCCCGCACTAGCACCCAGGCTGAGCACAGAGCCACACACGGGACAGAAACCCTTACAGAAAATGGCGACCGCGGCAGGACACTGGCAGCGAGAGGGTAATGTGTTAGACTTTGGTGTGAACGTACGAAAAGACATGCAAGAAAAAATAGCAGATTATGTGTTCGGAAAGGTAAATTTAACTAAGAAATGGATAAGTGACCTGCTAGCGGATAAGTGTCCACTAGAGGCAGCCGAGAGGTGGACAGATAGCAAGGAACACAAAAAGATGGTCGAGAAAGCGGTCTGGTTAATGTGCTATAAAAGACAAGTCCAAATTTCGAACCAGGTCATTACAGCGCAAGCAGCTCGGATCAGGCATTTAGAGGTGGAAATGGACGAGAAGGTCACTGGGGGGCAGTTGCTCATTACGAATTTAAATGCGTTGCACCAAGAACGCCAGGTAGTCACCAGCCACCATAAAGCAAAAATAGATTACCTCGAGTGCCAAGTCACTGAGGCAAAGTTAAGTGAGGGCAGACTAAAGGAACGATGTGCCCGCCAAGCTGCCCAAATAAAAGCCCAGGAAGAGAGCTTAACGGGGGTTAGGGCGGCATATAAGATGGCCCTTGAGGATAAGTTTCAGGGGGCCGATCATAGCATCTGCCAAAAGGAGATAGAGCACCTTAAAAGGGCCGTGAACAAAGCACACGGCATGGTGTGCCTTATCAGTCCGTCAGCACACCAGCCGCTAGTGGATGAGGAGTTTCAGAAATTCCCACCAAGCAAAGCAGAGGAAGTATTAGCCACTACGCCCTCCGCGCCACCCAGCTATTCGGAAACCTGGGTAAGGGAGAAAGTGGTAGAAGTAACGAAAGAGCCCACTGAGGTAGAAGTGGAACCGGGACCGTTGTGTCCGGTCACGGGTATCAAAAGGGGCCCAAACAGAGCAAGTGGGGAAGAAGGGAATCTCCTCAACCAGCTTGTGTTGCCTCACAGCTCACACCAGCTGAGGGTTATGATCAGTCACGTACGGAAGCTGGCCGAGTCAGACGACCCTTCCGTACATTTTAGGGAGATAGAGCAAACCGCAGCCATTAACGGCTGCGACGATGGGGAAACAGCAAAGATGCTGCTATTCTCATTGGGTAGTTCGATCCTTCAGTGTCTCTTGGACGAGAGCAAGAGGGGAACCAAGACCTATGAGGCACTAAGAAATGAGGTCCTAGAAGTATTGGGGACGGACGATGAAGGTCCGTTTGTTAGAGTGGGACAGACAGTGCAAATGGAGGGAGAACCCCCGAAGGTTTTCGCCGACAGGCTGTGGCCAGTATACCAGCGCAGCTGCCCAGGTGCGCCAGAGCGCGACGCTGTGGAAGGCATCGGTTTAACTCATTGGCTCAGGTGTATAGTAGCCAACAGTTTGCCAGCCGTCAGAGAGCAGGCAAAAGCGTGGTTTGATCCCACTGACCCCGCCACTACAGAGGAGTCGGTCCTAAATCGACTCACGGTAGGGTACCGTAATATCAGGGGTATGGGAACACCTCCCCTTAAGGGAAAAGTACATGAGGTACGACCCGCAGCCCCGGCTCAAAAGGAGTGGCATCAGGAGGGTAACCGCGCCCCGCAGGCAAGTAATGCTTGTTACGGGTGTGGGAAGACAGGGCACTGGCGCAAGAACTGCAGGAACCCTTGGAAGGATTCCAGGGATAAAAATCCCGCAGCCCGAGCCCAGATGCCTGTCTCTGACAGGGAAGCTAGTGCACCCATCCCTCCCGACGAGATCGAAACAGTATTGGGAGCCATGCGTAACCTCATGAGTGCGCATGGAAAAGTGGCGGTTGCTACCGGCCCCGCAGGTGCCGCAGGCCCGTCCAATAGTACCCAATGACTAGAGCCCACGCAGCCTGCCTACCTGTGTCCTTTTAAAAGACACGCACAGGAGGGGGTCTCCTGTGAGGAGGCCAGGTTAAAAGAGCAGGCCTTGCGGGAGGAGAACGCCCGCTTAATAGGGAAAATAGATGGGCTGGAAGGGCAGCTTAGAGAGCAGGCCCTGCGGGAGGAGAACGCCCGCTTAATGGGAAAAATAGACGTGCTCATGCTAGAAGCACAGCTCAGAGATATAAAGGCAGCCCACGGGGTAGCCAGAAGCAGGGATTTAAATCAGTGCAAACTGTACAAGCCAGGTGCACAAGGGAAAACCACAGGGGAAAAACCTGCGAGTGGGGACTCGCAGCCCCAGGTAGGACCACAAGGCACACAGGCAGGCAAAGCAGCTTGCATCAGGGAAGGGGACATCCTGGAAAATTGTAAGACATTTTTGTGGGGTTGGGAGTCAGATGAGGGAGAGTTCGAGGAGCTCGACGAAGATGAGGATAGTGAAGGTAGTGGAGAGCTGGAATCGGAGGACGAAAGGGTCGCCCCCGATCCAGGTATAGGGGGGACAGGGGCTGCAGATAGAGATCCACACAGGGTGGAAACCGAAGCTGCAGGTCCCGAACACAGGGGGGAGGAGCCAGGGGAGGCGGAGCCAGCCGCTGTGGGACCACAGGGCGTGACGGTGGAAACCTCAGAGCCCGAGCCGCCCGCCTTGAACGTCCTACCCTCGGGGGAGGTAGGGACTGCGAGTGAAGGGCCGCCTGCTGGGCCGAGCAGGGCGGTGCCACAAGCTACAAGTCCCAAGGTCAGGGAGGCGGAGCCAGGGGAGGCGGAGCCAGCGACTGTGGTAGGACCACAGGTCGCCACGGTGGAAGTCTCGGAACCCGGTCCGTCGGTCCTGGGATTCCTGCCCCCGGTAACTCTCCGTAGGTCAGGTCAGATACCCCAGCCCAGGAAGGTATGGTCAAGCCCCCAGACTGTCCCAAGGCGTAGGCTCAAGGTTAAGGTAGCCCAGGAAGAGCCCAGTCCCAGCGCAGCAGCAACAGGCTGCGGCAGATCAAAGGGAGGAGTCAATGCCCTCCCACCGTCGGGAAGAGCTCGCGGCAGCCTTTTCAGAATTTAAAGGGGCCGCCCTGGGAACGGGCGGCGCTGTACAGTAATAAGTTTAGGATAAGTTTCTAAGTTTATAGTTCAAGGTTAAGAATAAGTTTATAGTTTTAGATAAGGTTATAAGTTTATAGTTTTAAATCGGTTTAAGTCGGTAGTTTAATGTTGTTTAAAGAGGTAAAATGATGGGAGTTTCAGAGATAGGTTTAGTTAAAGTTTATCCAGCGAACATTGAAGTTTACGTGAGGCGAGGTCAGGGGACCCGCTCACCCTTCACAAAAGCCAGAGACCCTTGCGAGGCTGGCTACCTCATTCTATCTGATCACAGGAACCAAGGAAGGATGGAACGAATTCTAGTATTGCTCGCGGCAATCGGATGTGGATTGGCCTATCGAGGCCGCACCAAGGATGTCGTGGTGTTTGGATGCTCCGGGGACACGGCCCCCATCACGGTGGATGGGACCGGAAGACGGGAGGCTGAGGAGACCACCACCTATTTCCACAAGGGAAGGTGGCCAGGATGGCTGGGAATGAACTCAACTGAGTATTCCAGCACATCGGGGTTTGCCTACCAAGAGACTTCTTTACTGTGCCCCAAAGTAAGGATCATCGCACCCAGGATCAGCGTCACCGTCGGCAAACGGATTTGTTTGACTTGTAGTGGGAATGTCCCATTGAGCCGATGGTGGTGGCTGCGAAAGCTGAGCAAAAACATGAGGAACTCTTCGGTCGAGTGGGAACGACTGGGTAATAATACCCATCGGACAATTACGGGGACAAACGGACAAGTGAGAGTCTGTTGGGACAAATGGTGGGAACCGGATGAGGGAATCTATGTATGTATGTGGGGGTCAAAGTACGTTTGCCCCAAAGGCATCTCCATATTTTTCATTAATCAATGGCAGGATAACGGACAGGGGATGAGGTGGGATGCGAGCACCAGGGGGTGCGGAGCCCCATTCTCCCCGATCCCAGTAAATGCCACTGAACTCATTACGCGCCCACGCAAAGCCCCGCCCACGATTCCGGTGGTTCTAGCTAAGGAAGAAGGGTGCCCTAAAACCAGTAAGGGACCCGGGAATGGTTTGGTACTGGTCCCCACAGACCAGATACTATTTCAGGGGGTACATTACGCAGTGGCCTCGGTGATTTTAAATCTCACCGAGGTGCGGTTACCAGAGTGGTGCCCCAAAAAAGACGGAACAGTTATATCAGGTCCTGTTGACCAAGATGTTCAGACAATTTTACGAATTCGATTTCGCGGAAATTGATAAAACAAGTTTGTACACCGCACCACATGAAGTTTTTGATCAGGTGGGGAGGCAAAGAAGGGGTGTTGTGAACGACGTGATCACTGCTTTCAACACAGGTACATCTGTGGTCAACGCTCTGGACAGCGTGGAGCTGCAGACCCAGATTAATGGCTTAAAAACGCAATTAAAAGGCATTCTCACAGATGAAAATAAAGTGGTTGGGTCGGGTTTACACGAGGACCAAGCCATGACTCTCCATTTAAAAGAAATAATAGCTGAACTAGAGAAACACGCGAGAACGGTAAATGCCCTGATTAGGGAAGATCGGAATGCATCCGATCAAGCTGCGCAGAACGAGGTGTGCGTGCTTTACGGGGCGTGGTTACTGGGCGAGGGCCGCAGTAATTTGGAGGATTTAAAACAAGGTTTGGTCCCGTCCTGGATAAGTAACAAACACCTGCGGGCGCTCCACCCTTTTCAGAACGCATTAAGCCCGTGCCAGCTCAGGCTAGCTTCAGAAGCATACCCAGTCCCCGTGGACTGCGGACGATCAAACCATACTATCATGGGTATAGTATTACGTATGCCGGTTTTGGGCGACACAGCAAAGCCCACCCCGGTGTATCGGGTAGAGAACATTGGTGTCATTCAGGGGGGAGCCCACATTCGCTATGCAGCGGTTCCACCCTACGTCATCCGCTGGGAGCAAACGATGACAGGTACAGATCTCTCTGGTTGTCGTGGCCGGGGAGCACACATAATACTGTGTCCCCAGCACTTGAATGCCTTTTTAACACCACAGTGCGGGTTCAGAACGGCTGGCGCCAAGTCCATGAATTGCACCATGGAGGCAATGGCACAAGATCATGTGCCTCCGCAGGTAGCATACATCGAGGGTGGAACATATTGTGGTACCACTGCAGCGCAACACTACCAGCATGGAAACCGTAGCCGGTGTCCGGTGAGTGACAGCAGTTTCTGTTTCAAACCCAGGGCGGAAGTTCAAGTAGCACAACAGCGAATTGTCCCGATCCCTGAACCATCCACGGTTCATCTCACCGTAAAAGAGAACTTCACCGACCTGCAGCGATTCGTCGCGCATTTCGGATACCTCATTCCCCCTCTCCCTGAACACCTCACCAAGCTTTTAAAAGCCGTCACGGTGTCACAAAAACATTTTTACACACTAGAACAGAAAACTGTCGAGATAGGGACAGAAATTCTGGACATAGTAATTCCACCGTGGTGGAATCTGTTCACCAACATTGAAGTGCCTTCCTGGATTAGAATAGCCTCCCACATTTTAGTTGTATGCCAAGTGTTTATTGTGGTATACTTATTGGTCGTACATTGTAAGAGAGGCAAACGCCTCACCAAGAACGAAAACACGGGAGAGTGGCGAGAACGTTACGTGCGCGTGCACGATGAAAGCACCGTGTAATCGGAAAATGGCATCACTCCCGTTTGCCACGTGCGCCTCGGAAGTGTTGTAATCGATCGTGATTTTTCAGAAACTGTAAATACGTTTGGAACTCGACATGTTTAAGAGTTGGTTTTGATTATTTTGGTGATGGTGTTGTTGTTGAAGATGATTGTTTGGTTTTGTTTTGTTTTTCCTTTCCCTGAATAAAAAATGTGAATATACAGGTGATACGAGAGGCATCGGCCTGGTTACGCCTGGAAGGAAAACAAGTGGTGTAAGTTTAAAGGCAAATAATGCCTGCGGTGTAATAAGAATGTAATTTCCTTGGGAAATAAGGACGACGCAAAGACCCTAGATAGTTTAAGTTATGGGGATTAATTTTCTGGATCTGGAGAAATCGAGATAATATTGCTCACCACAATATTTTTGATACGATAAGCGGAGTTATTCGCATCAACAGGAGGGACTGTAGAATTCGCAATATATCGCGATTTTATAAATAAGGAGAAAACACATAGTTTCGTTCAAACAGCTTTATTTCAGCAGAATGCTGTCAGGTTTTCAAAGTGGACACAAGCAGCCTGTAAAATGGCCGCCACGCCTCGTGGCAGAACATTCTAGACTTTTCGATAAGCAGACAAGATGGCGTTCCAATAAACATTTGTGCGAGATCGATCAAGACTCAGTACATTTAAGATAATACACGAGACATCATGGGTTTGCAGTATACACATAAATACTGAAATCGGTCTCCCAGGTGCGAATAAGGGCTATTGTACCAAGTGATCAAGAACCCATCCAAAGACATTAATATGCAAAATCCCCACGACTCTACGATGAGAGAGCCGTTAGCAGGTAGTTACAGAAAACATTTGGAAGCCCCAAAACCCCTCCAGGGAGAATACCGACCGATTACACAATGGGAAAAGTATTAACAGGTACTCAGACAGTTACGAGTATCCCCGAAATCCATTAAAACGGAGATCACCCTATACAAGAAATTTGAGCGCCAAACCCTAACAAAAGAAAAGACATTAAGGTTGGGCGGGAAAAGGAAGAGTTTTGCACTATAACTGCAAGCTCCAACCGTCCATCTTTCTCTTATCCTCGTGGCTGCTCTTGTGCTCTTATCCTTTCGACTCCTTGCCACTTGCCTCGTGTCTCTGCCTCTTGCAGCTTTTAAAGACTGTTGAACTTTACGATCCGCCAGGATCTGCCTCGTGGCTTGCCGTGAAGATCTGTGTGGAACTGGGCTGTGAAGCCTTGGAACGGGCACACCATCCCGAGAAGTCGGTAAACGGTGTTGGAACCAAAGGCCCGAGATGAGATGAGATGAGATGAGATGAGATGAGATGAGATGAGATGAGAAGAGAAGAAGACGACCATACGTATCGCCACGGTCAGTAAGCCCGACCGCGCCTGTAGGTCAAAGAGACATTTTTCCTTGCCCAGGAAGACTATTCTTCGAATTTTATCGCATCCCTGCGAGGGCACAGGAAGACTCTTCTTTGAGTAGAGTCGGAACTCCGAGGACAACACAGATCTTCATGACAGCAGACGGTCCAGCCTGCTAGCCGGAGCAGAAACGAGTAAACAAGTGGGGTACAGAGACCCCTGACCAACACGTGGGTGATCAGGTGCTGCGGTGAAAAACATCCGATCAGAGTTTTCGGAATTTTCCGAGTTATCACGAGTGGTGAGCATGAGTCTCGATCCTACAAATCTAGTTTAGAGCAGGTATTGATAGGGGAGGGTTTAAGTTTTAAGGATAACTGTAATGTGTGCCCCCATTTACGATGTGTCGTTCGTTCCTCGTTTCCCTGAAATTAGTTACATAACTGCGTGTAAGATTGTACTGTCATTAATCTGTGCTTATGACATGTATTTCGTAATCTTGAATAATATGCAATAAAGATTTTCCATTTTGTACCATTCAACCGGGTCTACCTGAGTTTTCTCTCCATTACTGCTCTCGCATCTAAGTCCAGTGTCAGAACCGTAAGGGCGAGTGGGTCGAACCACTCACAGGTGTCTAGTGTTCCCAGACTGGCTGGAGACCAGAACAGGCAACAAGGCCTAACCCCGCACTAGCACCCAGGCTGAGCACAGAGCCACACACGGGACAGAAACCCTTACACTCTCAATGTCTCTTAATCTCTCCTTTTGTTCTTTCATCCCCTCCCCCTTTTCCCAGCTTTATCCTTGCTTTAAATCTATTTCATTTCCTGCTTTTTTCCAGTTCTGACAAAAGGTCTTCGACCTGAAACGTTAACTCTGTTTCTCTCTCCACGGATGCTACCTGGCCTGCTGAGTTTTTCCAGCGTTTTCTGTTGTTATTTTAGATAGAAAGGAACTTTTCCCCTTAGTAGAGGGGTCAATAACCAGGGGGCATAGTTTCAAGGTAAGGGGCAGGAGGTTTAGAGGGGATTTGAGGAAAAACTTTTTCACCCAGAGGGTGGTTGGAATCTGGAACTCACTGCCTGAAAGGGTGGTAGAGGCAGGAACCCTCACAACATTCAAGAAGCATTTAGATGAGCACTTGAAACGCCATAGCATACAAGGCTATGGACCAAGTGCTGGAAAATGGGATTAAAATAGACAGGGCTTGATGACCAGCGCGGACACGATGGGCCGAAGGGCCTCTTTCTGTGCTGTATAACTCTATGACTCTATGAGGTTTGTGGCTTGGCATGTGACAGGATCAGAATATCAATGATGATATTGCTGTCTTGCACCTCAAATGATTCAGGGGAAAAATGTCAGGTTTCAGTCATTGGCCTGTGTGGCTGAGCATGTGATCTGAAAACCTTGGAACTGAATTAAATGCAGAATATTGTTAACCAAAACAAGTTTTAATTTTCCAGCTTGCTCATAAAAGAGGTTAACATTACAACTGTTGAATGTGTAAAATCACTTCTTAAGTTTTAAAGAAGTAGATTTCTTTGACCTACAAAAGTTCTCACAGGGGCAATTTTATTTCTATTTTACTGTGATCTTTTGGAAAAGAGTGGAATGAAAATAAAGTGTATTCAATAAAGTAACATGTAAACTATGAAAAGTTAGAGTTAGTTTCAGGAGTCCAGAGTCAAAATGAGACTACAAACCGTTCTGGGGGTGGGGTGGGGTGGGGTGGCGGGGGGAGTGGGGGGGGTGGGGGTAGGGGGGGTGGTGGCGGGGGTGGGGAGAGGGGGGGGGTGGTGGCGGGGGTGGGGGGGTGGTGGCGGGGGGGTGGGGTGGTGGGGGGAAGGGGGGCGGGTGGGGGTGGGGGGGTGGTGGCGGGGGTGGGGGGAGGGGGGGGGGTGGTGGCGGGGGAGGGGGGTGGTGGCGGGGGTGGGTGGGGTGGTACTGCCAATCGATCCCCATGAAACATTATCCACGGTAACTCCATTGGCTCCCATATAAATACATATATATAATTTTTTGGGGGCCTGGCCAAGACCCAGTCCAGGTCCCCCAGGAAGACTAGTTCTGCTAGATGGGAGGCAGGTATGCCACCTTTCACCTGGCGTACCAATTGCCAAGCGGATCTTCAGCCAGGGACAAGAAAACGTCTGGCCTGGGAGAGACATGTCCCTTCTGAATCAGGTGGCCTTGTTTGGAGCAGGTGGAGGTTCTGCCCCAAACAAGACCTCACAGATACTGAAAGTAGTTACAGGGACCAGATATTTCCAGTCCGGCTTAATTCATGGGCCTTATGCTTCACTGTAACTTCTCTCCTGCTTTCTGCTTGGGGTCAATTCTCTCCTTGTAAAGTGCTTTATGATATTATGTTACATAAAATGTGTTATATAAATACGATTCTGATTATTATTTTTGAAGGACAGCTTATTAAGCCTAGCTGCCTTGGAGACAGCTGTCTAGATTTCAGATCATTTAATATTCATATTCAACATCTTGTCTCACTCCCAACAATACAGCAATCAGTAACATCTTTGTTTTGACACTGGCATTTCAGATCTACTTACTGCTGAGAACAACTGAGAAGTGTCTTGAGTACATCTAAAATGTCATTGAAATGCAATTGTCATATTATTATAATATTTCTTTTCTAATTCAAGATGAACAAAAACTCTAGAGAAGCCTATGTCAACCAGTGATACTCTAGGCCAATTAAATTACAGTTTCAACTGCTCATAATTTTCTAAACTATTGTGAGACATCCATTTAGAACAGGTGTGCAAGCTTGGAGTGTAAGACATAATGGCCTATAAATTTGGCCATGCAGTGCCAATTTTTGGGGCGCTAACCGGCCTACCATGCCCCCAATATGGCGGGAAGGAAGCGCGCCAGAAGTGCACCACCCAATATATTGGTACAGGGAATAAGTAGGTGACCAGGGCCCACACCTGAAACAGGCATTAGTGCCTTTGCATATGTAAATAAGGGCCTAACGCCTGTTTGAGGTCCCCACTTCAAGATTGCTTTTCCATGAGGCCGCTGGTGCCAGTGCTGACTGCAGTCAGTAAAACCAAACCTTGGGACCGCCTGCGAACTACAAATTTAAGTTTTTGAAATTTAGTTACCTGAATGTGGAGCCGGTATGATGTGCACTAAATTCAGACTCGGGTCATGATTTATATGCTTTTACATGCAGGTTTGAATCACCATACATTTTATAAATGGTAATAGTACTAACATGCAAAATTATTTTCAAATGCAGGAACATATTCCATAAAATGGAAAGGTTAAAAACGAAAGAAATTCAAAGATGAAATAAATGCACTGAGTAAATGCACAAATGGAATTGAATTGATTAAATATATATATATTTTTAAGTGTATTTGTTTTTAGTCCTCCCCTACCCATAGATCTCCGTGCACCACACATCACGCGGCAAAGAAGTAACCTCGTCAAGGGCATGTAAATGTGCAACGCTGTAACAATCAATAATAGGTAAAGAACAGTGGGTGAGGTGACTCGCCCTATAATTTTTTTAACCTTAGTTATGCTTAGCTTTTCTTTGATAGCCTTTGTGGTGAATCACAGGTGCACACCCACATTTTAATGATAATTTTGTAACCACTGAGACTCATCAGCTTGTAACAGATATATTTTTATTTCTATTACAAATTAATTTTGGTTCATATTTCACACACATGGTTCATATTTTTGTAAAACTAGTTACATTTTTGGGTGATTTTACCCTTTCTACTCCAGATATTTTTGGCTATTTTGTTTTAAACTACTCTTGTTTTTGAACCCTAGCTTCCAACATCCTCAAACATGTGTCACTTGCCCTGATATCTAGTCAAATATCATAGTGCACACAGGCTAACGGACAGAGAACCTATTTTTACTTCAAACATGGTTTCTATCCTGTGCCTTTAGAGAATCATCGTTGCATTCAATAGATGGCAGAATAACATTAAACTAGACAATAGCAAAATACTGCAGACGCTGGAAATCTGAAACAACAACAGAAAATGCTGGAAACACTCAGCAGATCAGGCAGCATCGTGGAGAGAGAAACAGAGGGGGTGATTTTGCCAATGGGGAGCTTTTGGAGGCGGGACTCCCACTTGTCAGGTTTCAGTCCCGCCTCAACAACTCCTGGCCAACCCACGCTATTTTCCCTTGATTGATCTTGTTAAGCCCGTCCAGCGGCCTTAGCAAGCCAATTAAGGGAAAGCCGGTTGCAGAGAACGTCAACGTATGATGTTTCATCTGTCAAAAATTTTTGACAGATGAATTGTCATCGTTTGACAGCTCTGTGAAGCTGTCAAACAGTGACATTCTCTGTAGTTTGATGAGGTCTTGCATTCAAGACCTCATCAAACATCTTTCTTTTGCAGAAATGAGATGGTTGTTGCATTTGAGAATGCAATGACCATCTGTCATCTCCAACGCGGAGGTGCGAGACTCTCCGCATACACACCGACTGAAGCCTGCAGGGAGAAACAAAGGTAAGTACACTTTTAATAACACTTTGCACTTACCTCTCCACACTTGCACCCATCACTTACCTTCACAGCACACTTTTGCACCCCTCCGACCCCCGCAGACCCATTACTCGCCTCGGTGACCCTGGCGGGGTTCGCAGCCTTCGGGAAGCCCGCACTTGTGAGGACAAAAAGGAGATAATCCTATTTTCTGCCTGTTAACTACCTGTTAACAGGCAGTTAATAGGCTTTAATCCCTTCCCGCCTCCAAGGAGACGGGACCCGGCATGGGATGGCTACCCGCCTCCTGGGAAGATGGCATGGAGGTGGGTTGGGGGCGGGTTGGGCACCCGTCCCCAAATTCTGCCATTTTCCCGGCAGTACCACCTCCATACCCGCCTCCCCAGGGCTGGCAAGATCGCGCCCAGAGTTAACGTTTCAGGTCGATGACCCTTTGTCAGAACTGGAAAAAGTTGGAGAAGTGACAGATATCTAAGCAAGTTATGAGGGTTATGCTGATAGATTTAGATGAGGAAAGACGGGAGGAGGCTCGTGTGGAGCATAAACGCCGGCATGGACTGGTTGGGCCGAATGGCCTGTTTCTGTGCCGTATATCCTATGTAATCCTATGTACGTAAAGTGAGAAGAGCAGAACTTCTTCAAGGTGGCATTCCTAGAAGAGAAGTGGCAGTGAACCAAACACTAATACAATAGCAAAATACTGCGGATGCTGGAAATCTGAAACAACAACAGAAAACTAGAGTCTGTTTTAGGTTTTAACTGTCAAACAACTTTATTAAACACCAACATAAAAGTCAATAGTAGCAATAACAGGACATTTTTAAAGTAGTTGTTAAATTTTGCTAGCTCCTCATATACTTTGCAGCTCAACAACTTGCATTTATGTACCGGCTTTAACATAGAAAAAACATCCTAAGGTGCTTCATAGAGGCAAGAGGAAAAGAATGAACATAAATGAGTAAAAAAAGGAGCTATGAGGAGGGGTGACCAAAAGCTTGGGCGAAGAGGTGGAATTTAAGGAGGGTCTTAAAGAAGGAGAGGGAGGTAGAGAAGTGGAGGGGTTTAGACTGGGAATTCAAGAGCGTGAAGCCCAGGCGGCTGAAGGCATGGTGGGGCATGGGAGGGAGTTGTAAGGCTGGAGGAGGTTACAGATGTAGAAAGGGGCAAGATCATGAGAGGATTCAAACATAAGGATGAACATTTTAAATTTCATTGAGGGACTGGGAGCCACAGTAGTTGTACAAAGGATGGAGTGACGGATGAGCGGGATTTGGAATAGGAGACAGGCAGCTGAGTTTCGGATGAGCTGAAGTTAACAGAATGTGGAGGAAATTGTGCTTCATCCAAGTCGGTATATTCGACAAGTAGCTTGACAACACAGCCAGTGGAATGGACGAGCGAGAGGGGGTGGAGAGGTAGAGCTGGGTGTCATCAGCATACATGTAGATGCTGATCCCATGTCTGTGGATGGTGTCACCAAGAGGCAGCAGTTGGATGAGGTGGCCATGGATAGATCCTTGGAGACTCATGCGATATAAGTGTGGGTGTGTGGAGAAAACTATTGTTGGAGATACTTTGGTTGCAATTGGAGAGATAAGGGTGGAACCTAATGAGGGTAGCCCCAGCTTTTTGGGGACTGCCAGCTTTTTTGAAGCTGTTCATTAGTTTTTTTCTGAATTTTATAGGTTGGCATATTTGCTTTCAAAAATTAAAATGCATAACTTCATTAGATGGCTACCCAAAACAATATATTGTGCAACAATTATATAATTTTTATGTGTCTTTAGACATGACAAGGGATACTCTTGTAACAAGGAGTAATGCGTCAGAGAAGCTAGATGGACAAACACTGAGGCCTGGATTTTAACTACCAGTGGGTTTCCATTTGCCCATGGAAGAATGCGACTGGGTTGATTTTAACGGCTGGGCCTCATTTAGATCCCGTCAGCCAAATTCCCACTAGTTCCAGGTAGAAATTCGACGGGAAGCAGCAGAAACTTGCCTGGCCTCGAGGCCAACCATTGACAGCAGATAAGTGGTCGGATCAGCTGCCCGGCCATCTCGTGGGGGTCCTGCGATTAGGGGTGGGGAGGAAATTTGCAGCAAGGGAGGCTGAAGCTTTCCTTGTGGGGCCCGGAAAAGCACTGTTGCTCCTCCTGGCCCCACAAGGAAAGGAAAGAAAAATGAACACTTATTTTATTACGCCTCTTCTGGTTGCAATCCTCTTTGCCGCAGCGAGTGGTTATGATCTGGAATGCACTGCCTGAGAGGGTGGTGGAGGCAGACTCAATCACGGCTTTCAAAAGGGAGTTGGATAAGTACCTGAAAGAAAACTTTTGCAGGGCTACAGGGAAAGGGCGGGGAGTGGGACTAGCTGAGGTGCTCTTGCAGAGAGCCGGCACGGGCTCGACGGGCCGAATGGCCTTCTTCCGTGCTGTAACCATTCTATGATTCTATGGGCACGAAATTTGGTTACGCCCCGTTTGGGGGCGGTAACCGAATTAGCGCCAGACATTTAGCGCCCGGGCATGGCGGTTCCGCCCCGGCCGCTAAATTCAGCTTACCGCCCCAAGAGGAAGTGGAGCGCTATCTCGGGCGCTCCACTTCCTCTTGGGGCGGTGTTGGGGGCGCAAAGCGCTTGAACGCCAGAGCGCTACGCAGCTGGAGAAAGAGGAGAAGGCGGAAGAGGAGAAAGCGGAAGTGGAAGGAAGGAGGCAACGCAGACAGCCCATTTCTGGCTGGGATATCTAGGACTGAATCATCCGCCTGCGGTACGAGTGAATGCAACCCCAATTCCCCATTCAGCATTAGTCTCACACTTTACCTTCCCTCTGTCACTGACCATCACAGTGTCATCTTGGTCACAATGCTGAAATGCTGAAATAAAAGCCACCACAAAGCAAACATTCCAATCAAACTTTATCAATCTATTCAACCAATATTACACCAAAAATTCAACTAATCACCCTTGTGCGTTCCCTTAGTGACTGTCTTGCATGTGCCTTTGATTATCCTAGTGCTCCTATGCAGTGCTACCCCAGTGGCTGCAGCATGTCCTGATAGAAGGCTGCTGACTTTCAGCGGGAGAGACTGCAGATGGCCTTGCAGGATGACCTCAATGAGCTCTAGGCCTAGTAGGCCCGGTTTCTGGGCTGGCTGGCTGACAGCAAGGGTACTGGCAGAGTGGCAGTGGTGGGAGGACGAATGCTGTCTTCCTGAGAGAGGACACAGGGTTGTCCTCCATGGATCCATTGCCACTCCCGAGGCAGCGACTCAGCAATCCTAGTAATCTGATGGAGTACAGCCTGCTGGACTGCTGTGATACCCTGAAAGCCCCTTTCAACACTGGAAAACCCAGCAGCAGTCTGGGCTTTCATGACTTCAGTCTGAGCTTCCATTGCAGCACTCAGATGTTGGGTGGCTTCTGCTTGTGCTGCAATAGAAGCTGAGACTTTGGCTATCAGACACGGCATGATGGCTGGATCCACAAGTGCATTAATGGATCTGCCAAGCCCTTCCACACTGGAAAGGATGGGCTCCAAGCTCTACCCAAAGCCCTGTGCAAGGCTAGAGGTGGCTTCTTCCATGCTCCTTGACATTGCATTCAGGCTTTCTGGCAGGCCTGCCATTGCTCTAAGCATTTAATTGTGCATGCCCATCAGCGTTCTTCTGTAGGCCACCCCATCGAGGTCTTCATCTGAGTCCCGTGCAGCAGAACTTGTGTGCGACCTCGTCCTCTGGGAAGCTGGCACCTGAGCTGCCTTTCCCCTGCCCTGACTGCAAGCCACTCATGCCCGGTGTCTCACCACGTGCAGATCCCACGACGAACCTATCCTCTAAAGTACGCGGCGCATCAGTATCTGAGGTGGTGGCTACGAGTGTGAAATCGAGTGACGGTGTTTCTTCTTCTTCTTCACTCTCCTCTCTCTCTTCTTCAATCACTGGCTGGGCAGGCTGGATTTCTTGGGTGTCTGAAATGAGAAAGGCACAAGGGTAGGATTGTAGTGAGGGGAGGGGGAAAGCAAGAGGTGCATGCTTACACCATGTGCAGATTGTAAATCAGAAGAGATTGTGGGATGAGAGAGAAGTGAGATGTGCGAAGGAGGATAACGTATGAGGATACCAGCATCTTGTGTTCTTTCAGACCTGCAGCTGGCCATGGGCGCAGCCATACCTCTGCCAAGAATGGATAGCGCCGTCTTCTCCAAGGGGGTAAGGTGATGCGGGCGAGCCTGTTCCCGGTGGTTAAGGTCTGCTGGTGCCTGTTATGCGCCACCTTTTCCTGCAAGAGAAAGGGAAGTGTGTCAGCGAGTGTGGTGAAATGTGTTTCGGGTGATGTGGCTGTCATGATTGAATAGCTGACAGTGTGTTCGAGCTGTGAGATGTGGGTGTGAGGCTTGCAGCAGTGGGAAGTGTGTACGGGAGAGGTGAAGCTATGAATGTGAGGTATGAGTCGTGTTTGGTAGGTGAGTGATGGGGGTGTGGTGCATTGAGCAGTGTGTGAGGCTAGTGGTGCAGATGGTGGGATATGGCATTTGAAGATGAATTCACTGACCTTGACCACTCGTGTGAGGTCATTAAACCTCTTCCTACACTGTGTCCAGATCCTCATGGCTATACTGCTAGCACTGACCACATTGGCTATCTGCTCCCACTGCAGTCATGTCTGTTGCCTGGAGGGCCTCCTGGCCCCTTGTGGGAAAAGGACCTCTCTCCTGGAGTTGACCTCCTGGATCAACGCCTCCAGTGCAGCATCGGAGAACCTTGGAGCCCTTTGTCTGGCCTGCTGAGCCATTACTCAGTCTTCTTGTTTATTCCTGTTGACCTCACACTCCGGTGAGTACCGTCGGACTCCTCCAGAATGGTCCAGGCAGTGGAAGCATTGTTTACGGACACCAATAGTCTGCTTGATGATGTTTTGTGTGGCTCTTGTATGCATTCTGCCCATGTGTGGTTGGGTTGCAGAGCGGAGTCATGAGCCAGGTGGTCAAGGGATAGCCCTTTTCACCCAATTTGGTTTGTTGTGGCTGAATGTGCAGCATGGGGCCCAAGTGTGTGCGAGACTAGCTCCAATTAAAGCTAACCTGCACTACTTAAAGGCAGTCTGCACCCCTTAAAAGGGAGGTGCCTTCTGCCTGCAACAGATGGTGCAACTGCCTGTGGAGGCGACTGTCATAAACAAGAAGGCTGAGTAATGGCTCAACCTGAATTTTATGTGCTGCCTGCAGTCTTCCGAATGGGCGCAGGTTGCTATAGCATCGCGATCCCTGCACCCGCTTTGGGGGGATAACGGATTTCTAAGCCACAGAGTTTCCAGTACATTTCTGTTGGTCCCGATGCTGTTATCCTCACAAGCAGTAAGAAAGCGCTATTTCCAAATAATGGGAAGACCAGACAATGTGGTTTGGTTGTAAGCCATGACAGCCAGGGTGCTGCGCATACGCAAACAGCACATCCAAGGACCGTATCTCCTGAGTCACCAGTAGCAGTGCTCAGGAGATCAATCGCCCATTCTGGTAGACTCCTGCCGGGTCTTGTTGTATGCATGCTGCCCACGTGTGGTTGGGTTGTGGAGCGGAGTCATGAGCCAGGTGGTCAAGGGATAGCCCTTTTCACCCAGTTTGATTTGTCGTGGCTGAATGTGCATGGGAGGGTTGGGAACCCTATACGCTGCCTGCTCAGGAGAGCAAGTTAAAATATGAACCTGTCAGATCCCGGAGGCTCAAGGGCATGTAAGTAACTTCGCCGATTTTAATTGCCAACCTGCCCAGTTTCTGGAAGGTGGCTAGGGTTAGAATCGCCCCTGAAGTTACTTTTCCCTCTCCTGTCAATAAAGTTGTTTGAAAATCAAAGGCTAGAAATTAGCCTAATTTAAAATCATACATTAATTAAATACTTACTGATTTACCATTAGAATTGTTACTCCATCTGCTGAATAAATAATTGTTTACATAAGCTTTTCCGACCAGTGGGTGGCGCTATTGCAAATGTTATTAGGAATTCTCTTGACCATCTTTAGATTTGCAATATTTAGCAGTGGAAATCTGCAAAGATAGATAATTTAATTGAGCCAAAATAATACTGCTGACCACATTATATAATTTTATACACATTGAAACATAGGGCGGAATTTTTTGCGGGGTCGGGGGCACGTTTGGTGGCGGGCCGGCTGGAAAAATTTTTTTTTTGACAGCGGGTAGGGAATTAAGTATTATTATAAGCTTACCTTTAGATTTTGAGTTTGCCAACGGCTTCCCCGCTGCTCAGGGATCACGTCAGGTAAGGAGGTCGGGATGTTGTGTCAGCATGTGATGATTTCTAAACTTGACAGCTGCAAATGGTCTATAAAAGCTCCCATTTCATAGGTCTTCACTTTCCAAGGTTAGAAGCTGTTGCTTACTGCATTTGGAAGACAGATTGAGCTTTATGCATCTTACAAGTGTTTGGAGCAAACTCTCTATCCAGTGTCACCTCATTGGAACAACCTCTCTCACCATTGACAGATCAGTTCTGTCATCTCAACCTCACCTGCCATCTATTCCATCAGCATCGGTGCCCGTGAAAAAATCTCACCTTGGTCCTCAGAATCCCAGCCACGATCAGCCCCAACACCAGCAGCACCAGGCACACCAGCAGCACCAACATCCACACCAACCTTCTCCGCAATCAACTGGTGCTGCACAGGACACAGGGCATCAGCACCCGACCACATTGTTACCTGGGACACCAGGGATGGCCTCACCATGGCCACATTTACTTCACTTGACGCTGTACACCCTGGCTGCCACATGATGTGCCAGGTTGGCACCACCCCACACCAACACCATAAAGCATCCCTACAATGCCCAAGCCATTCCTTTCACACTCACCACCATTGCAGGGGGTACCGTTATGTCTCACCATTCACTGCAACTCACTAAGCCACTTCCAAAGGTGCACACAAATCTGTCCAAGAACGCAAAGTGTTCAAAATAAAGATTTCAATGTTTGACAGCTCATTAACAGAAACTTCACACAAACATTGCCTAAAACACCCAAGTGCCTACCCTTGTGTGTTGTTAGTCGATATGATTGGACTAGGATGAGGGTGAGTGTGAGGGATGGCTAATGAGATGGGGAAGTGATAATGTTAATAGAGAGGGATGGGTGGGGTGAAGATGCAAGGTAAGTTGGTGTGAGTAAGGATGTGCAGGAGTAGGGTAGGGAAGGCAGAGTGATGGGGATGTGATGAGTGGCACAGCAGGCTGAGGTTGAGTGTGGCTTGGCAGTAACGTTTCATGATCTACTGAGATAATTGAAAGGTTTGCGCCACTGCAGCCTGGTCCTCCTGATGAAATCCCTGCTTGTGTCCTCCTGTGCAATGTGCAACCAGGCTGCGTTGATCTCCTGGGGAGGTCTCTTCCGCCCATGGGAAGGGACGAGGACCTCCCTGCGTGCTGTGACTGAGTCATGGGAGAGCCTGGGTGCAGCCCTGCACCTGTGTGCAGTGATTATCAGTGTTTGCAGCACTTCAATGCTGTCGAACACTGACAGCATAAATGTCAAAATAAAGTTGGCCATGATCCCTTTAAGGAAACCGGCTGATGACATGTCATCAAATGACGTCACCAGACCCGCTTCCTCTAATTGGCCGGCAAATGTGCTGGGCGGGCTTAACAAGCCCAATCAAGGTAAATTCATTTCAGAGGCCGGGATAGAGACAGCAGCTGGGTCGGGACCCGCCACCGACGTCGCCCGCCACGGACCCACTGAGGTCAGCAAAATCGCGGCCACGGTGACTAAATCAGTCAGATTCTGTTTTTATTTCACGGTATTCTGGAATTTTTTTTTACCTGTCCTTTAGAAATTACATTCTGCAACTCTGTCCATTATTCTCTGAAAATCGTAAATGAGTGGTCTTTATTATTATTTTTAACGTATTAAAAGTCTTGGGGATAATTTTAAACGTACATCTGTCAGTCCTCCTCCTCTTCTTCCAAAAAACAGAAGTAAAAGGGGCTATGGGAAACCCATTGTTTTGCTGTAGGGTGATCGTTAAAAAATGGCAGTGCCTGAATATTTTGGTAACAAGCAACAAAGGAAAAACACAATAAACATAAAAATGGTGCAGAAATAGCCTCCAAATGCCCCTACCAATCTTCTTATTGAGCTCTTAAAATCTGTTTTTGTAAACAGCGCAGTCCCTGGCAGATTGTGATGTTGTACCCATTTAACTTTACACAGAGATTGCTGAGAATGTGGATGTCACTGCCATATGGAGTGGCTGAAGCAGATAGTTTTGACACATTTAAGGGGAAGCTTGATGCATACATAAGGGGTACAGGGAAAGGGTGTGAAGAGGTTGAGTGGGAGAGGCTCATGTGGAGTATAAACATCGGCATAGACCAGTTGAGGCAACTGGCCTGATTCTGTACTGTAGATTCTATCTAACTTTATCTGAGTGCTATGTAATTCTATCTAACTTTATCTGAGTGCAGGCTATTACTGTGTGTTAATGCTCTGTCTTTCTCAACCAACAGATTGCAAACATTCAGGGGGAGAAATTCATTATCGCCCCGTTTGGGGGCGGTAACCTTTGAAAGCTGGGAAACTTAGTGCCAGACGCTAATAATTCCCAGCTTTCACGAAATTGGGTTTAGCGCTCAAGGAAGGAAGTGGAGTGCACCTTCCTGGAACGCTAAAGGATACAGGGGGGGCGGTGGTGGTGCAGCACTGCCATGTTCCAAGGCTCCTTCCCTCCCTTAAAGGGAAGGGCCATCGCTGTAGGCTCTGCATTGGGACCAGCGTGGCACCTGAAAAATAGAAAAAAAAAGCACAGAGTCTGGATGAAACATTTTTCGTCTACCTCACTGGCAATCCCTTTAACAACCGCTCCCCAAGCGGCCATCCGCGGTGACAATGCCTCCTGCAGCTGCTGGTGTTGACGCCCGGCGATTCTGCAGGGGGCGGGAGCCAAGTTTGCATCTGGGGCCGTACCGGGGCGCTGCGCACCGGATGACGTCTTGATCTCCGGGGCGCAGGAGATCGTGGCGTTAGGGTTTACTGCCGCCGCTAACCTGCAGGGGGAGTTCGCGGGTGTCGGTACTCTCGCCACGCTCGGTCGCAAAGCCGGTAGTGCCCCGTTAACGCCCTCGGAGGTGCTAACGGGAGGCGCAAAGGAGGCCAATTTCTCCCCCTCAGTAATTGATCTTCTAAAAGCCTTTTACTATTTTATATTACTCTACTATCAGCACATCATAGAAGTCCCAGAAAGTCTAAAACTAGATAGCACAAAATAATTTTAAAAATGGCACCTCAGAGACTGCTAGCCTATTTTTGAAAACAGAAACCATTTCTCCTTTAAATGCTCCATTTATCACTACTGTAAAGTCTTGAGCTGCATTCAGAGGTTTTTTCAGAGGTAAAGTAGACTGAGAATTATAAGGCACAGCTTTTGCCAGGAGCAGCTCAGTCAGGTGGAAGTGAGGAGTTTGTGAGCCTGAAGACTTTCAGTAGTGATATCTGCAGCTGGGAACGACTTATTGCAGTGATTTTTTGGCCCATCAGCCCACTTTGTCCCAACATGACTATGCCATTATTCATCACTTGATGAATAAGTCAGCACCAAATAAGTGCACTCTTTCCTGTATGACTCTAACCTCCATGAATAATAAAGCACAATGTAAGTGCACATTCTATTTTATTGTAACAAAGTACAAAGTGAACACAAGCCAAACTAATGTTTCATAACACAGTGCATCCACTGGGTGGTTACATGTGCCCTTCTTTCATTTATTCTAGTGCTTCTCCGAGATGCAACCTGAGGGCCGGTATCACCATAGATGGTTGGCTGCTCACGCTCGGTAAAAAGGTCATTGGGACTGATGTGGCCCTCCTATCATGGCAGCTGGCTCCTGGCAGGGAGCCACAGCTTTCCGCATCTCTGGAGCATTATTCCGGGGCAGCCTAATGTCATTTCCTATATTCTATTGCGTGCTGCTCTGAGGGGAAGGCTGGAGGCCTGGCATGTGCTGCTGTCCTGAAAGATGGCAGTATCAGGCAGGTGGAAACCAGCTGTCACCATTCCACTGAGCCTTGAATCTATGTCCCCATTGAACAGTGGGATATCTGGTCTAATGGTAGCTATCAGATCCTGAAAGCCCCTAGAGATAGCAGCATGCATCGCGGCCACCATGGTCTGGAAGTCATTAAGCAGGTGCTGGTTATTCTTTCCCCTACTGCTACCAGAACTGCACTCCATGCTTCTGTGGAAGTGGAGGCACTGACTGGTCCTTGGCCACTTCTTAGGTGGGGGGGCCACTAAACCTGCGACCTGCTTCATTTATGTCTGCAATGAAGAAAATGATTCCCTGCTGCTGCCGCAAATGAAAGCTGTAGACTCCAGAATCACAGTTGTCAGTTGTCGTACATCCTCAGAGGTTGACCTCAGAGCCGGGATGTAGATACAGGAAACTCTTTATTAACCGGCACCGACAGGACCGGCGTGGTACCGGTTTATCGAAAGTACCGGATAACGGAGAGTTATATCTACCGAGGCTATTTTTAATAAAGAAAAATAAATAAATCAAGAAATGTGCAGTATACTTCCGACAGTGCCAGGAGGCCGAGTAGTGGCACTTTTGAAAACTACCCCTACTGACTAAATCGGCGTTCGCGGACTCGGACTCGGACTCGGGATCGGCAACATTGCCGGTTATTTGAGAGGAGTTTTCGGAGTACTCGGCGTTCGCGGAGACTCGACTGCGACTCGGCAACATTGCCGGTTATTTGAGAGGAGTTTTCGGAGGATGATTTTTGCCGGTTAAGCGAGAATTCCGGATATTTGGGTGCCGGATAAACAAAAGTTTCCTGTATGATGTTTCCTGAACATCTTTCTTTTCATGCCAGGTCCCATAACTCCAAAGCCATAGGCAGCCTCTGCTGGGAAGTTGAGTGTTTTAAGATATTAGCAATGTGCACCAGTGGATCAACCTGCAAAGATGTTTCTACAGGCTGACCTTTTAGCTACGCCGTTCATAATGCTGGATTTTTTTTCATTTTCTTACATTGAGTCGTCTTCCAGCTCCTGTACCATTCTTACACCTCATTTCACAGCAGGATTGTGCAGCACGTAGCAGACAACAGTGATGTGGCAGGCTGGGGAACATGCCCCCAACCTGTCAAAGCATTTACAGCAGTGCTTCAGTATACCTAGGATGTGTTCTATTATAATTCTTATGGCTGCATGTACCTCATTGTATCCGTGCTTCACTAGTGTTTGCAGCTGACTGAAAGGAGTCAGGATCTATGATTGCAGAGGATTGGTCTGCTCGGACCCAACCTTGCACTTGTCTTTGTGAGTCAAATACTGGGCCAAGATGGATTGCCGTAAAATAAAGACATCATGCTAACTGCCTGGGATGATCCTGCGTGATTCTGTGTTGATGGTCACAGATAATCTGAACATTGATGGAACAGTAGCTCTTACAGCTTATTAAAGTACCACTACAGTATGCAGGAGCCCATACAGCTGTATGGGTGTTATCAACGATGCCCTGTGCTTTGTGGAATCGTGCCATTTGAAAACTGGGCTCAATTTTAACTCGCGGGAGGGAACACGGCCAAGCTAGAGGCCGGTCTGTCGGTGCGGTAGCAGGGAAGCTCAACCAATTTTAACAACCAGACCTTCATTAGCATGCCACTTGCTGACCTCTCGAGGAAAAGGCCTGGGATACTCCTCCTGGTCCACAAGGAAACTTAAAAAATATTAAAAACACTTGCTGGTTCTCTTCCGACCCTGGCTGCTGTTCCTGGCAGGTTTTGCCTGGCAGGGAAGCCACCACTGCTCCTCTGCTCAGGCCTCAAGTTAAAGTAGCAGATCAGGCTCCAATTATATCATCAAAGCCCATCTGCGCATTTAAAGAGGACCCTTTAAAATTTTAAATCGCAGTCAGCCAGATTGGGCTGGGAAAGGAGTGGGTAAGTCCCCTGTTCCATTTTAACTGCTTACCCACCTGGTTTTCACCAGGTACGGGGTGATAAAATCAACTCCATACAATGCCCTCACATACTGTTGCCAATTGTCCATGGGAAAGGTGATATGGTGGCTTTCTCTACCAAACAAGGTATCAGTCATCTGCTTAATACACCTGTGCACTGAAGATTGACTGATGTTATTAATGTCTCCTGTAGCACCTTGAAATAAGTCTGTCTGTGGCATAAAAGTTGAGTGCTTTGATGACCTTGACAGTCTTTGGCAGTGCCATGCTGTGATGCAGTTTGGTTGGAGGTCAGCGTTCAGAATGTGCACAATTCTGCCACAGCCTCTCTCATGAATTGGAGCCAACAATGACAGAGATCCTTACTGCATATCTGACTGTATGTTCAGATTCTAGCATAACAATGAGTGCAAACTGTTTGCCTCTGGTGTAACCTTTACTGTTTGGAATCCCTCCTTTGCCTCACAGTCCAAATTTAAATTGCACTCACAGAAAAATTGCAGTGCCAACTCTTGGTACAACATTAGAAAAATAATATAAGGCCAAAAATAAAACCCACACACCTTCAAACCTCTTCTGTAGACTCCAAAAATCCTCATCAGAAAGTGTCAGCCTCCCTTAAATTACATAGGGCTGGATTTTACCAGCCCTGAGGAGGCGGGTTTGGAGGCGGGACTGGTGGGAAAATTAAAAAAAAATCAGAGCGGGTCCCAAACCCGCTCCCAACCCGCCTCCAACCAATCTTCCCGGGAGTCGGGTCCCCGATTTACGCAGGGACCCGACTCCTCGTGGCGGGAAGAGGATTATAGCTACTCAACTGCCTGCTAACAGGTAGTTAACAGGCAGTTAAGAGGCTTTTTCCCATTTTGCGACTTCTGCTGCGGGATTCCCAATGTCAGAGAACCCCGCCAGGGTAAGTGAGGCGTGCTGTGGGTCTGTTGTAATGTTTGTGTATAGATGGCAGCTGCAGGAGTGGTGTGAAGGATGCAATGGGACACTGGTGAGTATCAGAGGTAAGGAAATGTTGGGAAAGTCATTTTTAATGTGTATAGATTTTCCTGTCGGTGACAAGCTTTGAAGTGTTTGTGTGGTCTCACCTCATTGGGAGAAGTGACAGATCGCTTCTGTACCCTCACTTGCAGCAGCCATCTGTTTTATCCTAAGGAGAGAGTCATTGGAGAGTCTGGATGCAAGGGCTCACCTTTGTACAATGATTGTCAGTGTTTGACAGCATCTCAGCGCTGTCAAACACTGTCAAATCATCTGTCAAAAATAGATGGTTCATGTCCCTTTAAGAAAACCAGCACATGAAGCGTCATCAACTGACGTCATCTGACACCGGCTTTCCCTTAATTGGCCAGCAAGCTCGCAGGGCGGGCTTAACAAGGCCAATCAGGGGCAAATAGCAGATGTCGCTGGGGGCAGGACTAGAACCTGGAAGGCAGCAGTCCCACCCCCAACTCGTCTCGGTAAGTAAAATCCAGGCCATAGAATTTACAGCCCAGTCATTGAGCCCAACTGGCCTATGCTAGTATTAATGTGCAGCACGAGTCGCCTCCCATCCTAATTTATCTCACCCTATCAACATATCCTTCTATTCCTTTCTCCTTCATGTACTTATCTAGCTTACCCTTAAATGCATCTATGCTATTCGCCTCAACTACTCCATGTGCTAGCAACTTCTACATTCTAACCACTCTCTGGGTAGATAAGTTTCTTCTGAATTCCTTATTGGATTTATTAGCGACTAACTTATATTTATGACCCCTAGTTATGGACACCCCACAAGTGAAAACTTGGGCTGGAATTTTCGGAGGTAAGAACAGGTGGGTTTGGAGGCATTGGGGGAAGTGAAAGTTGAAAAAATGTGAACCCCGACCCCAACCCGCCCACTTTCACCTTTAACTAAGGACGGACGGCCTGCCAACCCGCTGCAGGAGGTGGGTTGGCAATTTAAATATTATAATGAGGCCTGAAGCCTCTACTTTAACCTGCTGTGCAGGCTTTACTGCAGGCTGCCAGGGTTCCTGGGGCTCGGGAATTCCCAGTGGCTGCAAGAGACGGCCTCAGCTTCGGGGAGCAATCCTTGTGAGCCGGGAGGAGCAGGAGTGCTTCCTCCCGGCCCCCCAAGCTCCCCTACCAGCAGCCTGCCCTTCCCTGGGGTAGGGGTTTGGACCATCCCACCCCTGGGATCGGACCCGCTCCCACCCCCCGGGATTGCGACTCAGCCCTGGGGTCGGGGATCGGACTCCCCCCCGGGGATCGAGCTCAGCTCCCCCCACCCCAGGGTCGGGGATCTGCACCCCCCTCCCCAGGCCTGGACTCCCCCCTTGGGGATCGGACCCCACCTCCGGGGATTGGGACCCCTCCCCCCTGGGCTTGGACCTCCCTCCCCCACTATCCTGGGCCCAGCGCTTACCTGGTCCTGCAGGCCTCCTTTTCCGCATTCCCCGCACGACTGGAAGTCAGCCTGTCTAGACTGGCTTCCGGGTGGAGAACCCACCCCTGACGTCGCATGCACGCTGTGGAGTTAAAACTCAGAGATCACACGGCACTCCCGCTCCCTGGTGATCCACATATCTAAAAATAAACCTGCAGAGCTCGCAGTGTGGGGCCCTTCCCTTTAATGTAGGGAAGAGCCTCTGCAACGCTGTAGCACCACATTTGGCCACTTGTGGCGCTGCTGAGCACTTCGCCCCGGATCGGGACATTCCCCACCTCTTTCGCTCCAAGACGCCTGGCGCTAACTTTCCAAACATTTTTTACTTAGTGCCCCAAACGGCCCTCGAGGGAATTTCACCCCCCATATGCTCTGACCTTAGTCATGAGTCTACTATCAAAGACCTTTTGAAAATATAAGTATATTACATCTGCTACATTACCCTTATCTATTGTTTCTGTTACTTCTTCAAATAATTCAATAATCGGTCAAGCATGACCTTCCCTTTTGAAAGGTGTGCTGACTATTCTTACCACTAACGTTAAGCTAACTGGTCTATAGTTCCTTGGACTTGTTCCCTGCCTTCCTGTCAGCACACAACTTTGTAACAGACATTTGTTGTATATGGGCAGGATGACTGCACGTCACGTTCCTTGTATGAATCACGTCAAACTGCAGATGTTCATTATCACGCAGTAACCTTTGAATATAATATTTAAATGATGTTCCTGCCTGCTTTCAGCAGAAGCTTCCTGCCGTCAAGTCCCACCTGGCTGGAAATGCATGTCAGAGATCCAAAAAGTACATTCAATGCCTTGACTTCCAGTTTCCAATGCTGCGTTCATAGCACAGAATGTAGAATGGACAATCAGAAAATCGGCAACAGAATGTTAGATTTGGAAAGTTCAGGGGACCAGTATCCATGGCAGTTGGCAAACGTTACTTATGTCTTTCATCCCAGGCTCTCTATCTTATTCTATTTAATTACTGGATTTAGAGACCCTCGACAGACTATTGCTCTTCTAAATATCTAAATGAACAACTTAAGCAAGTTTGTTGCACTGGTGACAAGAGAAATATTTTAGTCACTAGCAAGAGAGGCAGAAACATTAAAAAAATTAGCTAGATTCCTGACCTCATTCAGCTGCTAAACATAGCACAGCCAAAAACAGTAAGACTTTTCAACGACATAAACAGAGATACGTAATATACATTATAAATCATAACAGATAGAAGGGAATGATTTCAAGACTGTAATCTAATCTCGGGGTTCCGATGACATTCATAAACCAATCACCTGAACCCCTTGATTAGATTACAACTGTAATCACACTCCCTGTTGTCTGTTATTGTATATGTGTTCTGCAGCATCATATCGGCAATGCTATGCCAGATTATTGCATTATTATGAAACTGCAATTAGCAAATCATTCTGTTTGATAGATTTTTTTGTAAAGTGGAAAATAAACAGATGCCTGGAAACATCTGTAGATTGAAATTGAATGTAACTCTGAAACTGATCTTTAAAATATTTTGAGGTTAGGTAAAGAATCAGAGGGATCCAACAACATAACTTAATGAGCACTGGAGTATGTTGGTTTGTTCAGTCAGTGAACTAATCAATAAACTAATGCCGTCAGATCATGATTGAAAGGAAAGAAATAAAATAATTGATTAACATAACAGAACTCCTGATATATGCACTCAAACTTTTCTTATAAATTTCCATGCTCAGGAATAGAATATTTTCCATTTTGACAATCCAGCATCAGCAATATGCACGTCTAGGACAGCTGCAGCATGGTTCGATGCAGTGTGAAGCCTCTTTTATTCTGCCCCAGCAACTACCTTAGTCCCATCCTCAGAAGAGCACCAGTTACTGCTGCACAAGTGTAACATTTTTCCAATTCCCACACCAACCATTTTGTGGCCTCTCTGAGTGGCACTGGTGTTAAATTAGGGTTTTCTGCTGTGAACCTATCTACTACACTGAGAATGCCCAAATTCACTTCACATAGAATGGGCTCGACTTTGCCAGGCCCGAGGAGGCGGGATTGGAGGCGTGTGAGGTGGTAAAATCGCAAAAAATGGTGGGCGGGCACGATCCCGCCTCCGAGCAATTTTCCCAAATGCGTGTTTTCTGACCCCGTTTTCATCCCGCCTCCAAGAGGCGGGATAGGCCCTTAACAACCAGTTAAGTGCCTCTGTAATCCCATTTTGAGAGGCCTTTCTGTATTTACCACTTTTCCCACGTGCTGCACGTCTCCTCTGGAACACGCCAGTGAATCCTGGCGGCCTCACAAGTGGACTGCTTACTAACAGCTGCAGCTCCACCATTAAAAAGGAGTTTTCACCAATCATCATTTGCAGGTGGCAGAACTTTGTTGCCTCAGGTCTGGGGGAACTTTTAGCAGGCATACCCATTGTTGTGGAAGTTTGGAGCCTGACACCCATCTCCAGTGTGACCTCCTGGGAAACCCCTCTCGCCACCTTGACTGAGCGCTTCCTCAACTGAGGCATATACCAGAAGCATGGGAACCATTTATTTCCTTTCCTCCTGGACAGCAGAATCGGACGAAGACCAGCCGTGGAAGCAGTAGAACCATGAACAACAACAGCAGCACCAACAGCAGGAGCATCAACAGGAACGCCAAGCTGCTGCTCACCCACCTGAAGCTGCACAGGCCAGAAGGCGCCAGTGCGCGACCACATTGCTGCCTGGGATGCAAGGGACGCACTCATCTTGGCCAGATTTGCTTAGCCTGCACAATCAAACAATTTTGCCTCGCACCTTCTTATCAGACCATCGACAATGGCCAAGAACCTGCGGATTCCTATCACTCTGACCACCATACTGACAATTGCAAGTCACCCTAAGCCCTCAATGTGGAAGTCCCATTAGCGAAATGACACACGCCACAACTGCAACAGTTTGCCATCAGAATTTTTTATGACAATAAGCAACTGATGGCTTTTCAAAATTAAACACAACATTACACCCAAGTGACTACGGTAGCCAGCCTTACCATGGAGGTAGCCATCCTTTCCAAGGAGGTTGCCATCCTTTCCGTGGTGATGCGTTCATGCACCAGCGCCTCCACAAAGGCTCTGCTCATGTTAGCGATGGTCTCCTCCATTCGCACCACACTCGCAGCGACCCTGGAGACAAAACCTGTCAGAGACTCCTGCACCTGTTCCTGGAGTTCGAACACCGCTCTCCTTCTGGATGGACCCGGAGGCACAGGGTCGGCATGCAGCGGAGCCGAGCTGGGAGTGTCCTCTCCACTGCGACGAGGACTCTCCACTGCTGTCCCTGTCTCCACCATCTGCTGATGCTCACTTGTGAGCTGTGATACACCAGGTGACAACTCTACTCTATGTCCCGAAGGTCTCACCGAGGTGTGAGTGTCTGCACTGGTGCAGGGTGCACTTAATTCTGCTGACGGAGCGCCCTCAGAGGTTGCAGCTTCCTCTGAGGAGTCTGGAAGCTCAGGCTCTTCCTCCTGGACAGTGGGGACGGGGGCTCTCGATGGTCCTGTGGGGGAGTAAAGGAAAGAGTTAGAGATGTGAGGTAAAGGTTGCATGCACATTGAATTGTGCAGATGATCATAAGTCAATCTGTTAGAGCATCAGAATCATTATCAGTCACTCATGCAATGTCAATGAGAGAGATGCCAAACTATTCTGTCACCAGTTTGCTGTGATGCGCCCGCCTGTCCGTCCCCCACTTGGAAATCCTCCTCGATCCCGGCAATTTCCAGGGCCGCCTCCTCCGAGGTGGTGAGCTGGGCTACTGAGGGTGGCCCTCCTCCTGTCCTCGCTCTTTCCCTCTTATTCTGGGCTCTCTTTTCCTGCAATGAGGGCCACAAGTGGAATTTGAGTGAGAATGAAGGAGTGAGTGTAGAGAATCCATAGCATAGATGCTTAGAAGCAGACAAAGGGCCCTCCCTGTGTGTTGTAAGTTGTTGTCATTGCGTCACAGTGATAGGGAGTGTGAGGGCTGCATGGTCGAATAGTTAAGTGAATGTGACCATAGAGAGGGAATGGGTAAGGGTGCAGGGATGTCAGTGTCAAGTGGGATGTGGAGGAAGAGGTTGGCAAAGCAGAGTGCTGGTGAGGAGAGGCGATGGGGATGAGATTGAGGGTGATGAGAAAGTCATACTCACTTTTCCTGTGCGGAGAAGGTCATGAAACCTCTTCCTGCACTGCAGCCAGGTTCTGCGGCTCATTGATATGCAGTTGACCTCCTGGGCCACTTGCAGCCACACAGCTTTAGTCTGTTGTGGTGGCTTGTTTCTCCCTGAGGAAGGGAAGAGCACCTCCTTATTAGATCTTGCTCCCTGCACCAGAGCTTGGAGGGAGGGCTCATCAAAGCGAGGTGCACACTTTTGCTTGCTGGTGGACATGGTCGGTAAATGAAGTCCTTTATACAATGTCCAAAGCGTTTCCAGTCTCCAGAAGAAGGAAGGCTGCTTGCAGGCCTTAAATCCAGCAGCACTGATGATGTCATCGGAGGCGACTTTCAGGATGGAAAGACTAATTGGGCCAGGGGTTCCCACACGCTGGAAATCAAGTGCCCAATTAGGGGAAAATCGCACTTTTTTCCCACTTCACATCGGAGTCGGGGTCCTGACACGAAAACCACCTGACACGCCCCAGCCCGCCCCCAATGGCAAAATCGAGCCCAATGTCTTACAGCCAGTAGGCAGAGGAGACTTTCATTTTATTATCTCATCACACTCAACAACAACAATTACAATTTGCCTTTAAATAGCGCCTTTAATGTAGAAAAACAACTAGGACACTAATGGGAAAAAATGGACACAGCTCCAAAGAAGGAAATATTAGGAGGGCCGAAAAGGTTAGCGCCCCCTCGCCCGAAATTCAATGGTAGCGCCCCAAGCAGAGGTGGGGCGCTGCTGGAAGCACTCCCCCTCCCTTTTGAGGCGCTCCCATTGAATATCATGGCGCTACGTGCAGCAGCGCCGCGGTACTGCAGACCTCCCTCCGCTGCGCACCGGGGCCCTGTTGGACTACCGGGGAGTGGGGTGCCGGCAAAAGAGCCTGGCACTCAAGAGGAGTGTCAGGCTGCCCGATCGCGGCCGGCTCCCCGCCTGAGGAGGCAAGAAGGCGCAGGTGCTGGCAGGCGCCAAAAAAAAAGGCCGCCCGGCATCTGCCCTTTAATTATCGCCGCCCTGGCTGCAAAAATGCCACCCCGACCCTGTCGGGCATAGCATCCGGCGGTAGGTCAGGGGGCCCGAGCCAAGTTTGCGGCTTAGCACAGTGATGACGTCATCGCCAGAAGCACAGCGCCACGGGGCGCTACCGGCTACCGCCGCCGCTAACCTCCTGCTGAATTTTGCGGGAGGCATTAGTGACGCAGCGCCTGGGTGCCAGTTGCTTTGCGCCCCCTCGGGGCGCTAATGGGAGGCGCAAAGCAACCGAATTTCTCCCCCGTGGGCTTTAAGGAGAAGAGGGAGGTGGAGAGGCAGAGACACAAAACCAGTTATCCCTTCACTGGATGAGTTCAGAAAGGCAATCACAACTGTGAAACTTCAGACAGCTATTATCGGGAACTGAGGATCTTTCTGGACTGGTTAACAAGGTAGAAATATCGTGCATTGAGAAAAGCACGAATAATATGAAGCAGTGTACACTGTTCTTTTAACAGAATAAAATGATGTTCAATTCAAATTGGTTGTTTCTTAATTTTTCTGATGCAGCAAATCTACAAACCCTACTATAGTGAACACTATATAACAATCTTTTCTGTCTGTCACAAGGCAGGTTGTTAGCGTGAGGTTCATCTGTATATATAAGAAAACATTAAATAATATTGTTCTAAAAGAAAACAGTTTTCACAAGGGCAAATGTTTCTGCCTTTGGAACAAATGACAACTATATTTGTCCATACATTGACAGATTCAGCCTGCCTGTTTGAAGAAACCACTGAAGGGACTAAGTGTTGGAAAATTGATTCTCTGGAGCAGAGGATCTCTGTGCTCGAGGACCAATTGGCTGCACTCTGCAGTATCAGATAGGATGAGGGATTTCTGGTCTATACTCTCCAGAGTGTGGTCACTGAACGGATAGTGCTAGACATTTTAAGATACAGGGATAATGTAGAGAGAGAAGTGGGTGACCACACGGAGAGAAGAAGGTGCAGGGATCGCCTGAGTTACTGCAACTGTCCAATAAAAACACAAGTCCTGATTTTAACTCGGGGAGTGAATCAGATGGGCAGGAAATGGGCGAGTGGAAAGAGAGATTGCATTCCCTGAAGCCAGATTTTGTTCCAACACTGGAGACACAATTCTAGTAGGACGAATGAGTCAGAGAGCTAACCTCCGATTATCTTATACCTCCCCAAATACTCACCTGAATTATTTAGTAAGTATTGTTGAAAAGGTGAGCCTTATGAAGATTAGTGTATAAACAAATGAGTTTCAGTGTAGCTGTTTGATTACAGTTTAAAGTAATTATTTATGCACATTGGTTCTGATTGATATAAAATCAAAAACCAGAGGGGCCTGAGTTGAGTAGGAATGGGAAAAGACATCTGCAAAATATCAGTCTAAACTATAACAGTGTGCATTTTGATATCCATTCTTTTGGGGTATTCCGGTGGAGTATGTTTTTACATTCCCAATGAGTTGGTCTCCCCCAAATTAAGACCCTTTGTACTTTGCTGATCACACACTTTTGCAACACAAAGCTAATAGGTGGTTGTAAGGAGGCAATAACTAAAAATAATTATATTTAGATGAAATACAGGTGGACACTGTAAAGTAATGTTAAATAATAATGGCTTTAAATTATGTGCTTTCATTGGATGAATTTGATTTGTTAGGTGCAATTGTGTTAGACATTATGATACATTTGTTAGTGCTATCATTTTAATTGAGTGTTTGTATTGAATAATCATGGTGATTGGACGGTATCATTGCAGTTCCTGGAACTCCCTACCTAACAACACTGTGAGAGTACCTTCACCACACGGACTGCAGCGGTTCAAGAAGGCGGCTCACCACCACCTTCTCAAGGGCAATTAGGGATGGGCAATAAATGCTGGCCTTGCCAGCGATGCCCACATCCCATAAAACTAATTTTAAAAAAGTTCATCCCTTATTAAGTAAATCTTTTGTAGGCCATGAAAGCTTGTGATATTATTTTTCAAGATGGTTTTGACAAATTATTACGTCTTAAATAATACAAACTAGTTTATTCTTGGGAGAGGAAATGAGTCATACAAATTTTGTGTTCTGGCAGTTTAATGGCTACAGTGTGTTTCACTGCTTATAACCTGAAATGGAAGTAACTGTGAGTCTCTGACACTCTTTTATGATCCGCCTGTCAGTGGACATTTTACTCCACTGCTGCCAGCTCCTGGAGCATGGTTCTCACACTGCACCAGCAAAAGTAAACCTACTGGTTTTCATACAACCAGAAAAGATTCTTTTATTGTGGGTGCAGCATGTCAGCAGGCTTGTGTCATGATACAGACAAGGTGAACCAACATCATGATGCAAGCATGCTGACACATGGGTCAAAATTGTCAATTGTCAATTGGAAAGCCATTTAAAATGAAAAATTGAACATTTTTAAATGGCTCTTTGCCAGGTCAATTGGCAGTATATTTGCAAAATATAATTACCATGCATATGCAAATGAAACTTTCCATAAATTCACATATCTTGGATTATGAAACTCAATGCAGATTAGTTAAACAAAATATGTGAGTGTGCCAAACAATAGCAGATAAAATTCAATGCAGACAAGCGTAAAGTGTTGCACATAGGAAGAAAAAATGGGCAACATACAAACTTCATGAATGATGTTGTGATAGCTATGGATGAAGTTGAAAGTGTCCTAGGTACCTTAGCAGACTCAACGGGCTGGATTTTACTCACCGATACACGTTGGGGGCGGGACTGCAGCCTTCCAGGTTCTAGTCCCGCCCCCAGTGACGTCTGACAAACAGACGCTATTTTGCCCTGATTGGCCATGTTAAGCCCGCCCTGCGGGCTTGCCAGCCAATTAAGGGAAAGCCGGTGTCAGATGACATCAGTTGATGACGCTTCATCTGCCGGTTTTCTTAAAGGCATATGCACTACACTTGTTTGACAGATGATTTGACAGTGTTTGACAGCATTGAGGTGCTGTCAAACAATGACAATCACTGTCCAAAGGTGAGCCCTTACACCCACACTCTCCAATTACTCTCTTCTTAGGATAAAACAGATGGCAGCTGCAGCTGAGATTGCAGAAGCCATCTGTCACTTCTCTTGATGAGATGAGGCTACACAAACACTTCACAGCTTGTCACCTGCAGAAACATCTAACCACATTAAAAATTACTTTCACAACTTTTCCTTACCTCTGATACTAACCTGTGTCTGATTGCATGCTTCACACCACTTCTGCAGCTGTCATCCAAACACCAACATAACAACAGACCCACAGTATGCCTCACTTACCCTGGCGGGGTTCCCCGACGTCGGGGAAGCCCGCAGCAGCAATCAAAAATTTGGAAAAAGTCTCTTAGCTGCCTGTTAACTACCTGTTAATAGGCAGTTAAGTGGCTATAATCCTCTTCCCGCCACTAGGAGTCGGGTCCCTGCGCAAATCGGGGTTTGGGACCCGCTCCCATTTTGGGGGTTTTTCCCAGCAGACCCGCCTCCTCAAGGCTGGTAAAATCCAGCCCAACATGTCCAGTCAATGTACCAATGAACAAAGCCAATAGAATGCTGAACTACACAGCCAAAACAGTGAATACAAATCAGGGAAGTTGTGATCAAACTGCACAGTGTTCTAGTCATAATCACACCTCAAGTACTGTACCCAGTTCTTGTCAACAACAACGCAACAACTTGCATTTATGTAGTGCCTTTAACATAGTAAAACATCCCAAGGTGCTTCACAGGAGCATTCTAAAACAAAATTTGACACTGAGCCACAAAATAAATAGAAAAGCTTTGTCACTGTGTTTTATTGACAGTAATTAAAATGAAGGCATGGCCACCAATGGTGGAGCGATTAAAATCGGGGATGCTCAAGAGGCCAGAATTAGAGGAGCGCAGATATCTCGGAGCATTGTGGAGCTGGAGGAGATTACAGAGATAGGGAGGGGTGAGGCCATGGAGAGATTCGAAAACAAGGATGAGAATTTTTAAATCAAGGCGTTGTGTAACTGGGAGCCAATGTAGGTCAGTGAGTACAAGTGTGATGGGTGAATGGGACTTGGTACAAGTTAGGATACAGGCAGCAGAGTTTTGGATGACCTCAAGTTTATAGAGAGTAGAATGTGGAAGGCCAGCCAGGAGTGCTTTGGAATAGTCAAGTCTAGAGGTGACATAGTAACGGATGAAGGTTTGAGCAGCAGATGAGCTGAGGCAGGGACGGAGATGTGCGATATTCCGGAGATGGAAATAGGCGGTCTCATTGATGGCGAGGATATGGGGTCAGAAGCTCATCTTAGGGTCAAATATGGCATCAAAGTTGTGAATGGTCTGGTTCAGCCTCAGACAGTTGCCAGGGAGAGGGATGGAGTCGGTGGCTAGGGAACAGAGTTTGTGGCAGGGACGGAAGACAATGGCTCGAATTTCCAAGCCCCGTGGAGGCGGGTTTGGAGGCGGGAGTGGTGGGAAAATTGCAGATTCGGGGGGCACGTACCCATCCCGCCCCCAACCCGCCTCCATGCCAATGTCCCAGGAGGCGGGTACCCGACCTGTGCTGGGAGCCGCCTCCCCGAGGCGGGAAGGGGATTAGTGCCAATTAACTGCCTGTTAACAGGTAGTTAACAGGCAGTTTTTTGGCTAATCCCTATTTTTAGCCCTGAAGTGTGGGCTGCCCGACGGTTCCAAACCACGCCAAGTTAGCGAGTTGGACCGTCAGTCTGCAGGGCTTGGAGGGGTCGAGATGTCCGGTGTACAGGTGAGTGATGGGTGCATGAGTGCAGTGGTAAGTGTGTTTGGTGTGTGTAAAGTGTTTTAATAAGTCTTACTTACCTTTACTTTCTCCTCCAGGCTTCCTCCCTTCAGTTCTCGGGAGTCCCTCAGCTCACCGGCACAGAAAGCAGGATGGCCGCTGAGCTGTCAAAAGCTGCAGCCTCTGCTTTCTGGTCTGGAGAGCTCTCTAACTGAGTCTGAGTAGAAGGACTCAAGTTAGAAGAGATTGTCAGTGTTTGACAGCTTCACAGAGCTGTCAAACGCTGATATTTCATCTGTCAAAAGCTCTTGACAGATGAAATGTCAATCACTGACGTCACCAGTATCCAGGTGTCCCTTAATTGGCCTGCTGAGCCCGCTGGGCGGGCTTAACAAGATCAATCAAGGGAAAGTAGCGTGGGTTGGCCACAAATCGATGGAGGCGGGACTACAACCCAAAAAGTGGGAGTCCCGGCTCCATCACGTCCCCATTGACAAAATCGAGCCCATAGGCTTCGGTCTTCCCAATATTTAGTTGGAGGAAATTTCTGCACATCAACAAGAAACAAGAGAGACATTCAAGTGCTGGAGTTAGTGCAGAGAAGAGCCATAAGGCTGAACCTTAGGGCGGAATCTTACCTGGAAGATCGAGTTCGAGGCGGGACTGCTGATTTTCGGGTTTTAGTCCCACCCCCAGCGACGTCTGACGAACAGACGCTATTTTCCCTTGATTGGCCTTGTTAAGCGCGCCCTGCGGGCTTGCCAGCCAATTAAGGGAAAGCCAGTGTCAGATGACATCAGTGCATGACGCTTCATCTGCCGGTTTTCTTAAAGGGACAGGCCCCATAATTTTTTGACAGATGAATTGTCAGTGTTTGACAGCATTGAGGTGCAGTCAAACACTGAAAATCACTGTCCAAAGGTGAGCCCTTGCATCCAGGCTCACCAATGACTTTCTACTTAGGAGAAAACAGATGGCAGCTGCAGCTGAGATTGTAGAAGCCACCTGTCAATTCTCCCGATCAGAAGAGGATTCACAGAAACAACAAATTTTGTCATCTGCAGCTACGTATAAACAGAATAAAAATCTTTCTCACTACATTTTCTCACCTGTCATACTTACCTGTGCACCATTGCACCCATCACACTACCTCTGCAGCTGTCATTTGCACACTTACACTGCAGCAGACCCACAGCTCGCCTCGCTGACCCTGGTGGGGTTTCCCACCATCGGGAAGCCCAGATCAGCTGGTGGAAAATGATGAAAAGCCTCTTAACTGCCTGTTATCTACCTGTTAACAGGAAGTTAATTGGCTCTAACTCCTTCCCGCCGCTAGGAGACGGGTCCCTGCGCGAGTCGGGGAACCGGTTCCCGGGAATATGGTTCGGAGGCGGGTTGGGAATGGAGTTGGGACCCGCTCCCAAATTTTCCCAGCAGTCCCAACCCACCTCCTCAGGGCTGGGAAAATTCCCCCCTTAGTGTCAGCAGTTTGAGTTATGAAGAAAGACTCGAGAAACGTGACTTTTCAGTCTGCAAATGAGGCGCCTGAGAGGTGATCTTACAGAGGTATATAAGAGAGTAAATGGTTTGGAAAAGGTTGATCTGGAATACCATTTTAAAGTAAACCATAGGACTGCAACTAGAAGACACAGGTTCAAACAAGTAAAAGGTAACTTTAGGACTGATATCACGAGGTTCTTCTTCATCTAGAGAGTGATCACGCAGAGTGGTGGAGGCGAAAACCCTGGAATCATTTATGAGACAATTAAATGCAGTAATGGAGAGCATAGGGTTGTTCTGGATGGATGAATTAAGATGGGCCAAATGGTCTTCCTGATCTATAAGTATCCGGTGATAGAATTATAGAAATTTACAGCACAGAAGGAGGCCACTCGGCCCATTTTGTCTGTGCCGGCTGAAAAAGAGCTATCCAACCTAATCCCACTTTCCAGCTCTTGGTCTGTAGCCCTGTAGGTTCTGGCACTTCAGGTGCATATCCAACTACTTTTTAAATGTGATGAGGGTTTCTGCCTTTACCACCCTTTCAGGCAGTGAGTTCCAGACCCCCACCACCCTCTGGGTGAAAAAAGTTCCCCATAACTCCCCTCTAATCCTTCTACCAATTACTTAAAATCAATGCCCCCTGGTTATTGACCGCTCTGCTGGGTGAAATAGGTGCTTCCTATCCACTCTATCTCGGCCCCTCATAATTTTATACACTTCAATTAAGTCTTCCCTCAGTCTCTTCTGTTCCAAAGAAAACAACCCCAGCCTATCCAATATTTCCTCATAGCTAAAATTCTCCAGTCCTGGCAACATCCTCGTAAATCTCCTCTGTACCCTCTCTAGTGGAATCACATCTTTCCTGTAATACGGTGACCAGAACTGTATGCAGTACTTTAGCTGTGGCCTAACTAGTGTTTTATACAGTTCAAGCATAACCTCCCTGCTCTTATGTTCTATGGCACGACTAATAAAGGCAAGTATCCCGTATGCCTTCTTAACCACCTTATCTACCTGTCCGGCTACCTTCAGGGATCTGTGGACATGCACTCCAAGGTCCCTCTGTTCCTCTACACTTCCGAGTATCCTACCATTTATTGTGTATTATCTTGCCTTGTTAGCCCTCCCCAAATGCATTACCTCACACTTCTCCAGATTGAATTCCATTTGCCACTTTTCTGCCCACTTGACCAGTCCATTGATATCTTCCTGCAGTCTACAGCTTTCTTCCTCACCATCAACCATATGGCCAATTTTTGTATCATCTGCAAACTTCTTAATCATGCCCCCTACATTGAAGTCTAAATCATTGATATATACCACAAAAAGCAATGGACCTAGTACCAAGCCCTGTGGTTTTTTTCTCTCTCTCTCTCTCTCTGAGCTGCTCATTTTGCATCCAGGTCCACTCACTGCAATGGCCAAGCAGTTTCTGAGACCAGGCACTCAGTCTCTGACCTGCAATGATGACATCATCAGAGGCGACTTTCAGACTGAAACCACTAATTGGTTCATGGGTTCCCACATGCTAGAACTCAATTGCCCAATTAAGTTAAAATTGCATCATTCATCCACATTACTCTGGAGTCAGGGGGGGGGGAACACGAAATGCGGGTAACACGACCCCAACACAAAATCCAGCCCAAAGTATTCATTAAGAACCCCATACCCACGTCTTCCACCTCAACGCAACGGTTACCTTTTTGGTCTCTAATAGGTCCTACTCTTTCTTTAGTTATCCTCTTGCTCTTTATGTATTTATAAAATATCTTTGGGTTTTCCTTGATTCTACCTGCCAATATTTTTTTATGCGCTCTCTTTGCTTTCCTAATTTTATTTTTATTTTCACCCCTGCATTTTTTATATTCCTCTAGGCTTTCTGCAGTATTTAGCGCTTGGTAGCTTCCCTTTTTTTGCCTTATCCTACCCTGTATACCCCTTGACGCGGAGATGCTGGTGTTGGACATCCAGAGGGCTCTAGATTTGGGAGGCCCACCCTTTTTCTTTGTGGGAACATATTTGCTCTGAACCCTCACTACCTCCTCTTTGAATGGCTCCCACTGCTCTGACACTGATTTACCTTCAAGTAGCTGTTTCCAGTCCACTTTTGCTAAATCACATCTCAGCTTAGTAAAATTGGCCTTTCCCCAATTGAGAACTTTTACTCCTGATCTATCTTTGTCCTTTTCCATAACTACACTAAATCTAACTGAATTAATTGGGCCAGAAATTCGGGTCGGAGGCTTCCCGCGGGTGCAAGCCCCCAACCTGCACTTACTGAGCGCGCCTGCCGTTGTGCTGTGGGCCCGCTGTGGGATTCCGATCCTGGGCCTCCTGGCCTCCTCCAGCTGCCGGTGTGCAGTGCTTGCGTATCCCAGCAGCGCAGTTCGTTCGAAGCGGAGAGCCAATCGGAGCAGGGAATCGCCATTCATAGATTTGACAGGAAGACCTGTCAAATCTATGAATAGAGATCGGCCCCAAAACCTCACTAAAACTTCAAATAAATTTATTTTTTAAAAATCACATTTTTAAAATAACGATAAATTACATAAATTAACTATTTTAAACAATAATTAAAATTTTTGAAAAAATTAATTACAGTTTTTAACGGGGCTAAAAATAAACTTACCTTTCTTTAAAGTATTTAAAAATGATAAACCTGTGGAAAACATGTTTTAATTTTACTTAATTCACCTCTTACCTTGTTAAAAGCAGGCCTTGCGCCTGCTTTTTCCCCGCGCAGCTGCTAGGGACTTACCCGCACGGAGAAACCTGAAAAAAAAGCCGAACTTCGCTGCGTACGCGCTGCCTCTTCGGCACACGCGTTTGACCTCCGAACCCCTTCCTTCAAGGGAACGGAAGTTCCGGTTTCCAGCGCATGCGCAGTGCATGCGCAAAACCGACACTTTCGCTGGGTCTACGGGTGAGTACACAGCGCGTACTCACCCGTGGAGACCCGAATCTCTGGGCCATGATCACTACCAAAGTGCTCTCCCACTGATTTCCCTTCCACCTGCCCAGCTTCATTCCCTAAAACCAAGTCCAGAACCACTCCCTCTCTTGTTGGGCTTGCTACATACTGGCTAAAAAAGTACTCCTGAATGCATTTGAAGAATTCTGCACCCTCTATACCTTTTACACTGATTCTATTTTTTTAATATTAGGATAGTTGAAATCCCTTACTTTTCCTGCCCTATTATTTTTGCACTTCTCAGATTTGCTCTTCTATCTCCCTCTGACTATTTGGGGGTCTATAGTACACTCCCAGCAGTGTGATTGCCCCCTTTTTTTTCTTCAGTTCAACCCATATAGCCTCATTTGATGATCCTTCTCGCATATCATCCCTCCTCACAGCTGTAATTGTTTCTTTAACCAATACTGCGACCCCCTCCTTTTTTATCCCCCTCTCTCTCGTTTGCAAACTCTGTAAACAGGAATGTTCAGCTGCCATTCCTGCCCTTCTTTCAGTCATGTTTCAGTAAGATAGCTATGATATCATACTTCCAAATGTCTATCTCTGCCCTCAGCTCATCTGCCTTATTCACTAGACTCCTTGCATTGAAGTATATACCATTAAGCACTGCCAAATCACTTTGTTGTCTATTTCCTAGCCTTTGTTTCCTCTGCCTTCCAAACTCACTTACTAATTTTCTGCCTTCCATTTCCAGCTTTGCTTCTCTCCCTTCTGAATCTACGTTCAGGTTCCCATCCCCCTGCCAAGCTAGTTTAAACCCTCCCCAACAGCACTAGCAAACCCTCCCTGAGGAGATTGGTCCTGGTCCTGTTGAGGTGCAACTCGTCCGGCTTGTACAGGTCCCACCTCCCCCAGAACCGGTCCCAATGCCTCAGGAATCTAAAGCCCTCCCTCCTGCACCATCTCTCCAGCCATGCATTCATCTGCTCTATCCTCCTATTTCTGTACTCACTAGCACGTGGCATTGCGAGTAATCCGGAGATTACAACCTTTGAGGTCCTGCTTATTAATCTCTTTCCAAGCTCCCTAAAATCTGCCTGCAGGACTGCATCCCTCTTTTTACCTATGTCATTGGTACCGATATTAACCATGACGTCTGGCTGTTCACCCTCCCCCCCTCAGAATGTCCTGCAGTCGCTCAGTGACATCCTTGACCCTGGCACCAGTAAAGAAACATACCATCCTGGAGTCACAACTGCAGCCACAGAAACGCCTGTCTGTTCCCCTAACTATTGAATCCCTTATCACTACTGCTTTCCTGACCTTCCTTTTTCCCCACTGTACAGCTGAGCCACCCATGGTGCCGTGGCCTTGGCTCTGGCTGTACTCCCCAGAAGAACCATCGTCTTCACCAGTATTTTGAATACCGATTAGAGAGCGAGATGCACTCCGGGAACTCCTGCACTACCTGCCTGGTCCTCCTTGTCTGTCTGGCGGTCACCCATTCCCTCTCTGCCTGCAAAATCTTAAGCTGCGGCGTGACCACATCCTGAAACGTGCTATCCACGTAGCTCTCAGCATCGCGGATACACCGCAGTGATGCCAGCTGCTGCTCAAGCTCCAAAACCCGGAGCTCGAGCTCCTCCAACTGACGACACTTCTTGCATATGTGGCTGTCCAGGACACGGGAAGCATCCTGGAGTTCCCGCATGGCACAGGATGTGCTTTCGACGGGACTGAGGTGCCCTGCCATGCCTCTATTTATTAGACTACTAACTAAACTTCTTAGTTTAACCCAGTGCCCGAACTTAGAGAGATAAAAGTCAAAATTATTTACTCAAGTTTAACAAGAATCACTGAGATACTAAACAAAAGGAACCTAAATATTAGATACTTAACTTAGAGTCCTCGGGTTCTGTGGTTCCACTCCCCCTTTTGAGTTGTACGTGAGAAACCGCCTTCCTCCTCTCCACCAAATTCCTACTATCACCAAATTCTTCGACTCTGCTTGCAATCCACTCCGATTGCGATTCACCCAGCTGTCTCCAAGCTCTGTGCTCAAGCTCTCTTGTGATTTTGTGAGAAGGACCAGACTCTGCACCTGATTGGCCTCTTACGGGCTTGTGGGAGATCAGTGACAGACTTCATATGGAAAAATGTGAGAGCAATGCAAAGGCTTTGTTTTAACATTGCTCTCCCAAGAAACGGGTTGCATCAAGTAATAATGTTAAAGGGTCTTTTTATGATCAGAGCTGTTATTGCATAAAGTACTATTTTAATTCCTTTTAAATCAAAATAATTTTGAATGAGAGACCAAAACATTTTTCCATTCACACCTATGACATAAAGAACATTCAATGAAGCATTGATTTCTGCATACTGTTAACATAGTATTTTGAGGCTAATATAGACGTGGAGATGCAGCATGGACGTACCCTGTGCTCGCAGTCTGCTTGATGGTTGTTGCTTGCTGCACTTAATGGGCCACAGGACAAATACTTTGTCATGGCAGCTATGCAGAGTGCCTGTGCACTTTGAAAGTATATGAAAAGTTACCAGAGTGATGTGCATTCTTCCTCTGTAATCTGCACGAAGTTTACAGTAATGTGTTTTTAACATATATTGTAATGGCCCAGAAATTAAACACTGAGTGTTAACGCGGGGGTAAGGGTTCCCCGCGATATCTCACTCCGCGCCTACCTTTTTCCTCCGGGCCCACACGAACTTTAGTTTCAAGGCTGCAGCTGTGCAGTGCTTGCGTGACCCAGAGACGCAATTAGTTCGTGCGAGCTCTGGGATCACGTGATTCAGTTAGACCCAATGGCAGCACACCATCTTTCATTCATAGTTTTCACAGCAAGAGCTGTCAAAGCTATGAATACTATACCCCCCCAAAAGAACAGCTAAACCTCAATTAAATTTTTTTTAAAAAGCCATCACATTAATAAAATAAGTATAGTTAAATAAATTAACCACTTTAAACAAAAAATAAAATTTTTGAAAAAATTTAAAATCTTTTTAAAAGTTATAAAAATAAACTTACCTTTCTTTAAAGTCTCTAAAAAAGATAAACCTGTTGAAAAAAATTTTAAATAATACTTAATTAACTACTTACCTTGTTAAAAGAGGGTCTTTCTTTATGTGTAAAATCTTCCATGCTTACCTGCGCGTTCAAAGCACTAAGTGCACTGCGTGCGCGCAGCCTGTAGCGCGCACGCGGTTCACTTAGGAACCGCCCCCTTTTGAATTCACGAAGTGCCGGTTTCCCGCGCATGCGCAGTGCATGCTGGAAACCGGCAATTGGAGACCTAAAACGCGAGAGTACACAGTGCGTACTCTTGCGTATTAGGTCTAATTTTCGGGCCAATGTATCATTGTAAAATGAAGTGAAATGCGAACAGTACTGATCTTAGCAACCTGTCTGAGATGAGCAATTTTTCTTCTTGCATGCTCCCGAGTTTAATGCACAGGTGAGACAGCATTGAAACTTTCAATCACCTCCAGCCAGGCTGCTCTACTTTCATTGGAGCAGCCCAGCTTTGCAAAACTTCTTGCAGCAGCACCTCAAAGTTGCTTCATTAAATGGAGCCGTTCTAACACATGCCCTTGCTGCAGCCATTTCTCCACCTCTTCAGTAGCAGGACAGCTTTAAGGGTGCTTAATAGCCCACTAAGAGCTGCTGGTGTCGAATAACTCGGCATCTATTTATGATACCTATGACAGCAACGGCTATCAATGTCCTTGGAAGCTCTTCCTGTGGCCTTGCTGTTGCAGAATCTCCTGGACTGTCACTCTCTCCAGGGTGTTCTGCAGGTCATGAGATGTGTTGCAGATCCGTGCAGTGGACTCCTCCCCATTCTCCAACCATATACATGGAAGCCATCTCCACCACCTGGACATGAGATCGATCCTGAATCAATCTCGTCTTTTGAAAAGTGCCCCCTCGAGATCTGGTTCTCAGTCTCTCAGTGAAAGATGATTGTTTCTCCAACCTGCATAGAGGAATGGCCCTCTCCCCTCTTCCACTTCCATGCCCTTGTGCTCACTAGTGCTCAATACTTCACCCAGTAAAAGCACTTCTGACTAACTACTTTCTCCTCAGTGGATGTCTTTGGGTTGGTAGTGAGATGCCATGATGAAGTTGGTGATTAGTCCAAAAATGTGTGGGTTAGGTTGATTTGGCTATGATAAATTGACCCTTAGTGTTAGGGGGGATTAAATATGTGGGGTTATGGGGATAGGATGGGATATGTTAGGGGGAATTAAATACGTGGGGTTACGGGGGTAGGGTGGGATATGTGTACTGTGGGGATTAAAGCAGGGACAGGGTACTGGATTTGGATGATCAGCCATGATCGTATTGAATGGCGGAGCAGGCTCGACGGGCCGAATGGCCTACTCCTGCTCCTAGATTCTATGTTTCTATGTTTCTATGATGTGGCAGCAGTTCTGGATCTGGACATGGGGTTCATAATAGGGAAACCTTACTCTGTACACCAACTAATGGAATCTACCAAGAGCCGCCACCTAAATTCTTTCTCTTTGGTGTCGGACTGCAGAAAAATTGTTACCAGTTCAAGCCACAGACTTCGAACCAATGAGAGGTTTTATTTAGATTAGATGAATGAACAGTACACAGTGTAACACAGTGAGATATAAGTATTCTCCTACACTCCTCCATATGTAAAACAAAAGAGACACAAACTGAGACACAACCTTCTTTCTCCCTAAACACTGAACCGTAAAACAAAATGCCACTTCCTGTAAACTTCCACTAACTGAGCTGGTTCAGGATTTTAAAACACAGCCTTTTGGTTGTTGACTGTGAAGCTCACACACACTCTGACAGCTCTCTGAGGGTAATTTTAACTTTGGGAGAGAGAGTAAAGCGGCTGCTATCAGATCAGCCGCCCGTTATACATCTCCCCTGCTGTTCATTTCATCGCCCGTTTTACACCATCGCCCAAAGTCAAAATGATCCCCTCTGTCTTTAATCGAAAACTGCGGTGAGATGTCTGTGAGATGAAGTCTCTGCCCACCGAACTGTCAATCATAAAGAGTTCCCAACCAATCAAGAGACAGCCGCTTTTCACATTGGTCTCAGAAATAGATATTAATCAAAATCACTGTTCCCAGGATGGGGCCTATGATTTCATGTATGACCAGGGGGCCATGATAAGTCTGACTGACTGCATGTCATGCTGTGCAAATTGAACAGAACTGGGGGAAAAATTGGATTGATTTGCGCCTCTCGTTGTGACCCCGGGGGGCACTAATTGGGCGCAAATCCCCTAGCGCCCGGGTGCGGCACTGCTAACACCTCCCGCAAAATTCAGCAGGAGATTAGCGGCGGCGGTAGCCGGCAGCGCCCCGCCATGCTGTGCCGCCGGTGATGACATCATTGCCATGCGCAGCGCCCCGACCACAAACTTCCCTTGCGCCTTGACCTATCGCCAGACAATATGTCCGACAGGATCAGGGGGTGTTTTTGCAGCGTCGGCGGTGCTAGTAAAAGGGGCAGGTGTCGGGCGGCCATTTTTTTGGGCCGACTGCCAGCAGCTGCCCCTTCCCCTTTTTGTCTTGGGGTGCCGGCCGTGATCGCTCAGCCCGGCACTCCTCTTGAGTACCGGGCTGTTTTCACAGCACCTTGCTCCCCGGTGGTCTAGTAGGGCCCCGGTGCGCGCAGCACTAGGCCCCTCCCCTTTAATCAGGGGAGGAGGCCTGCAATGACACGGCGCTACGTGCCGATGCATGTGGCACTGTTGTACGTAGTGCCGCGATCTTCGGTTGTCGCGCCCCAAGAAGGAGGTGGAGCGCTACTGGAAGTGCTCCACCTCCTGCTTGGGCTGCTACAACTCAATTTCCGGCAGAGGGGCACTAACTTTTTCAGGGCGCTAATTTTAGCGCCCCGGCGATGTTAGCAACCCAAAAGGGGTGCCACCCAATTTTTCCCCCAAGAGTTTAAACAACAAGGTGTCACAATGGTATTCCTGTGTGACAATAAGATCATCTCATACAATGGTACAAGATGTTTGCGATTGTAAATGATGGCCCCTGGGGTGATTAATCAGTTAAGACTTCAAACCACAATTATGGGGGCCAAGACAAACTTACTTTTTTCCAAGAAGTCTGATCTGAGCTGCTAACTTCTGCTGACAAGGATACCGTGTGTGACCTTAGGTGTTAACCTCTTACATTCTGATCCTAGCAGTACAGAAATATGTTTAAAAAAAACACAGGCAAAAATATATTTTGCCACAAACCAAAATGTGTTCCCTTCTGTTTGGAAGGGTGTTTGCAACAGTAGACATCAAAATGAATTTATTGTTTTTTTTCTGCTGGCCTTGGTTGATGACCCAAATGCCATTGCATCTTGGATTAAGTCCACAGTTTCTGACTGAAATCTTGGACCACATTACATTACAGGACCTCAGCCAACACCACTGTCAGGCTGGGAGTAGATATCGCTTCCATCTTAGGAGCCGATAGATTATCTCATTACTGGGCCTTCTAAAGTTCTGAAGATAACACGACTGACAGACAAGGACATTTCATGTTTACAACTTGTTTGTATAACGGTCAGTTTGTAAACTTTTTTTTCTGTTAAACCGATCCGTGCACTTTCATTTTTTTGACATCACTTCACTCTTAGCCAACAACAACAACAGCAACTTGTATTTATATAGTGCCTTTAGCATAGTTAAACATCCCAAGGCACTTTACAGGATCATTATTTAAAACATTTTGGTAGATAAAGGGGAACCAGTGGATGTAATATATTTGGAATTCCAAAAGGCATTCATTAAGGTGCCACATAAAAGGTTGTTATGCAGGATAAGGGCTCATGGGGTTGGGGGTAATATATATTTTATTCATACACGGGATGTGGGCATCACCGGCAAGGCCAGCATTTTTTGCGCATCATTATTTGCCCTCGAGAAGGTGGTGGTGAGCCGTCTTTTGAATACAACTGAGTGGCTTGCTGGGTCATTTCAGAGGGCAGTTAAGAGTCAACCACATTGCTGTGGATCTGGAGTCACATATAGGCCAGACCGGGTAAGGACGGCAGATTTCCTTCCGTAAAGGACATTAGTGAACCAAATGGGTTTTTATGACAATCCGGTAGTTTCATGGTCAGCATTACCGATACTAGCTTTTTTTTATTCCAGATTTTTATTTAATTAATTGAATGTCTCTGGATCATTAGTCCAGTCCTCTGGATTACTAGTCCAGTAACATAACCACTATGTTACCGTACCCTGTAAGGTAGTAAATGTAACCCCACTATTCAAGAAAGGAGGGAGAGAGAAAAACAGGGAACTACAGGCCAATTAGCCTGACATCAGTCATTGGGAAAATACTGGAATCCATTATTAAGGAAGTGGTAACAGGGCACTTAGAAAATCATTATATGATTAGATAGAGTCAACATGGTTTTATGAAAGGGAAATTGTGATTAACAAATTTATTACAATTCTTTGAGGATGTAACGAGCAGGGTGGATAAAGGGGAACCAGTAGATGTAGTGTATTTGGATTTCCAAAAGGCATTCGATAAGGTGCCACATAAAAGGTTACTGCACAAGAGCTCACGGTGTTGGGGGTAATATATTAGCATGGATAGAGGATTGGCTCACTAACAGAAAACAGAGAGTTGGGATAAACGGGTCATTTTCAGGTTGGCAGGCTGTAACTAGTGGGGTGCCGCAGGGATCAGTGCTGGGGCTTCAAATATTTACAATCTATATTAATTACTTGGATGAAGGAACCGAGTGTACTGTAGCCAATTTTGCTGACGATACAAAGATAGGTGGGAAAGCAAGTTGTGAGGAGGACACAAAGGGCTGGATTTTCCCAGCGGAGGCAGGTTTGCGTCGGGAAAGGTATTTGGCGGGTTCTGGTCCCGCTCCTGGCTCCAGCAGCTGTGGGAAAACAATTTTCCGTTGATTGGGCTTGTTAAGCCCACCGTGCGCGTTACCTGGCTCAATCACTAGGTGCGGGTCTGCTGACCTCCACTGATGACGGGTTTGCAGCCGATGGATTTAAGGGGGCCATGTTCCCATTTGCTTTCACTTCGGATTTGATGTTTTTGAGTGCTATGCTTCAAAATATGACTGCAGAAAGAACCAAGGCTGCTCCCCGCTTCAACGATGACTCCCTCCACGTTCTTGTGGAGGGAGTCAGAGGACGCAGTAAGGTTCTATTCCCTAGTGATGCAAGGAGGAGACCTCCTCACCAGACAAAGGCAGCCCGGCTGCAAAAAGCTGAGGAGGTCACTGCAAGGTCTGTGTTTTCTCGCACCTGGGTCCAATGTTGGAAGAGGTTCAATGATCTCCTGCATTCAGCAAAAGTGAGTATAAAAGCACACTTACCTTTATTCTGCGGTGCCTGTCATCACATCCCCATCACTCTGCATTGCCAGCCCTACTCCTGCACATCCTAACTCACCCCAACATCCCTTGCAGCATCATCCATCCCTCTCTCCCTATGTACAGAATCACATCCCCAGCTTACTATGCACCCCTCACACTCACCCACAATGTTATGCAATGACAACAGCTAACAACTCAAAAGGAGGCAACTTGGTATTGGCACCCCACTCCATTATAGTCTCCCTCTAAACATCTATCCCAACCATTTTTTACATTCATTCCATCACTCTCACTAAAACTGCACTTCTTTCCCTCATTGCAGGAAAAGAGAGCCCATAATAAGAGGGAGAGGGAGAGAACAGGAGGAGGACCACCTTCGTTAGCGCAGCTCACCCATGCTGAGGAGGCAGCTCTGGACATTGTTGGAGTTGTTGACCAGCTTGAAGTGGGGGACGGAGAGAGGGGCTCAGTAGAACAACCTGGTGACAGAATTATTTTTCATCCATTGTATTTGGCATTCATGAGTGACTCATATGGGATCTGAAGTCAATAGAAATTGAATGCTCATCATGTGCACAATGGGATGTGTCTGCAATCTGCAATCTGCATATCACATGTCTAAATCATGTCTTTACTCTCCCACAGGACCATCAAGAGCCTCCCTCCCTATTGTCCAGGAGGAAGAGCAGGAGGACTCCTCAGAGGATCCTCCAGCCTCTGAGGGAGCAGCGTCAGCAGAAATGAGCGCACCCTGCACCAGCGCAGAGACGCACACCTCGGTGGGTCCTATGCTGAGCTGCATGTAGACGCTGAGCCTCGGGGGCCATCCAGGAAGAGAGTGGTCCTGGAGCTTCAAGAACAAGTTCAGGAGGCTCTGACTGGGTTTGCAACCACGGTGACTGCAAGTGTGCAGAGAATGGAGGAGTCCATCTCAAATATGAGCAACGCCATGGCGCATGCACTGGCAACTGTAGGTGCCGCCATGGAAAGGATGACAACCTCCATGGAGGACATAAATCGCCAGACTCAGGAGAACATGGTAACACTTCTAAATAGATGGTCATCTATGGAGGATAGATGGGCATCTATTGAGGAGAGAAACCAGGGGTGCATGGATGTCCTTGTTATGAGGAATGTCAGCACAGAAATGGATCCTCATGGCCCCACTGATGTGCAGCAAGGTGCTCTCCAGCCACTTGCTAGCAGAGAAGTGCGGGTGGCCCATGAGAGGGATGATGGTGGGAGGGGACATGGAAGTGGGGGCTGCTCTCCGAGCGCTCAAACTTCCCCCCCCCCCTTGCCAACCTCTTGGTCAGAGCCCCAGATGCCTCCCCGAACAGTGATGGCCAAGTCTGCCCCTGCACAGCCACAGGAGGAGCAGACTCTGGCAAGGCCCTCACAGGCTCCAAAATCCAGAGGACGTCCGCCAAAGGCGTCTAAGCAGTCGCAGCAGGGAAGTGAGCAGGCTGCCTCTACATCTGCTGAAGCCACAGGGATAGCACCACGTAGAAGCACGTGTAAAAGAAAGCTCCCACATAAATAGTCACAAGGGTAGTCACTTGGGTGTTTTGATATAAATCAATGTTAAGTTTCTGTTGTTTTATTTTGTTGTAATAAAGTAATGTCATGTGAATGTTTGAATGTGTTGCTCCATATGTGCTCACAATTTCAAGTGGCACAGTGAAGGGTGAGCTCGCCTTTTATGTCCAGCAATGGTGGTGACAGTGCAAGGAATGCACAGTTCATTGTAGAGATGCTCTATGGTGTTGAGGTGCCAACCTTCATGTGCATGTGGCAGCCACATGTCTGTGCTGCATAAAGTTAGGTGAATCTGGCATTGATTAGGCCATCCCTGGCATCACGGGCAGCAATGTGGTCACGTGCTGGTCGCAATAGGTCAGCCGCCTCCTCCAGGTCTTCCTCATCTGGAACCTCATTCTGCTCCTCCTCCTCCTTCTCCTCCTCCCCCTCCTCTGAAGAGGCTGTGTGCTCTGTGCCTTGTTCCTCATCCAGCACTAATCCTCGCGCAGTGCGATGTTGTGCAGGGCACAGCAGACAACGATGATTCTCGAGACCCTGGCTGCTGCATACTGTAGGGCTCCACCAGATCTGTCCAGGCATCTGAAGCGCATTTTGAGCAACCCTAATGTTTGCTCGATGACACTTCTGGTGGAATTGTGGCTTTGATTGTAATGCTCCTCAGACTCGTTTGATGGCCTCCTCTGCGACAACCTCTCGCGAAAGTCTCAGCCTCCTTTGGCACTGCTGCTCAGTCATGTTGAGGAAGCTCATCCTCTGCCTGTAAACCTTGTGTTGGGGGTATCTCCTGCGGCGCGGTGCAGCCCTGTGCTGACGGCCTCTGCCCTGTGCAGCATAAGGTGGTTGAGAAGGATGGCGCTCTTGTTTGTTGGTGCTGCTGGTGTGCTTGGTTCTGGTGCTGCTGCGACTGATCCTCTTCCGATTCTGAGGACCAGGATGAGAGGGGATAAAGCGTTCCCATTCTGCTGTAATATATGGGAGTTGAGGATGAGATGTTAGAAGCAGTCAGAGAGGTTATTCCAAGGAGGTGATAGTGCATATAGAGTTTACACCACACACTTGCAACCTCAATACAGATCAAATGTGTCTTCCAAATCCTTAAATCAGCAACTTCTGACATTTGAAAGTGAACTGATGTGAGAGGTTAGCTTTTATACCTCAGTTGCAGCTGTGAACTATTCAGCTCATTGGAACTCCCGACATACTCACCTGACGTGATCTCCGAATGACATGAAACCCATTGAAAATGTGTAAAAATAGGAACTGGCTGGCAAAATAGCATTTAACAAGCACTTAACAAGCCGTTAAGTCTCTTAAATGCCTCCCCTCCCCTGTTCTGAAATTGCAGACCCGACACTTTGGAAACTTACGTGGAGGCGGGTTTGCGGCGGGTTCCCAACCCACCGTCAATCAGTTCGACTTTGACAGCTGACCCGTCCTCTGAGTGCTGGCAAAATCACAGCCAAAGAGTCTGCAAAGGGATATACATAGGTTAAGTGAGTGGGCAAAAATTTGGCAGATGGAGTATAATGTGGAAAAATGTGAGGTTATCCACTTTGGTAGGAAGAATAGAAAAGCAAATTATTATTTAAATGGAGAGAGACTACAGAATGCTGCGGTACAGAGGGATCTGGGTGTCCTCGTACATGAAACACAAAAAGTTAGCATGCAGGTACAGCAAGTAATTAGGAAGGTAAATGGAATGTTGGCCTTTATTGCAAGGGGGATGGAGTATAAAAGTAGAGAAGTTTTGCTACAACTGTATAGGGCATTGGTGAGACCACACCTAGAGTACTGCATACAGTTTTGGTCTCCTTATTTAAAGAGGGATATACTTGCATTGGAGACAGTTCAGAGAAGGTTCACTAGGTTGATTCCTGGGATGAAGGGGTTGTCTTAGGAGGAAAGGTTGAGCAGGTTGGGCCTATAGTCATTGGAGTTTAGAAGAATGAGAGGTGATCTTATTGAAACATATAAAATTCTGAGGGGGCTTGACAGGGTAGATGCTGAGAGGATGTTTCCCCTCGTGGGGGAATCTAGAACTAGGGGGCATAGTTTCAGAATAAGGGGTCGCCCATTTAAGACGGAGATGAGAAGGAATTTCTTCTCTCAGAGGGCCGTGAATCTTTGGAATTCTCTACCCCAGAGAGCTGTGGAGGCTGAGTCATTGAATATATTCAAGGCTGAGACAGACAGATTTTTGAACTACAGGGGAGTCAATGGTTATGGGGAGCGGGCAGAAAAGTGAAATTGAGACCAAGATCAAATCAGCCATGATCTTATTGAATGGCGGAGCAGGCTCAAGGGACAGAATGGCCTACTCCTGCTCCTATTTCTATGTTCTTATGTAACTAGCAGGGGAACCAGTGGATGTAGTATATTTGGATTTCCAAAGGCATTCGATAAGGTGCCACATATAAGGTCGCTACGCAAGATAAGGGCTCATGGGGTTGGGGGTAATATATATTAGCATGGATAGAGGATTGGTTAATGGACAGAAAATAGAGAGTAGGGGTAAATGGGTCATTTTCCGGTTGGCGGGCTGTAATTAGTGGGGTGCCAAGGATCAGTGCTTGGGGCTCAGCTATTTACAATCTATATCAATGACTTAAATGAAGGGACTGTGTGCAATGTATCCAATTTTGCTGACAATACAAAGCTAGGTGGGAAAGTAAGCTGTGAGGAGGACACAAAGACCCTGCAAAGGAATAAAGACTGGTTAAGTGAGTGGGCAGTAAGGTGGCAGATGGAGTATAATGCCTGGGCACTAGTTGCTTTGTGCCCCGTTAGCGCCCTCTTAGGGCGTTAACGGGAGGCGCAAAGCACCCAATATTTTTTAAATGGTGAGAAACTATTGTATGTTGGTGTTCAGAGAGATTTACTTGTCCTCGTACAGAAAACACAGAAAGTGAGCATGCAGATACAGCAAGCAATTAGGAAGGCAAATGGCATGTTGGCCTTTATTGCAAGAGGGTTGGAGTACAAGAGTAAGGAAGTCTTACTACAATTGTACAGGGCTTTGGTGAGACCATACCTGGTGTACTGTGCACAGTTTTGGTCTCCTTATCTGAGGAAGGACATACTTGCCTTAGAGGCAGTGCAACGAAGGTTCACGAGATTGATCCCTGGGATGAGAGGGTTGTCCTATGAGGAGAGATTGAGCAGATTGGGTTTATACTCTCTGGAGTTTAGAAGAATGAGAGGTGATCTCACTGAAACATATAAGATTCTGAGGAGGATTGACAGGATAGATGCTGAGAGGTTGTTTCCCCTGGCTGGAGAGTCTAGAACTAGTGGGCATAGTCTCAGAAGAAGGGGTCAGCCATTTAAGACAGAGATGAGGAGGAATTTCTTCACTCAGAGGGTTGTGAATCTTTGGAATTCTCTACCCAAAAGGGCTGTGGATACTGAATCGTTGAGTATATTCAAGGCTGAGATAGATAGATTTTTGGATTCCAGGGGAATCAAGGGATATGGGGATCCGGCGGGAAAGTAGAGTTGAGGTCGAAGATCAGCCATGATCTTATTGAATGGCAGGGCAGTCTCGAAGGGCTGTATGGCCTACTCCTGCTCTTAATTCTTATGTTCTTATGTTAAAATTTGATACCGAGCCACAAAAGGAGATATTCGGACAGATGACCAAAAGCTTGATCGAAGAATAAGGTTTTAAGGAGCGTCTTAAAGGAGGAGAGAGGTAGAGAGGCGGAGAGGTTAAGGAGGGAATTCCAGAGCTGAGGGCCTAGATAGCTGAAGGCACGGCCGCCAATGGTGGAGCGATTAAAATCGGGGACGCGCAAGATTGGTGGAGCGCAGAGATCTTGGAGGATTGTAGGGCTGGAGGAGGTTACAAAGATTGGGGGTGGGGGGCAAGGCCATGGAGGGATTTGAAAACAAGAATGAGGACTTTAAAATCGAGGCGTTGCTCAACTGGGAACCAATGTAGGGCAGCGAGCACAGGGCTGATGGGTGAACGGGACTTGGTGCGAGTTAGGGCACGGGCAGCAGAAGTTTGGATGAGCTCACGTTTCTGTAGGGTGGACAATGGGAGGCCGGTCAGGAGAGCACTGGAATAGTCAAGTCTAGAGGTAACAAAGGCATGGATGAGGGTTTCAGCAGCAGATGAGCTGAGGCAGGGGCGGAGTTCTACCATAATGAAACCCAGCTGATCCAGAAGCCACATTCCGTTGTTGTTTCATGCAACTTTACATAGAAAGCCAATTATACATCGAATGGATTGAAAATATGTATTCTTCGTGCACATAAAAGGTCAAAAACAATCCATACTACAATATTTTATTCATACAATGGAGCCTGCTTCTTGTCATCTTGTTGCCTGCTTTTATTAACAAAGCTCCATTTAATTTGGATTTTGCTAATATTATCTCTTGTTTGTCAATTTTCTCCCACTGTTAGCTGTATTAAAATATAATTGTCCCTCCCACTGCTAGCTTTATTAAAGCAACATTCTCCCGCAGGTGTACACCTTTTCTAATTTTCTCATTAATTTGTTGCATAAGTATATGCTTATATTGTAGATATTTTTAAACTATTTGCTTGATTAATTCTTTAGATAATATTGCCAAATTTGGGGTTATTTTTACAAGTATGGGATATGTTTGGTGATGATGAAATTAAAATGTTTCTTGTAATTTAATTGCACAGAAATTGTTACAATCTTTAATGGAAAATAAATTGTTACAATTATTAATTGTTAGCCGTGTTGTATTTTTTCATGTGCTTCAGTGGCATAGATTTTGCTATTGGCATTTGTCCAGATTTAATGGCAGCAGTAAAATATTGATGGTGAGTATACTCATTACCACCCGGTCAGTGTTTCTACTCAGTGTTAATCATCAGCAGTGATGCTTACCGACAGAGATATTAAGAGCCAATTCAACTAATAATTAAGGAGGGAATGGTAGGAAAAGAAGCCTGGTTGCAATTTTCAACGATAAAGTTGAGGAGATGCCTCACTGAATTTTATCATTCAGCAGGAGGAAGAGGAAGTACTAGTGTTTGTAGCCCCTGGGAATTATCCTTCTTCAATTGTCAGTAAATGCCTCACATCATTTAGGTTCAGTAGAAAAATCCTGGAAGAAACGGCTGATAATTTGGTTAGTGGTTGTGTCACTGTCATTTCTGTTAAGTTACAAGGGACTACATTTTTTGTGTGCTAATTTTGATGGAAAAATAAAGATCACAGTCCAGACTATTTGTTTGTTGGTACCACTGAGTGTAGTTCTCCCATCCTAAAATATGTTCACACAAATTAATAAATTGCTTGATAGGACCTTGTTAATCAAGATAAACTAATGCATAATTACCTGTTGGTGGGGGAAGAGATATGGGGGTGAATTTCCACAGGAATTGTCCCGCGAAAAGCTGCTTATGTAGTTTTTCCAGGGTATCTGCGGTTCTATAAATAAGAAATGGTTCTGGATGTTAACTGAATGAAGGGCAAGATTTTGAAATATAACAGTACTGGCAGAATGGAACAGCAGAGAAGAGTTTTCAGCCCACAGTGTGTGTAGTTGCTATTATTCTGTCACTTCTTGCAGAAAGAGCAGGAGGTGAAAGTTGGACTGGGAGTACAACCACAACAACAACTTGCATTTATATAGTGCCTTTAAGTAGTAAAATGTCCCAAGGCGCTTCACAAGAGCGTTATCAACAGAGGAATAAGAGGCACAGGACTCAGAGAATGATCTATCTCAGGCAGTAGAGTTGGCTACCTGGGCATAACAGTAAAACAATGTATGATTAGGCTCAGGCTTACCAGTGAGATATGACTAAAGTATATCAACTGGTCATGAAAACCTGCAGGTCAACCATCTGCAGTCCACTACCAATGGTACTGATGGTTACCACTGCACTTTTTTTTACACAAAAGAGCCTGCCAGGCACTTGCAGGTGACATCACAGGCATCCAACACTTCATCAGGAAGCTAACCGAAGCCCTATTTCACTCTGCACCTATCTACATATCCTACAGCAGCGACGAGAAGTTCTAGAGCCTCCTAAAATCTTTCCAAAATAGTAGCTTTCCCAAGGCAGAGTGTGACAGAAACAGAGCTTCATCATGTGCCAAATGGAGAAAATTCCTATATTTTAGCACTTTATATGAATATTGGATAGTGTAACGTGTTTAAAACTGATCAGTTGGCTGTGTTGAGACAGAGTTCAAAAAACACAATACTGTAGATGCTGGAAATCTGAAACAAAAACAGAAAATGCTGGAAACACTCAGCAAGTCATGCAGCATCTGTGGAAAGAAGTCACCAGTTAATATTTCAGACGTAACTCTTCATCCGAACTCAAAGATATTACAAATGAACAGTTTATAACAAGGAGCAGAGAAAAGGGAAAGGGGGAAACATGTACACAAGAAAAGGGATGGGAAGTCGAGTGATTGGTGACAGGGCCCTCAACTGAGTCCATCCAATTTCTCATACTTCAGCTCTCTCCCCTCGTAGAACTGTGATAGGGTTTCCCTTGACTTACCATTCACCCCACAAGCCTCCGCTTTCAACGGATCATCTTCCACCATTTCCGGCTCCTCCAACATGGTCCTACCATCAAACGCATCTTCCCCTCCCTTCCCCTTTCAGCATTCCGTAGGGGCTGTTCCCTCCGTGACAACCTGTCCACTTTTCCATCACCCTTACCACCTGCTCCCTTTCATTTCACACACCATTTCATGCGAACGCAGTAAACGCAACACCTGCCAGTTCACCTCTTCCCACACCACCATCCAGAGCCTCAAACGTTCCTTCTGGGTGAGATGGCAAATTACTTGTACTTCCTTCAACTGCATTCACAACGCAGTTTCCTCTATATCAGGGGTATCAGGTCGATTAGCTGATGGCTTTGCTGAACACCTCTGTTCTATCCGCAAGCACAACACTGAGCTCCATATCGCTTGCCACTTTAATTCGCCGTCCTATTCTCACTCAAACCTCTCACCCTTAGTCTTCTACACTGTTCCAGTGAAGTTCAACGTAAGCTTGAGGAACAGCACCTCATCTTTCTACTTGGCACTTTCATAGAATCATTGAATGATACAACACATAAGGAGGCCATTCGGCCCATCATGCCTCTTTGGTGGAGCAATTCACTCCCCTGTTCTTAGCTCTGTAATTTTTTCCCTTCAAGTATTTATCCAATTCTCCCTTTCAGGCAGTGCATTCCAGATTACAACAACTCGCTATGTAAAAAAATGTTTCCTCATCTCACCTCTGGTTCTTTTGCCAGTCACCTTAAATCTGTGCCCTCTGGTTATCAACCCTTCTGCCACTGGAAACAGTTTTTCCTTATTTACTCTATCAAAACCATTCAGGATTTTGAACACCTCTATCAAATCTCCTCTTAACCTTGACTGCTCTAAGGAAAACAACCCCAGCTTCTCCAGTCTCTCCACGTAACTGAAGTCCCTCATCTCTGGTACCATTCCAGTAAATCTCTTCTGCACCCTCTCCAAGGCCTTGATATCCTTCCTAAAGTGTGGTGCCCAGAATTGAACACAATACTCTAGCTGAGGCCTAATCAGGGTTTACTAAAGGTTTAGCATAACTTCCTTGCTTTTGTAATCTATTCCTCTATTAATAAAGCCAAGGATCGCATATGCTTTTTTTAACATGCTTCTCAACTTGTCCCACCACCTTCAAAGATTTGTGTACATACACCCGAGGTCTCTCTGGTCCTGCACCCCCTTTAAACTTGTATTATTTAATTCACATTGCCTCTCCTCAAAATGTATCACTTCACCCTTCTCTGTGTTAAATTTCATCTGCCATGCGTCTGCCCATTTCACTAGCCTGTCTATGTCCTCCTGAAGTCTGTTACTATCCTCCTCATTGTTTACTACATTATCGAGTTTTGTATCATCTGCAAACTTTGAAATGATGTTCTGTATACCCAAGTCCAGGTCATAAATATATATCGAAAAGAGCAGTCGTCCTAATACGGACCCCTGGGGAACACCGCTGTATACTTCCCTCCAGTCTGAAAAACAACCATTCACGATTACTCTCTGCTTTCTGTCCCTTAGCCAATTTTGTATCCATGCTGGCACTGTCCCTTTAATTTGCCAAATGACTTTTGAAAGTCCATAGACACAACATCAACCTCTCTATCCTCATCAATCCTCTTTGTTATTTCATGACAAGATAAGGGCTCATGAGGTGGGGGGTAATATATTAATATGGATAGAGGATTGGTTAAAAGGCAGAAAACAGACAGTAGAAATAAACGGGTCATTTTCAGATTGGCAGGCTGTAACTAGTGGGGTGCCGTGAGGATCAGTGCTGGGGCCTCAGCTATTTACAATCTATACTAAAGACTTAGATGAAAGGACCAACTGTAATGTATCCAAGTTTGCTGACGATTCAAAGCTAGGCGGGAAAGTAAGCTGTGAGGAGGACACAAAGATCTAAAAATTCAATTGCCCCGAAAACAGGCACGGGGATTGTGGTGAGCAATCAACTCGCCCCCGTTCAAAGTAATGCAGGCAGCCCGCAAACTTCGGCTGCCTGCTAATTATAATGATTGTGTGTGCAGCCCAGTGCTGAATGCGCTGCTGAGTGGTGGCAAGCCTCAGCAGGGGAGCAAGTTTTTGTGAGGCTAGCATCACTTAAAGCTAGCCTGCACTACTTAAAGCAGCCTGCACCTCCTAAAGAGGAGGTTCATTCTGGCTGCAGCAGCTGATTCAACTGACTGGGGAACAGAGTCTGAGCAGGAACAACACAGAGTAATGACACAACAGGGCAGAGAGCGGGCTCCAAGATTCTCTGACGCAGCACTGGAGGCCTTGGCGAAGAAGGTGGACAGGAGGAAAGAGCTCCTGTAACCATAGGGGGGCCAGGATGCCCTCCAGACAAACTCTGAGAAGGCAATGGGAGTGGATAGCCATCACAGTCAATGCCAGCAGTGTAGCCCTGTGGACCTGGATGCAGCACCGCAAGAAGTTTAATGACCTCACACGAATGGTCAACTGTGAGTCAGGAAGGTATGGGGACCCAGGATGTAGTGATGGAGAAGCCTCAGCCCCTGGACCTTGTCCAACAGGTACGAGGTACTTGCTATGGATGAGGAAAAGGACTGCAGGGAGAATGGGCAAACTGACCACGGCATTGTGGTACAGGGGGCCATCCAAGTGGGGGGAGAAGGAAGGAATGTGGTAGTAGTAGGGGACAGTATAGTCAGGGGGATAGATACTGTTCTCTGCAGCCGCGAAAGAGAGTCCCGAAGGCTGTGTTGCCAGGGTTAAGGATATCTCCTCGCGGCTGGAGAAGAACTTGGAGTGGGAGGGGAGGATCCAGTTGTCGTGGTCCATGTAGGAACCAACGACATAGGTAGAACTAATAATGAGGTTCTGCTGAGGGAGTTTGAGGAGCTAGGGTCTAAATTAATAAGCAGAACCACAAGGGTAATAATCTCTGGATTACTACCTGAACCACACGCAAATTGGCATAGGGTCAAGCAGATCAGAAAGTTAAATGCGTGGCTCAAAGAGTGGTGTGAGAAAATGGGGTTTCAATTCATGGGGCACTGGCACCAGTACTGGTGGGAGCTGTTCCGTCGGGACGGGCTCCACTTAAACCGGGCTGGGACCAGCGTCCTGGTGAATCGAATAACTTGGGCTGTAGATAGGGCTTTAAACTAAAAAACGGGGGAGGGGTCAGGTGAGGGGAAATTTAGAAATCTAAAGAGAAAGATCAAGGCAATAGACCAGTTTAGCGATTTGGGTATAAATAAGCAGTGTGACAGGAAGGGACAGAGAGGGAAAATTTGGTTGATTAGCGCCTCCCGTTAGCGCCCTAAGAGGGCGCTAACAGGGCGCAAAGCAACTAGCGCCCTGGCGCAGGCTATGTTTGCGCCGCTCGCGAAATTGACCAGACATTTTGCGGCGGTGCTAAACACTACCACCACGATCTCCTGCGCCCACAGATCGTGACGTCAGTCGAGTGTGCAACACCCCGGTAGCGCCCCAGACCGAATATTGAATGGCACCCCCTGCCTTTCCGCCTGCCGCTAGCAATGACAGGTAGAGGGGAACGTTTTGCAGTCGGGAAGGGACTGGGGGAGCGCTTTTTAAAGGCGGCTGCTTCCTGCCTTTTTTTGTCGGCGACATTCTTGCACCACGCATTCTGAGAGAGAGAGTGACACTTCTGGAGAGATTCAACGCTGTGTGAAGGAGTTTTGGGTACTGAGCAGCACTTTGCAGGTTCATTTTGATTTGACCTTCCTTGCATCGATTTAGAAGAGACTACTGGGGGCTGCACTCTGAGCTCTTTCCCTGGGCCTCTCCATTGTTCTTTCCAGCAGAATTGATGTACAGGTCTCTCCAGGCCAAGATTCAAGGCTGCAATGAGCAGGGTGTGGCTGGAGAGAAAGATCGACCCTCCCCTTTAAGAACTGGCCGGCGCCAGTGTGTCTGTGCTCCATTGCTAACTGACATCACATGAGCTTCGCCAGCGCTCTGAGATAGCGCCTCACTTCTTCGTGTTAGCGCCTTAAGAGAGGTGTGTAGCACCTGATTTAGCGCTCAAATCACCTCCAGGGGTGATAGAAGCCAAGTTTGCAGTCGGAGGCGATAATTAGTGCCAGGCGCTAAACTTTGCGCCCGGCCGATAATTGCGCCCCAAACGGGGCGATACCAAATTTCTCCCCCAGAGAGTTTAATGGTAGCAGTGCAGCCGGGAATAAGGTCAAAGCAGGGAATAATGGTAAAAAAATTAAATTAAAGGCTCTTTATTACTTTGGTAGGAAGAATAGAAAAACAGAATATTTTTTAAATGGTGAGAAACCTTCAAATGTTGGCGTTCAGAGAGATTTGGATGTCCTCGTGCAAGAAACACAGAAAGCTCGCATGCAGGTACAGCAAGCAATAAGGAAGGCAAATGGCATGTTGGCCTTTATTGCAAGGGGGTTGGAGTATAAGAATTAGGAAGTCTTTGGTACTCTTCCCCTCTTCTACTCCCAGGCTTTGTGCTCACTCATGCTAGGTGCTGCACCAAGTGAAAACCCTTCCGACTGACTGACCACTTGCTTCTGAATGGGAGTATCTGGGCTGGTGCTGGGTCAGGTAATATGAAGGTAAAGGTGGAGTAAAAGTTATGAATTTTGATAATCCCAGCTATCTCCTGAATCCTGGCTTCTTTCACCATGTCATCCCTTAGGATTTTAGAAGCACACAAGCTTATTTAGCTGTGTAAACACTTACATGATTTCTTGGCTCTGGTTATGCATTACCTTTTACAATGATACAATAAAGAAGTAAAGGATCGTGACTGACAAGAACCCTTCTTATCAACCATTTGTCTGCATGGATAACCATTGTTATCAGACTTGCAGGTGCAGGCTCCAATTAAATACCTCTCAGTAAAGATTAGTAAAACCCATTTAAAAAAAAAATTCGCTTATGGGATCAGGGCGTTGCTGGCAAGGCCGGCATTTTATTGCCCATCCCTAGTTGCCCTTGAGAAGGTGGTAGTGAGCCGCCTTCTTGGACCGCTGCAGTCCATGTGGTGAAGGTACTCCCACAGTGCTGTTAGGGAGGGAGTTCCAGGATTTTGACCCAGCGACGATGAAGGATCGGCGATATATTTCTAAGTCAGGATGGTGTGTGACTTGGAGGGGAACTTGGAGGTGGTGGTGTTCCCATGCGTCTGCTGCCCTTGTCTTTCCAGGTGGAAGAGGTCGTGGGTTTGGGAGGTGCTGCCGAAGAAGCCTTGGCGAGTTGCTGCAGTGCATCTTGTAGATGGTACACACTGTAGCCATGGTACGCCGGTGGTGGAGAGAGTGACTGTTTAAGGTGGTGGATGGGGTGCCAATCAAATGGGCTGCTTTGTCCTGGATGGTGTCGAGCTTCTTGTGGTACTCAATGTGAGTTCTCACGGTGCCTTGGAGTTAACATGGTGCATTATTATTTCTGAAGGTTTCCTGTCAATAGGACAGTTTTCCTGTCACTGAGGTAACGAGGCCGAAATGCATGAGAAGTAAGAAAGTATGTCATGCCCCTATTATTCCCACATGTGTTCACGGGGAACGTTGCCTTCACTTACCTTGGCCAACCATGTGAGGTGATTGAAACTCTTCCTGCACGGTGTGGCAGTTCATGAGGAGGTGGCAGTTACATTTACTGCCTCTGCCCCCTCCCTCCATAAAGTTTGGACCAGACTGTTATGGGGCTTCCTGCTGTCAGTCCCCAGGAAACCTCTTCTGAACATTATATCTGTTACAAGGCCTTCCACTGAAGCATCAGCAAATCTGAGAGCCCTTTCTGCAGCTGACCCCCTTTCCCCCACCCCCGAAGCTTCTCCTTTCTCACTCACTGTGACACTGTTCTGCTGCGTCCTGCCAAAAAATGTGTGCCTTTTTAATCAAGATTTGAAAAACTGCAGCATCACTCAATTTTCTTCTCTTCTCGCAGTGGTAAACCAATAGGCAGCAATTTTACCACTGCCATTCAGTCATAACTAATGAGTATTAGTCACGCATTTCAGCCATGCGTAACTAAGGTCCAGAGAAGAGCTACAAGAATGATTCCTAGCTTAAAGAACCTCAGCTACTCAAATAGGTTGAAGGACCTTGGTCTATTTACTTTAGAGCAGCGTAGACTTAGAGGCAATCGGATAGAGCACTATAAAATAATTAAAGGGCTGGTTAGCATGCCTATTGATAGATTGCTCTATTTTGGATGGATTAAAAGTTGTAGTTTCATCATCGTTGCAGTATGATGCATGGTGGAGAATGATTTAAATTTGATACATCAATAGCATGTGCACAAGCTGGCACTGAAATACAGAGACAGACCAACGTCGAATCAGTGCAGTGATGGATGTTGTGGCATTCTGCAGGGGCAGGACCAACCTGAACAAGGTCAGAAGGCCAGACTGTCTGGAGGAAGCAGACCAGTTGCATTAACTCCAAGACAGCGTTGAGGTGTGAAGCACTGTTTTAAAATAAATCCCAATTATTAGCCCCTAACTTCACAGAACAGTTTAAGCTGCAGTTTGTGAGCATAATCATTTTATAAATTGTCCAATACTATAAGCAGACATTTGTATTTAGTTTTGGAAATGTTCAGTTCACTGGAAATATTTTTGGCCAATTATAAGTATGACATCAATTAGTTTTGACATGAAATGAGAATCTATAGATAGCTGAAGTACAAAGAATGAAGAATTCAGATGCAGTGCAGCAAATTCTTGGGAAAATAATGGAATAAAATGAATAAGAAACATTTGTTCTGATTTATTAGGGATATATTTACTGTTGATAATACAATAAAAATTGTTGGTAAGAAGTGCCAGATGAAGTTAATAAACTAAATGACAGAAAATGTTGTCCCAGACTATTACTTCTTATTTTAGGCATAAGTATTTAATGGTAATGGAGTTGACAGACTGACAGAGATATGTCACTTTAAATTGTAAATAAAAAATTCCATAATAAGAACAATGGGCTGCAAAACAATGGGCTGGATTTTAATGTGGAGGAGCGCGTGGGTTTGGGAGTGGGTGGGGGGGTTAAAACCGGCAAAATTAACAGCGCATCGGGAAGTCGGCTCCAACCCGCCAACTTCCAGGTTTCACTCTAGTGCGTTAGGATGCGTGCGCGCAAACCCCTCGGAAGAGGCGGGTTGCCTATTAACATATGTTAATCGCTCAATTAGAGTGATATTGACACTGATATTTCACTTTAACTTTGGGTCCACGGGTTTTCCTGGCTTCCTGGAACACGTCAGTGAAAGCAAGGCAAGTACACAGTGGCAATTGAGAGGGCTGAAGCAATCTCAGGGTAATACGCCAATAAATACTCAGTACTCGCAGCTGCCTTCTTACCTGCTTGTGGGAAGGCGTTTACTCACAGTGCTTTTGCTGAGAGGTTGCTTTATACACATTGGAGGTGTCATCTACACTTTGGAGGTTTGGCGGTCTGGTCAGTACTTTGGAGCTCTGATCTATCAGATCATGATGGGTGATGCTTATGCTGCCTTAGATTGAACTTCAGATGAGGACCAAGATGATCAGCAACAGCACCAGTGCCAGCAGCAGCCTGCTGGTCACAGACCTGTAGCTCCCTGTAGACCTGTAGTAGGAAAGAGGGGAGCAGCAGAGGGGTGCAGCTCACAGGAGGCCATACCCAGCACACAGGGTCTACAGACAAAGGATAAGCTTCTTCGACATGTCTGAACACCAGTGTCTCAGGAGGCTCAGGGTTTCGTGTCAGGTGGTGGCAGACATTTGCAGCCTGCTGGAACAAAACCTGCTGCCATGATTTATCAGTTGCTGTCAAAGTCACCACTTTTCTGCCTCTAGATCCTTCCAAGATTCTGCTGGAGACATTTGCAGGATCTCACAGTCAGCGGCACACAAATGCATAAGACAGGTAACTGATGGCTTGTTTGCCAGGGTTCGCAATTATGTCAACATTGCCTGCGATGATGCCAGTCAGAATGAGCGGGCGCGCGGGTTTGCGGCTCTGGCTGACTTCTCAAAGGTCAGGGCATGATTGACTACACACATGGTGATTAAGGCACCCATAGATCATCCAGGAGTCTTCATCAACTGCAAGGGCTTCCACTCCATCAATGTGCAGCTGGTGTGCAACCACAAAAAGATCTTTATGCAGGTGTGCGCAAGATTCCTGGGCAGAGGCTTTTGTCCTGCGGCAGTCCACCCTCCCAAACGTCTTCGCACCTGAAGCAATGTTACCGGCTGACTGCTCGGAGACAAAGGATACGCAGTTAAAGCGTGGCTAATGACGCCTTTCAGAAACCCGAGGAATGAGGCCCAGGAGCAATACAATAAATGCCATATCACCACCAGATCTGCCATCGAACAAGCCATTGGCATGCTGAAGATGCGCATCAGGTGCCGCGACAGATCTGGAGGTGCCCTTCAGTACGCACCAGCCAGGGTCTCCAGAATGCTCGTGGTGTGCTGTGCTGTGCGCAATATTGCGCAGCAGCGAGGTTTGGAGTTGCAGGAGGACCAAGGGGCAGAGCGCAGAGCCTCTTCGGAGGATTCCGAGGAGGGAGAGGAGGAGGAAGATGAGGAGACAGAAGGTGATGAGAGCAATGCACCATCAACGGCGCACATTGCTGCATGGGATACCCAGGATGCCCTGATTATTGCGAGGTTCACTTAGGTTCCACCAGTGCACCCATCTCACAACCTTCTGCAAAAGCCACGTTACGCCACCCCCCGCTGCAATGCCATTAACACAAAGCAGTCCTGCAAACAACCAAGCAAAAACAGAAAATGCTGGAAACACTCAGTAGTCCAGGCAGCATCCGTGGAGAGAGTAAAACAGAGTCAACATTTCAGGTCTGTGACCCTTCGTTAAACAACCAAGCATCCCTTTCATATCCCCCCATTGGTCGCTGTCAATTCAGGTCTTCCCATTCATCATCAAACAACTGAAAAGGCCACTTGCCAATCAGCAACCAAGAATGGGCAACAGGAAAGTGGCGCAAAACAATAATATTTATGTGCTTCAAATGAAGAAAAGGCACTTAACAATATGTAAGACACCCATGTGCATACCCTTGTGCAACTACAAATCTGCAAGCCCTTGTTCAAGGCCTGCATGCACTTGTTCGATTTCAGCATTTGATGCACCGTGCAGTTGGCCACTCTATCCATGGAAGAAAACATCATCGCAATGGCCTGTGACAGCATCCCACACATGCTTGAGGCGGTCTCCTCCAATCTCTCTGCAATCATAGACAGTGTGCTTGGAACGCCTGTTAGTACATCGCACAATCTCTGCTGCTGCTCATTGATTATCCTCTTCATTGACGGCCCCTGGGATACAGCATCTGCGTCCAGCTGAGCAGAGCTTGGAGAGGCCTGCGTCCTCTGATGCGAACTCTCCACTGCTGTCCCTGACTCCACCATCTGTTGTTGCTCGCTTGTGAAGTGTGAGTCACCAGGTGAAAACCCAACTATCTAACTGGTCCCACTGAAGTGCGAATATCTGAGCTGGTGCATGGTCTGCATAACTCCTGTGACAGTGCACCCTCAGGGGGATTGAGCTCCTCTGAGGTGTCATCGTTGGTGGCCTCGACCTTCTCCTGCTGGACACGTGAAGACCCTATGGGAGATAAAAGACATGAATTAGTACTGTCAAGGTAAGAATGTTGGAAGTTATCATTCTGAACATGATCATATTTCACTCACTGTTGACATCAAGTCAACATGACTGATTGTTGTATGCCACGTGGCTATCTGATATTTAATTCTGTCACCAGGTAGTTGGAAGGCCCCCATCTCCAACAGCCAGGCTCGTCGAGACTACGCTGATCTCCAGCACCTCCTCCTCTGCAGCTGTTAATTGCGAGATGGCTGGAGGGCCATCTCCGGTTCTCTGCCTCTCCCTGGTGTTCTCTGCTCTCTTCACCTGCAAGAAGGGAAAGAGGCTGGGTATTCTGCGGTGTCTCACCTCCTGACTCCCCAAAGCCTTTCCACCATCTACAAGGCACAAGTAAGGAGTGTGATGGAATACTCTCCACTTGCCTGGATGAGTGCAGCTCCAACAACACTCAAGAAGCTCGACACCATCCAGGACAAAGCAGCCCGCTTGATTGGTACCCCATCCACCACCTTAAACATTCACTCCCTCCACCACCGGCGCACTGTGGCTGCAGTGTGTACCATCTACAAGATGCACTGCAGCAACTTGCCAAGGCTTCTTCGGCAGCAGCTCCCAAACCCGCGACCTCTACCACCTAGAAGGACAAGGGCAGCAGGCGCGTGGGAACACCACCACCTCCAAATTCCCCTCCAAGTCACACACCATCCTGACTTGGAAGTATATTGCCGTTCCGTCATCGTTGCTGGGTCAAAATCCTGGAACTCCCTCCCTAACAGCACTGTGGGACTACCTTCACCACACGGACTGCAGCAGTTCAAGAAGGCAGCTTACCATCACCTTCTCCAAGGCAATTAGGGATGGGCAATAAATGCTGGCTTTGCCAGCGACGCCCAGATCCCATGAATGAATAAAAAGAAGAGACCTATGAGTGAGATTAATGGAAAGCATTTGTTGAGGGTGACTATGAGGTGTCCGTGAAGCAGGGCGCAGCCTTTGAATGTCTCGCTTCCATTTCTGACCTTCTTACTCCTCTTCCCAACTCCAAATCCTTCAACTTGCATCTTGCATCTTTGGATTGACCCTTTAAATACTGGAGTTCAGATCGCATCATGCGGGTCGTCATCACAGAAATAAAATGCTAATGAAATGGCTGCGTTAAAAAACCACTGTCAGACGCGCTTAACTTATTTCCGGGTTTCTAATGCGCTATCGGCACCTCGTCCCCCTCCCCATCCCCCTGCTCCCAGCACGTCTGCACTTTAAAATCCAGCCCAATTATTCTGTTTTTGCAAGGTTGGGAACTTATAAAAACATAAATAAAAACTTTGATAGACAATAGTGCAATTTCACAAATGTTGAATGTCAAACTAACCCATTAACTGTGTTTTGGTTTGGTACTGCTTTGTCTTTCATCATATTATTTTATTTTTATTTATTTTTATTTTCCTTTATTATTTTGCTTTCATTTTCACTTCCTAGATTATTCTATCTTCATTTTCAGGCTGTACTTACCAAAGCAATGGAAATAATAGTTAATGATGCTATTTGTTTATCATTTTTAATGGCCGCTAATTAAACTGGTGCTATTCATAATTTTTCTGTGGTTGATTTCATAAAACATGCATCTGAAAGTGAGAAGAACTCAAAGCTGGCCAATCACAATGCATGCGTGATAAAGTTCCTTTGGAACTTTTCAATTACTTTACCAGCAGATAAAGAAACAAAAATCTGTGTCAAGTTGTGTCCAGAACCCCACATCTTGAAAGTGTAATCTCAGAGGCCTTACACCTCAGAGCATCACATCTCCAAAGCATCGCATCTCTGTAGGGCATAACACATAGAAATACCTAGAGGTTACAATACAGAAAAAAGGGCATTTAGCCCAACCAGTCCATTTTGGTATTCACCCCTCCAATCGAGCAAATAGTCTGAATCATATTTACCAACCCGGTTCCCATATCCCTTCATCCAGCTATCCAATCTAATCTTGAATGCTGATGTAGTTTCTGCCTCAATCACTAACTCTGGAAGTGAATTCTACAGTCTCACAACTCTGTGTGTGAAGAAGTTTCTCCTGCCCTCTATTCTAAATCTCCTACATTTAATCTTGTATCTATGGCCCCTCATTCTAGACCCCTCAACTAATGGAAAAGTTTTGACTGACTCAAGTAAGCACCTATCTGTTAACTTTTCAACCAAATATCTGATGGTTAAACGTAAATGAATCAAAAATGGAAAAACCACAACTTGCATTTATATAGTGCTTCAATGTAGAAAAACTGCCCAAGACACTTTACAGAGGCATAATAAGAAATTATTGGATATCAAGCCAAAGAAGGAGAGATTAGGAGAGATAACCAAAAGCTTGGTCAATGAGATGGATTTTAAGGAGGATCTTAAAACAAGAAAAGTGGAGAGGCAGAGTTGCTTAGGCATGGAATTCCAGAGCATGAGGCCTTGGCGGCTGAAGACACAGACACATGGCCGCCAATGGTGGGACAAAGGGAAGTGGGATACACAAAAAGCCAGAGTCAGAGAAATGGAGAGTTCGGGGTGGGGTGTACTGTAGTTACAAAGATAGGAAGGGTTGGGGCCATGAAGGGATTTAAACATGAGGATAAGATTTTTAAATTGGAGGCACTGTGCGGACTAGGAGCCAATGTAGGTCAACAAGGACAAGGTGAATGGAACTAACCAGTGAGGAACACGCCATCAGAAAACAGCGCAATCAAATCTCCTCCATTTTTCTCAAAACTGCTAATCTTGAAACATGAAATACTACAGTAATTTAAATTTGATCTACACGTTGTTTTAACCAGTCATTTTTCTTCTTCACTCAGGTCAGCACATACAACTAAAATAGAATTAATAAAATAACATAAAAAGTTAACAATTCTGAAAAAAATTCACAACTGAGTTATAAAATTGGGTATTTAATGGTGGGAATAAATGCAACAAGATTCCCTTATATGAGCCTTACCTTTTGTCTGGGACCTGGCCTTGTGTGATGGGGAATTCCAATGATTATGGACAATGTTTTCCATGTGTGAAAGAGAGATGCATTATGTAAGCTACAATTTTCATGTGCCCCTGTGGATCTACAATATCCAGACTGCATTATGATATCCTGACAACTCATGGCACGTGACATCAAAGTAGGAAAAGACCAGGGATTTATTGCTTATCGCTGCTGTTGACAAATGGTGTGTGTGAGAGAAAGACACAGCAGTGAGGTTTTTTTGCTACTATGGGAGACTGATCTTTGTACCAGGGCCAGAGGTTATGTTTATAACCTATGCATTGATGCTGATCTCAGAATACAGCTTGGGTCAGTCAATCAATAGTGAATGAGCAGCTGTTGTGATGCTGGTTACTGAAGACTTGGCAGTGGGAAAAGCCTGTCAAGGCAGTACTACACCAACAACAGCTTCAGCAAGAACTACAGTTGACTGTGGGAAGTAAAGGGAAGAAACATATACTTTATAATCAGGTAAATAACTGAGAAAAGGAGATGGGGAAGAATAAATAAAGTACTTGCATTTTAAGCAAGTACTGCAAATTCACCATGGGAAGTATAGCAAAATAAATTATCATGTAAATAACTGGGAATAAGGTTTTTGGTGTACAAAGAACACTATTTGCAGATTAAGCCAGTTTTGTAAGGAGTTAGGGGGGAAAAATTCAGTATCGCCCCGTTTGGGGCGCAATTATCGGCCGGGCGCAAAGATTAGCGCCTGGCGCTAATTATCGCCTCCGACTGCAAACTTGGCTTTTATCGCCCCTGGAGGTGATTGGAGCGCTAATTCAGGCACTGCACACCTGTCTTAAGGCGCAAAGGCCGAGGAGCGAGGCGCTAAGCCAGAGCACGGGCGCAGCGCAGGTGATGTCAAATAGCGATGGAACACAGACACACTGGCGCTGGCCAGTTCTTAAAGGGGAGGCTCGATCTTGCTCTCCAGCCACACCCTGCTCATTAGAGCCTTGAATCTCGGCCTGGAAATTTTCCAGCCAAGGACTATGGAGAGGGTGAGAGAACGAGCTCAGCGCTTCAGCGAGTGGGCCTTGGAGGCTCTGGTTGGCGTGGTGGAGCACAGAAGATCTATACTCTACCTGAGAGTGGCAGGAGGCCTTTGCCGTGCAACTACAGAAGAGTGTGGAGGGAGTTGGCTCAGCACGTCTTCTCCAGGAGCATGGTGCCCAGGACCCATACTCAATGTCGCAAAAAGTTCAACGACCTCAATCGGGTCGTCAGGTGAGTGACTTTTTTTCAATACCTCTCCATCCCTCCATCTCAACCTCACTCTATGGCCAGATTCTCTTAAAACCCCAATGCCCAACATTCATCCAACACCTATGGCCCTCTCATAAAACACACACACACATTCCACACCTTGCATACATTAAGGGCTATTCAACTATGGGAGGCACATCAGGCAAGAGCATGGCTGCATAGAGTAAGGGCTATTCAACTATGGGAGGCACATCAGGCAAGATCATGGCTGTATATTTACTCAGACGCAGTCCTTTCTCTTGCAGGCCAAGCTATCTCATAACAGGAGACAGCAGCAATGGACGGGTGGAGGGCAGCCTCAGCTGCAACCCCTCAGTGATCTTGAGGCGCCCGTCCACAGGATTGTGGCAAGTCAGGTGACCGGTTCCGTCGCTCCGAGAGAGGTCGACCCCGTTCGGGACAGCAATGGTAAGGTCATCAGCTTTCTCTCCTCTCTCATTCCACTTGTCCCTCACAACACCAGCCTTTGACACTTTCAATCCAACTTACTAAATCGCTCTGCTCCTTTCTCCCTTACTGCGCCCCCGTGCTCACGCTAAAGCCACTCTTGTACCTCCCTGCTTTCAGATGGTGATTCACCAGCTGAGGAGACGGGCCCTCAAGCTGCAAGTGGGAGCGAAGCCGCAGGCGAGGAGGAAGAGGAAGCCGGAGCCTCAGCGCCACCCTCTCCCGAGGAAGCCCATGCCCACACTGGGAACACGTCTTCCCTGGAGGGGAGCAGGGGGGAAGAGCCTGCTGAGGGTGAAGCTCCGGGACCCAGCGGGCTGCAGCAACGCGATGGGGGTAGGGAAGCTTGGGGGCCTTCTCCCCGGAGGGAGAGTAGGCCAGCGAGTCCTGCTGCACTGGACGCAGAGGAGGAGCGGCTCATCGCTGAAATGAACACCCAGGCGGTGGACATGCACACTCAGCTCATGGGTGCAGTGGTAAGGGTGCCCGAAACCACTGATGCACTGGCAAGGAGTGTGGAGCACTACGCTGTAGCACAGGCGGATGCCACGCAAATGCTTAGTGCTGCAATTCAGTCACTGGCTGCCGAGATCCAATCTCAGACTGGTCTCATGCAGTCTCAGATTGAGGGCACGCAAGCACTGACTGCTGCCATCGCCGCTGGTTCGGACACATTTCCCCGGGGCTCTCACGGCGCCGCAGCAGGCCAGCAATCTGTGCTTCAGCAGATTGCTCCGATGCTGAGGTGCTGCCCCGTGGGCGTGCCAGTTTGTCAGTCGAGCAGGGAGGTGCTGTCCTCTCTCAAGATGATGTGGAGATGCCGGTGTTGGACTGGGGTGGACAAATGTGAGAAGTCGCACAACACCAGGTTATAGTCTAACAGTTTTATTTGAAACTTCACCTGACGAAGGAGCAGCGCTCCAAAAGCTTGTGATTTCAAATAAAACTGTTGGACTATAACCTGGTGTTGTGCGACTTTTCACATCTCTCTCAAGATGACAGCATTCCTGCTGCCACCACTGTCACTTCCCCATTGCACTTGCCACCGCCTGTAGCCCAGACTGCTGCCGCCCATGCAGAGTTGGTGCAGTCTGCAGCCGGGCCCTCCAGGCCCAGAGCTGGTCGAGGCCGTCCTTCAAGGGCATCTGTAGTCTCAGGTTCTGACATTCAGCAGCCTTCCACCAGCCTTGCTGCAGCCATTAGGGCCCCATTACGGAGGAGCAGTAGGGTGGGAAGGGGGGAAATGCGCAAGGGAAGGAGATCACCCTCGAAGAGCAAAAAGTAGGAGGTCTGACGAAATGTTGGAAATGTTTTTATTAAAGGCCGAGATTCATGTTAAAACTTTTGTTTCAGTGTTTTGGCCATTATCTCCAGGTTGTGAGAACCAGTTATGTTAATTAATGATTTTTTGCGTTTGTTTCTATTAGTTTGTCATGCAGAAATGACACACACAGCGTTTGTAAAATAAATAAGTTTTTGTATTCAAAATGTACATTTTTGGCCTTTGGAATCATTGCTGCCTTGGCTGGCTTTGGGGTTGCGGGTTGGTTTCATTCATGTTGTTCTCTATGCCAGAAGCCATTTCCTGAGTAGGGGCCAAGAAGCGGCTTGTTATCAGTCGTTGACGGATGGCCCTTGCAGTTTCAACATTGTGGGCCTCCCTCCCGCCTTGGTGCTGCTGCTGATCATCCTCCTCCTCTTCCTCCTCCTCTTCCTCCTCCTCCGGTGGTGCACCAAGGCCTGGTGGCATTGGTTGGGTCCTGAGGAATACCAGGTTATGAAGAATGCAGCACACAACTATGAAGAGGGTGACTCACTCAGGCGAGTACTGCAGGGCTCCTCCTGAGTGGTCCAGACAGCAGAACCGTTGCTTGAGTACGCCGATCGTCTGCTCAATGATGTTCCTGGTGGCGAGATGGCTCTCATTGTACCGCAGCTCAGCAGGGGTGTTGGGGTTACGGAGCGGTGTCATCAGCCAGGTGCAGGGTGGATAACCCTTGTCCCTGAAGAGCCAACCACTTGGCTGATGCGCTGCCTGGAAAAGCTCTGGCACACCAGTCTGGCGCAGGATGAAAGCATCGTGGCTGCTGCCAGGATAGCGGGCATTGACAGCGATTATCAGCTGTCTGTGGTCACAGACCAACTGGACATTTAAGGAGTGGAAACCCTTGCGGTTTCGGAAAACCTCTGCATTCTCATGCGGTGCCCGCAATGCCACATGCATGCAGTCAATGGCGCCCTGCACCATGGGGAAGCCCACTATCCTCGCAAAGCCCAATGCGCGTTCATGCTGTTTGGCCCGGGTCATCGGGAAAGAGATGTACTGGCGTCTCCTTTTATAGGGGGCATTTGTGACCTGCCAGATACAGCAATGGACCGCGAACTGGGAGATATTGGCGATGTCCCCAGTAGCTGCTTGAAATGAGCCAGTGGCATAAAAATTCAGAGCCACTGTGACCTTCACTGCCACCGACAGAGACGTCCTGGTCCTCAGTTGAGGCTGCAGATCTGGCTGCAGCAGGTGGCAGAGCTCAGTGACCACCTCCTTGCTGAAGCGCAGCCTGCGCAAACACAGCACCTCAGACAAATGAATGTAGGAGAATTGTTCCCGGAATACCCTGGGAGGGTAAGGTCTCCGATGCAGAGGCCTGTTGGCCCTCCTCCATCTGGCCATGATTGCCACTCTCTCTCTGCGTCTCTGTTGCCTCCGATTCTGCAGGTGCAGGACGACGCCCCAAATCAGTGCAGCCCCCATAGTCTCTTGACAATCGAAGTAATGAAGGTTAAATCCAAAAGAACCTGCAAAGTGATGCTCAGTAGCCAAAACTACTTCACACAGCGTTGACTCTATACAGAAGTCTCTCTCTCTCTCTCTCTCTCTCTCTCTCTCAGAATCTCTCTCTCTGTGTCAGAATGAGTGGTGCAAAAATGTCTACCACAAAAAAAGCCAGGAAGAGGGCACCTATAAATATCGCCCCCCCCAGCCCCTCACCGACTGGAAAACGTTCCAATCTCCCTGTCGTTGCTTGCAGTAGGCGGAAAGGAGGGGGGCGCCACTCAATATCCGGTCCGGGGCACGCTTGACTGACGTCACGATCTGCGGGCGCAGGAGATCGGGGCGGTAGACTTCTGCGCTGCTGCAAAAACTCTAGTCAATTTCGCGAGCGGCGCAAATATCGCCGTGCCCGGGTGCTAGTTGCTTTGCGCCCCATTAGCACCCTCTTAGGGCGCTAACGGGAGGCACAAAGCAACCGAATTTTTCCCCCTCGGTGTTTAGTATTCCAAATTGTATATAGTATGGTGCGTAATATTCTTACCTATTATCTGTCGTGTGAATATTGCTTCAGCCAAATTGTTGTATTACAATAATAGGCAAACCACTATCATGTTTAGGTTACAACAGGACTGAGGTATATGTTAGAAACAGCACTCCAGGTCCCAGACTAACTCTGACCAACATCATGAGACATCAACTGATGAAAAGTTAATTTGCCCAACTGTAGGTGTGCCAGGATGAGCAAAAGTTTGTAGGAATAGATAGCTGTTCAATTTATAAAGCCCAATTTATTGACCCTTTTCCAGTAATCTTGCTCATTAATTTACTCATGTCTACTTTTTTGTTCAAGTGAATACCTAGAGGGAAATATACCCCAATTTATATGAACTGTGTGATTCTCTGGTAATTAACTGTAGATTGTCACTAAGGTTTGTAATCTGTCATACCATGGCAAATATCATGATTTGTATAAGCTAAGCATGGGTTTGCCCGGAAGTAACAAAAGTCATATAGACGCAGTAAGGCAGGAGCTGGTGGATTGAGAATTGTCACAGTCACAAGCTAATAAAGAACAGATGGGTTACACTGTCTTGGTTAGATAAAGTGCTGCGGACCCAAAGTAAAGTCAGTTTTATCTGCTGTCTGATTTATTACTATTTAAGGCCCAGGAAAGTAAAACAGTTTATCAGCTAATGAGCTGGATCCTGGGCTTTATAAATAGAGGCATAGAGTACAAAAGCAAGAAAGTTATGCTCAACCTTTACAAATCACTGGTTAGCCCTCAGCTGGAGTATTGTGTCCAATTGTCCAATTCTGGGCACCACACTTTAGGAAGGATATGAAGGCCTTGGAGTGGGTGCAGAGGGAATTTATTAGAATGATACCAGAGATGAGGGACTTCAGTTATGTGGGAAGACTAGAAAAGCTGTTATTGTTCTCCTTGGAGCAAAGAAGGTTAAGGGGAGATTTAATAGAGGTGTTCAAAATTATGAAGGGTTTTAATAGAGTAAATAAGGAGGAATTGTTTCCACTGGCAGGATGGTCGGTAACCAGAGACACAGATTTAAGATAATTCTCCCAGCTTCTCTGTCTATAGATCTGAGGGTCATTAGACCCATGACAAGAGTGGCATTGTGCAAGGCAGACCTTATTTCCATACTTGTTTGAGTTAGCTCTTCGTGAGCCTTTCCATTGAGGAGGCCACAGTGCAGCCCAAGGCCAGTACTGCAGCAGTCTGAGCATTACATAGTATATACAGCACAGAAACAGGCCATTCGGCCCAACCAGTCCATGCCGGTGTTTATGCTCCACTCGAGCCTCCTCCCGTCTTTCCTCATCTAAATCTATCAGCATAACCCTCTATTCCCTTCTCCCTCATATGTTTGTCCAGCCTCCCCTTAAATGCATCTATACTATTCACTTCAACCACTCCCTGTGGTAGCGAGTTCCACATTCTCACCACTCTTTGGGTAAAGAAATTTCTTCTGAATTCCGAATTGAATTTCTTGGTGACTATTTTATATTGATGGCTTCGAGTTATGCTCTTCCCCACAAGTGGAAACATTCTCTCTGTATCCACTCTATCAAAACCTTTCATAATTTTATAGACCTCTATTAGGTCACCCCTCAGCCTTCTTTTTTCAAGAAGGTTAAGGGGAGATTTAATAGAGGTGTTCAAAATTATGAAGGGTTTTAATAGAGTAAATAAGGAGGAACTGTTTCCACTGGCAGGATGGTTGGTAACCAGAGGACACAGATTTAAGCTAATTCTCTCAGCTTCTCTGTCTATAGATCTGAGGGTTATAGATCTGTTCAACCTTTCCTGATATGTATACCCTCGCATTTCTGGTATCATCTTTGTAAATCTTCTCTTCACCCTCTCCAGTGCCTCTATATCCTTTTTATAATATGGCGACCAGAACTGCACGCTCTAAGTGTGGTCTAACCAAGGTTCGATACAGGTTTAGCATAACTTCCCTACTTTTCAATTCTATCCCTCTAGAAATAAACCCTAGTGCTTGGTTTGCATTTTTAATGGCCTTGCTAACCTGTGGCGCAACTTTTAGTGATTTGTGTATTTGTACTTCTAGATCCCTTTGTTCCTCTACCCCACTTAGACTCCCACCCTCCAAGTGATGTGATCTCCCTATTCTTCCTACCAAAATGTAATACCTCACATTTGTCTGAATTGAACTTCATTTGCCAATTATTTGCCCATTCTGCAAGTTTATTCATGTCCTCCTGTAATTTGTTGCAGTCCTCCTCAGTATTGACTATCCCCGTCAATTTGGTATCATCCGCAAATTTAGAAATTGTGTTTTTGATTCCAAAGTCTAAATGGTTAATGTAAATTGTGAACAGCAGTGGTCCCAGCACTGATCCCTGTGGAACACCACTACCCACTTTCTACCATTGTGAATAGTTACCCTTTACTCCCACTCTCTGCTTTCTGTCTTGAAGCTAGCTAGCAATCCATTCTGCTGATTGTCCCCTGACTCCACATTCTCTGACCTTATTCATTAGTCTATTATGGGGTACCTTATCAAAGGCCTTTTGAAAATCTAGATAAATTACATCTACTACATTACCATTGTCTACTCTCTCTGTTACCTCTTCAAAAAATTCAATAAGGTTGGTCAAGCAAGATTTTCCCTTTTGAAATCCATGCTGACTATTTATTATTCTTCTTCTCATTTCTAGATGTTCTTCTATTCTCTCCTTTAGTACGGATTCCATTATTTTTCCTCCCACCGATGTTAAGCTGACTGGTCTATAATTCCCTGGACATGTTCTATCCTCCTTCTTGAATATCGGTATTACGTTAGCTATCCGCCAGTCTTCTGGCACTACACCTTTTTCTGACAAATTATTAAATATGTGTAGTAATGCCTCTGCTATCTCTTCCCTAGATTCTTTTAAAATGCGTGGATGCAATCCATCCGGACCAGGGGATTTATCCTCTTTGAGTTTGATTAGTTTATTTAATATATCCCCTTTTTTATTTTAAATGCACTTATCTCATTACTCATCTCATCATCCAATGTCATGTCCACCTGTTCTATCTCCCTGGTAAATACCGAAGCGAAATAATGATTTAATATTTCTGCCATCTCTCTATCGTTACCTGTGGTATTGTCCTGTCCATCCCTTAATGGACCTATTCCCATCCCAACCTTCCTTTTTTTATTGATGTGCCTGTAAAATATTTTACTATTTTGTTTTATGTTCTTTGATAATTTAATTTCATAGTTCCTCTTTGCCTTCCTAATTGTTTTTTTTGACTTCTCTCCTAATCCCTTCATAGTCTCTCTTATCATGCACTCCTCTGCTGTCTATGTACTTAATGTATGCCTCTTTCCTTACCTTCAATTGTTTCCTTATGTCTTTATTCATCCATGGAGTCTCATTAGTGTTTAGTTTGTTCTTTCCTTTTAGTGGAATATATTTTTCCTGCACTCTGTTGAACACCGATTTAAATGTTTCCCATTGTTGTTCTACATTCATTCATGACAGAACCTAGGACTGATAACAAGGCCTTAGCTGTGAAGGGCTGCACAGCAAATGGCCCTGGAACAGTCAACCACTCCAAGGATGTGGAGTGCATTCTATTATGATGTAAATGAGGATTGGCCAGAGCTGGAAATTCTCAAAGTTGGGGGTGTAGATTCTGCATGTTTGTTTGTTTAGTTCTGCGTCGATTCATCGAGTCAAAAGATAGCGCCATTTTATGCACTGGGGCAATGTGCGGAGGTGAATGCCTTCTGATCCCCACCCATTTAAAAAAAAAACAGCTCCTGCGATGTAAACATTTGGGTCTTTCAGATGTTGTACCGTATTCACCATTCTATCTATTAGAGGATGAGACCAGGAAATTAATGCTGGGAAACATGGAGATGGCAAAAATGCTGAACAAATATTTTGTTTCAGTCTTTACGGTAGAGGACACTAAGAATATCCCAACACTGGACAAACAGGGGACTCTAGGGGGGGAGGAGCTAAATACGATTAAAATCACTAAGGAATTGGTACTCAGTAAAATAATGGGACTCAAGGCGGATAAATCCCCTGGACCTAATGGCTTACATCCTAGGGTCTTGAGGGAAGTGGCAGTAGGGATTGTGGATGCTTTGGTAATAATTTTCCAAAATTCCCTGGACTCAGCAAAGATCCCGGCAGATTGGAAAACTGCTAATGTAACACCCTTATTTAAAAAGAGTAGTAGGCAGAAGGCTGGAAATTATAGACCAGTTAGCCTAACACCTGTGGTGGGTAAAATTTTGGAGTCTATTATTAAGGAGACAGTAACGGAACATTTAGATAAACATAATTTAATAGGAATAAGTCAGCATGGCTTTATGAAGGGGAAGTCATGTCTGACAAATTTGCTTGAGTTCTTTGAGGACATAACATACAGGGTGGATAAAGGGGAACCAGTGGACGTAGTGTATTTAGACTTCCAGAAGGCATTCGACAAGGTCCCACATAAAAGATTATTGCTCAAGATAAAAAATCACTGGATTGGGGGTAATATTCTGGCATGGGTGGAGGATTGGTTATCTAACAGGAAGCAGAGAGTTGGGATAAATGGTTCATTCTCGGACTGGCAACCAGCAGCCAGTGGTGTTCCGCAGGGGTCGGTGCTGGGTCCCCAACTCTTTACAATCTATATTAACGATTTGGAGGAGGGGACCGAGTGTAACATATCAAAGTTTGCAGATGATACAAAGATGGGAGGGAAAGTAGAAAGTGAGGAGACATAAAAAACCTACAAGGGATATAGACAGGCTGGGTGAGTGGGCGGAGATTTGGCAGATGCAATACAATATTGGAAAATGTGAGGTTATGCACTTTGGCAGGAAAAATCAGAGAGCAAGTTATTATCTTAATGGCGAGAAACTGGAAAGTACTGCAGTACAAAGGGATCTGGGGGTCCTAGTGCAAGAAAATCAAAAAGTTAGTATGCAGGTGCAGCAGGTGATCAAGAAGGCCAACGGAATGTTGGCTTTTATTGCTAGGGGGATAGATTATAAAAACAGGGAGGTATTGCTGCAGTTATATAAGGTATTGGTGAAACCGCACCTGGAGTACTGCATACAGTTTTGGTGTCCATACTTAAGAAAAGACATACTTGCTCTCGAGGCAGTACAAAGAAGGTTCACTCGGTTAATCCCGGGGATGAGGGGGTGGACATATGAGGAGAGGTTGAGTAGATTGGGACTCTACTCATTGGAGTTCAGAAGAATGAGAGGCGATCTTATTGAAACATATAAGATTGTGAAGGGGCTTGATTGGGTGGATGTGGTAAGGATGTTCCCAAGGATGGGTGAAACTAGAACTAGGGGGCATAATCTTAGAATGAGGGGCTGCTCTTTCAAAACTGAGATGAGGAGAAACTTCTTCACTCAGAGGGTAGTAGGTCTGTGGAATTTGCTGCCCCAGGAAGCTGTGGAAGCTACATCATTAAATAAATTTAAAACAGAAATAGACAGTTTCCTAGAAGTAAAGGGAATTAGGGGTTACGGGGAGAGGGCAGGAAATTGGACATGAGGCTGAGTTCGGATCGGTCAGGGCCCTGTGGGTGGCGGAGCGGGCCCAGGGGCTGAGTGGCCGGGTCCTGCTCCTACTTCTTGTGTTCTTTAGATTTGAGGTTAGGATCAGATCAGCCATGATCTTATTGAATGGCGGAGCAGGCTCGAGGGGCCGATTGGCCTACTCCTGCTCCTATTTCTTATGTTCTTATGTGCATCAAGGCCTTACACATGCAGAATGTTGACTTTGTCACCTAATAACTGCAACAGTCTATCATGCTATGAAAGCATTCTTCTTTTGAATGTAGGGCTACGAAGCTCTGAGCCCACAGTTTGTGCTGCTGGAGGAGGCTCTCTTCTCCTCCAATGAGGGGCCGCCTCTTCCTGAACTCTGGTGCTCAGTGATTTCCACCCCAGTGCTCCCCTCATACTCTCTAACTATACTCAAGAGGGCAAATGCATAGTTAGCTTAATGTATATTTAAGGGTTTGTATAATCAATTTCATCTGGATAGAAAAATCTTCAAAGTTGACATTTTCTGTAACATTGACAGGGACAGAGAAGGAAATAAAGAGAACAACAAATGCTCTGTTAACTATCCACTTCACCATCTCTCTCAAGTCCTGTTGCTACAGCTCTATTGCCCTTTCCTCAAATAGGGTAACTTCCTGTATTGTCGCAGGTCCTCTTCCAAAAGCCCTGCCTCCTGTTAAAGGCTGTCTTTTGCAGAGACATCCGAGACTTTCATAACTGACTGCAATATCATTACCCCTTACAATATTAGCAGTGCCTTTATCCTTTGTATTAAAAAGGAGTTGCAGTGATTGTGAAGGCGGTGCTGCTTTACTGTTCTTTTATATCGTAAATACTTGCAGGTACTTGTGTGGAGTGTCTGTGGCTTGTGACCAGGGAGTGAATGCTAAATTGACATGAGACTGTACCATGCTTACGTTATGTTATCAGATGTCAGCTTGATTCAATTACAGCACTCTTGCTTCTGAATCAGAAGGTCATGGACTTAATCTTTGCTGCAGGACTTGAGCACATAATCTAGTCTGACACTTCTGCGCAGTACTGAGGGAGTGCTGCCTTGTCATAGGTGCTGTCTTTCAGATAAGACGTTAAACTGAGGCCCCATCCACCCTGTTCAGGCGAACATAAAATATCCCATGCCACTATTTAAAGAAGATCAGGGAGACATTTATCCCTCAATCAACACCAAAACAGATTAACTCATTTATCTCACTGCAATATTGATAAGGGACACTATTACAGCATTAGAAAGAGGGGATATCAGTAAGGGCAAGCACTAAGAATGCAGTAGAAACGCTATGGGTACAACTGAGGAATAGAAAAGGATGGACGACTTTGGTGGGAGTTGTTAATAGACTTCCAGATAGCAGTGATAAAGTAGCGGGATACATAAACACAGAGATCAGAAAAGCTTGTTGCAAAAACAGAGTAGTTATAATGGGAGACTTTAAATTTCACATAGATTGGGAGAAGCAGAACTGCTCGAATCCCAATGGCAGTGAATTTCTTGAGTGTATTCGGGACAGTTTTTTGGAACAATATGTTCTTGAACCAAGAAGAGAACAGGCCATCTTAGATTTAAAAATGAATAATGAGTCTGAACTAGTCAATAATCTAATGGTAAAGGAACACCTAGATAGAATTCAATATTAGGTTTGAGAGGGAGAAGGGTGAGTCATGAACCAAGGCCACGAATTTAATAGATCTCAGAGGGCGGGTTTGGAGGCAGATCGGTAGGGAAAGTCGGAAAAATTGACGGCAGGCTGCGAACCCGCCTCCACGCGACTTTGGCAAGTGTTGGGTCAGTGGTTCCCGAACTGACCCGACACCAAACGGTGGGAGAGGCACTTAAGGCAATTAACAGCTTGTTAACTGCCAGGATAATCTTATTTTAACTGCCTGATCGGATTTTGCAGCTTTTTCTGCATGCTGCCCGCCTTCAGAAAAACATGCCAGCTGAATCGAGCCGGGTTGAGTGAGGACCTGAATTGTTGCCAGCTGCTCGATCAGCTTAAAAGCGGTCCTGCAATCTCTCATAGTTTCAGATGCCACAACTTAGTGCTTTGAGGTTTGGGACACTTTTTGCAGCTCTACTAATCTGGTGTGTGTTCACGCTGAAATCCATCTGCAGTGTGACCTCCTTGGAATACCCGCTGGCCACTTTGTCTGAGCGCAAACAACCTTCATTCCTCGACTGAGATATATACCATCGGTATGAGAACCATTTATATCCTCTCATCCTGGTTGTCAGAGCAGCCGCGGCAGCAGCGCAACCAGGCACAGCAGTAGCACCAACAACAGGAGCGCCAACCTTCTCCTCAGCCACCTGATGATGCACAGCGCAGAGAGCGTCAGCGCAGGCCTGCACCTCGCCGCACGAGATACCCCCAACACAGGGTTTACAGGCAGAGGATGAGCTTCCTCAACATGAGTGAGCAGCAGTGCCAAAGGAGGCGGAGACTTTCGCAAGGCGTAGTCGCTGACATCTGCCTAATGTTGCACCAACATCTGGAGCCCAGAGGAGCTTGCCAGTGGCTGTCAAAGTCACCACCGCACTCAACTTCTTTGCTTTGGGCTCCTTCCAGGGATCAGCTGCACACATCAACTGCATCTCCCAGTCGGCTGCACACGCCTGCATCACGCAGGCTACCGATGCCCTCTTTGCAAAGGCGCACAATTACATCCACTTCTCCACGGATGGCCCAAGTGTGACTGCGCATGCGGTTGGCTTTGCAAATATGGCAGGCTTCCCAAGGGTGCAGGGCATCATAGACTGCACACATGTGGCCATTAGGGCACCCCATCACAACCCAGCTGTATTTGTCAACCGCAAGGGATTCCACTCCCTTAACGTGCAGCTGGTGTGTAACTACAGGAAGATCATCATGCATGTTCGCACAAAGTACCCTGGCAGTTGCCATGACTCCTTCATCCTGTGGCAGTCTACTGTGCCTCAGCTCTTCAATCTGACAACGCAACTTTCCGGATGGCTACATGGCGACAAGGGCTATCCCCTGAAAAAGTGGCTCATGACACTGATGAGGAGGCCATCAAATGAAGCTGAGGAGCGGTACAATGTGAGCTACATTTCCACCAGAAGCATCATAGAGCAAACCATCGGCTTGCTCAAAATGCGATTCCGATGCCTCGACAGATCTGGTGGAGCCCTGCAGTATGCACCAGCCAGGGTGTCCAGAATCATCGTCGTCTGCTGTGCCCTGCACAACATCGCACAGCAGCGTGGCTTGGCACTGCCTGAGGAACAAGTGGCTCAGCGCAGAGCCTCCTCGGAAGAAGAGGAGGACGAGGAGGAGGAGGAGAAGGAGGAAGAGGACGAGGAGGAGGCTGAGGAGGAGGACGAGGAGGAGGAGGCACGCCTTGTGGGGCCGGATGTGGCCAATGCAGCAGTACTCGACCACATTGCTGGCCATCACGCAAGGGATGCACTCATCCATGCCAGATTCGCGTAAGCTTACGCTACAACCACAGGTGGCTGGCATATGGCTATGAATGTGTGGACGACCTTCTTAACATGCCATACATCATCTCTCCAATAAACGGTGCTTTCCTATCACTCTCAGCACCATCATTACAAATACAAGTCATCCTGAGCCCTCAATGTGCAACTTCCATTTCTCAGAACACATAGGCCAGAACTTCAACTCTTTGCCATCACTTTTGTTTAATCACATCACAAAAGGATGACAATTGATATTTTACAACAGAACAAAACACCCAAGTGACTACCCTTGTGACTATTTATGTGTTAACTTCCTTTTACGCATGCTTCTACGTGGTGCTTCCCCTATGGCTTCAGCAGATGTAGAGGCACATTGCTCACTTTGATGCTGCTCCTGCTTAGGCGCCTTTGGCGGGCATCCTCTGGGTTTGGGAGCATGGGAGGGCTCCTCCAGAGTCTGCTCTTCCTGCGGCTACGCAGGGGCTGTACGGCCATCTGAGTTGTGTAATTAAACAACTGTGAGGGAAGTGAGAGAGTATAAAACTAAAAGGAAGGGCTTATACGAAGACAAAGAACAGTAGCTATCCTGCAGAATGAGAGAGATATAAAGAACAGCAAAGGGATACAAAGAAAGTGGCAAGAGCTGCAAAAAGGAATACGAGAAAAAACTTGTGAGGGATATCAAGGTCAACACTAATGCTTTTACAAATATATTAAGAGAAAGAGGGTGGCTAAGAGTAATATGAGCCCCTTAATGACATACGCAGGTGATATTGTAATTGGAAATCAGGAAATGGCAGACTTACTAAATAGTTACTTTGTATCGGTCTTCACAGTAATAGCCTCAAAGCCTCCTTGAAAAAGTGCAACATCCCCACTGACACCTGGCCCAAGACTGCACAAAGTGGAGGAGAAGCATCCGGGAAGGCGCCGAACACCTCGAGTCTCTTCGCCAGGAGCAAGCGGAAGCCAAGCGCAAGCAGCGCAAGGAGCGCACGTCAACCCAAGCACCCCACCCACCTGCCCCTTCAACCACCGTCTGCCCCACTAAGAAGAAGAAGAAGAGGATGAGGATAAAATACCACAAGGAAAAATAAAAAATAAATCAAGAGGAGGAACTAACTAGATTCAATATCAGTGATGGAGAAACTAATGTTATTAAAGATAGACAGATCTCCAGGACTCAATGGTTTCCACCCCAGGGAATTAAAAGAATTAGGTGAGGAAATTGCTTATGTGTTAGTCATGATTTTGCCCAAACTCTCTCGATTCAGGAATTTTCCTCTTGGATTGGAAAATTGCCAATATCACTTCACTATTTAAAAAGGGTAAGAGGGATAAACTAGGAAATTATGCACCGATTAGTCTAACATCAGTTGTGGGGAAGTTACTAGAATCTGTTATTAGAATCAGAATGACTGAGCATTTGGACAACTATGATCAGAGAAAGCCAGCATGGATTTGTAAAGGGTAAGTCACATTTAATGAATCTAGTTGAATTTTTTGAGGAGGTAACTAGCGTGGTAGATAAACTAGTGTCTATGGACGTTATTTATATGGACTTCCAGAAAGCATTTGACAAGGTTCCACATAAGTTACTGTTAACAAGAGCATGGAATTGAAGACAACCTTTTGGCTTGGATAGGGAATTGGTTCGGAGATAGGAGACAGAGTGTAGGGATAATGGGTATGTACACAAATTGGCAGGATGTGACTAGTGGTGTCCCCTAGGGATCTGTACAGAGGACACAGCTTTTCACTATATTTGTAAATGACTTGGATGCAGGAATAGAGAGCTGTATATCTAAGTTTGCTGATGACACTAAGTTAGGTGACACAGTAAGCAGTGCAGATGGGAGCAAAAAATTGCAAAGGGACATTGATAGATTAAGTGATTGGGCAAAACTGTGGCAGATGGAGTTCAATATGTGTGGTCATCCACTTTGGATCTAAGAAAGATAGATCAGAGTATTTTCTAAATAGCGAGAAGATAGGAACTGTGGATGAACAGAGAGATTTAGAGGTCCAAGTACAGAAATCATTAAAAGCTAGTGGATAGGTGCAAAAAATAATTAAAAAGCCTAATGGAATGTTGGCCTTTATTTCAAGGGGGCTGGAATACAAAGTGGTAGAAGTCATGTTACAGCTGTACAGAGCTCTGGTTAGACCCCATCTGGAGTACTACATTCAGTTCTGGGCGCCTCACCTCAGGGAGGATATATTGTCCTTGGAGGGGGTGCAGCGCAGATTCATCAGAATGATACTGGAGCTAAAAGGGTTAAGTTATGAGGACAGATTGCAGAGACTAGGATTGTATTCCCTTGAATAAAAATTAAGGAGTGATCTAATTGAAGTGTTTAAGATGTTTAAAGGATTTGATCGGGTAGATAGAGAGAAACTACTTTCTCTGGTGGGAGAGTCCAGAAAAAGAGGGCATAATCTTAAATTTAAAGCTAGGACTTTCAGGGATGATGTCAGAAAGTACTTCTCCACACAAAAGTTACTGGAAATCTGGAACTCTCTCCTCCAAAAAGCTGTTGAAGCTAGGTCAATTGAAAATTTCAAAACTGAGATTGATAGATTTTTGTTCGGCAAGGGTATTAAGGGTTATGGAACCAAGGCAGGTAGATGGAGTTAAGATACAGATTAGCCATGATCTAATTGAATGACAGAACAGGCTTGAAGGACTGAATGGCCTACTCATGTTCCTATATTGTTTATGGGACCTTTTTGTGCACAAATTATCTGCCACATTTATAGGAACAGGTGTAGTCCCTCGAGCTTCTTCCACCATTCAATTAGATTGTGACTGATTTGTACCTCAACTGCATTTGCCCCAATATTTCCGGGGATGCAAGGAGGATGCTGGGGAGCACAGTAGTGTGTGGAAAACCCAGCAAGACCGGGGACGTGGAAGACCTTGTGGTAATGACAGGGCCTCACTTAAGTAACATGCTGCAGTCTCCTGCCCGACAGGTGGCCAGACTGACTGCTTGCCTGGTGGGCGGAAGTGCAAAAAAGCAGCACGAACCCACAGCTGGGGGCCCATGGGGACTGTCCCTGGCAGTTAGTGGGGGTGGGGAAGTTTGGGGCCGCGATCGGGAGGGGGGGCGGGAAGTGACTGAGAGATTGGGCTTGCGATCGGGCGGGGGAGGGGGGTAGAGTAGCACTCTTGTCGCACAAGAAAACCTGAAAAATACATTTCAAATTTACCTTCTGGGCCTCTTCTGGTCCAGGATCCGGCTCCGGGCAGGTTTTGCCTGATGGGGAAGCTGACACTCCCCCGTCACTCAGGCCTGAGGTTGATATTGTAGATCAGGACCTGATGACATCATCAGACCCGATCTGCATATTTAAAACAACACCCTGCTTCCTTCCTGCAGGTGTCCTGTTCGTTTGCTCAAAGGAACAGGTTAATATGGGGACACAATGGGAAGGAAGCGGGATTGAAAGGAGTAAGTGACTCTCGTTATTTTAATTGCCCCCTGCTCAGTTTCCGCCAGGTGGGAGCAGTTAAAATCGGGGCCATAACGTCTTCCACTTTATATTCTAGCCCCCTTGAGATAATGGACAACATTCCATTAGCCTTTTTGATTACTTTTTGCACCTATAAATATATGCACATACTATATATATTTCCATAAGCATCAGGGAAATCGGGCCGAAGGTGTTGCTGAAAGTGTGCCTTTATGAAAAGTCTTTTAAACCTAGGACTTTTATTGCCTTATATATTTACTTCATGCTTTAGAACTAGTACATTGTACAGTACTTTGAAAATGTACTATCAGCATCTAATGATGGAATTTCGGGCTGCAACTATTACATTCGGAATTGTTTTGTTTCTGTTTATTTTTTGTTACCTATTGTCTGGCTCAAAGTCAGGAAGCTTTTTTTTCCACGGTTTCCCTTGGGCTTACCTATCTTTAGAACTAATGCCTCAAGGAGGATACAACATCAATTTTCTTTTGGAGTAGGACTGAAAAAAACAAGTGGGAGGGGTTAGTCTTATTGAAACAAATATTGGTGCTTGACCTTGTAATGCTTCTTGGAAGCCTAATGATGTAGGAGTCAGAAGGATACCAGCGTATTAAATGTAATTCGTTTGAAATATATATCATTTTTACTTCAACATCACCAACAACCGCCACCATCAGGACCACCACCGTCGCTACCATAACAAGCCAGCACAGAACACAGTTAAAACCTGCTCGAACTGTCTCGGACGTACGGCTTCTATGTCAATGGGGCGTAACTCAACAATCCTCCCCCAGTCTCTTTGGCCAATGAGGGATTTTATGAAGCAGGTTCCAGACGAGTTGACAGGGAGATCACGCAGATTTTTTCTTCACGACTGTTCGACGAGATGCGTGTAAAGCTCAGAGGATCCCGCGTCATTGTTACCCAGGAATGAATGACCGGAAGCCATCAGGGTGTTAAAGAAGAGACTGGCATGAAATGCAACCTTCGACTAAATGTAATTGACAATACATCTTTGCTAAAGACGGCAGATTTGCAAATTAAATAGGCACATAGAAAATTCTAAACAGATTGCAGACCAGAAGCAAATCTGCGACAGTAAATTCTGTGAAGAAACACACTGGGAAGTATGGTGAGTCCGTTGAAGGGGATGATTGGGCGGGGAAGACCAGACATTTGTTAAAGGAAATATGATTTTCTTTAAAGGAAATATGATTTTCTTTTATTGTATAAGATTAGAGCTAGGACGTTCAGGGTATGTGTGGTTATTACGATTGAGGCTATTCAGCATTAGAATTGTACGAATTAGGAAGGAAATAATAAAACAAGTAATATATCACCAATACCTGTAATATACGATGTAATTAAAGCAGAAATGCGTATAATTCGGCAATAAAACAATCAGTACATTAATCAGTGCTATATGGAATTGGGTGTTGTTTTCCCCCCTTGAATGAGTCTTTTCGAGAATGATTTGTATATGAGTTCGGAATATCGTTGATTCCCCTGTGGACAGTCTAAGTAACAGCAATCGTGGAAATTCAACTTGTAGCTATTTTGCAGAAACCAGAAAAATGTATAGTTAAGTAAGAAAAACAACACGACAAGATTAATTCCTAACCTCATGAGTTTTTATAGCTGATAAAAATTAAAATTTGTTAATTTTCTGTTGCACTTTGAATGCAGCTTACTGGGGTTCCTCAGTATGACAGCATATACATTCTAAAGTGGTTTGCATTTTAAAACGAATTAAATAATTGATGGAATGATTGGCCTGCATGTTATTTACACAAGATCAAAAGTATTTTCTATATTCTCTCAGTATTTTCCTTTTGGAAGACAGACAATAATTGGATTAAAATAGACATATAGAATCGCAATGTGTGACAATAACGAGTGCCGTAGTATAAGAAAAGAATTGGTGAAAATACAGAGGCAAAAATTAGAACATTTTTGTAGGTTTGGTAGTTAATATCAATATTCGGATGCAATAAGTAGGCTTTATATGGTTTATTTTTTAAATAATACATTTTAGTCTTAAAGAAACATTGTTATTTTGTTTTTGCAAACTTGAACAACTTTTCAGCATATCAGTGCGAAACAGAAATGTATCTAGTTTTAAACAAGGTAAATAAATATCTATAAGTTAACTGTTAACGTAACAATACACAGAATAATCATAATGGATCATATTGAAAATTAAATCGTACAATAAGTAAATAGAATTGGAGTCAAATTTAATAAATAAAACTTGTGTAGATTCAACAGTTGTATAAATAGGGGATAGATATTTACTAATGATAGTATGGTATTTGGTGATGGAATATGCAGAATAATATTATAAGTAAAAATCTAACAATCCAAATAGTTTAGGTTATCAACCAGTGGCATCACTCATTCTATACACATAATGCATTTGAATCATTTTATTACCAAATTTATGCACCTGAATTTTTCCCTGTATACTGATACACGAAAATAAATCTGCTTTGAAGTTACGAGGGACCAAGACTTGCCTGTGTGACTTAAGGAGGGTGGGTGGGTGGTAGGCTGGTGAGTCGAAGCTGGATGGAGCTGGGCGGAGATATTGCAGGGAGACGCACTGGCTGTGCGATTGAAATGGGGATGCCATCAAACATGGCGACAGCTGCAGCTTGCTCCCCCCTTTCCTGAACAGCCACCGCTGACCGACGCCTTGTTCGACATGCGTTGCTTCACAAACTGTAAGAAAAAAAAACCCAACTATTTTTTATGCAATTGAGTTGAATATTCATAAAGGACATAATCCTGTCGCCGGCCCGTGCTGATCGTGCCGCAGACTAATCAATATTTTGCTCTGAATTCCGGCGACCATCGTGTCTCTCTGTACCTTTGCGAGGCGGACGCTTCGTCGTAGGGCGTTTGTAAACATCTTTTCCACCAGTGTGATGAACCAGGGTGGCAACTTTCAGTCATTTTTGTTTGTTTAAGCAATGATGATACACTGCTGATTTCAGATGGCCGCTCGGATAGTCTGAATGAGCTGCCACCGTTGGTACATTTTGTCCACCATTTGGATGATAATGTTGCTGAAATATTACAATAATTGTCAGGGATGGCACGCGTTTGATATAAGGTTCTCGAGGTTGTGAAACAGCGCCCTGTTTTTTTCAGCGACATTGTCAAATTCAGTTGTCTCAAATATGGAAGATGTTTCCCCTCAGTCTGTAGGTAATGGTTGAATTTTATTGCTGCTGTTCGCCATAGCTGTTATGGTTGTCGGGGTGTGGTGTTGTGCATTTTCAGTAAAATACTAACATTTCCTTCGTGTTGCGTGATTTTTGAGTCAATATTAAAATTCTGCAGACCTGGTTCATGATTTCGGCAGATGAGCACGAACCATTCATAAAGCGTGGAAGTAATTTTGGGTGTTTATCCAAGTCGGCTGAGTCAGGGACCAGGGCAAATAGAGTAGGACGAGAGAAAAAAATGTTATGTGAAGGAGTTTATAAGGTACAGCAAACAGATCAAACCTCGGTGGGTCTAAGTGTATTTGTATGTTGTGAACGGTTGCGGATTTATAATAGGCATGTCGAATGTATGTATTATATCCCTCAAACGCAATTTCTTCTATCTTACACGTCTCCTTGCGAAACTAGTAATAAAAGTGCATTTTTTTTATCAAGGCAAAGTGTTCCATACAGTAATGTAAATGTATAAAGTTGGAATCAAGCAACCGTGCCTTTCTCATTTTAGGAAATTCTCAGCTAGGATAATGTGCCTTCCAACACTGGGGGTGGTAGATAGTGTTTGATCCTACCGTCTTTTTCTATTAAGCGAGCATATTAAGATCATTATTTAATGTTGAAATCATTACATTTTATATGCTATCGTCATCCACGATGAGAGAGGCAGAGAGAAAATTCTAGCACAGCCAGCTCTCAGTAACACGCATGGGCAGGCTTCAAGCAAAACAATGTTACATTTGTGTCTCTTTTTGTGTGGAAAAAATGACCGTGCTGTTGTTTTGGATCAACAGGCCACAAATGGGAATATTCATTTGTTAAGGTTCTTAGTAAATCTGAGGTAGGAAAACAATGATTGTAGGATTATTGTTTGAATGTCATCAGATATTTATAAAGCCACAACCTTACCGAAGGTCCATTGAATAATTCAACAGATAATTGCACTTTTTTTGTTCCTTAGGGGTAGGTCATGATTATTTTTTTACAACTGTACACGTTTTTGTTAAAAAAAAATAAACAAGTTGTTTTCCTGCAAACAATATTTAAATATAAAGGGGTAGAGTTTCTGTTATTTTGTGCTAGGTTTATTAGCGCAATCCGAGTTAAATTGGCCGAACCAGCGCAAAAGTATGGGGAATTTTAAACGTAAGTTCCATCAAGTGTAAATCGATTTTCCACGATTTTTAATGCTGGTTTAAAAATCATTTTGGCCAAAGTCGGCCTCGCCCACAAAGCTGGCTACGTCCCCCAGATCGTAATAATGAGGATGGCGAGTTTCCGCTGATTGCGCCCGTTTGTAACCGTTCGAGGAGGCTCTTCAAATGGAGCTGGTTTTCTTTGGCGCACAGGCACTATTAGGCATGTTTTAAAAGCTTTTACATTAAAAAAGTATTTAATTTACTAAGAAACTGACTAGTGTACACCGATGAAACTAATAAATGGTTCAGTATAGTTTTTTTTAAGTCATTTCCAATGATTTAAAATCAGGTTACTCACAGGTGGAAGACTAGACACTCTTATTAAAAATGCTTATTTTTTGTGATAAACCCATTATCAGTTGTATTAATAAAACTATACCAGGTTACCACTCTTAAATATATCAATGAATTTTTTTTAATGCAAAGAAAAATAAACGATTATGTTCTATTACACTGACCGATTGCGCTGGTTCATGGAAGATTTTTCGTTTGTGATTATGCAAATTAATTTTAGCGGAAACTTGAACTGAATTTCCAGATTGCACCCAAAGCGGAAACTTACCCCCAAGATGCCTAGTGAAAACCAACAGTGTTTACCAGGTAATAAGTCAGTTAGTGACATTGGACTTCATGGCAAACAAGTCCAATGAGCGATTGGAGGTGTGGTGTTAAGCAAGGTGCATTTTCTTAGTAAATTAGCACTGCTCACTGCTTATTTTTTATATTAAAGTTTGTGTCCTTTTGAATTTCTATGTATATTTTTCATTTGGGAAGCAAATTACTTGTCCTAGTTCCGGCAAGAATACATTGTGCAGAAGGAGGTGGGGTGTGCAGTAAGAGAGGCCAGATGTTGATGAAACTCTCATGCAATGCTGCATCTGCCATAGTGTTCAAGGGAGGGTGGAGACTGATAGAGAAAGTCAGGCCAATAAAGCAAAAAGGGTCATAGAGAGGGACAGGGTGGGATGGAGAGGGCAAAGAAGGATGGAGGAGAGACCTGAGTAGTGGTCTCATTAAATATGGCCTGCAGAATAACATGAAACTTTTGTACCAGGATAATTAAAATACTCCTGAAAGATTGCATTTCTCAGATATAATGTTGCAGCATAAAAAAGTCAACAAGCTGGTGCAGTAAATTTGTTCAGTATAGGCTAAATATTCTTACATTATGTAAACATTTGAAGATATATTCTATGAAATTATCTGATCTTTTATGATCTAAAATGACAACCTTAGTCACTTCAACAACATATTTAAATTAAATATAATATATGCACACTTTAGAATTCATCTTACATAAGACATTCATGGACTTCTTACAGGTGTGTACACATTTTTGTTACTAACTGTAACACGTGGTATCAGAACCAATGTACTTCCTCTTTAAAATGAATTACTGGAATTGTTGAATCAGTTTGAAAATCTGAAGATTCTTCACATTAGGCCTTAATAGATTTCCTGTTTCATTTGACGACTATGTATAATCAAGTTACTTATGTGTATAATCCAAAAATGGAAGAACACTTTCCGATAAGATAGAAATCCAATACAATTGCGTGAAATTATAACCAATGCTGACTAAACTTATCTTAAGTTCAAAAAAAGCATGATGTTCACCAAGGATATGGGTACTGTGGTGTGCTTGGGCTTAAAACTGGAATGGGCAGATAATCATCACGTACTAAGTTGACAAATATAAAATAATTTGAAAATTGCTAAATACATGTCGTGAAAATATACATAGGATTTTCATTTATAATAAAAGTAAAATCACTGCCAAGCTCCCTGGAGCTTATGGAGAATGCCTAAACATAGGATCCATACTGATTTTATGTTTCACAGTCTACTTGAATAATTCATCAACACATTTTATGCACATTTTTTGTGTGCTTTCAAGTGAACTAAGGATGCTATGCAGAAACATATCTATTCCAATCATAGAGCAAATACCTGGTGTCAAAGTAAAATGTATATGATCATGACACCTCACGATGAAGGGCATCCCTAATTACATTTTTGGAATGCTGGTATTCAGCTTCAAGGATGCAAATTGATTTCTAATTTATGCATACTTACAATTTTTGTAGGGATGGTGCATGAGGTTGTGTATGTGTGCACACATGGAGCCATAATTTTAATTAAATAATTTGTCAAATATTAAAAGACTGAACCAGTGTTCAGAAAAGTATTTCTGTGATGAACTACAATTCTATTTTATTTTATGAAGAACTTAAAGTGCATGTAAGACTGTTAATGAAATAATATGTAAACTGACCATGAACATGCATTTATTACATGCATTATAAATCTGGACCTAATTTAGCATTTCAGTCATTCTTCCTTTAACAGTCATACAAAGTTAATCATAGTGTGCTCACATGCTGTCATTCAGGTTACAGGTTTTGGAATCTGTCCATTAGGTAGTACAGCAATATGAAAGAAGGAAATGCTTAACTAATAGGAAATCGAAAAGTAGCTAACAAAAGGTTGAATAGTTGGAGAAATGTTTTAGTTGCTGGGCAAGAAATATTTTTATAATTATAAGTGTGTTACGTTGAAAAAATAATTTTTGACTGAGAAATCCTAACTGAGAAGTAAGTTGTGTTACTTATTGTGTTTATGATGTAAACTGTAGAGCAATTTGGTAGCAATTTCAGTTTCTTTCTGTCCTATAAAATACTAAAAGTGGATGGTTCTCTATCTTTCCTAGCTGAAGTATTTCTTTCAATAAAACATACTTGGGTTAAAAAAAGGAAAAGTATCTAGATTAAATTAATCTTCAGTTGCCTGGTAAAAAAAAGGTCCAAAAGGAAATGTCCCTTGATTTTCTAAATTATCTAGGGTATTTATCTGGCTTGGGGAATGCCAAAATATGAATATATAACTCTACACTTAAGAAGGTGGAACGTCTATGTTTTAAGGAAATAAGGTCTTACAAAAGTATTTGCGGTCCTATTGGATTCAATGTCTTTACTGTAAATGTATTTTTATTCTACTTAGTTCATTGCCTAGTAAAATACATGTTCCGAATATGTTTGCATAACTGCGCAAAATGTATAAATTATTAATTAAGTGGCTTCCAGTTAAACATTCAGGAAGTAATATCTAGTGTAGACTGTTGCAGTCCAGAGCTGCCAAGAGGTGCATCAGTTTCAGCATAAACAAATTAAATTGACCATATGCTACTGTTTTCGTGAATATACATGTCTCACACGGTAGGCTTAATGCATTAGGATATTGTCTTTTTAAAAATTTGTTCTCAGGATATGGGTGATGCTGGCAAGAATGCATTTATTGCCCATCCCTAGGTTCCTGGAGAAGGTGGAAGGGGGCCTTTTCCTTGAACTGCTGCAGTCCTTTTGCTAATGGTGCTCCCATGATGGTGGTAGGTCAGGAATTCCAGAATATTGACCCAGCGATGATGAATGAATGGCGATATATGTCCAAGTCAGGATGATATCTGACTATTTTTAAAGAGCTAAATTATGCAAGAATGATTGTTTTCTTTAAAAATATGGTTATGAATTTTTATATCTGTAAAAGTGATAGAAATCTGCATTAAGGAATGCAACTTTTCCCCCCCACTGTTTGCACCTGGTATCAGTATCAAGCACTCCTAGATTAGATACAGCATGGGTCAAATTCAGGGTAGGTACGCTGTTTCAACAATGTAATCCCGCCCACAGAGGTGCACCCCTATGGCTTTCTGAGTGCCAATTAGTGCCAAATTATGGGCAATTCAGTGATGTGAATTTATGTCCATCCAGAACTGGATTAAAACTGCCTAACTAATTTCACTTGGGACACCCATGAAGATCTGTTCCATTAGTCTGGAATAGTTTCACACCCAGGGACAAAAAAATGAAAAAAGACAAAGTTGTAACCGACTCAGCATCCCAGTTTCTGAGAATGATTGTTGGATGAAGTTTAGCAGTAATCGTGTAACTTTTATTCTATAATGTATATCAATCATCCAGTCTTGATGCCTCACAGTTATTTTAGGAGCCATTTAATAGGTTCACAGGTCATTTATTACAGTTGTAATGAACAGTATAAAAACCTTGGAGAGTATCTAGTTATAACCATGCTGCTCTTCACAACTGCAATTATGAAAATTCAGTAGAGAAAGTTCACAGTGGAAGAGACTTTTTTGGCAAGGATATTTGTGAAGTAGAATTCATGAGAACATTGTAACTTTGTTTTCATTTCCATTCTCAGCATTTCTGATTTGTTGTAAGTAGTGATCCAATGAACAGTAATCAGAAACAGCTGTGACCATTTCAAAAATTATGTTAATTAGTAATGAAATACACAATTTGCATACCACTGCTTATAAGGTTAATTAATTCAAAAGTATAACTACATATTTAAATCACAGGACTACTTTCTGTATATGGCATAATTGGCGTATGAAGATTTTTTTCTGAAAATGTACTTTTAAATAGCATGTTCACTCAAATAATTTCCAACATAGATGGTTGACAGTGCATTCTTCCACTCTCTTAATTACAGATTATATTTTATATCTTATCAAGATGGCAGCAATTGAGTAAAAAAATAAAAGTTGCCCATTTAGAAAAGAAAGTTATGAATGTGGAATCTAGACCAACAAGTATAAGATGAGAAAGAAGTTCAATGATAAATGTTCTGGTATGAAGTGAAATGTGAAAACTAATTTTTAAACATTAGATGTGATCCATTGAGACCAAATACATTACAAAATAATCATATAAAATATGGATAAAAGTACCATCTAAAGAAATCACCAATTTTAAAAAGAACTATAAGAGCAGGCAAACAAGATTGATAGGAACGATAGCAAAATACTGCAGATGCTGGAAATCCGAAATAACAACAGAAAACGCTGGAAAAACTCAGCAGGCCAGGCAGCATCCGTGGAGAGAGAAAGAGAGTTGACGTTTCAGGTCGATGACCTTTCATCAGAACTGATAGGAAATTGTTTCCTGTTGCATTTTCATCCTGCCTCCATCAGCTTCTGATGTACAGTCCTTTGAAAATTTGCCATTCAGACAGAAGATATTAGTTGAAGTTTGTCTTGTGGTGAAAGGTCATTTAAGTGCTAATTATTGATAAGCTTGTGAACGAGAGCTAGAGGCATTGCTCACAAAGAAGACTTCAATCTATCAGTAACATAACTCACTTAAGCAGAATTGACATACCTATGATTTTCCTAGGACACAGAAAGACATATAAAAGTTAGATAACACAATAACATAACGTGAAATCCATAAAATCATCTCTTTATGTTAGTATATTAAACTGACAAAAATAAAAACTAGTCAGAACATAAAAATAAATATAAACTTCAATCACCATTATATATTGTTTACATATGCTATAAGTGCTTGTCATTCTAGTTACAGCAGTTTTAGGTGATGCAGTATAAAATGGATTTAATAGGAAGGAAGAAGTAATAAACACTTTCTACCTCTAATGTTGATGTAACTTTCAGCTCAAAATACCTCTTAATTATTGACATCCATGGCTTGTTAATATTTCTTGTGTCATTCTTGGGATATGGGCATCATTGGCAAGGCTGGTACTTAGTTCCCATCTCTAGTTGCCCTTGAGAAGGTGGTGGTGGGCCTTCTTCTTGAACCGCTGCAATTCGTGTGGCTAAGGTGCTACCACAATGCTGTTAGGCAGGGAGTTGCAGGATTTTGACACAGCAACAGTGAAGGAACAGCGATATATGTCCATGTCAGGATGGTGTGTGACTTGGAGGTGATGGTGTTCCCATGCAGCTGATGCCCTTGTCCTTCTAGATCAGGGGTAACAAACATACAGCCCATGGGCCGGTTCCAGCCCATGGTTCAGTTTCATCTGGCCCGTGTGTGCTGTGCTAAAGGTTGTCGTGCATCCTGAAATGGGATACATATCTCCCGGGTATTGCTTCTCACAGCCTGGGAGAACTGCACATTTTAAACCGCAGCATCGGCCCCCGCTCCGTGACGTCAATCCTTCCCTCCCATGGAGTGACTGGAAATGGGACCAGCTGGTGGAGAGAAGAGAGAGATGAAGTAGGTTGGGCTGCAAGAACGCTAGAGACCCAGGAGATTGCGGGGCTGGGTGATGTGGTGTGGTCGGGAGATTAAAATCAGGACTCGGGGGTCAGGAGACAGAGATGGAGGTGGGGGGATGGGTGTCAGGAGACAGAGATCGGGACTGGAGGGGGTAAGGAAACAGATTGAAACTGAGGGAGTCGGGAGCCAGAGATTGGGATGGGGGATCAGGAGACCGAGATTGGGATGTGGGGGGTAGTGTCAGGAGACGGAGATTGGGACGGGGAGTCAGGATACAGAGATTGGGATGGTGGTCAGGAAACTGAGATGGATGGGGAGTCTGGAGATTGGGACATTGCGGGGTGCAGGTTAAGAGATTGGGACGGTGGGGTTGGGACATTGGGACTTGGGGTGGTGGGGAGATTGGGGCTTGAGAGAGAGGGGAACTGGGGGTCGGGGGATTGTGGCTTGGGTGGGGAGGGATGAGAGAGAAATGGGGTGGGGTGGGCATGGGGCCCAACGTTTTCTGCAGAGCCGGGAGCAGCAGCAGCAACATGGTGAGTGGTAGCAGTGCCAAGAGAGGAGCAGCCAGTAAAGGGGTGAGTGAAACCTGGGGACCTTACTGTGGGTAAATAAAGTAAGATTATTTCCATTGTTGGGCGAATGGGAAACAAGGTTACGGAGACTGAGGATTCTCATTGTGCTCATGGAGCATCACAATCTCCAATACATGGACGAGTGAAATGCAGGACAGCCAAGTACGGGCTGGTAGCGACCCACCGTAATGCTGTGGAGATGGGAGGAGCACTCCTGCTCCGCCACGTTCCACAGAAGGGGAAGTAAAAAAAAAATTGTTGCCAACCATTTCATCAGCGGTCCCTTTAAGGACCGCTATTTAGGCTGCTGTAGAACTGAAAAAACTAGTCAGAGCTTGCATGGCGCACGCTCCACCTAGCTTTTCACACATTCTGCCAAAGGGTGCTGAAACAGACGCAGGACCCTTTGTATATTTAAATTAATCCATTCATTAAATTAATCCATTCATGAGTAATACCACTGTTGTGCCTATTGCATACATAATTGAAATTGCCACTGAAGATGTCACTGGTGTTGCCACATGCTTAATGTTAGATTGCATTGCAGACAACTAGTGCTCTGTTACGTCACTCCATGGGAGATGACAGTGCATATCTGAGTGTTGGACTCCCCCATATTGTTCAGATCACCTTCTAATGTAGTGTGTAAGGAGGTAAGTGACTTATCAGTATGATCCTGTTGCTGCATCAGCTTCTGTTGGAAAGCAGGCCCAGTAGGTCTGCATCCCTAAATAACTCTGGAAGGACACACAGCCTATCCTTCATCAACCATGACCACTACTTACCCTTCCTCACCAGAGCTTGGTGATTCACCTAATGATTCCTCCTCCACACCACTATCTACTACTTCTGCAGTGTATATATTTGAGTTGGTGCCTGTTTCAAGTGAGGATGGTGAGGATTTTGTTTTGGTGAGTGGTACAAACTGTGAGATCTGCTGCAATGGAAGATCTGTGCGATCTGTGCTCTCCTTCAATCTCTGTAGGTTTCACTTTTTCCAAATTCTCCTTCTCAAACAAACTTACAGTAACGTGCTCACACAGTGTTAGTGGTTTATGTTCTGGTGGTTCTGCTATATATCCCAGTATCAATTATATACAAGTTATTTTTTCAACACAGCAGCAGTGAGGATTGAGATATGATGATTTGGCTCATGAAAATTACTCCGTGCAGTACCTTCTCTTTTTCATTGTGCATGCATAATATAATTTCCATAACACTGCTATTTTTGCTTTTAATACTTGCTACATTCATGCTGATATTTTTGTCAATACAGTATTGTTTTTCATATATCTTTTACAACTAGAAGCTGTGAATGCTCAATCGTTGAGTATAAAAGACTGAGATTGATACATTTTTGGGCACTAATGGAATCAAGGGATATGGAGATAGGGTTAGAAAGTGGAGTTCATGTAGAAGATCAGCCATGATCTTACTGAATGGCTGCAGTGCTGAATGGCTACAGGCTCGAGGAGCCGTATGGCCCACTGCTGCTCCTATTTCTTATGTTCTTATCCTTCAAGTGCATATACATCCTGAGCTGCTAATTTACTGTATATTCATACTTTACTTTTGAGCTCTTTTAAGTCATGCAATTTCTTCTGGATCTTTCTGCCAGGTCCTCCAAGTTGTGGACACTGCATTGACTTTTTCTGTGACATATTGCCACATCTGCTGCCTACTTTTTATGTTTGGGCCCATCCTCCCACAATAAAAATCTGTTCCAAGATACTATTAAGAACTATTCCTTGCGCATCCAAACCTGATTTGAAAACCAAGTAGTTGTCACATCCAACAGAGCTATCCACAACAAACTAGCCCACAGCTGGATGAACAAGCTTTTCAGCATTTATCCCAGTTAAGCAGCTTGTACACTGCTTGAAAAGCATTATAGGATCATTATTATTGGTCTGTCATTATTAGCTGCTATGTTTTTTTGTTAACAAAATTCATTCACAGGAATCGCATACTTCAAAACCACATGTTCCCACAATATCCTTATCAGGCCATAAATTCTGAAGAAAAACAGGCTTCTCTACGGCTTCTTTTTCTGGTAGGCCAGAATGTTCCAATTTGATTATAAATGTCACTCATTTCTGGGTTCTCAGAAGTTTTTGCTTTTCTAGCAGTGCCATTTCCTTGCTTGTCATCATTACCACTGAAGTAATCCCCTCCAGCAATACCCCAAGAATTTCTATTTGTAATGTGTTTAGCAGCTTGACATCCAGGACTCCTTTTTCCTTTACAATCAGTGTGAAATCTGGTATATTGTCCTATTATCCATTGTAAAGTTGAATTTAGTGATAATATGATTAGTGCTAAAGTGCTCTCAACTCCACATTTCTCACCATCTCCCACTGTATGAGGCTCAAAGGCCCACTGCAAATTACCAGACCAGGTGCAAATACTTTGCTGGTACCCTTTCCAGCATACTGCATCGACTAATTCCATGAATTTACCACACGCCACCCCACCAACTTTGAATTATTCTAATCATTCCTTCCCTTAATTTCTACATTATCAAGTTAGTCCCCATTTTTGTGATCATTGTCAGTTACATGCTGAACAATTTTGCCATTCAAAGCAGATTGAGCGTTCAGCAGGAGAGGCTGCAGGCCCATACGGAAAGGGTGAGGAAAAGGCGGGCAACACTTTCGGAGCTGATATACAGGCACAGAGAATAGTGTAGAGCACTATGATCAATAACCACTTCCAGTAATGGACACTTCCTGCCAATGCTATTCTGCTATTAAAAACCAAAGTAAATTCCCCTCAAGAATATACTGCACATGGGCTGGAATTTTGCGGGGGTCAGCGGGCGCGATCGGTGGCGGGCCGGGTGGGAAAGTTTCCCAATGTCGGGTCTGTCAGCGCTGAGCAGACCCAACACGCAGCGGCGGGCGACCCAATTCAGGTAATTAGCGGCTTGTTTAGAGCCACCTAAGAATGATTTTCAGCTTACATTTTGCATTTGACAGCTCGCCCACGGGGTCCACGCTGGTCATGGACGACGACTGTCAAGCTGAGGCGGGAGTTCAGTGGCCATTGAATCAGCTGTTGACAGCTTCAATTGTAAATAAAAGCTCCCACCTTACAGAGATATCTTCCCTCAGCCACAAGCTGTTCCTCACTGCATTTCCACAACAGATTCAGCATGCTGCAAGTCTTTACACAAGTCTCCATCCAGTCTGACCTCATTACCTCTCTTGCCATTGAAGGATCGCTTCTGTCATCTCTACTTCACCTGCCATCTATTCCATCAACATGGGTGCCCTTGATACTCTCTCACCTTGGTCCTCAGAATCCCACCACTATCAGCCCCAACACCCGCAGCACCAGGCACACCAGCAGCACCAACAACAACACTAACTTTCTCCGCAATCAACTGATGCTGCACAGGACAGAGGGCTTCAGCACCCGATCACATTGCTGCCCGGGAGGCCAGGGATGGCCTCTCCATGGCCAGATTCACTTCACTTGACACTGTACACTCTGGTTGCCACATGATGCGCCAGGTTGGCACCACCCCACACCAACACCATAACGCAGTCCTACAATGCCCAAACCATTCCTTTCACACTCATCGCCATTGCGGGGTGTACCATTATGTCTCATCATTCACTGCAACTCACTAAGCCACTTCCAAAGGTGCACACAGATCTGTCCAAGAACGCAAAGTGTTGAAAATAAAGGTTTCAATGTTTGACACCATATTAACAGAAACTTTACATGAACATTGGCTAAAACACCCAAGTGCCTACCCTTGTGTGTTGTTAGTTGGTATGATTGCACTAGGATGAGGGTGAGTGTGAGGGGTGGCTAGTGAGATGGGGATGTGATAATATAGATAGAGGGATGGGTGGAGGTGCAAGGTAAGTTGGTGTGAGTAAGGATGTGCAGGAGTAGGGTAGGGAAGGCAGAGTGATGGGGATGTGATGAGAGGCACAGCAGGATGAGGTTGAGTGTGGCTTTGTACTAACGTTTCATGATCTACCGAGATCATTGAAACGTTTGCATCACTGCACCCAGGTCTTCCTGACCACGTCCCTGCTTGTGCCCTCCTCTGCAATGTGCAACCAGGCTGTGTTGATCTCCTGGGGAGGTATCTTCCGCCCATGGGAAGGGTAGAGGATCTCCCTGCGTGCGAGTCACGGAGGGAGTCATGGGAGAGCCTGGGTGCAGCCCTCTGCCTCTGTGCAGACATTGTCAGTCTTTGCAGCACCTCAATGCTGTAGAACACTGACAGCACAAATGTCAAAATTAATTTGGACATGGTCCCTTTAAGAAACCAGCTGATGGTACGTCATCAAATGACGTCACCAGACACACTTCCTCTAATTGGCCGGGAAACGCGCTGGGTGGGCTTAACAAGCCTAATCAAGGGAAATTCATTTTAAAGAGCGGGATGGAGCAGCAGTGGGGTCGGGACCCGCCACCGATGTCGCCCACCATGGACCCGCTGAGGTCAGCAAAATCGCGGCCGATGTGCGTCTGCATGGCCGGCTGACAGCTCAAGAGTTGAGGGGGCTCTGTGTGGGGAGGGATGCTCTCTGGGGACAGGGGGCGGGAGAATCCAGAGGGGTGGGTTGCTGTGTTCTCCTCCCCCCCTCCCGGAGGCTGGTATTGGTATTGATGATCCAAGGTGACCCAGACCCAGAGCGAGCAGCCCCTCCGAGTGGCAAAGGGCGGGGGTCGTAGGGCAATGATGGACAGACCGGCACTGACATCTAAGGATGATTAGATGCCTAAAGATATCTGAAGATATCTGAAGCTTTTATTAAAATTTGAGATATTGAAATGGCTGAGCCCTGGAAGTAAGAACTCCTAGCGTAGGGAGTCCCCACCCAGTCACTGACTCCACTGCCAGGCGCTGCCCCTGACATTCTTCTTATAAGGGGCAGGTGGAGGCCCTGGTTACACCACATCTGGAGTACTGAGTACAGTTCTGGGTACTGCACCTTAGAAAGGATACATCGGCCTTGGAAGGAGTGTGGCGCAGATTCACCAGACTGTTAGAAGGGCTCCAAGGTTTAAATTATGAGGAGAGATTACATAACTAGGATTGTATTCGCTGGAATACAGAAAATTAAGGGGTGATTCAATTGAGGGTTTAGGATTTTGAAAGGAATTGATAGGTTAGATGGAAACTTTATCTGATTGTGGGGCGAGTCTAGGATAAGGGACATAACCATAAAACAGAGCCAAGCCATTCAGGAGAGAAGTTAGGAAACACTTCTTCACGCAAAGAAGTGTGGAACTCTCTCCCACTAAAAGCAGTAGCTGCTAGCTGAATTAATAATTTTATATCTGAGTGTGAGATGTTTGCTAGCTAAGGATATTAAGGGATATGGAGCCAAGGTGGGCAAATGGAGTTAGGATACAGATCAGCCATTATCTCATCGAATGGCCTACTCCTGTTCCTATGTTCTTTATTTCCCAGAAATTCCAGAAACAGCAGAAACTCTGTGCAACCAGATCCCTGTTATTTTTGGTGGGCTCTGCTGGAGCTATAGGGGGCGATTTTCGCCAAATACTTCAAGTGCTCAAGAGCCTCCGAGGTGGCCAAGATGGGGTCTGAAGCTGCAATGCTGGTTTAGCCCATGTTTAGCGCAAGACGACATCTTGGTAAAGGAGTTGAAGCGCGTGCTAGGAACGGCCACCCAGAGGATCGTTAAGGGACGGATTGACAATTAAATTGTCTGCTAGCACTCATTAAAGAGGCTGCACGCCATTTTGGTGGGTAACGCTTCATTTAACAACCTCTCCTAACAATGACCAGCTGAACAGGAGTAAACAAGTTGTTGCTGAGGATTTTCAACGCTACTTACAGCCACGCTCAGCTTTCACTGTTCACTTCCTGATTGAGATCGACTGACTGCACTGCGTTTGAAGAGGACTTTTGAGACACATCGGGAGACTTGCTGGGGCACTTTGTCAAAACTTCACCAACAATCTATCAACATTTTTCCCGGATCTTCTCTCAGGACTTCACCTAAAAAGAGTGAGTGCTGTGCTGCTCTACCTTATTGGACACCTTACAGGAGTCAGCAGGAGAAAGGGAGTGGTTGGTCATGGGCATCTTGCTAGGGCTCCCCCTTGCTCTTCATGATGAATTGGAGGAGGAGATGAGGCCAGGCAGAGCAGCGCCAGCTGCTGCAGGAGAGGGACAGGAGGGTGAGGAGGGCTCTCAGCAGGAGGCCCTATCTACCCAGGGTCTTCAGAGAGCACTACTCCTACATTGATACGACCCAAGACCAGTGCATGAGGTGGCTGTGCTTTACCAAGAGATCATTACAGAGATCTGTGGCTTCATGGAATGAAGACTCAGATGTCACAGCACAGCCAGGACTGCATTGCCTGTGGCAGTCAAGGTCACAGTAGCACTTAACATTTATACTACTGGAACCTTCCAGGCTGCCACAGGTGATATAAGTCATATCTCACAGTCCTCTGTGCACGTCTGCATAAGGGAGGTCTCTGCGGCTGTATATGCTCTGAGGAATGACTGTGTATCATTCCCTATTGCCAGAGAAGACCAGAGGCAGAGAGCTCTAGGATTCGACAGGATTGTGGGACTCCCCATGGTCCAGGGAGCCATTAACTGTACACATGTGGCCATGCGCGCCCCTGATTTAAACTCGAAGGTGTTCAGGAACAGGAAGGGATTCCACTCCCTGAACGTACAGCTTGTCTGCGACCAGCGACAGTGCATCATGCAAGTGAATGCCTGCTATCCAGGGAGCTGCCATGATGTGTTTATAATGAGACAGTTAAACGTCCCACAGATCTTTGAGCCCCTATGCAAGGTGCATGGCTGGCTACTAGGTCATGATGCGGAGATGCCGGTGTTGGACTGGGGTGGACAAAAATGAGAAGTCGCACAACACCAGGTTATAGTCCAACAGTTTTATTTAAAATTACGAGCTTTCGGAGCTCCGCTCCTTCTTCAGGTACAGGTACAGTGAGGGAATCGATTACACAGTGTAATCGATTTGTGTTCCCTCACTGTACTTGTACCTGAAGAAGGAGCAGAGCTCCGAAAGCTCGTAATTTTAAATAAAACTGTTGGACTATAACCTGGTGTTGTGCGACTTCTCATTTTTGGCTACTAGGTGACAAGGGATACCCTCTGATGCCATTGCTCATGACTCCCCTGAGAAAGCCCCAGACACCCGCTGAGCACTCATACAATGAGAGCCACTCAGCCACCAGAAATATTATTGAGCAGACCATTGGGGTCCTGAAACAGAAGTTTAGATGCCTTGACCGGTCAGAAGGTGCCCTGTAGTACTTGTCCAAGAAGGTGCCCAGATTTGTGGTGATTTGCTGCCTGCTCCATAATCTGGTGATCATGAGAGACCAGCCGTTACCACCAGCAATTGTGCCAGAGTGTCAATCTGAGGAGAGGAGAAGAGAAGGAAGAGGAAGAGGAGGGGACCAGGTGGAGCACCAGAGGCTTCCAAGTAGATGGCCCGCACCTGGGAGGAATGCTCACTGCCATCGAATTGAAGAGCGCTGTTGAGAGACGTGCTCCACCATCAGACTCCAGAGCACTGTTAGCACATGTTGTACCTTCCACGACTTAGGATGCATCAGTCCATCATTTGCACTCAATCCTTTCAACCCCTTCACCATGAAGATCACAATAAAAAAGACCACCGATTCCATCACTACCCAATTACCATCATCATTTTTTATCTACATCAAAAACAAACAAGCGAAACATTACAGATATTAAGCTGTTCGCCCTGGTGCTTACCCTTAGTGGCTATCTATAAGTGCTCTTGCGTAATCTAGTGCATCTGTGAAGGGCGACTCCAGTGGCAGCAGCAGGCGAGGTGGATGGCTGCTGAGAATCTGAAGAGGGTAGTTCAGATGTCCTCCTGGGACGCCCTTGAGAGGCTGTGGGCCGTGATGGCCCCGCCTCAGACTGCACCATCTCAGCATGGGCTTCAGCAGTCTGAGCCGCCTGGCTGACAGGCAACGGCAAGGGCAATGGTGAAGTGGCAGGGGAGGGAGCAGCAATGCTGGCATCTGGAGAGAGTCCAGTAGGTTCTTGCTCCATGATTCCCACGCCACCAACTCGGGGCCACTGTTCAGCCCGCCCAGTGATCTGGACAGATCTCTGGGCATCGGAGACACTCTGCAAGCCCCTTTCATCCGAGGAGCCAAGAGCCACCATGGCAGCTGCCTGAGCTTCCATTGCAGCAGTTTGCCATTCCATGCAAGCTGCAATGACTGCAGTGGAAGCTGCGACCTTAGTCATCAGACGCTGGATGATGTCGGGTTCCACGGGTTGCTGGCTGGAATTGACTAGCCTCTCCATGCTGGAGAGGATGGGTTCCAGGCTCTGCGTCAACCAAGGTAGAGGTTCCTCCATCCCCCTAGACATGACCCGTAAGCTTTCCGGCAGGCTTTCCAATGCACCAAGCATTTAGTTTGTCGCACCCATCAGCTTTCTTCTGAAGCTTGGCCCTGCGAAGTCCTCATCTGACTCCTCTACAGCAGAACTAGTATGCGACTTTGCCCCAGGATAGGTGGCACCTGTGGTGTCCATTCAACCCTGCATGGCTGGTGCCTGCTAGTGCCTGCTGCGTCCCACTGTAAGGATCCCTCTTCTAACCTAGCCTCTAAGTTAAGTGTGGTGCTGGTCTCTGAACTGGTGCCTGCGACAGTAGTAGCAATTGACACAGTGCATTCTTCCTCACTCTCCTCCTCCTCCTTTTTCGCTGGCGGGGGGCGCGAGGTGACTGTTGCTCATCTTGAACTTGGCGGGGTGAGGTGGATCTTACTCCTGGGAGCCTGCAATGATAAAGCTGAAAGGGTTAGGGTGCAGCGCGTGTGACCACTATAGAAGGATGTGTGTGAATTTGGAGCATTGGGAGTCTGGATAGCTATGGGTGATTAGGGATCAGGAATAGTTGAGCATCTGTAAGGAAGCTGGAGTGGCGAGATGCCCCCTGCTCTGCCTCTGGCCATGGCATCTACCACTTCCCTCCTGATCACAGCCAGCACTGCCTCCTCAGGGGAGTGATGTCATGCAGATGTGGTTGTCCTCCCACGGTCAGGTCCTGCTGCCGCCTGTTATGTGCTATTTTTTCCTAGAAGAGAAAGAGTGGATTGTGAATGAGTGTATTGGCAGGTGTATTTGTGTATGTGTGAGGCCTCGCATGATTGAAGAGCTGTGAGATGTGTCTGAGGTGTGAGTAGTGCCTGTGAAGGATGCAATAGTGTGGGGTGTGTGAATGCTAGTGTACAGTTAGATGGTGGATGAAGTGTGTTGAGATTGTGATGCTTGTGGTAGTGTTGCAGTTATTGAGAGGTGTGTTTGTGAGATGGGATCTTACCTTGAACACTCGTGTCAAGTCATTACATTTCTTGTGGCACTGGAGCCTTGTCCTGGGGCCAGGGCTTCTGGCTGTCACCTCGTGGGCGATCTCCTCCCACATTTTTTTTATTCGTTCATGGGATGTGGACATCGCTGGCAAGGCCAGCATTTATTGCTCATCCCTAATTGCCCTTGAGAAGGTGGTGGTGCTGCCTTCTTGAACCGCTGCAGTCCGTGTGGTGAAGATACTCCCACAGTGCTGTTATGGAGGGAGTTTCAGGATTTTGACCCAGTGATGATGAAGGAAAGGCGATATACTTCCAAGTCAGGATGGTGTGTGACTTGGAGGGGAACTTGGAGGTGGTGGTGTTCCCGTGCACCTGCTGCCCTTGTCCTTCTAGGTGGAAGAGGTCGCGGGTTTGGGAGGTGCTGCCGAAGAAGCCTTGGCGAGTTTCTGCAATGCATCTTGTAGATGGTACACACTGCAGCCACGGTACACCAGTGGTGGAGGGAGTGAATGTTTAAGCTGGTGGATGGGGTGCCAATCAAGCGGGCTGCTTTGTCCTGGATGGTGTTGAGCTTCTTGAGTTTTGTTGGAGCTGCACTCATCCAGGCAAGTGGAGAGTATTCCATTACACTCCTTACTTGTGCCTTGTAGATGGTGGAAAGGCTTTGGGGAGGCAGGAGGTGAGACACTCGCCGCAGAATACCTAGCCCCTGACCTGCTCTTGTTGCTACAGTATTTATGTGGCTGTTCCAGTTAAGTTTCTGGTCAATGGTGACCCCCAGGATGTTGATGGTGGGGGATTCGGCGATGGTAATGCCGTTGAATGTCAAGGGGCGGTAGTTAGACTCTCACTTGTTAGAGATAGTCATTGCCTGGCATTTGTGTGGCGCGAATGTTACCTGCCACTTATCAACCCAAGCCTGAACGTCGTCCAGGTCTTGTTGCATGCAGGCATAGACTGCTTCATTATCTGAGGAGTTGTGAATGGCACTGAACACTGTGCAGTCATCAGCGAACATGTGGCGCATTAGCTGCCTGCCTGGCCTCCTTCCCGCCTGCGTGTAGAGGACATTCCTCCTCCTCTCTACCTCCTCCACCAGGACCTCCAGTGCCGCATCTGAGATTCTGGGTGCCCTCTCCCTAGGTCCTTGAAACATCCTTCCACGTTGTCTTCTTTCCCAGCCAACGCATTCCACACCTTCAGTGGAAGTGGGTGAGTGCAGGCTACATATACAGCTCCAGGAAAATTGCGTCTAATCAGCGCTTGAGTGGTAAAGTTGCAGTTGTTGGTTTCAGCGCCTGCAGGCAGGTTCAAATCATGATAATCATCAATTAGTCTGAAAATTGCATGTTAAATCCAGACTTTCAAACAGGCATTTCTTATTAGCACAACACCCATTTAGCACCTGTATTCACCCTTTGGCCAAAATAATAGTGTGAGTCCGACGGAACCCTGAAGTAATTTTGTGGCCAATGTTAATAAGTCAAATTGCAGTTGGTACCAAACGAGGAGAGGCAGTTGATTCTGAGGAAATAGCTTGTAAACTACAAAGTTATTTGGACAAAATGTTTAAGTGGGTGGCACAATGGCATATGCAGTTTAATATGGATAAATGCAAAGTGTTGCACACAGGAAGAGAAAAATTAATTAAATTAAGTACTCAATTAATGGTGCCACAGTAAGCATGAAGTTGTGGAAATTCAACGTTCAATATGCCAAGCTATTGTGAGCAGCAATCAGTAAACTAAATAAGAATGGTGTATTATAGTAGAGTACAAATCAAAGCACATTGTTATGGTCAGTCCATATCTTGAGTGCTTTGTCCAGTTTTGATTCAATGCAAACATTCAGATTATAAAGGCTATTTAGAGTTGAGGCACAAGTCTGATCACTAGTATCAGAGGTCTAAGGTATGAGGAGAGATTGGAAAAATTTGAGTGACTTAATGTAAGATAATAAATGATATAGAAAAGGTAAACTCAGAAAATTACTTCAAACTAAACTGTGACAGTCGGGCAAAGAGACACAAGGGGTGATTTTAACTCTGCCCGAGCAATGGGCAGTTAAAATTGGAAACCGGCGGGTTCATTTTTTAAACATGTAGAGCGGGCTCCGATTACATCATCGGGGCCCAACTGTTTTTTAGCCATGCACCTAGCAGGGAAGCAGCTGTGGCCTTCCTGCCAGGTCAACTGAGCGGGAAGAGGAGCCAGGGCCAGAAGATGCCCAAAGAGGTAATTGTTTGAAACTTTTTTTACTTTTCTTGTGAGACCAGAAGGAGCAGATGTGTTCCTCCGGTTCCCACAAAGAGAGTTTAGGCCTCCCCTGCCCCAGACTCCCCTCTCAATCATGAGGCCCTCCTGAAACCCCTTGCCTGTGACTTATCGGGAACGCGCCGGTGGCTTCTTGCTACTGGGCAAGAAACTGAAGGGGAGCATGCAGATGAGGACCGGGAGTTAAAATCTCTCAGGCCTCGCACTGCCTAGGTAAGGATGGTTGGCCACCCGACTCGGCCCCAGCCCACTCCATTCTCACCCCGAGTTTAAATCGGAGCTGTAGATCCAAGATGGTAAAAGGCAACTTTAGGATTAATGTCAGGAAGGTCCAGAGTGATCAATACAGTGAATTGACTTATGGGTAGGATAGAGGACTCTTTGTCTGTCTATCTTTGTCTGTCTGTCTGTCTGTCTCTCTTTCTGGTCAAGCAGAGACACAAGACTGTCAGAGTGTGTCTGGCCTGCTTTTGACCTAATACAGTGCTAGTTATTTTAGGAACAGCTAACTTAAAACAGCTGTGTGCCTGTTTTGACTCTTCTATTCACGTCTTCCTGTACACAATTCCACCATCTCAGATTTGACCTTCCAGCTGGTCTTTTCCCAGCTGGGACTTATTCCATCTCCCTGTATGGGTACTGAACTTTAGCCATACAGTCTAATGCTCTGCCATCACTGTCTTCTAACTTATAACATGCTCTTATTACTTCACCAGGCTGTTTCTTCTCATTACTTCAGTGTTACTCCGGCTTCATGGCTGATGCACAGCCTCATCCTTATGCAGTTTGTTCCGAAAGCACGCAGCCTCTGCTTCTGTATCTTCGTTAGCACTCTTGGTGGTAGTAATTGAAGTCCCCCCACCCAGAGTAGATTCTGTGCTTTTTGAGCAACTTTGTTACAGCATAGGCTTCATTGTCCCTGCACTGTGTTCAATGTGTGGTTATTGCAAAAGCAGCATGAGCCATGGCTGGATAAGTGAGCCCTCATCTCCCAGAAGCCAACCTACCATTTGTTCTTCCCCTACAAATAATGGCACAGAGTATTGTGTTGTGGGAGCTGTTTTTACCTGCATTATTGTGTGCTGCTGGCTATAGACAAGTTTGACATTAATAGTGTAGAGGCCCTTTCATTTGAGGTAGGGTATAGCAGTGTACACAGCAGGAAGAATGGCCAGATTCATGCAATTGTTGAAACAGTGGACTCTGATGAAACCAGCAGACCTGTAGAATTGCGCTACCCTGGTTTGCTGGTCTATTGGTTAGAAGGAAAGATGATGAAATCATGTGCCATGTGGAAAAAGGCATCCATCAGGTCTTTGCTACATTTGTGCATATCAAACAGTCCTGAGGATGTGAGAAGCACATAGAAATAACAAGTTTTTTTTCTGAACTGATTCTTCTGATTATTTATGCCCTAATATCAGATGTAACTGATCAGAAAATCTATCCTAAGTAGTCTTGCATATGATTATGAGCTAGTGACAGTGATTCAAAGTTGATTGTTATCTGACGATAGGAACATAGGAACAGGAGTAGGCCATTTAGCCCCTCGAGCCTGTTCCGCCTGACTATCTGTCAGATTAAATAACTGTTTAGATGTTATGGTTTCTAAATGTTCTTTGAGGAAAATTTCATCTTCTATATTATTTCAGGAAAATAGTAAATTAGGGTCAGTCTGTCTACGTAATTGGCTTTTAAGATTAACAACTGGGGTGAAATTAATTTAAGATTCTTTAGCTAGTTGGAATCACCATTAACAATTAGGATGCTGGGAATAGACTTAAGCAATTTTTATTTTTTGTTTTTATTTTGCTGTGAGTTATGGGGTACTGGCATACTTTCTATGATTTACATGACAAGCATTATTGTAAAAGAAATGATTTAAAAGAGAAACATAAACTTTAGTTGTTAATAGTCTCATTAGTTTTCTTGAACTAAAACTGAACCCAGTGATTAGACCGAATAATGAAAAACAGATCTTATGTGAGGATTCAAATAATTTACTTATCTATAGGTACAATAGAGTAAATTCAATTGCAATACAGATTAAGGTTCAATACAGAGGATGTTTCCTCTTGTGGGAGAATCTAGAACTAGGGGTCACTGTTTAAAAATAAGGGGTCGCCCATTTAAGACAGAGATGAGGAGAAATTTTTTCTCACAGAGGGTCGTGAGTCTTTGGAACTCTCTTTCTCAGAGGGCGGTGGAAGCAGAGTCTTTGAATATTTTTAAGGCAGAGGTAGATAGATTCTTGATAAGCAAGGGGGTGAAATGTTACCGGGGGTAGGCGGGAATGTGGAGTAATCAGATCAGCCATGATCTTATTGAATGGCGGAGCAGGCTCGAGGGGCCGAGTGGCCTACTCCTGCTCCTAATTCGTATGTTCGTAAGGTTCATAAGATAACTAACAGTATGAAAAATAGAGGAAACTGGAAGCTATAGTTTGAAGCATCAAAAGAAAAAAGGCATATTGCAATTATGTTAAAGTCAGAGATGCTCTTTTGGCTTCAGGTGTGTTGTAGATACTTCCTTGGATTCAGTGGCATTAGTCACTCCCATAAGCGGACTGAACATCTTACGTTATTTGTGGAGGGAGCACAGTACCACAGTCTGCTGAACAGGAAAACCAGTGGCAGAGGGCCACATCCGGGGACTCTTGGGACGGTTCCTGGGAGTAGTGAGGGAGGCGGACTGTAGATCAGGGCTTGCGGGGGGTAGGTGGGAGGGGTAGAGAGGCAATCGGGAGGGAGGGAGGTCGGAGATCAGGGCTGGGTGTGGAGGCAGTGGAGAGAGTCAATCGGGAGGGGTGAAGGCCTGAGATCGGAGCTTGGGGCGGGTGCCGGTTTAGAGAAAGGCTGCGATCGGCAAAGGGGAGGCCTAAGGCTGCCCTTAGGGGCCGGGGGAGCACTCTTGCGCCTCCTGGCCCACAAGGAGTGCTGTAAAAGGCATTTAACCTTTTTGCGCCAGTAGCTCCCGCCTCCCTTTCACTGCCTGGTTTCCCGACCCCTGAGAAATCTGCGTGGCAACTATTAAGTTTAAATCAGGCTCCCAATTGAACTATGCAAGCCTGATTTAAATATGGTAATGAAATGTCCCGCCTCTCCACGACGGGACATTTGCACGCTTCGAAAACCGTCGGCATAAAAACGGCAATGGTGGGTGGGTTGGGGATGCTTTCCTCGGTTTTTAAATTTTTAATCCTCTCCCACCCGTCATGTGGAGGCGGTTAATATCGAGGCCAATGTTTCAGTTCATTTTAAAAAGTAGGGGAGAAATTCAGTATCGCCCCATTTGGGGCGCAATTATCGGCCTGGGCGCAAAGATTAGCGCCTGGCGCTAATTATCGCCTCCGACTGCAAACTTGGCTTTTATCGCCCCTGGAGGTGATTGGAGCGCTAAATCAGGCGCTTCACAACTGTCTTAAGGCGCAAAGGCCGAAGAGCGAGGCGCTACCTCAGAGCGCTGGCGAAGCTCATGTGATGTCAGTCAGCAATGGAACACACACACAATGGCGCCGGCCAGTTCTTAAAGGGGAGGGTTGATCTTGCTCTCCATCCACATCCTGCTCATTGCAGCCTTGAATCTCGGCCTGGAGAGACCTGTACATCAAATCTGCTGGAAAGAACAATGGAGAGGCCCAGGGAAAGAGCTCAGAGTGCAGCCCCCACAGTCTCTTCTAAATCGATACAAGGAAGGGCAAATCAAAATGAACCTGCAAAGTGCTGCTCAGTACTCAAAACTCCTTCACACAGCGTTGAATCTCTCCAGAAGTCTCTCTCTCTCTCTCTCTCAGAATGCGTGGTGCAAAAATGTCACCAACAAAAAAAGGCAGGAAGCGGTCACCTTTAAATAGCGCTCCCCCAGTCACGTCCTGACTGCAAAACGCTCCCCTTAACCTGTCGTTGCTAGCGGTAAGGCAGGGGGCGCCACTCAATATCCAGTCCGGGGCGTTGCGCACTCGACTGACGTCACGATCTGCCGGCGCAGGAGATCATGGCGGTAGTGTTTTGCGCTGCCGCAAAATGTCGAGTTAATTTTGTGAGCGGCGCAAACATCGCCGCGCCCGGGCGCTAGTTGCTTTGCGCCCCATTAGCGCCCTCTTAAGGTGCTAACGGGAGGCGCAAACCAACTGAATTTTTCCCCCTAAGAGTTTTGACATGCACTTTCATTTATAAACGTGAAATTTAACTGAAATGAGTTAGTAGGTGAACGATTGAATAGTTCAGTTAACCTTCCTCTAGTTTTTGTAACCACACAGCATAATTTTATTTGATAACTAAGATGGTCATTTGAGGTTTCCAACAATGAAATAAAAGCTGTCCAATACACTCCAAAGACACAATCTCAGAGTAATTGATCTGGTAATGCCAGCAGGTTAGACCATACTGTGGTATCTTCTGATGTGCCAGGTGACAATAAAAACATAAGATTGGTTGATTTGAGAACTCTGTTAATATCTTATGAGTTGTTAATAATCTTTCACTGATATTAACACCTAAAAGCATGATGAAGTATTCAGCCCCAGTCCATCTTTGTACTGAAAAAGAATGTGGATAGAGGAGGAGGAGAATTATGACAGAGAAGTAATAATGATGGCTGTCATCAGCACTAATCTTTCTCCTAAGTGCCATCTGGTGATACTCTTCAGAGAACAAAAATGAGCTCCGCTACTTAACTGAAAATGAGCAATGAGTATCAACAACAAATTTTAACTGCAGACTTTCTTTTCAGTTTGAACAAACAATGTACATGCTAATTCTCTAGTTTGATCCAGAGTCGTCCACTGATAATAATTCCCAGGGGGCTGGGAACCTAAGTGTGGGCCCAGAACGGAGAGAAACAAAGCTGGAAGTGCAAGTTAGAAAAGTAGTCAGCAAAACTAGTAGGGAGCAGAAACAAAGGCCAACAGTAAAGAGGGTCAAAGTGCAGAAAAATATTAAACAGGCAAAGTTGAAGGCACTTTATCTAAATGCACGTAGCATTTGCAACAAGGTGGATGAATTAATGGCACAAATAGAAGTAAATGGGTATGATGTAATTGCCATTACAGAGACATGGTTGCAGGGTAACCAAAGCTGGGAACTGAATGTCTCAGGGTACTCAACATTTAGGAAGGACAGACAAAAAGGAAAAGGAGGTGGCGTAGCGCTGTTAATAAGGGATGAGATCGGTACCATAGAGATAAAAGATCTTGGCTCGGCAGATCGTGATGTAGAACTGGAATCAGTTTGGGTGGAGCTAAGAAACAGCAAAGGGCGGAAAACATTGGTGGGAGTTGTATATAGGCCACCAAACAGTAGTGGTAGTGTAGGGCACAGTATCAATCAAGAAATTAGAAGTGCATGTAACAAGGGCAATACGGTAATCATGGGGGACTTTAATCTACATATTGACTGGGCAAATCAAATTACCACTAATGGTGTGGAGGACGAATTCTTGGAATGCATGCAAGATGTTTTCTTGGATCAGTATGTGGAGGAACCAACCAGGGAACAGGCGATTCTGGATCTGGTACTGTGTAATGAGAAAGGGCTAATCAATAATCTTGTGGTAAAGGGGCCTTTAGGGACAAGTGACCATAATATGATTGAATTTTACATTAAGTTTGAGAGTGATGTAGTTCAATCTGAAACTAAGGTCTTCAATCTAAACAGAGGAAACTACAAGGTTATGAGGGACAAGTTGGCCATGGTAGATTGGGAGACTACACTAAAAGGTATGAAGGTGGACATACAATGGCTAACATTCAAGGAAATAATAATTTGCAACAAACATATATTCCTCTAGTGCATAAAAACCCAAAAGGAAAAGTGATCCAACCATGGCTAACAAAATAAATTAAAGCTAGTATTAAGTCAAAGGAGGAAGCTTACAAAGTTGCCAGAAAAAGCAGTCAGCCTGAGGATTGGAATCTTTTTAGGAATCAGCAAAGGGGGACCAAGAAATTGATAAAGAAAGGGAAAATGGAATATGAGCACAAACTAGCGAAAAATATAAAAACGGATTGTAAAAGCTTCTATAGGTATGTGAAAAGGAAAAGTCTGGCGAAGGTAAATGTAGGTCCTTTACAGTCAGAGATGGGAGAATTTATAATGGGGAATGAGGAAATGGCAGAGAAATTAAATAAATACTTTGTTTCTGTCTTCACGGAGGAAGAGACAAAAAACCTCCCAGAAATACAAGAAAACCAAGGGTGTGGCGAGAATGAGGAACTTAAAGAAATTACTATTAGTAAAAAAGTAGTTCTAGCAAAATTAATGGGACTAAAAGTCGATAAATCCCAAGGACCGGATGATCTACATCCTAGGGTTTTGAAAGTGGTGGCCATTGGGATAGTGGACGCATTGGTTGTCATCTTCCAAAATTCTATAGATTCTGGAACGGTTCCTGCAGATTGGAGGATAGCAAATGTAACCCCGCTATTTAAGAAAGGAGGGAGAGAGAAAACGGGGAACTACAGACCTGTTGGCCTCACATCAGTAGTTGGGAAAATGCTGGAATCTATTATAAAGGATGCAATAACTGGGCACTTAGAAACTAATAGTAAGATTGGGCAGAGTCAACATGGATTTATGAAAGGGAAATCCTGTTTAACAAACCTATTGGAGTTCTTTGAGGATGTAACTAGTGGAGTAGACAAAGGGGAACCGGTAGATGTGGTGTATTTGGATTTTCAGAAGGCCTTCGATAAGGTCCCACACAAGAGGTTGGTGAACAAAGTTAGGGCACATGGAATTGGGGGTAATCTAGCATGGATTGAGAATTGGTTAACAGATAGAAAACAAAGAGTAGGGATAAACGGGTCTTTTTCAGGCTGGCAGGCTGTGACTAGTTGGGTACCGCAAGGATTGGTGCTTGGGCCCCAGCTATTCACAATCTATACCAATGATTTGGATGAGGGGACTAAATGTAACATTTCCAAATTTGCTGATGATACAAAGCTAGATGGCAGTGTCAGTTGTGAAGAGGATGTGAAGAGGCTTCAAGGGGATCTCGACAGGCTCAGTGAGTGGGCGAGAACATGGCAGATGGAATATAATGTAGATAAATGTGAAGTTATCCACTTTGGTAGAAAAAACAGAAAGGCAGAATATTTCCTAAATGGTGAAAGATTGGGTAATGCAGATGCTCAAAGGGACCTGGGTGTCCTTGTACATGAGTCACTGAAAGTGAATGTGCAGGTGCAGCAAGCCATTAGGAAGGCAAATGGTATGCTGGCCTTCATTACAAGAGGATTTGAGTACAGGAGTAAAGAAGTCTTACTCCAATTATATAGGGCCTTGGTGAGACCACACCTGGAGTACTGTGTACAATTTTGGTCTCCTTACCTAAGGAAGGATATACTTGCCATAGAGGGAGTGCAACGAAGGTTCACGAGATTGATTCCTGGGATGGCAGGACTGTCGTATGAGAAGAGATTGAGTAAAGTAGGCCTGTATTCTCTTGAATTCAGAAGAATGAGAGGGGATCTCATTGAAGCATACAAAATTATTACAGGGCTTGATAGGGTGGATGCTGGGAGAATGTTTCCCTTGGCTGGGGAGTCTAGAACCAGGGGCCACAGCCTCAGGATAAAGGGTAGGCCATTCAGGACTGAGATGAGAAGAAATTTCTTCACACAGAGGGTGGTGAATCTTTGGAATTCTCTACCCCAGAGGGCTGTGGAGGCTCAGTCATTGGGTATATTCAAAACAGAAGGCGATAGATTTCTGACTAGTAAAGGCATCAAGGGATATGGCGATAGGGCCGGTGAATGGAATTGAGGCAGAAGATCAGCCATGATCTCATTGAATGGCGGAGCAGGCTCGAAGGGCCGAATGGCCTACTCCTGCTCCTATTTCTTATGTTCTTATGTTACTGAGTCACTATCTAGATTGCGCAGTGATATTGATCTAATTGTGTAATGCACAGACGAGAGATCATTAAGTCCTGAGATTATGATGTTCTGTCTAACTGCTCTATTGGTCAGCCATGTGATTTGTTAAGTACCACAAACTGGTTTGAATTACTTCTATGGCAGATGGAATACAACACTGGAAAGTGTGAGGTGATGCACTTTGGCAGGAAAAATCCTAGAGCAATTTATTATCTTAATGGCAAGAAACTGGAGAGTACTGAAGTGCAAAGGGATCTGGGGGTCCTGGTGCACGAAACTCAAAAGGTTAGTATGCAGGTGCAGCAAGTGATTAAGAAGGCAAATGGAATGTTGGCTTTCATTGCTAGGGGGATAGAATATAAAAATAGGGAGGTATTGCTTCAGTTGTACAAGGTATTGGTGAGACCGCACCTGGAATACTGCATACAGTTTTGGTGTCCTTACTTAAGGAAAGACATCCTTGCTCTCGAGGCAGTGCAAAAAAGGTTCACTCGGTTAATCCCGGGGATGAGGGGGTGGTCATATGAGGAGAGGTTGGGTAGATTGGGACTCTACTCATTGGAGTTCAGAAGAATGAGAGGCGATCTTATTGAAACATATAAGATTGTGAAGGGGTTGGATCGGGTGGATGCGGGGAGGATGTTCCCGATGACGGGTGAGACGAGAACTAGGGGACATAGTCTTAGAATAAGGGGCTGCTCTTTCAAAACTGAGATGAGGAGGAACTACTTCACTCAGAGGGTGGTAGGTCCATGGAATATGCTGCCACAAAAAGCTGTAGAAGCTACAACATTAATTAAATTTAAAACAGAAATAGACAGTTTCCTAGAAGTAAAGGGCATTAAGGGTTACGGGGAGCGGGCAGGAATTTGGACATGAGTCTAGGTTCGGATCGGTCATGGCCCTGTGGGTAGTGGAGCGGGCCCAGGGACTGTGTAGCCTGATTCTGCTCCTATTTCGTGTGTGCAATTCTGTTAGATGCAGGAGATGGTTCTGTGATAGATAGTAGATTGGCGGTTAGGATCAGATCAGCCATGATCTTATTGAATGGCGGAGCAGGCTCGAGGGGCCGATTGGCCTACTCCTGCTCCTATTTCTTATGTTCTTATGTTCTTATACATATAGTTATAGGTTGTGTTTTTGTTAAAAGCCATCAGAAATATAGAGACATTGAGCAGTAAATAATCTAATGAGGTTGTAGTGAACAATATATATTGTTACAGATTGTAGCAACATTATACCTCCTTATAGTCTTGAAGAACATTTGATTTGGATAGTTGACATTTTTTATACACATGGCTTAAATTTTGTTAATAAATGTATTCATTTATCCATATCTATATATCTGATGCTCCTTTGTAAGCAGAATCACCTAGGAGATCTCCCTTCAACTTCAGGGGCCTTAATCAGAATAATAAACCTTCTTACAATATATCTAAAAAAGTGGATTGAGGAATAGATGTTAAAAACAGTAGATTTTCTTAATAATGGAAAAGGACGGAAAGGGCAAAAGGTCATGTATTTTCCAAGCATGCTTTTTATTTAGACTTAGTATGAACCACAAGTAGGGGACATATTTAAAAAATTGGCCCCGATTTTATCTGCTCCCATCTGGCGGAAACAGGGTGGGGGAGCCAGTTAAAATAGCGCTAGTCAGTTACGCCCTCCGATCCAGCTTCCTTCCACGGTGTCTCGATGTTAACCTGTTCTTTTGAGCAGACGAGCAGGACACACGCAGGAAGGTGCGGTCCTACTTTAAATATGCAGATCGGATCGATGATGTCATCAGAAGCCAATCTGCAATTTCAAGTGAGCCTGAGCGGGGGGTCAGTGTTGGCTCATCCGTCGGGCAAAACCTGCCGGGAGCCGGATTCGATGCCAGGAGATCACAACCAGAATTCCCTCCCCCGATCGCGACAAGAATCCCCGATCGCGGCCATATCCCCCACAAACAGCCATGACTCATGCCGTGGGTGCTTGGCTGTGGCCTATTGCTGCAAATTCTTGCTCCTGCCCACTGGCCAGACTGTTAATTCGGGTGGGAGTCTACTGCAGCTTATTTAAAGGAGGCCCTGCCATTAAGATCAGTAGTGCCTCCATGTCCCCGGCCCTGTGGGTGTTCTCCGGGCTCCCCCGCTTCCTCACATCTTCCTTGCCTGCCCGTTAATATCAGGGCCATTGCCTCTGGATGTGTGCTATTGCCAGTGGGAATTCTGGACAATGTAGATACTGTTGAAAGTAGGAGAAAAAGTACCCCAATTCATTCTAATCAGCAAAAGTAATTTACCATCAAATGATAAGATTGAAAATCTAAGTACAAGTGAAAAGCAAATCATGATTAAAAACAATAAACTTGTATTGTTTGAGAGAATTATTTCTTGAAACATTTCATTTGCAAATTTTTCCAGGGAGGTTACTTTATTCTGTGCAATGGTAGGCGTTTTGTAAATTAGTTTAACTTGAAATAATTTTTTTATGACAGATATATATATTTATTTTAATGTAGCACCTTCTTATGCAAGAGGCTAGAAGTTAATCTCCAAGGTGCACGATGAAAAGATGGCGCAGCCACTGCTTGCACCGCCAGGACCAGACAGCCTCCGCCTTTTTACCCGAGAATCTCTTGCAGCTATTGAAAGATGCATTGCAGAGGAAAAAGCCAAGAGACCCAAGGACCGTCGTGTTGATGATGATGAAAATGGCCCAAAGCCGCATCGTGACTTGGAAGCTGGCAAATCACTACCATTTATTTATGGTGACATACCTCCAGGGATGGCTTCTGAGCCAATGGAAGACCTGGACCCATTTTATAGCACAAAGAAAGTGAGTGTTTGATCAGATTCTCAAATGAATGACATGCTCTGGAACCATTTTAATAATAATACTAACAGTTGTGTAACTTTTACTTGTTCTTTTTCTTGATTTGTCTTTTTTTCTTACTATCTGCCGACATATGATAAGATAAACACTATATTATCAACTGTTTATGTAAAATTACATACAGCTAGCTATACTTGCTAGTGAATCTTTCATGTCATTGTAAGTGGGAAGTTTGGAATATGGAGCTTAGTGCTTTGTACATGTTAGTTGTGTGGAGCTGATATTGTTGTTTTGTTTCTCATTGAGTTCTTGCAGTTGTCTGTTGAGGATTTGGTTTTGCCAGGCAGGCAAGGCTGAGGTTGAGCTTGTTCTGCCAGTGCTGCTTGTGGAGCGCCTTTTACTTTATGGACAGTAAACATTTGGGTTTGGAAAGACTACACCCTTGTGGCTTAACTTTAGTAGTGCCTGGAATGCACTGTGGCACTAAAGGGTTTGGGTGCCCCATGGAAGAGCTGTACTGTGAACCCTACCCCTCCCCATATCTCTGTTACTCTCTACTTTTCTGCGAATGTTTTTCTATATCTCTTATACTTTCTTACTGCTGTTCCCTTTTCTCTGTCTGTTATTCTCTTTCTATGCTTATTACTCTCCCTCTTTCCTTCGGTGTTCCTCTCTCTGTTAACCTGCCTTGTGTCTCTGTTATTCTATATCTTTCAATGAAAATGAAAGTTGGGAAAGATTTTAAATGGGCTGCCAATTCATTATCACCATCTTCCACCAATGACTAAAGTCAAAATTACCCCCTTGCTCTTTGAAACTCTCCCAAACTTCCTCTGCTTTTCTACTTCTCACCATTCCTTCTGCAGTCTCTTAAAAATCTCACTGATTGTGCTTTCAGGTTCCTCACTTAATCTTTCCCAGCTCCGGCTTGACATCCTCCTCTACCCATTGTAAAGCATTCTGAGATATTCTTTTACATAAGGGACACTATAAGATGCGAGTTCTATTTCAGATTTTACAGAGATCCATCCACCCACCATAGAGCCATCTATCTGTCTGTCTGTACATCAGGTTTTAAATCTGTTTTCTATGAACATTATGGTATCAATGACTTCGATGAGGGGACCGAGTGTAATATATCTGAGTTTGCTGACGATACAAAGCTAGGTGGGAAAGTAAGCTGTGAGGAGGACACAAAGAGCCTGCAAAGGGATATAGACAGGTTAAGTGATTGAGCAGTAAGGTGGCAGGTGGAGTATAATGTGGGGAAGTGTGAAATTATCCACTTTGGTAGGAAGAATGGAAAAGCAGAATTCTTTTTTAACGGTAAGAGACTAGTAAATGTTGGTATTCAGAGGGATTTGGATGTCCTTGTACACGAATCACAGAAAGTTAACACGCAGATACAACAAGCAATTAGGAAGGCAAATGGTATGCTATCCTTTATTGCAAGGGGGTTGGAGTATAAGAGTAAGGAAGACTTGCTGCAATTATATAGGGCTTTGGTGAGACCACACCTGGAGTACTGTGTACAGTTTTGGTCTCCTTACCTGAGGAAGGATATACTTGCCTTAGACGAGATACAACAAAGGTTCACTAGATTGATTCCTGGGCCAAGAGAGTTGTCTTATGAAGAGAGATTGAGTGGATTGTGCCTATATTCTATGGAATTTAGAAGAATGAGAGGTGATTTCATTGAAACATATAAGATTCTGAGGGAGATTGACAGGGTAGATGCTAAGAGGTTGTTTCCCCTGGCTGGAGAGTCTAGAACTAGGGGTCGTAGTTTCAGGATAAGAGGGCGGCCATTTAGGACTGAGATGAGGAGAAATTTCTTCAATCCGAGGGTTGTGAATCTTTGGAATTCTCTACCCCAGAGGACTGTGGATGCTCAGTCGTTGAGTGTTAGTTGATTTCTTAGTAGTTACCGTCGCAACAAAGAGTTGTTAATCCAGCGACAATAACTCCGCTTATGATTCATGCACGAGTGGTTTTTATAATAACAAGCTTTATTAAAGTGACTGATTTGGTCTTCCATTTATATTAAATGACAAGCAAATAATACAACCTGATTCCCATGCTCCGACTACCTCCGAGAACGCTGTCTGATGTCAGAGAACAGCGCAGGTCTTGGAGTGACCAGCGCCCGCCCTCCAGGCCCTCCGCGCGGCTGCATTGCTCCTGACCCTCGAGAATGCCCTGAGCTTAAAGGGGACCTGGTTCTATTCTTATACTATAATACAACCTTGGCCTGTGCTTACATAATACATAGTTTGCACGTTTAGCTGAGGCTGCAGCTTATAATCTTTTCAGTCTTTGTCTCTGTGCTACAAGCTTTGTTTATAGTACAGTAAGTACCTAGGCCAAATGTTTACCCCGTTCCCTCAACATGTTGTTCATATATAGAGCCAAATTTAAGTTCCCTTTCACGTTTGCTCTACCACTAAAAATACTAAAAGAAAGGAATGCTAAGATAGATTGACTTTTTAACTCATCTTAAAACATTCTAACATTCCCCCTTTTGACACAGAATGAGCAATCATTCTGAGTCAATTAACTTTCTTTCGGGCTTTATCTTGGATCAACTTGGAGTTTACAATTGATTAATATTATATTTACCTCAGCATATATAACTTGTCTAAATTTCATTCATTAAATACTACATACCATGATACAGACAGAGAAAATCATAATGCATTCCACAGAAAGCTACAGTGTACCATATTATCAAGAAATTCATTAAAAGAGTCTCCAGCTCTCCTTTTACCCGTATGCATCTTGTCGATAATTCTTGCTAAGTATTATTTCTCCCTAGCCCTCAATTGTTCCAATCCAAATTCTATGTCCCTCGCCACATCAACTTCAATCCCTCTGACAGGTACCAGTGTGCTTAACTCTATCTGATAATTTCTCTATGGAGCATGTGTCAGTGCCTCGGTGATTTTTAAAGGTTGTCTCACTCTCTTGAGCCACATTGACCATTGCATGTTGTGCTGTTGTCAAGTAACTGAGCATGTTTGAGACCCACTCTTCAGTGCAAATTCACCATGCATTTCCGCATGCTAGTTGCCTCACATTTGTATGTGATCCAGTATCATGCTACATGGGATACCTTGGGCTATCAGGTGATATTATCAACAGATTGTGGGTGGGGGCTGGGGTGGGGGGCGGTGTTGTCTGGAGATCTTTGCTCATCTGTATGGTCCCGATGTCTTGGGTAGTGGCCAGGCTATCAAATGCAGTTTTCTTATTGTTCATAGGCAAAGGCATAAACATCTCCAAGTGAAAGCAATCAATTTACTATTCTCACATACACTTTCCTGACTTTCACTAGAATGTTAGAAAAATTCCATTTGATAGGGTAATTTCCCTGTTTCTATCTTACATCCTCATTCAATTTTACATGTCCCATTAATTACCATTCTATCTCATTCATGAGCCCTGGAGGAACTTTACTGTCCAATACAATATTAAAGATAGAAAACATTCCTACCTGGTCCTCGTTACTGATACATTTTATTTGTTTATTTTAGAGGACCTTTTATTCCCCTACATATTGTGCCTGAGTCCTTTTTATCATAGCTGGACTGACAGGACTCGTCAAATGTTCAATTTTATTTCCGTAGAAACTTCCTTCCTTGCTACACAGCAATTGTCAGGACCACCTAGACTGCTTTCCATCAGTTTCTTTTATAACAATGTGATTATCCCCTTAAACTTCAGGTAGATTTTCCCTTCTCGAGTGCTTGAAACAGCAACTCGTATCAATTTATCTGTATCAGTTCCAATTTCAGAAACAAATGATGCCCAGGCTTGATGGTTTTACATTAGAGACAGAAGTGCTTAAAATGGTAACTCCCACATCTCCCCACTCGAGCAACCTGTCTCGGAAGATAACAAATGACCCTGAATGGGTTAAGTCCGAGCCTTTGAAAGGCAAAATCTTAAGTCCAAGTCGTCACCATGCTGTGACATTTGATGTCTGTTGATGCTGCAGATAAGTTCTTAAATTCTTAAAACTGGTGGATCTCTTGCTACGCCATCAACAACCATGCGATTCGGAAAACCCTGGCCCCCTGTTTATAAGAAAAAACAGAGAATCCATTGTGGCTCTACTTTAGAGCCCAAGGGGTTAATTTGTCAGATCATGATTTTCTTATGTCACCATGGGGAAATATCCACTCAAATTAAGAAACTTAAAATGTAATAAAGCCCAATATATAAATTTACATTCAGCAATACAAAGGTTCATGGGTGCAAAATTCGGATCCGCGGTGCCCATTTTTTGGCTGCCATGAGTGCCAAAGAGGTCCAAAATGGCGTCCGCAGTGGTGCGCAGATTTCTGTGGCAAATCACACCGGATGCCATATTGGTGAGGGCATTAGCGCGTGCAGGAAGTATGCAAAGTAGGCAGATCGTAACGTCAACCAGCATGCAATGCTGATTTGATGCCAGTGCTGCCATTTTGCAGCTCAACGCTCCAGCTAAGGCCCTCTCTTAAGCTCGCACAGTTGAACACGCATTCAGCAGCAGGAAGGACCCCCCACCAGCGCTATTTAAAGGGATCATCAACTATTTACAAGTTAGTTGCTGGTTGATGTCTTCTGGCTGTTGATAAGATTTTGTAAGTGTTTAGTGCTTTCTATAGTTGTTTAAAGTTGCAAAAGTCTACAGGGAGTGGCATGGCACATGCTGAAGGACTTTTCCCTGACTTCAAGGCTTCTGCACAAACCACTTGCCTACAGACATGGGTGCACTAGTAGGAATTCCCCTTGACTTGGAGAATGAGCAGAGGGCACACAGAGCAAGATAAGCTGCTGGAAGAAGGAGGAGGAATATGGGGAGAAGAGCTCTCAGCAGGAGGCCATATCCGCCCACGGTGTTCAGGGAGCAATTCTCCTACCTGAACCTCAGCGAGAAACAATGGCCGGAATTTTCATGCTGCCATGCATGTGGGATTGGAGGCAGGTCGGGAGTAAAATGTGCAAAAAATGGGGGCGGGTCAGGAACGTGCCGACATCCCGCCTCCTCACGCCTTTAACTCGGGCGCGTTTGCCAGCGTGGCATGGACCCGAACAGCAGAGCAGGCAACCTAATTTACCTCATTAATACCTTGTTGTCAGTCCCTTAACACTGCTTTTAACCAGACCTTTTGAATTTCACTGCATGACCACAGGAATCACGCAGCTCGGAAAACACATCTGTCAAGCTGACGGAAGCTCAGTGGCCATTGATCGAGGTCATTACTGCAGAGCATGGAAAGCACAATAAATACAGCAACATGACACCTGCCTACTTGCCTAAGGGAAAACCTCTTGCTGAGTGCATTTGAGCACAGATTTAGGTGTCTACAGTTTGCAAGTCTTTTCTGCAAATTTGGAAGCCACTCTCACCTCATTGCTACTACCTATCACACCATTGATAGATTGCTCCTCTGATCTCTACTTGACATGCCATCTATTATATCAGCATAGCGCAGCAACGAGGATTAGCGCTGCATGAGGAGCAAGGCGCAGAGCGCACAGCCTCTTCAGAGGAGGAGGAGGAGGATGAGCATCAGATGGAAGACGAGGAGGAGCAAGAGTTATCTGAGGTCCAGATGCCACCAACACCTGAGCACATTGCTGCCCGGGAGGCATGGCCAGATTTACTTAACTTCCTGTATTACACCCACATGGCTGCCACATGCTGTGCCAGGTCCCCCCCCCCCCCCCCCCCCACCCCACTCCCCAACAACACCATAAAGCATCCCTACAATGACCAAGCCATTCCTTTCACACTGACCCCCATTGCTGGAGTTAACGTTATGTCTCACCATTCACTCCAACTCACTAAACCACTGCCAAAGTAGCAGACAAAATTGGGTATGACCGGAAAGTGGTGAAAATAAATAGTTTTATACGTGACATAAGAGTAACGGAACCTTAGCAGAAGCAGTTCTTTAAACACCCATGTGCTTACCCTTGTGCATCTACTTCTATGTCATCTTTCGATTGACATAAAATAAACATTCCAAACCAAATTTATAAATGAAATCATGTCATATTGCATACAAATGTAAACTAATCACGCTTGTGCATTCCCTTCATGCCTGTCTTCCTTGTGCCTTTGCCTGTCCTAGTGCTCCTATGCAGTGCTACCCCAGTGGCTGCAGATGGCTGGTGGAAGGCTGCTGAATTTTATTGGAGGAGACTGCAGGTGGCCTTGGAGGACAACCTCGAGCAGCTCTGCGCCTAGAAGGTCCAGCAGCGGACTGCACGATCTTGGCGTGGGAGGCAGCAGTCTGGGCTGGCTGGCTGGCTGACAGGCAATAGCAAGGGCATTGTAAATGGATGAGTGCAGCTCCAACAACACTCGAGAAGCTTGACACCATCCAGGACAAAGCAGCCCGCTTGATTGGCACCCCATCCACCACCTTAAACATTCACTCCCTCCACCGTGTACCGTGGCTGCAGTGCATGCCATCTACAAGATGCACTCTACCATCTAGAAGGATAAGAGCAGCAGGCGAATGGGAACATCACCACCTCCAAGTTCCCCTCCAAGTCACACACCATCCTGACTTGGAAATATATCACTGTTCCTTCATCGTCGCTGGGTCAAAATCCTGGAACTCCCTCCCTAACAGCCCTGTGGGAGTACCTTCACCACACGAATTGCAGCGGTTCAAGAAGGCGGCTCACCACCACCTTCTCAAGGGCAATTAGGGATGGGCAATAAATGCTGGCCTTGCCAGCGACGCCCACATCCCATGAACAAATATTTAAAAAAAATTGTGTGAAGATCTCTAAATCTGGACCTGAGGCTATCACATAAAAATTGGCAGTTTTAAATTTCTTAAATGTTTAATGATTTGAAGTAGAAATTGCTATCTCTATGGCAACAATGCTGGAGACACCTTGTAATTGGACTGTATTAACTAACCGAAGGAGTTAACACTGCAAGTTTTAAAAGGTACAGAGACTTGAAAAAAAGTAAAATGGCGTTTGGTGGCCACAATGATAGTTGGATTTTCACAATTTAATAGGTTAATTAACCTAATTAATTCCAATTTAATTCACACCAATATTTTATTAACTAAACACAATTCATAACAGATAAAATAATCAAATTAGCACGTGCTTGCAAAAACCCAGTAAATTATGTCATTGTTCTTCAGGCAATTTCTATATGGCTGTAAAAATATTGAATATAACTGAAGAAAATTCGTTTTCACAAACCTAATCAAATCAAAGTGCCTTGGAATGTTCAAATTAAGTAACAGGCACCATAGCAACCGTAACTCCAAGGCTAAATCATTTTTTTAAACAAGTAGCCTCTGATTTACTATTGCACAAACTGCCCCAGTCAAAATAAATCCATACCAGCGTATATAACTTAAATGTAAATTACAAAGTTTTCCCCACTTCTAGGTGCACAATCCTGAATTGAAATGAATATACTCAACATATTCACACTTTTATGCAAGTTAGAAATATTGATCTCTTTTTTAACGTGATAATCCCAGGTTGCGAGCCCAAGGAATATTCAGTTTAAATCAGTTCAAAAGCAAAACACAACTCAAAGTATCTCAGGAATAGTACACATGTGAATACATACATAGAGAAAACACTTAACAAACTTAAAACAGCATATTCTTATAGAAAAGACATTAATTAAAATGTTTAAAATACTACATATTCATCAAAGACAAGACTACAGAGGATTAAACTGCTTTTAGCTCTTAACATTCGTAGGTCTGCAAACTTCCTCAAAATTACACACACTTTTAAACTCTCTTCCAGCTCATGTATTTTTCTTTTGACAGTGTATATCTGGGTCCATCATGTGTCCAGCGCTATGTCGGTTCCCATGTTGCTGTTTCAGGACCCCGCCTAAGGCACTGGTTAACTCCACTACCTTTTGTTTAAACTTTGATTTAAACCCTCCTGCTCTTCTTGCTTGGCTTTACATTTTTCCACTACGTCTGGATTGGAGAGCATATCCCTGCTTGTGCACTTGTCATGGCTATGCTTTCAATCCTGAGAGGCAATTACCTCCCCAATTTAGGCTTGGGGGCATCTGAGGGGTTGGCTACCTTTCGATAACTCGGTCATAACCAATTGGCCCCCTCATTCCCCTTCCCATTTTAGGCTTGAGCTTATCCCTTCTCCTGTCGGAAACTAGTCAGTCTAGTAACACTGTCATCTCCAAACCTTTAACTCCAGCCCGCCCAGGAGACGCCAGTGTTCGTGGATTTTTTAGTGGCTACCATCGCAACAAAGGGTTGTTAGTCTGGTGACAATAACTCCGCTTCTGATTCATGCACGAGTGTTTTTTATAATAACAAGCTTTATTAGTGTCTGATTTGGTCTTCCGTTTATATTAAATAACATGCAAATAATACAAAAGCAAAATACACCGGATGCTGGAAATCTGAAATAAAAACAGAAAATGCTGGGAAGACTCAGCAGGTCAGGCAGCATTTGTGGTGAGAAAAACAGAGTTAACATTTCAGGTCGATGACCTTTCATCAGAACTGGAAAAAGTTAGAGATGTAACAGGTTTTAACCAAGTACAGAGGCAGGAAAAGGCAGGAGGAGGGTAAAGAACAAAAGGGAAGGTCTGATAGGGTGGAAAGCAGAAGAGATTAAATGGCAAAAGGGATGATGATGTAAGGCAAAAAGAGATGGTAATGGGACAAGTAAAGAAACAAAAGATGGGTCTAGAGGAGGTGTAAATGGGAATACATTACCAACAGCAGCTGTCTGAAAAAAAGAGGTTATGATCTGAAATTTTTGAACTCAGTGTTGAGACCGGAAGGCTATAAAGTGTCTAATAGAGTGATGAGGTGCTGTTCCTCGAGCTTACGTTGAGCTTTATTGGAACAGGGTAGGATGCTGAGGACAGAGAGGTCAGAGTGAGTGTGGGGCAGAGAATTAAAATGACAGGCGACCGGAAGCTCAGGGTCACGCTAGCGGATTAAACGCAGGTGTTCCGCAAAGCGGTCACCCAATCTGCGTTTGGTCTCCCTAGTGTAGAGGAGACTGCATCGTGAGCAACGAATACAGTATACTAAATTGAAAGAAGTACAAGTAAATCGTTGTTTCACCTGGAAGGAGGGTTTGAAGCCCTGGACTGTGGGAAGGGAGGAGGTAAAAGAGCAGGTGTTGCATCCCCTGCGCTTGCTGGGGAAGGTGCCGTGGGAAGGGGAGGGGATGTTGGGAGTGATTGAGGAGTGGATCAGAGTGTCGCGCAGGGAACAGTCCCTTCGGAATGCTGCAAGGGGAGGGGAGGGGAAGATATGTTTGATGGTGGCATCACGCTGGGGGTGGTGGAAATGGTGGAAGATGATCCGTTCAATGTGGAGGCTGGTGGGATGGAAGGTGAGGACAAGGGGGACCCTAGCATGGTTTTGGGAGGGAGGGGAAGGGGTGAGAGCAGAAGTGCAGGAAATGGAACGGACAAAGTTGAGGGCCCTGTCAACCACGGTGGTGGGGAATCCTCGGTTGAGGAAGAAGGAAAACATTTTGGAAGCACTGGTATGGAAGGTGGCATCATCAGAATTGCTGCAACGGTGGCTGAGAAATTGGGAAAATGGAATGGAGTCCTTACTGGAAGCGGGGTGGGAGGAAGTGTAGTCAAGGTAGCTGTGGGAGTCAGTGGGCTTATAGCAAATATTGGTCGACTGGCTATCGAGGAACAGCACCTCATCTTTTGATTAGGCACTTTACAGCTTCCGGGCTCAACATTGAGTTCAACAATTTCAGATCCTCTCCTCCACCCCTATTTTTCCGGACAGCAGCTCTTGGTAATGACTCTGCTATTCCCAGTTTCATCCCTTCTAGACCCATCTTTTGTTCCTTTACTTGCCCCATTACCACCTCCTTTTGCCTTGCATCATCGTCCCTTTTGTCATTTAACCCATCACAGACCTTCTCTGTGATCTTCAGCCCTCCTTTCCCTGCGTCTGTACTTGCTTAAAACCTGTTACATCTCTAACTTTTTCTAGTTCTGATGATAGGTCATCGATCTGAAACATTTTAAATCATCTTAAAACTTTTAAATCATCTTAAAACATTCTAACATTGAGTATATTCAAGATGGAGATCGATATATTTTTGGACACTCAGGGAATCAAGTGATATGGGGATAGGGCGGGAAAATGGAGTTGAAGTAGAAGATCAGCTATGATCTTAATAAATGGCGGAACAGGCTTGAGGGGCTGTATGGCCTTCTCCTACGCCTATTTCTTATGTTCTTGTGTTCTTATGTCAATCAATCCTAAATTGTCAAAACATATCGACTAATTATTGAACATAACAAAATGGTTTGATAACTTGTGTATATTTGGAAGTTATTTTCAGCAGGTAAGCAGTTCTTCTGTAGAAGAGATACAATAATCATTATGAATAGAGAGCAGATAGCAGATGCATGCTGCCAGAATTTGATTTTAACATAACTTTTGCATACTGAATATTACATGTAAAAGGTACTTTCTAGGGTAACTGTTCTGTTTTATTAAGTCTAAATTTAAAAATGAATTGCCCAAGAGGATTTTTTTCATTTGTAATCATGAAATATCTGTACACAACATTTTCCTAAACTAGTCAGTGTTTTTGTCGAGGGATACTGAAAATTAATACTGATAGTGTTCAGTGGGTTTGTGCAAGAAAACCTGTGACATGTAAAGTGTGTTTCACTGCTTAATATGTGTATGTATACATTTGACTATTATAATCACGCTTGTCATTTTATTTTACAGACCTTTATAGTATTGAACAGAGGGAAGGCAATCTTCCGGTTTAGTGCCACACCTGCCTTGTACATTTTAAGTCCTTTCAATCCTTTAAGGAAAATAGCTATTAAGATTTTGGTACATTCATATCCTTTATGTGGTATATTTTTAATATCTAAAAAGCTCATATGTGATAAAGAACTACAGAATCTCATTTCACATTGCACATGAAATGTGTCAAAACTGTTAAAATTCACCCCTGGTCAGCCTGCATAGAAATTGCACCAAATTGTGTACTGTTTTTAATAATCCAGTAATTCCAGATAGCCATACTTAGAATAGCTACCTTTTCAAGTTCTTAAACAAAAATAATCTCAAGTATATCATAAAGAAGTGTGATCCAAGAAAAGATTTTTTTCCTGAACTTTACAATGGTTTACGTTGTAGTGCAGCTGTAGATTTTCCTTATATGGCATTTGTGGGTGCACACATTGATAACAACATACAGGAGTCGTCACCCAAAAGCAATGCTTCTGAGACTGCTGCAGCGGTCATCTGATATGGATGGTGGGATTATCGCTGTCAAGAGGGAGCTTGCCATTTCCCGGCTGCAAAATATCAATGGTACCACAGTGAGACTGTCACTGCAGCTCCAGAAGAGATAGCTGGACAGTTAAAGGGGCAGAAATGTCACAAAGATCTGACCATCAGCTGCCTTGTAAGCCTTGGAAGACATAGAGAGTTATAAAACAAAGTAAGTGAGGGGCTAGAATGGAGCAAGAGGAGGCCACTACAAAGCCTTATGCCTTGATGGAGGATATCAGGGCTATTACCACTGCTTCCCGAGGCTTACCACCACCTTCCCCATGGTACCCTTGGATAGCACAGGCAGAAGTTTATCATGTGAACCATTACGACCAATGTTATGAGTTTATGACCATAAGTAATCCTCTAGAGTGGAGTGTAGAGTAAGTACATAGTATTTTGTGTATTACTGAATTAACAATTTTGTTAATTTTCATACAAGACAAAGTTTTCATAACTTGTAAAGAATACAGTATCCATGCCAGGGACCTGAACCCTGCCCTGCATTGGGTGAGGAAGAAAATGAAGTTTGGGCAGTGAGGTGGTAACAGGCTTTAATTTTCCATCATTCTCCACTGCTATCCCACCCAAAATCGCAGCAGATAATCCAGCCCAATAGTCTGTTCGCATATTAGTATAGTAATGTTACATGTTTCAGGGTCAAACTGTTTTGTTGGTATCCAAGGGGGCAATCTGGACAGAAGTGCCCTACTTGTCTAGGAGTGCCAATGGGTTAGATCGCTATTTTTAAGCTTTATTGGGTGGGGGTATACTCTTATCTTTTCTCTCAAGTCAGCCTACCTCTCGCTTAGCATAACTGTACTGTTTGGTATGCATAATGGGGCCTTTCAGCCTTCAGGAAAGGGTTCTCTGCTTGCTGTCTATTATCAAGAACATGTCCATTTCGATAAATGTCCTTTAAAAAGAGCTTCCTACTCATCTCAGGTTCTGATTCAGTTCATGGCAAGTAGGCCTTGGGAGCTTCCTGTTGCATCAGATTGGAGAGAAGGCTTACAGGTATAGTGGGATCTTTAGAAAGGAAATATTTTTTTGAAAATGCTAGGATCTATTCAAAGAAACCCTTATGGTTATATTTTAATAGCTCTGAAATATGTCAAATCCCGAAACAGACCCTTATCTCTTTAAGATTCTTATTCTTCCTTACTTTATTATAAATGTGATTGAAATTCAGTGCTTTGTTTTATGAATTTTATTATGTTTGCTTTCCTTGACTAAATTTTACATTGTTCAGCATGCTTATCATGTGCACTATTCTGACCAATTGTGTGTTTATGACCAAGGCTAATCCTCCAGACTGGGCGAAGAATGTAGAGTAAGTGCATAGTATTTTGTGTATTATTCAATTTACAATATTAAAAGAGTGATTTTTCATAACAAAGAATACAGTATCCATGTTTTGCCTCATAAATATCTGATGTAAAATTAATTCCTTGTTTAATTTGGAAAATAGATTTTAATAGGTTACCTCCAATTCCATACACTTCCATTTTTGATAATCTCTTCTGCGGAACCTGAGCAGATGCCTTCTGGATGTCCATATAGACAACATCCATAGAGACACTCTCTTATCTACCCTGTCAGTGACCTCCTCAAAAATCTCAGCCCAATTTACTGTGATCAAATTATTTATCATCTCTTTGAAGTTTTCCTTACTTATATTTAAAACCTTAGTTTGTAATTATCTCTTCTCCCTCTCAAACCAGATATCAGATTCAATCTATTTGCACAATGTTCCCTTACCGTCAGATTGCTAACTAATTCTGGTTTGTTACTCATCACTAAATCTAGTATAGCATGTTCCCTTGTCGGTTCTAAAACATATTGGCCGGAATTTTCTGCAGGTAGGTGGGCTGGGGGCAGGGGGGCCTCCGAGGCGGGAAACCCGGGAGGCCTTTAACGGCAGGGCCTGATTTGCATGTGAGGCCTTGGATTCCCGCCCGCAGCCAGCCAGATTAAGAGGCTAGCTGGCTGCGGGCGGGTAGGCCTGCAGATGCAGAGAGGGAGCAAGGTGTCAGTCCGGGGATGGGATCGCGGGGGGGGAGGGGTTGGGGATTGGCTGGGGCTTGGTCAGGGATCGCTGGGGGGCGGGGTCGGCCGGAGCATCAGCAGGGGAAGAGAGAGGATCGGGGCCGGCCACTGGAGGATTGTGGCCGACCTCAGCATCATCGGGGCGGGGGGGGGAAGGCCTCATGGTGGGGATCGGAGGCCTGGTGAGGGAGTCTCCGATCGCTAGGGGTAGGGGTTAGGTAGGGACCCTGGGTCCAGGAGGTAGGTATAAAGCCATTCACATCCTGGATGCAGCAGTCCCCATTTCGGTTTAACTGCCGGGTTTCACGAATTGTGTGAAACCCATCCACATGCAGTTAAAAACAAAATGGAGGGGAAAATAGAGGCTTCAGCCTCATTATAATATTTAAATTGATGTACCGCCCCCCTTGGTCGTTCGCGCCCACCCACCCTGCCCTCCCCCCCCACGTCCCACCTCCGTTAAAACTGGAAGAGGGCAGGTTGAAGGCGGGATCAGGTTGGTAATCCCATTTTTAACAATTTAACTGCCCTCACACTCCAAACCCACCTGTTTTAGGGGAAAATTCCGGCCATTGTTCCAGTAAACTGACCCATTCAGTAAACAGATTTACTTTACATGGAAAGGAATTGTGTTAAAATATACTGAAAGTTCTTCTCTTAAGTTTGATTAGGTCTCAAGTCTCTGAAATTAACTTGCAAATGAATAATAGAGAAAAGATTATAGTTCCAGAATTCAGTTATATTTAATGTAATAGAACCGAAGGACGTTCTTATATCAGGAATCAGTAATAGAGAGCACAGCCTTTTTAGACTGAAACTTATGGAAGTTTCCCTTTTTATTGATATTTGCCAATGAAAATGACTGAACAGCTTTTTTTTGTTATAATTCCATTAGGTACACCTTCACTGGTATTTACACATTTGAATCGCTTGTAAAAATTCTTGCAAGGGGCTTCTGTTTAGATAGTTTCACTTTTCTCCGAGATCCATGGAACTGGCTGGATTTCAGTGTCATTCTTATGGCGTAAGTACTTACAAAAAAGTCAAATATACTCTGTGCTGTTTTCCTTTGGGGCCATTCCTTGAAGGCATAACTGTGGAATGATAAATTCAAAAGACAGTGATGTACAATGAGTTAATTTATTCGTGATAAACAGCAGTAACATTTCCATCAAAGGTGCAGCTTGGTCAAGAAAAATTCAGACCAATTGTTTGAGAAGTACATTTTTGATTTATTTATAATTCTATCATCACCCCTTGATGACTCAGTGGGTGAATGTACAACATGGTGCAAAATTGAGCCAGACTGACCAGGAAGGCTCCAGCTTTGATCCCCGGTTGGTGCTAATTTAACTGATTTCACCTGGGGTAACAGTGGAATGCTGTAATTGGCTCCATTGTCCTTGGGCTGGGGAGAGAAAAACATTTGGCTTGCATGTTGGATAAGGTCAATATCAGCCTCCTTGTTTGAATAGTCTGGCAATATTCGGTGTCTAGGTTTACACATGAAGAATAGCAATTTGTTTTGGGTACCAGAGGGCTGCCAGCACCCATGGAACTGTACCCTAACATGAGTTACTATCTTCAGGAGAGACAATCTAAGGAGGAAAATAAAAATACAAATACGATCACCAAAGTGAAAGACCATGCATTGTAATTATATTAAAAAGCTTTGAAAGCCGAAATAACTGTGATTTAATTCTACAGGTATGTAACAGAATTTGTAAACCTAGGCAATGTTTCAGCTCTTCGAACTTTCAGAGTATTGAGAGCTTTGAAAACTATTTCTGTAATACCAGGTAAGAAGTGATCGGTGTAAGGCGCTAGCAGGTCCCATGTACCTCCAACTGTATCTTTGTGTCCTGTCACTGTGTTTGTGTGTGCCCTCCCCTATTACAGATATGTGACAGAGTTTGTGGACCTGGGCAATGTCTCAGCGTTGAGAACATTCAGAGTTCTCCGAGCTTTGAAAACAATTTCAGTCATTCCAGGTGAGAGCTAGGTTAAACACTGAGGCTGATCTTTTTTCTTGAAATTAAAAATAAAACACAAAAGCAGGAATCAGAGAAAAATATTTTAAATTATAGGATTCCTTGCTTTTGAACGTGTTTGTTTTTGTTTGTGGATTCAGCCTTGACGTTTAACAATTTCTTGCATGAGACATTGCAATATCCAGCATGAGTGGTTTGCATCTTGTGATGTCTAGTTTTCCCTTCCCTATTCTGCAAATTACTCAATGCATTTCTGCAAATGGTCTTTGTTGAAATTATGCAGTTTTTCTATAAATTAGATGTCATGCATAAACAATACAAATACAAAATCAAGACTTTGAAAACATGATTACTGAATAATATGCAAACCTAGAGATGAGAAAACAAAATACTGCACATCAGCATGATGAATGCATGAAAGCTTAATCAATTTAAGGCATCCTTTGTACTCCAAACCATTAAAACTTTTATAACACCTCCTTGTTATGAGTGGGTATTTGGAGATGGTCACTATATGTGCCCATTTATAGGTTATGACAATAGTATGAGACAGATGTCATTTAGATTGGTCAATGTTCAATGTTGCGAATTAAACTATTCCTCATGTTTCACCTGCAGTGATGTTATACACTCAATCTCTGGCCCCACGGTGCTATATTCTGACTCCTCCCCATGTTGGACTTGTTGTACTGTAATGTTTGGAGTCTCAGACTATTGCTCATGCTTGGCCTGTACTACTGTAATGCTTTAAATCTCTTGACTATTATTGGCCTGTGGTACTATAATCTAGTTAGCCAAAGTTAATCAAAAAATAAAAAGCATATACAAAGTTTAGCATTTAAAAATTAAGGTGTGTTATAAAAAGTTGTATCACAACTTTTAGGTTTGGAGAATCAGTTACATCACAAAGGGTCTTTCCCTTGGCTCCAATGTTCACTGTAATTACAACTTTAGAGTCTGTAGAAAAATGTTATTTCAGTTGAGGTGAATGAGTTCACAAAATACAAAACACAAAATAAAAATTGCGTTGCTCCACAGAAACAACCATCTTATGAAGAATGTATACAGCTACATTCTTTCACATTCACAAGTTGGATCAATGTACATGAAGTTTCATTCAATGACACAAATGCTGCAGCTTTCCATTTGTTATTCCAGTATATCAGGTCATTCATTACATTTAGCTTAGTTTTAGCAAATTCTTACTTAAATGTAAGTTAAATCTGGCAATTTAGCTTTTGCATGAGATTGACGAATACAATACAAGAAGAACTGATGATTTCTTGCTTGATCTAATGAGTATGCTTATTATCAAAAATCACAGAAGAGCCTTATGTTTTTTGCAGGTCTCAAGACCATTGTGGGTGCCCTGATCCAGTCAGTGAAGAAATTGTCCGATGTAATGATTCTGACTGTTTTTTGTTTGAGCGTATTTGCACTAATAGGGCTGCAGCTGTTCATGGGAAACTTAAAACATAAATGTGTACATTGGCCACCAGTTGGCGTCTCTTTTAGTGCAAGTAACAGTTCATTTGACCTGAATGACACCATGGCGAATGAGACAATGAACACTTTCAACTATGGGAAATACATCGAAGAAGAAGGTAAGCACTTAATGTTCATATTAGCTAATTTATCTGGACATAATTGAGTCAAGCATCAGCTCTATATTTGTTCTTAGTTTTTAAGTCAAAGATGAATAAAGATTTTAAATGAAAATATTATTTCTCAATGTACAGTGTGAGCACAATAAAAATGATTAGACAATACAGACAAAAAAAATTAATCTGCAAAGCTTTATTCAGCTTGATTATATTTCAAGAGCTGAAAAAACATTGGGCTGGATTTTCAATGACCCGTGGAGTCGGGTTTGGAGACGTGTGGGGGGTTAAAGTAGCAGATTCGGGGGTCCCGACCCCATCCCGACTCCAACATGCCTCCACGCAATTTTGACAAAATGGGTCGCGGGGTTCCCGACTCCGTCCCGTCTCCAAGAGGCGCGAGAGGCCATTAACGCTCTTAACAATCCCTAAAGTGGCTCAGTAATGCCATTTTGAAACGTTTTAGCTAGTTTAACCCTTTTCCAACATGAAGTACGCCTGATGTGAAACACGCCAGTGAAACCTGGCGGGAGCACAAGTGGATAGCTGACTATCAGCTGCAGGTCCACTATTACAACGGAGATGTGATGAAGGTAGTAGTAGTATTAGGTCTGAAAGTCGCCTCTGATGCTGCTGCATTGAATGTCTTCAGAAACTGCCTGGCGCTGAGAGGACCTGGATGGAACTATATCTATCTATCTAAAAGCCAGGCAGTCTCTGAGACCAGGCAGGCAATCTCTGACCTGCAATGATGACATCATCAGAGGCGACTTTCAGACTGAAACCACTAATTGGTTCATGGGTTCCCACATGCTGGAACTCAATTACCCAATTAAGTGAAAATTGCATCATTCATCCACATTAATCTGCAGTCGGGGGGGCAACACAAAATGTGGGTAACACAACCCCAACCCGACCCTAAGACAAAATCCAGCCCATTGCCTCTCAAAGGCCCCCCCCCCCCACCCAATGGTTTAGTGACTTTATCCACTGATAAAGTGAGCCATAATGGTTGAAGGTTATAATTCGTCTCAGTGCTCCTGGGTTAGGCAAGGAAAAATAGTAGATGTACCTGCTCGGATTGATAGCCTCCATTGATCCTTGAGTATGTGCATGTTGGATGAAGATCGAGTCACACTTAAGTCTGATGCCACCTTGTGGTTGAATAATCATACATGAGTAATTGCCACAGGCGCAAAATATCAGCGAGCCAATGGAACCATAATCTATATAAGGGGCCAATATCTTCATGGGAGGAGGAGAGGAGAGAACATTTTTAAAGACATTTTTTTTTTTAAATGGTCCCTCGTTTTTGGAGTAGGCAGATTTCGGAAAAATTATCAAATACTTTTGAGAAATTATCTGATACATTAACATTTCAGGTCCTACAACAGGAATCTTACTAGAACCAGCTGTATACAGTATATTATAAGCACATTTCATTTAGGATCTTTACGTCCACCTGAGACAGGAGATCTAGTAATTTGTGGTAAATCTGAACCCAGCTCCCAGAGGTGAACAGTCATCTGCCAAATTATTCAGTCATTGAGGTCCATGCAATCAGCTTGGCTCTAGTTCTGTTTTATAAAGACACAATCCTGTTTAGAAGTTGTTGCTCCCCAAGCGCCATAACTTTACTAATACATCTTGTATTAGTGATACTTATTTTGTCCAGTCAAGTACATTTTACCATACAGCGCAACCAAACTAAGAGAAAAATATAGCTCTTTTTTTGCCCTTTTTTGCTGCTGTTTGAACTTGAAGATTTGTGAGGTTATTTTTATTTACTCACCAATTTTCTCTGCATATTTTTCTCCCCTCCTTTCCTGAAGGCATTGACTCCTTACTGGGATTCAGTTCCACAGAAGCCATCCCCCCTCCAATCATTCGCCCAAGTGGCCATTGTTCACATGTGAGCCCTGCGTGCTGGCAGGTTGTGGAAGCATCACAACTAAGTCTAATCCTGTCTGCATCCAACATCTATACGTGTAATTCCAGCAGAGATTACTGGATAGTAAGAGTGGGAGCTCTGCCCAATTTACCCCACACTAAACCAGGGCACCCTGGCTGAGACTAGCGAACTAAATTTTATTTTATTTATTCGTTCATGGGGCATGGGCGTCGCTGGCAAGGCCAGTATTTATTGCCTATCCCTAATTTCCCTTGAGAAGGTGGTGGTGAGCTGCCTTCTTGAACTGCTGCAGTCCGTGTGGTGAAGGTACTCCCACAGTGCTGTTAGGGAAGGAGTTCCAGGATTTTGACCCAGCGACGATGAAGGAAAGGCGATATACTTCCAAGTCAGGATGGTGTGTGACTTGGAGGGGAACTTGCAGGTGATGGTGTTCCCATGAGCCTGATGCCCTTGTCCTTCTAGGTGGTAGAGATTGTGGGTTTCAGAGGTGCTGCCGAAGAAGCCTCGGCGAGTTGCTGCAGTACATCTTGTAGATGGTACACACTGCAGCCACAGTGCGCCGGTGCTGGAGGGAGTGAGTGTTTAAGGTGGTGGATGGGGTGCCAATCAAGCGGGGTGCTTTGTCCTGGATGGTGTTGAGCTTCTTGAGTGTTGTTGGAGCTGCACTCATTCAGGCAAGTGGAGAATATTCCATCACACTCCTGACTTGTGCCTTGTAGATGATGGAAAGGCTTTGGGGAGTCAGGAGGTGAGACACTCGTCACAGAATACCCAGCCTCTGACCTGCTCTTGTTGCCACAGTATTTATGTGGCATGTCCAGTTAAGTTTCTGGTCAATGGTGACCCCCCAGGATGTTGATGGTCGGGGATTTGGCGATGGTAGTGCTGTTGAACGTCAAGGGGCGGTGGTTAGACTCTCTCATGTTGGAGATAATCATTGCCTGGCACTTGTGTGGCGCGAATGTTACTTGTCACTTATCAGCCCAAGCCTGAATGTCGCCCAGGTCTTGCATGCGGGCATGGACTGCTTCATTATCTGAGGAGTTGTGAATGGCACTGAACACTGTGCAGTCATCAGCGAACATCCCCACTTCTGGCCTTATGTTGGAGGGTAGGTCATTGATGAAGCAGCTGAAGATGGTTGGGCCTAGGACACTGCCCTGAGGAACTCCTGCAGCGATGTCCTGGGGCTGTGATGATTGACCTCCAACAACCACAACCATCTTCCTTTGCGCTAGGTATGACTCCAGCCAGTGGAGAGTTTTCCCCCTGATTCCCATTGACTTCAGTTTTACTAGGGCTTCTTGATGCCACACTCTGTCAAAATGCTGCCTTGATGTCAAGGGCAGTCACTCTCTCCTCACCTCTGAAATTCAGTTTTTTTGTCCATGTTTGGACCAAGGCTGTAATGAGGTCTGGAGCTGAGTGGTCCTGGCGGAACCCAAATTGGGCATCAGTGAGCAGGTTATTGGTGAGTAAGTGCCGCTTGATAGCACCATCGACGACACCTTCCATCACTTTGCTGATGATTGAAAGTAGACTGATGGGGCGGTAATTGGATGGATTGGATTTTTCCTGCTTTTTGTGGACAGGACATACCTGGGCAGTTTTCCACATTGTTGGGTAGATGCCAGTGTTGTAGCTGTACTGGAACAGCTTGGCTAGAGGCACAGCTAGTTCTGGAGCACAAGTCTTCAACACGACAGCCGGGATGTTGTCGGGGCCCATAGCCTTTGCTGTATCCAGTGCGCGCAGCCGTTTCTTGGTATCACATGGAGTGAATCGAATTGGCTGAAGACTGGCTTCTGTGATTGTGGGGACCTCAAGAGGAGGCCTAATTACAAGCTGAGGATTGAACCTGGAATCTTCCTGGTCTATATGGTTCAGCTACTCACTTGATAAACTTACTGAGTTATCAGGCGAGTTGTGTATGACTACTTTTAATGTACTGTGCCATGTTCTTTAAGACACAGCCTTTCATTATTACAGTTTACTATACATACTACCTCATTTTCATCTTATTTCTACTTTGAACTGAATTAAATTGCAGATTTAAAATATTGGTATTCACTTATTCAAGTATCTCATTTTAATGACAATAATAAGTATCCTGTGCTGCTTTTATCCTGCCCCAGTTAACATCAAATCTTGCTTATATTTTTTTAAAATAATAAACAATTTAAGATGCCTAAGGAAATTCAAATTTAACTGCATAAGTATGGCAGAATACAGTTACAATGGATTGTATTCATTTAACTTATTAAACTAATGGTGAACATTATATTTTCCTAGGTATATAGGCAGATGTATTTACAGGAAGATACAAAATAACTTTGTTTACCATTTAATTAACAGAAAATTACTATTTCTTGAAAGGAGCCAAAGATGCACTGCTTTGTGGTAATGGCTCAGATGCTGGGTGAGTTATTGTTAATTGTCGTGCTTTTTGCTGAACTTGTTTTAGAATAGACTGCATAAGCGAATTGTTATATTTAAAAACAATTAATAAATTAATAGTTTTTAATCCATTGTTTATTGTTATTATGAAAAATGCTGCACAGAATAGTTGGATTGGGGTATGTAATAAGGCTGCAACAAATTTGAGGGCATTAGATGATGTCTTAAAATGAGAACTTGTGAACATCATCCGAATCCATTGATTGTATTATAGCTGGCACAACTGAGACTGAGTGCATTACTGTGCACTGTAGTTGTGTTATTTTGGCATTTATAAATAGCTATATTGTGCAAGCATCAACAATAGCTATGTGGTCTTCTGGTATCCACCATAATGATCTTGAAGGACATGTGAGTTCTTAAGGCACGATGAACTAGCTTTTTTGACAACAACAACAACAACAACTTGTATTTATATAGCGCCTTTAACGTAGTAAAACGTCTCAAGGCGCTTCACAGGAGTATTATAAGACAAAAATTTGACACCGAGCCACATAAGAAGAAATTAGGGCAGATGACCAAAAGCTTGGTCAAAGAGGTAGGTTTTAAGGAGCGTCTTAAAGGAGGAAAGAGAGGTAGTGATATGAGCTCATGGTGTTGGGGATAGAGGATTGGCTAACTAACAGAAAACAGGGAGTCGGGCTAAATGGATCATTTTCAGGTTGGCGAACTGTAACTAGTGGTGTGCCACAGGGATCAGTGCTGGGGCCTCAACTATTACAGTCTATATTAATGACTTGGATGAAGGGACCGAGTGTACTGTAGCCAAATTTGCTGACGATACAAAGATAGGTGGGAAAGCAAGTTGTGAAGAGGACACAATGAGTCTGCAAAGGGATATAGATAGATTAAGTGAGTGGGCAAAAATTTGGCAGATGGAGTACAATGTGGGAAAATGTGAGGTTATCCACTTTGGTAGGAAGAATAGAAAAGCAAAATATTATTTAAATGGAGAGAGACTACAGAGTACTGCATACAGTTTTGGTCTCCTTATTTAAAGAGGGATATACTTGCATTGGAGTCAGTTCAGAGAAGGTTCACTAGGTTGATTCCTGGGATGAAGGGGTTGTCTTATGAGGAAAGGTTGAGCAGGTTGGGCCGATACTCATTGGAGTTTAGAAGAATAAGAGGTGATCTTATTGAAACATAAGATTCTGAGGGGGCTTGACAGGGTAGATGCTGAGAGGATGTTTCCCCTTGTGGGGGAATCGAGAACTAGAGGGCAGAGTTTCAGAATAAGGGGCCGTCCATTTAAGACACAGATGAGGAGGAATTTCTTCTCTCAGATGGTCGTGAATCTTTGGAATTTTCTAGATGAGGGTTGTGCGTTTGATGTAGTTTATATGGACTTTAGCAAGGCTTTTGACAAGGTTCCACATGGCAGACTGGTCACGAAGTTAAAAGCCCATGGGATCCAGGGCAAAATGTCAAGTTGGATTCAAAACTGGCTCAGAGACAGGAATGAGAGGGTTATGGTTGATGGGTGTTTTTGTGACTGGAAGGCTGTTTCCAGTGGGGTTCCGCAGGGCTCAGTACTAGGTCCCTTGCTTTTTGTGGTATATATCAATGATCTAGACTTGAATATAGGGGGTATGATTAAGAAGTTTGCAGATGATACTAAAATCGGCTGTGTGGTTGATACTGAAGAAGGAAGCTGTAGACTGCAGGAAGATATCAATAAATTGGTCAGGTGGGCAGAACAGTGGCAAATGGAATTCAATCCAGAGAAGTGTGAGGTAATGCATTTGGGGACGGCTAACAAAGAAAGGGAATACACATTAAATGGTAGGACATTGAGTAGTGTAGAGGAACAAAGGGACCTTGGAGTACATGTCCACAGATCCCTGAAGGTAGCAGGCCAGGTAGATAAGGTGGTTAAGGAGGCATATGGAATGCTTGCCTTTATTAGCTGTGGCATAGAATACTTCACCTGAGGAAGGGGCGATCGATAGCTCCGAAAGCTTGTGATTTCAAATAAAACTGTTGGACTATAACCTGGTGTTGTGCGACCTCTCAATAGAATACAAGAGCAGGGGGGTTATGCTTGAACTGTATAAAACACTAGTTAGGCCTCAGCTAGAGTACTGCGTGCAGTTCTGGTCACCACATTACAGGAAAAATGTGATTGCACTAGAGAGGGTACAGAGGAGATTTACAAGGATGTTGCTGGGAGTAGAGAATCTTAGCTATGAGGAAAGACTGGATAGGCTGGGTCTGTTTTCCTTGGAACAGAGGAGGCTGAGAGGAGACCTTATTGAGGTGTATAAAATTATGAGGGGCATAGATAAAGTGGATAGAAAGGACCTATTTCCCTTAACAGAGGGGTCAAAAACCAGGGGGCACAGATTTAAAGTAATTGGTGGAAGGTTTAGAGGGGATTTGAGGGGAAATTTCTTCACCCAGAGGGTTGTGGGGGTCTGGAACTCACTGCCTGAAAGGGTGGTAGAGGCAGGAACCCTAACCACATTTAAGAAGTACTTGGATGTGCACTTGGGATGCTCTAACCTGCAGGGCTACGGACCAAGAGCTGGGAAGTGGGATTAGGCTGGATAGCTCTTTGTTGGCCGGCGCAGACACGATGGGCCGAAATGGCCTCCTTCCATTCTGTAACTTTCTGTGATTCTATCCCAGAGAGCTGTGGAGGCTGAGTCATTGAATATATTCAAGGCTGAGATAGACAGATTTTTGAACTACAGGGGAGTCAAGGGTTATGGGGAACAGGCAGAAAAGTGGAGTTGAGGCCAAGATCAGATCAGCCATGATCTTATTGAATGGCGGAGCAGGCTCGAGGGGCCGAATGGCCCACTCATGTTCCTATTTCTTATGTTCTTATGTAGAGGCGGAGAGGTTTAGGGAGGGAATTCCAGAGCTTAGGGCCTAGGCAGCTGAAGTCATGGCCACCAATGGTTGAGCGATTATAATCAGGGATGCTCAAGAGAGCAGAATTTGAGGAACGCAGATATCTCGGTGGGGGGGCGGGGGGTGGTGGGATGGGGGGGTTGTGGGGCTGAAGGAGATTACAGAGATGGCGAGGGGCGAGGCCATGGAGGGATTTGAAAACAAGGATGAGAATTTTAAAATCGAGGCATTGCTTAACCGGGAGCCAATGTAGGTCAGCGAGCACAGGGGTGATGGGTGAACAGGACTTGGTGCGAATCAGGACTCGGGCAGCCGAGTTTTGGATGACCTCAATTTACGAAAGGTAGAATGTGGGAGGCCAGCCAGGAGTACGTTGGAATAGTCAAGTCTAGAGGTAACAAAGGCATGGATAAGGGTTTCAGCAGCAGATGAGCTGAGGCAGGGGCGGAGACGAGCGATGTTACGGAGGTGGAAATAGGCGTTCTTAGTTATGCTGCAGATATGTGGTCAGAAGCTCATTTCAGGGTCAAATATGACACCAAGGTTGCGAACAGTCTGGTTCAGCCTCAGACAGATGCTAGGGAGAGGGATGGAGTTGGTGGCTAGGGAATGGAGTTTATGGCGGGGACCGAAGACAATGGCTTCAGTCTTCCCAATATTTAATTGGAGAAAATTTCTGCTCATCCAGAACTGTATGTCGGACAAGCAGTCTGACAATTTAGAGACTGTGGAGGGGGTCGAGAAAAGTGGTGGTGAGGTAGAGCTGGGTGTCGTCAGCGTACATGTGGAAACTGACACCATGTTTTCGGATGATGTCGCCAAGGGGCAGCATGTAGATGAGAAATAGGAGGGGGCCAAGGATAGATCCTTGGGGGACCCCAGAGGTAACGATGCAGGAGTGGGAAGAAAAGCCGTTGCAGGTGATTTTATGGCTATGATTAGATAGATAAGAATGAAATCAGGCGAGTGCACTTCCACCGAGCTGGACGATTGTGGAGAGGTGTTGGAGGAGGATGGAGTGGTCGACTGTGTCAAAGGCTGCAGACAGGTCGAGAAGGACGAGGAGGGATAGTTTACCTTTATCACAATCACAAAGGATGTCATTTGTGACTTTGATGAGAGCCGTTTCGGTACTGTGGCAGGGGCGGAAACTGGATTGGAGGGATTCAAATTTGGGAGTTCTGGGAAAGATGGGCCCAGATTTTGGAGGCGACAACACGTTCAAGGGCTTTGGAGAGGAAAGGGAGGTTCGAGATGGGGCAGTGATTTGCAAGGACGGAGGGGTCAAGGGTTGTTTTTTTGAGGAGCGGGGTGATGACGGCAGATTTGAAGGAGAGAGGGACAGTACCTGAGGAAAGAGAACCGTTAACAATGTCAGCTAACATGGGAGCCAGAAAAGGAAGTCGGGTGGTCAGCAGTTTAGTGGGAATAGGGTCGAGGGAGCAGGCAGTGGGTTTCATGGACAAGATGAGTGTGGAGACGTCAAGAGGGAAGATCGGAGAGAAACTGAAGAAAGATGCGAGTTCAGGGCTAGGGCAGGGTGGAACCTTAGAGGAAGTTTGGCCCGGTGGGCTAGGGGAAGGAAGGGAAATGGCAGAGGCAGCTGATCGGATGGTCTCAATCTTAGAGACAATGAAATCCATGAGCTCTTCACACTTGTTGGAGGTGAGTGTGAAGGAGACAGGGGAGCAGGGTTTAAGAAGATGGTTAGCAGTAGACAATAGAAGCCGGTGGCTATCTTTGCATTCCAGAATGATCCTGGAATAGTGAGCAGTTTTGGCAGACAAGAGTAGGACCCAACAATGCTTTATGTGGTCCAGCCAGATTTGGCGGTGAATGGCTAAACCAGTTGTCTGCCATATCCATTCAAGTCTGCATTCCTTGGACTTAAGGGAGCGAAAAACCTCAGGTATATCACTTCAAATGACAGGCAAACCAGTGAGGCAGGAATATTTTTGTTGATATGACACAAAAAAAGTAACACAACCGCTATAAATTATAAAAAAAGATTAAAAGTAGATATGTTAAACATTTTAATTGTGCTTTTTATTTCATATTTTATTTTCTTAGTCGATGTCCTGAGGGGTATACATGTATGAAAGCTGGAAGAAACCCAAATTATGGTTATACCAGCTTTGACTCATTTAGCTGGGCATTCTTATCATTGTTTCGGCTGATGACTCAGGACTTTTGGGAAAACCTTTACCAGCTGGTAAGCATGATTTATCATTATGTATAAATGCAATATAAAAATTTTATGCAAATACATGTGCATAAGAATATTTATAATGCTATTCAGTAGTACAGTACAATGTCCTTTAGGGAAGGAAATCTGCCACCCTTACCCGGTCTGGCCTATATGTGACTCCAGGCCCACAGCACTGTGGTTGACTCTTAACTGCCCTCTGAAATGGCCCAGCAAGCCACTCAGTTGTAGGAAAACACCTCACGAACTGCAGCAGTTCAAGCAGGCGGCTCAAGGGCAATTAGGGATGGGCAATAAATGCTGGCTTTGCCAGCAACGCCCACATCCCATGAATGAATAATCACAGAATCACAGAATCCCCACAGTGCAGATAGAGGCCATTTCGGCCAATAAAGAAAAGTATACAGTACATTTGATTTGTATTAGATGAGCTATTGAATATAATTAGAACAATCACAATGGAATAAAAGCCTGTTATTCTCTGGCTACTAATAAAAATAATATGAGTAGTCCTTTCACCCATAGTATTTGTGGCCAAAATATATATCAACTGTCAAATGCACGACTGTAACAACCCAAGTGTTTTCAGATAAATCTCTACAATAAGAGATAAATGCCTCTACAAAACATGAAATAATCTCACATTTAACCTAACAATTTAGTTGAGATTGGGAAGTGGTGCAGAGCAAAAATCATTCTTGGGTAGCATTCTTTTAAATAGTGCAGCTGCAACCAAGTCATGGAACAAAATATTTTAAATTGATCAGTAACCAACTGTCAAATGCACTACTGTAACAACTCAAGTATTTTCAGCTAAATCTCTACGATAAGAGATAACTGCCTCTACAAGACATGAAATAACCTCACATGACAGTAAGGTATTTAAGTATCCACTGTGCTTTGAATAGCCTTCGTAGAAAGGAAGGAAAATATATATATTTTTTAACAAACATTATAAATATAATACTCAATGGATAGTTATGAAATAATGGGGGAATAATTGGTCCCCGCCATGCCTGTTCTTTGGGTGCAAAATGCATGTTGGCAGGGACCAATTTCTCTGCTCAATCGCCCACATCCAATCCTCCCTGGAAGTGTGCTGACTACCCAGGCGACCACATGAAACAGCCGTTAGACTCCTTAAATATGCTAATCAGGACCCCACTGCCAAATTTGGTAGGTGTCGCTCAGTTTTTCCGGGTCTACGTCAGCATAACTAGCAGTTCTTAAAGAGCCTGCTGGAGGATGCCGACGAAAAGGTAGGTTTTTCACTTTTCACTTATCTTAATGTGGAGCTAGGAGGAGCAGGAGTGCTCCTCTTGGCTCTATAGCAATACTGCAGGCCACTGCCCACTTGCGCACATCCCCTCCCTTTCACTCCCTCCCCCACACAGGACTTACAGATCTTTGGAAGGCTCCGATAGCGAGCTGCATTGGAATGCCTGATTGAGCTCCAGTTTTATGGAGATGAGGCCTGAGGCCCAATTTTGAGCGAGCCTCAGGTCTTTGTCTTTGGGCACATGCTCTGGACGCATAGCCGGTTTCATGTTTCCCAGTGCTAGCCATATTTCTCACCCACCATGTTTGTCCCACTTGTAAAGCAGATCCTCTTGTGAGTGTATAATTTTCCCGATTGGTATTGTATAGTTGCACAGGGGGTCTGATGCACTCAAATTTTTTATTAATTATTAGCAATTAATCAGAATTCAGTAATTATAAGATGTAATAATAACAACAACAACTTGTATTTATATAGCACTTTTAACGTAGTAAAACGTCCCAGGGTGCTTCACAGGAGTATTAAAAGACAACAAATTTGACACTGAGCCACATAAGAAGAAATTAGGGCAGGTGACCAAAAGCTTGGTCAAAGAGGTAGGTTTTAAGGAGCGTCTTAAAGGAGGAAGGAGAGGTAGAGAGGCAGAGAGGTTTAGGCAGGTTTAATGAAAATAAACCAATCAGTAAAAGAATTGAACCAATCAAATCACTTGAAATGTTTTTTCAAAACCTTTTGCTATTTTTCTTTTCCCACACACATTTAAAAAAATTAAATAATTCACAGCATATCTATAAAAACGTCTGCTGTGTCTAAATACCTTCATTAACATTTTTACCCAAAGGTTCCTGCCTTCTGGAAAAGCCTAGCATTTAAGTTGATATTCTTCCTAGATCTATTATTTTGTCAGAAGTATCATTAAATATACTGAAATATTTGCGAACGATCTTATATTATCCCTGATTGTTATAGTTAAATAATTTATTAATTATTGATTGTTACATTAATAATTACTTTAAAAAGTTGATGCTATTGATTTCTCTGAACTGTTTACCTCAAGTGCCCTTATTCATTCCAGTTTTGTACTAATAAGTATAATGCTTTTACATAAAAATCTCTGATTTGTCAAAGTAGACTATCTAAGCAAAAGAGTAAGGGAGAGCCTAAAATTTTGTTTTATCAGACCCTGAGAGCTGCTGGCAAAACATATATGACATTTTTTGTGCTGGTCATATTCCTGGGATCTTTCTACTTGGTCAATTTGATTCTGGCTGTTGTTGCCATGGCCTATGATGAGCAAAACCAGGCTACTTTAGAGGAAGCTGAACAGAAAGAAGCAGAATTTCAGCAGATGCTTGAACAGCTTAAAAGGCATCAAGAAGCAGCTCAGGTAGGATTTTCACAATTGTCATTTCATAACACATATGCTGAAGTTGCCAAATTGCATTATGATAATGTCTATTAGAGTAGTCTGTATCTATCTCTCTGTGGCAAATCATTTTATGATTGAATTGCCAACAATAACCTTTTTAAACTGAATGCATTTTCGGCAGCATTACAATCAGAAATCTTAGACCTCTCCCATTCTTTCACGATCTATCTATTTATTAAAAATGGTGCATCCAGAGTGCATTTCCTTTAATCCATCACGCAGGTCCGACACTTGCTCCGCTCATCGATGACTAATTTAGCAGGAGTGGCCTGAAACAGGAGTTAGGACGCACATTTACACATGGAAGGAGCCTAACTCCTGTTCAGGCAGCCAATAGGAATGCCTGAAAAATGGCCGGATCCAGTTTTCAGTTGGGCTTTTTCAGGCGTCCTTGGGTGCTGGACGTTGGTCCCTGAAATTGGGCCTTATTGCGCCTGTTTTATGTCCGCAATTTCTACCCCAATGCATCTCATTCTTTTTATTGGCAAAGCTATAACCTCAGTGCTTAAAATCTCCCAGCCATCTTATAGTGCAGTGTCCGAATCACGACATCTTGATCATCTCCATGCCTTTCAAAGTAGGATTAAAAAACTTATTTCTTTAAATTGTTCAAAGACTTAGGTCTGAAAATTATCGTTGGATAATAGCATATGAATGCTTAAAAACATTCGACTGAAAGTCCTTTGTGCACACTTTTAGTGGAAGTATTAACCTATCTTCCTCCCCGATTCGTCTAGTTAAAATATACTGATAAATTAGCAACAATTCATTTTTGGTTAATATAAATGCCTTTTCGACCTGGTGCCTTTTGTAAAATTGAAAATAATGATCTCGCAAAATGCTGTGATGTTCTTTCCATTGGACAGGCTGCAGCAGCTGCAGCAGCTGAGGCAGGGGATGGAAGTGGAAGAGTTGGACTATATGAAATGTCACATAGTTCCTCAGATGCATCAAAGCTTAGTTCAAAGAGTGCCAAGGAAAGACGAAACAGAAGGAAGAAACGGAGACAAACAGAGCAAGGAGCCGAGGAAAAGGATAATGATGAAAAGATTCACAAATCAGAATCAGAAGACAATGGAAGAAAGGGGAATGGTTTTCGATTTTCTTACGAAAAGAGAAATTCTTCCCCACACCAGGTAAGAGGAATTAGTTATAGAAAGTATATATGGCATTATACATTAATCAGCAGTAAATATGCAATGGGAGGCCTGCAAATAGGAGATAGTTCAGGTACAGACTAGACACATTCCCACAGTGGAGAAAGGAAGGGCATCCACAGCTAGAGCTCCCTGAATGACGAAAGATATAGAGATTAAAATGAGACAGAAAAAGGCTAATGATAAATGTCATGTTCATAATTCAGTAGAGAACCAAACTGAATACAAAAAATGCAGGGGAGAACTGAAAAAGGAAATAAGAGGGGCAAAGAGAGTATATGAGAATAGCTTAGCGGGTAACATAAAAGAGAACACAAAAATATATATATACATATATATAGTAAAAGGGTAGTCAAAGGAAGGGTGGGGCCGACTAGGGACCAAAAAGGAGATCTCCTTGTGGAGGCAGAAGGCCTGGCTGATGTACTAAACGAGTACTTTGCATCTGTCTTCATTAAAGAAGAGGATGCTGCCAATGTCACAGTAAAGGAGGAGGTAGTAGAGAAATTGGGTAGGATTAAAATAAAGAGGAGGTACTTAAAAGGTTGGCAGCACTCAAAGTAGTAGCATTGTTATATGATTCTGATACATGTAAAGGATTCTCATCATAATGTATGGATCACCATACTTCAAAAGCGAAATATGATAGCAGATACCAGCAGAACTGTCCAGTGGCTTTGCATTGAGTCAGCTCCAGTGTCCTAAAATCTTAGAAACTACAACATCATGACTTGCATTAATGCCACATTGTACTTCACTATTGGTATAAGTTTGATTTTGGGAATCAAGAAATGGTGTAGAAGTAAATGTAATTTTTGTTCCCCCAGTAATACTGGCTGCACACACTAGATGTTCTGGCTTCTTATACATTGTGGTGCACCACTACTTTAGCACTGCACCTTTACATTTGTAGACAGACACAGTTCATAATGTCACGTGATGCATACATGAATGCATGTGTGATGGCAGTAGTGATAGTGCTCAGTTATTCAAGAAAGAAGACACAACATGTCTGCTATGACGAGGGGAATATCCAGCACCTTGAAAGTAAGTATAATGACAGCATTCGTGAAGAGGTTTGATACGATTCATCTTTTTCTGGAAACAACAAATAGTACTCAGACACAGTTTTGATATATCAGAGTGTTGCTTTTGTAGTTTCTCATCAGAATGACCACATGTACAACCTTTTGGCTCTCCAGCAGCTATTATTCCTTTTTAACTCGTGTGAATAGAAACAAACAGAATAAATGTACCTTTTCAAAAAATAATGAAGAATAAGCTTTTATAAACTTTATTCAGTGATGAAACTCAGTGGGCTGGATTTTGTCAGTGTGGGCGGGCTGGGGCGTGTCAGGTGGAAATCGTGTCAGGACCCCGACTCCTAAGTGTTGAAAAAGTGGGATTTTCCCCTATTTGGGCAATTGATTTCCTGCGTGTGGGAACCACTGGCCCAATGAGTCTTTTCATACAGAAAGTCGCCTCCGATGACGTCATCAATGCTGTTGGATTTAAGGCCTGCAAGCAGTCTTGATTCTTCTGGAGACTGCAAAGGCTCTGCAATTTATATGAAGGAGTTGAATTGTGGAAAATGTCAACGATCAAGCAAAAGTCTGCTCCTCGGTTTGATGAGCCCTCCCTCCAAGCTCTGGTGCATGGAGCCAGCTGTAATAAGGAGGTGCTCTTCCCTTCCTCAGGGAGAAAAAAGCCACCCCAGCAGACAAAAGCTGTGTGGCTACAAGTGGCCCAGGAGGTCAACTCCATTTCGATGAGCCGCAGAACCTGGCTGCAATGCAGGAAGAGGTTTCATGACCTTCTCCGCACAGGAAAAGTGAGTATGACTTTCCCATCACCCTCAATCTGATCCCCATCGCCTCTCCTCACCAGCACTCTGCTTTGCCAACCTCTTCCTCCACATGCCACTTGACACTTACATCCCTGCACCCTTACCCATTCCCTCTATCTCTATGGTCACATTCACTTAACTATTCAACCATGCAGCCCTCACACTCCCTATCACTGTGATGCCATGACAACAACAACTTACAACACACAGGGAGGGCCCTTTGTCTCCTTCTAAGCATCTATGCTATGCATTCACTACACTCACTCCTTCATTCTCACTCAAATTCCACTTGTGTCCCTCATTGCAGGAAAAGAGAGCCCACAATAAGAGGGAAAGAGCCATGACAGGAGGAGAGCCACCCTCAGTAGCCCAGCTCACCCTCTGGGAGGAGGTGGCCCTGGAAATTGCTGGGATCGAGGAGGATATCCAAGTGGGGGACGGACAGACGGGCACATCACAGCAAGCTGGTGACAGAATAGTTTGGAATCTCTTTCATTGACATAGCATGAGTCACTGATAATGATTCTGATGCTCTAACAGATTGATTTATGATCATCTGCAATATTCAATGAGCATGTAACCTTGACCTCACATCTCTAACTCTTTCCTTTACTCCCCCACAGGACCATCGAAAGCCCCCGTCCCCACTATTCAGGAGGAACAACCTGAGCCTCCAGACTCCTCAGAGGAAGCTGCAACCTCTGAGGGCGCAGCCTCAGCAGAATTCAGCGCACCCAGCACCAGCGCAGACACTAACACCTCGGTGGGACCTTCGCGAGATAGAGTAGTGTTGTCACCTGGTGTATCACAGCTCACAAGTGAGCATCAGCAGATGGTGGAGACAGGGACAGCAGTGGAGAGTCCTTGTTAGAGGGCGCAGGACTCTGCCAGCTCGGCTCAGCTGCATGTCGACCCTGTGCCTCCCGGTCCATCCAGAAGGAGAGCGGTGCTGGAACTCCAGGAACAGGTGCAGGAGTCTCTGGCAGGTTTTGTCTCCAGGGTCGCTGCAAGTGTGGAGCGAATGGAGGAGTCCATCGCGAACATGAGCAGAGCCTTTGTGGAGGCATTGGCGCATGAACGCATCACCGCGGAAAGGATGGCAACCTCCGTGGAAAGGATGGCTACCTCCATGGTAAGGCTGGCTACCGTAGAGGAGAGGATGGCTACGGTAGAGGAGAGGATGACTACGTCCATGGAGGAGCTTAGTCGCCAGGGTATTGAAAACATGGTCATTGTTCAGAATAGAATGACATCTCTTGAGGAGCGATGGTCAGCTATTGAGCAAACAAACCAGACCTTCATGAAAGTCCTCTGGAGTAGGACTTCCAGTGCAGAAACGGGTCCTCATGGCCCCCCTGCAGTGCAGCAAGGTGCTGTCAAGCCACTTGCTAGCTCTGAAGTGGGGCTGACCCATGAGTGGGATGTTGGTGGCAGACAACAAGGAAGTGGGGGCTCCTCTCCAAGCGCTCACACAACCATGCCACAGCAAAGCCCTCGGTCAGAGTCCTCACCCAACTGAGATGGGCGTCTCAGCCTCTGCACAGCCGCAGGAGCAGCAGACTGTTGCCGAGCCCGCACAGGTTCGCCACCCCAGAGGACGCTCGCCAAAGGCGTCGAGACAGGAGCAGCAAGAGAGTGAGCAAGGGGCCTCCACATCTGCTGAAGCCACAGGGAAGTACCACGTTGGAGCATGCGTAAGAGGAAGATAAAGCACAAGTAGTCACAAGGGTAGTCACTTGGATGCTGTGTTTTGTTTTTGGACCAGCCATCATTGTGATTCTATTATAAAGTGTTTTGATGGAAAACTGTTGAAGTTGTGGCCTGTGTCATTTCGCAAATGGGACTTTCACATTGAGGGCTTAGGGCGCCTTGCGATTGTCAGAATGGTGGTCAGAGTGATAGGATTCCGCAGGTTCTTGTCCATTGTCGATGCTCTGGTAAGAAGGAGCGAGACTAAAGTGTTTGATTGTGCAGGCTAAGCAAATCTGGCCAGGATGAGTGCGTCCCTTGCATCCCGGGCAGCAATGTTGTCGCGCGCTGGCGCCTTCTGGCCTGTGCATCTTCAGGTGGGTGAGCAGCAGCTTGGCGCTCCTGTTGATGCGCCTGCTGTTGGTGCTGCTGTTGTTCATGGTTCTGCTGCTGCCGCGACTGGTCTTCGTCCGAATCTGATGTCCAGGAGGAAAGAAATTAAATGGTCGCCATGTTTCTGGTATATGCCTCAGTTGAGGAAGCGCTCAGTCAAGGTGGGGATCAAGGTGGGGAGAGGGGTTTCCCAAGAGGTCACACTGGAGATGGGTGTCAGGCTCCAAACTTCGACAACACTGAGTATGCCTGCTAAAAGTTCCCCCAGACCTGAAACAACAAAGTTCTGCCACCTGCAAATGATCATTGGTCAAAACTCCTTTGTAATGGTGGAGCAATCCATTTGTGAGGCCGCCGGCATTACCTGGCGTGTTCCAGAGGAGGCGTGTAGGATGGGGGAAATGTCTAAAAATCGGAAAGGCCTCTCAAAATGGGATTATAGAGGCAATTAAGTGGTTGTTAAGGGCCTATCCCGCCTCTTGGAGGCGGGATGGAAAGGGGGTCAGAAAACACGCATTTGGGAAAATTGCTTGGAGGCGGGATCGGACCAGCCTGCCATTTTTGGCGATTTTAACAACTCGCATGCCTCCAAACCCGCCTCCTCAGGGCTGGTAAAATCCAGCCCAGTCTATCTGGCATTCTGCAACCAGAATTGATATTTTCCAAAAGCAATAATCTGCTTTTTTTAATCCGAGAGAAGCAGGTAACAAAACCTTATAAAGGTGATTTAAGCTGAATATAATGCTGTAATATAAAATAAACTACTCTAATAATTTTATAATTGACAAGCTTACCAAATAGTTACGTGTTGACAGTTAAGAAATGAAAGAGACTGGGTAATTACCTTAAGCTGACTGTCATCTTAGCTCTATTGTTAGCATATTTAATAATTTGTTAGAAAAAGGTGTAATGCCAGAGGACTGGTGGATAGCTAACGTAATACCGATATTTAAGAAGAGGGATAGAACACGTCCAGGGGAATTATAGACCAGTCAGCTTAACATCGGTGGTAGGAAAAATAATGGAATCCCTACTAAAGGAGAAAATAGAAGAACATTTCGAAACCAAAAATATAATAATGAATAGTCAACATGGATTTCAAAAGGGAAAGTCTTGCTTGACCAACCTTACTGAATTTTTTGAAGAGGTAACAGAGAGAGTAGACAATGGTAATGCAGTAGATGTAATTTATCTGGATTTTCAAAAGGCCTTCAATAAGGTACCCCATAATAGACTGATGAACAAGGTCAGAGAATGTGGAGTCAGGGGACAAATAGCAGAATGGATTGCTGGCTGGCTTCAGGACAGAAAGCAGAGAGTAGGAGTAAAGGGTAACTATTCACAGTGGCAGAAGGTGGGTAGTGGTGTTCTGCAAGGATCAGTGCTGGGACCACTGCTGTTCACAATTTACATTAACCATTTAGACTTTGGAATCAAAAACACAATTTCTAAATTTGCGGATGATACCAAATTGGGGGGGATTGTCAGTACTGAGGAGGACTACAACAAATTACAGGAGGACATTAATAAACTTGCAGAATGGGCAAATAATTGGGAAATGAAGTTCAAAACAGATAAATGTGAGGTATTACATTTTGGTAGGAAGAATACGGAGGTCACTTATCACTTGGAGGGTGCGAGTCTGGGTGGGGTAGAGGAACAAAGGGATCTCAGAGTACAAATACACAAATCACTAAAAGTTGCGCCACAGGTTAGCAAGGCCATAAAAAAAGCAAACCAAGAACTAGGGTTTGTTTCCAGAGGGATAGAATTGAAAAGTAGGGAAGTTATGCTAAACCTGTATTGAACCTTGGTTAGACCAGACTTGGAGTACTGTGTACGTTTTGGTCGCCATATTTTAAAAAGGATATAGAGGCACTGGAGAGGGTGCAGAGAAGATTTACAAGGATGATACTAGAAATGCGAGGGTATACATATCAGGAAAGGATGAACAGGCTGGGTCTCTTTTCTCTTGAAAAAAGAAGGCTGAGGGGTGACCTAATAGAGGTCTTTAAAATTATGAAAGGTTTTGTGACAGAGTGGATACAGAGAGAATGTTTCTACTTGTGGGGAAGAGCATAACTAGAGGCCATCAATATAAGATAGTCACCAAGAAATCCAATAAGGAATTCAGAAATAACTTCTTTACCCAAAGAGTGGTGAGAATGTGGAACTCGCTACCACAGGGAGTGGTTGAAGCGAATAGTATAGATGCATTTAAGGGGAGGCTAGACAAGCATATGAGGGAGAAGGGAATAGAGGGTTATGCTGATAGATTTAGATGAGGAAAGATGGGCGGAGGCTCGAGTGGAGCATAAACGCCGGCATGGACTGGCTGGGCCGAATGGCCTGTTTCTGTGCCGTATATCCCATGTAATCCTATGTAACTATTTATTTAGAAACATAGAAACATAGAATCTAGGAGCAGGAGTAGGCCATTCGGCCCGTCGAGCCTGCTCCGCCATTCAATACGATCATGGCTGATCATCCAAATCCAGTACCCTGTCCCTGCTTTAATCCCCACAGTACACATATCCCACCCTACCCCCGTAACCCCACGTATTTAATTCCCCCTAACATATCCCATCCTATCCCCATAACCCCACATATTTAATCCCCCCTAACACTAAGGGTCAATTTATCATAGCCAAATCAACCTAACCCACACATTTTTGGACTGTGGGAGGAAACCGGAGTACCCGGAGGAAACCCACGCAGACATGGGGAGAATGTGCAAACTCCACACAGACAGTCACCCGAGGTCAGATTCGAACCCGGGTCTCTGGCGCTGTGAGGCACCAGTGCTAACCACTATGCCACCGTGTTGCCCAAACAGTTAAATTACTGGGTTATTAGGCAGCATTTTCACGTGAGTTAGAAGGTTGTGTGCAAACTTGGTTGATATTCCACTGAGGGTGTGCTGCTTTGTCAAATGTGCTGCCTTTAGAGGAAATGTGAAACTGAGGCGCCATCTTTCTGTTCCATTAGTTCAGATAAAATTCAAATACCCATGGCACTATTTGAAGAGCAGGGTGATCTCCCAGTCTCCTGACCAACATTCCTACCTCAACCAATATCAACAAAATAGATCAAGACCATTATCTCATTGCTATTTGTGGGACTTTGTGTACTTTTGTTTGACTTATTGCACCAGAAATTGCCGGAATGGTGCATTTTGTGGCGAGCGAAATGAACTAGACTTTTTACCTCACCCTTCAGATCGCACTATATTTGCATCGTAGATGTGAATTGATAATGGTGCAGCAATGTCCATGTCGCATCTGGGTCTGCATGAACGTTGTGCACTATCTCCTTAACTAATGAAAGAAAAACAGAGAAGGAAATGGGGTAAATTAGAGTCAAACTAGATACAGAAAATCGTCCAGAAATTTGTGGAGAATTGAAACTCATGGTGTATCTCTTTGCCACAAATTGTTGGATTTTTTATGAACTAATAATGGTGAGAGCTATTAATTCACCATTATTTTTCCAGCAATTTCTGGGTCAATAGCTTAGAACCGAGCCAGTGCAGGTATGAAGGTTAGTCACACTCTGATATAACAGTCTGTCTCCTCTTGTATGGCTGTGTATTGTAAAAGGACAGGTATAATAGGCTCGCTAGTGTATCAGTCCTTTTACTTGATCTACCAGTCGTACGAAGAATCATTGGATATTTTAATACATTTAAGTTATACATATACTGAAAATGATAACCCAGCTGTAGGTACTCCAGCATCCAATAGTGTGTCTGGATGCAAGGCTTCAGGTTTTTTTATAACTGGTTTATTCAGATTAAAATGGTACAGCACTGCTTCTTCGGTATAGGGAATACAGGAAATGTCATGGTCAAAACAAATCTGCAAATAACTGCATAAAACATTAATGACATACTGCAGTTCAAAGTTGAGGTGATACTGAGTGATACATGTTCTCATTCTTTTTCAGTCACTACTAAGTATTCGTGGATCTATCTTTTCTCCAAGACGCAATAGCAGAAGCAGCATCTTCAGTTTCAAAGGACGGACTAAAGATGTAGGGTCAGAAAATGATTTCGCTGATGATGAACATAGCACTTTTGAAGACAATGAAAGCAGAAGGGGCTCACTCTTTATCCCACGCAGGCCGGGTGAGAGACGCAGCAGTAACGTTAGTCAAGCCAGTAGGTCCTCCAGGATGCTACCAGTGCTTCCAGTGAATGGGAAGATGCACAGCACAGTGGACTGCAATGGAGTGGTTTCACTTGCCGGTGGACCTTCAACTCCAACATCACCCGTTGGACGACTTCTGCCAGAGGTGATAATAGATAAGCCAGCTACTGATGACAATGTAAGAAAGTTTTAAATAGTTAGGTTAGGCATGATGGACATGTCATACTGCATCAGTCAGTGTGATTACAGCGTAGGATGCCCTGGAAAAATACATAGCTGATCCAGCAAATACTGTACAATTTTTTTTTTAAAGATCGGAAAGTAATGTACAAAACAGTTTTACAAAATCTATAATATAATATATTAAAAGTCTCATGCATATCCTTTTAGCTTTGTAGCACAAAGAAACTGTCACGGTTTTCTGATTGGTTGACATTATCCCAGGAATCAATCAAAAATATTTTACCACTATCCACTTCCATTTACTTCAGTGCCTGTCACTATAGCTCACAATTTCTACCATATCCTCCAATTCACTATGAGTAATGCCATGGGAAATCCACTAGCTTTGTCCTGAAATATTGTCATAGTTATCTATTTAAGTACTGAGAGCCTTTCTAGATGAAGCCATCAATTAAATAAAAGTAGTGGTTTCAGTTCACTGGAACTTTTTTTTAAGCGTACATGATACATGATAACATATCTTATATCTTGTAGTTTCATTACTGAGAACAATAATCTGACGGCCTTTAAATCACAAGTTAACAATAAAAATGGTCTTTTGAAAATAGACATTTTCTCTATAGTTCACATTTCAAAGACATAACAGAATAATGTTAATACAATATTATTTCTTGTTTAATAGACACTGGGGCCTGATTATTCAATACAAATAGTTCCACACAAAGTTCTCAGATCTCTCATTTTAAAGGTGAATTATGTGTTGTGACAGCCTTGGATCATCTTAGAAATGAGTTTAAATGATAGATAAACAATGCAGGCTTTTCATAAAATAATGGCGCTGAAAGTTGCCAGCCCTTCCACTGCACTCCCATCGTAACTTCGGGGGTTGTCTGTCCAAAGGACCGCAAGATAGAAACATAGAAGATAGGAGCAGGAGTAGGCCATTCGGCCCCTCGAGCCTGCTCCGCCATTCAATGCGATCATGGCTGATCATCCAAATTCAGTACCCTGTCCCTGCTTTCTCCCCATATCCCTTGATCCCCTTAGCCTTAAGAAATATATCTAACTCCTTCTTGAATATATTTAATGAATTGGACTCAACTGTCTTCTGCGGTAGAGAATTCCACAGGTTCACCACTCTCTGGGTGAAGAAATTCCTCCTCATCTCAGTCCTAAATGGCTTACCCCTTATCTTTAGACTGTGACCCCTGGTTCTGGACTCCCCCGCCATCGGGAACATCCTTCCTGCATCTAGTCTGTCTAGTCCTGTTAGAATTTTATAAGTTTCAATGAGATCCCCTCTCATTCTTCTAAACTCTAGCGAATACAAGCCCAATCGACCCAATCTCTCTTCATACGTCATCCCTGCCATCCCAGGTATCAGTCTGGTGAATCTTCGCTGCACTCCCTCCATGGCAAGAACATCCTTCCTCAGATAAGGCGACCAAAACTGCACACAATACTCAAGGTGTGGTCTCACCAAGGCCCTGTACAACTGCAGCAAGACATCCTTGCTCCTGTACTCGAATCCTCTCGCTATGAAGGCCAACATACCATTTGCCTTCTTAACCGCCTGCTGCACCTGCATGCTTACCTTCATCGATTGGTGCACAAGGACACCCAGGTCTTGTTGCACTTCCCCTTTTCCCAATCTGTTGCCGTTCAGATAATAATCTGCCTTCCTATCCCTGTGGTACCCCACTAGTCACTGCCTGCCACTTGGAAAAAGACCCGTTTATTCCAACTCTTTGTTTCCTGTCTGCCAACCAGTTTTCTATCCAAGTCAGTACCTTACCCCCAATCCCATGTGCTTTAACTTTGCACGCTAATCTCTTATGCGTGACCTTATCGAAAGCCTTCTGAAAGTCCAAATACACCACATCCACTGGTTCTCCCTTATCTATTCTACCAGTTACATCCTCAAAAAATTCCAGTAGATTAGTCAAGCATGATTTACCTTTTGTAAATCCATGTTGACTTTGTCTGATCCTGTCACTGTTTTCCAAGTGCTCTGCTATTACATCTTTTATAATGGACTCTAGCATTTTCCCCACTACCGATGTCAGGCTATAATTCCCCGTTTTCTCTCTACCACCTTTTTTAAATAGTGGGGTTACATTAGCTACCCTCCAATCCATGGGAACTGTGCCAGAGTCTATAGAATTTTGAAAAGATGACCAGCAATGCATCTACTATTTCTAGGGCCACTTCCTTAAGTACCCTAGGATGTAGATTATCAGGCCCTGGGGATTTATCGGCCTTCAATCCCGTCAATGTCCCTAACACCATTTCCCTACAAATAGTGATTTCATTCAATTCCTCCCTCTCCTTAGACCCTCTGTTCCCCGACATCTCTGGGAGGTTATTTGTGTCCTCCTTTGTGAAGACAGAACCAAAGTATGTATTTAATTGGTCTGCCATTTCTTTGTTCCCCATTATAAATTCCCCTGATTCTGACTGCAAGGGACCTATGCTTGACTTCACCAATCTTTTTCTCTTCACATATCTATAGAAGCTTTTACAGTCAGTTTTTATGTTCCCTGCAAGCTTACTCTCATACTCTATTTCCCCCCTCTTAATTAAGCCCTTTGTCCTCCTTTGCTGAATCCTAAACTGCTCCCAATCCTCAGGTTTGCTGCTTTTTCTGGCCAATTTATATGTCCTCTCCTTGGATCTTATGCTATTCCTAATTTCCCTTGTTAGCCACGGTTGAGTCACCTTTTTTGTTTTATTTTTATGCCAAACAGGGATGAACAAATTCTGTAGTTCATAAGAACATAAGAAATAGGAGCAGGAGTAGGCCAATCGGCCCTTCGAGCCTGCTCCACCATTCAATAAGATCATGGCTGATCTGATCCTCACCTCAAATCTAAAGAACACAAGAAGTAGGAGCAGGACCCGGCCACTCAGCCCCTGGGCCCGCAACGCCACCTACAGGGCCTCGACCAATCCGAACTCAGCCTCATGTCCAATTTCCTGCCCGCTCCCCGTAACCCCTAATTCCCTTTACTTCTAGGAAACTGTCTATTTCTGTTTTAAATTTATTTAATGATGTAGCTTCCACAGCTTCCTGGGGCAGCAAATTCCACAGACCTACTACCCTCTGAGTGAAGAAGTTTCTCCTCATCTCAGTTTTGAAAGAGCAGCCCTTTATTCTAAGATTATGCCCCCTAGTTCTAGTTTCACCCATTCTTGGGAACATCCTTACCGCATCCACCCGATCAAGCCCTTTCACAATCTTATATGTTTCAATAAGATCGCCTCTCACTCTTCTGAACTCCAATGAGTAGAGTCCCAATCTACTCAACCTCTCCTCATATGTCAACCCCCTCATCCCGGGGACCAACTGAGTGAACCTTCTTTGCACTGCCTCGAGAGCAAGTATGTCTTTTCTTAAGTATGGACACCAAAACTGTATGCAGTATTCCAGATGTGGTCTCCCCAATCCCTTACATAACTGCAGCAATACCTCCCTGTTTTTATAATCTATCCCCCTAGCAATAAAAGCCAACATTCCGTTGGCCTTCTTGATCACCTGCTGCACCTACATACTAACTTTTTGATTTTCTTGCACTAGGACCCCCAGATCCCTTTGTACTGCAGTACTTTCCAGTTTCTCGCCATTAAGATAATAACTTGCTCTCTGATTTTTCCTGCCAAAGTGCATAACCTCACATTTTCCAATCTTGTATTGCATCTGCCAAATCTCCGCCCACTCACCCAGCTTGTCTATATCCCCTTGTAGGTTTTTTATGTCCTCCTCACTTTCTACTTTCCCTCCCATCTTTGTATCATCTGCAAACTTTGATATGTTACACTCTGTCCCCTCCTCCAAATCGTTAATATAGATTGTAAAGAGTTGGGGACCCAGCACCGACCCCTGCGGAACACCACTGGCTACTGGTTGCCAGTCCGAGAATGAACCATTTATCCCAACTCTCTGCTTCCTGTTAGATAACCAATCCTCCACCCATGCCAGAATATTCCCCCCAATCCAGTGATTTTTTATCTTGAGCAATAATCTTTTATGTGGCACCTTGTCGAATGCCTTCTGGAAGTCTAAATACACTATGTCCATTGGTTCCCCTTTATCCACCCTGTACGTTATGTCCTCAAAGAACTCAAGCAAATTTGTCAGACATGACTTCCCCTTCATAAAGCCATGCTGACTATGTCATATTAAATTATGTTTATCTAAATGTTCCGTTACTGTCTCCTTAATAATAGACTCCAAAATTTTACCCACCACAGATGTTAGACTAACTGGTCTATAATTTCCAGCCTTCTGCCTACTACCCTTTTTAAATAAGGGTGTTACATTAGCAGTTTTCCAATCTGCCGGGACCTTTGCTGAGTCCAGGGAATTTTGGAAAATTATTACCAAAGCATCCACAATTCCTACTGCCACTTCCCTCAAGACTCTAGGATGTAAGCCATCAGGTCCAGGGGATTTATCCGCCTTGAGTCCCATTATTTTACTGAGTACCAATTCTTTAGTGATTTTAATCGTATTTAGCTCCTCTCCCACTAGAGCCCCCTGTTTGTCCAGTGTTGGGATATTCTTAGTGTCCTCTACCGTAAAGACTGAAACAAAATATTTGTTCAGCATTTTTGCCATCTCCATGTTTCCCACCATTAATTTCCCGGTCTCATCCTCTAAGGGACCTACGTTTGCCTTAGCCACCCTTTTTCTTTTTATATAACTTTAGAAACTCTTGCTATCTGTTTTTATATTTTTTGCTAATTTATTTTCATAATCTATCTTCCCTTTCTTAATCAATCCTTTAGTTACTTTTTGCTGTCTTTTGAAGACTTCCCAATCTTCTATCCTCCCACTATGTTTGGCTACCTTATATGTCCTTGTTTTTAGTTGGATACTATCCTTAATTTCTTTACTTAGCCACGGATGGCTGTCATTTCTTTTACACCCTTTTTTCCTCAGTGGAATATATATTTTTTGAAAGTTGTAAAATAACTCCTTAAATGAACACCACTGCTCATGTACCGTCTTACCCTTTAATCTATTTTCCCAGTCCACTTTAATCAATTCCGCTCTCATACCATCATAGTCTCCTTTATTCAAGCTCAGTACGCTTGTCTGAGAACCAACCTTCTCACCCTCTAATTGGACATGGAATTCAACCATGTTATGGTCACTCATTCCAAGGGGATCCTTAACTAGGACATTATTAATTAATCCTGACTCATTACACAGGACCAGGTCCAAGGTTGCTTGCCCCCTTGTAGGATCAGTTACATACTGCTCAAGAAATCCATCCCTAATACACTCAATAAACTCTTCCTCAAGGCTGCCCTGCCCAATTTGATTTGTCCAGTTAATATGATAGTTAAAATCCCCCATAATTATAGCTGTTCCCTTATTACATGCCCCAACTATTTCCTGATTAATACTTCTTCCAGCAGAGTTGCAACTATTAGGAGGCCTATATACTACTCCCACTAGTGTTTTTTTCCCTTTATTATTCCTTATCTCTACCCAAACTGTTTCATTATCCTGATCCTTTGACCCAATATCATTTCTCTGTAATACAGTGATTCCTTCCTTTATTAACATAGCTACCCCACCTCCTCTTCCTTCCTGCCTGTCCTTCCTGATTGTTAAATACCCTGGCATATTTAATTCCCAGTCGTTGTCACCCTGCAGCCATGTTTCTGTAATGGCCACAAGATCATACCCATACGTAGTCATTTGTACCGTCAACTCGTCTATTTTGTTACGAATGCTGCGTGCATTCAGATAAAGAACTTTTAAATATGTTTTGTGACAATTTATTCCTGCTTTTACCCCCTTTACTACTTTACCTTTATCTTTATATATTCTGTCCCTTCCTGACACGCTCTGGTTTTTAATTACCCCACTGCTACTTTGCTCTATTGCCTTCTCCGCTGACATTTTTATTTTTTGTATTTTTGTATCATCATCCATGCAATCTTTAAATGTTTGCCATTGCCTATCCACCGTCAACCCTTTAAGTAACGTTCCCCAATCCATCCTAGCCAACTCGCGCCTCATACCATCGTAGTTTCCTTTATTTAAATTCAGGACCGTAGTCTCTGAGTCAACTACTTCACTTTCCATCTTAATGAAGAATTCTATCATATTATGATCGCTCCTCCCCAAGGGGCCTCGCACAACAAGATTGCTAATTAATTCTTTCTCATTACATAATACCCAGTCTAAGATAGGCTGGGACTTATTTACACCAGGTCATCGCTTCACCATCGGTAGGCTTGGGGACTTCCTACACTGAGAGTTCACCTTTCCTGGCCCTCTTAGGGATCCGCTGTTTGTTTAGCAGTGGGTTGTTATATGAGACGAGGGACACCTACCTGCCAAATAGTGGAAATGGGGCTCGCCTCTGCATCCATGCCGGGATCGTGGCCTGGACCACTGAAAGAAAATTTAAAACATTTTTAAAAATCATTTTTGAGAGCAATTTGCTCTGCTGAATCTGACACTAAAGCTACTAATAGTCTATTTAGATCAGACATCTAGTACCTGTACAATAATAACAGCCATGTGTGCCTTGTGGATGTGTATGTGATCTTGAACTGTACTACAATCATACGTAAACAAGCCAATGCGAGACGCCACACTTGTTTGTAATTTATTTCGCGATGTGCTATGTCCTCATTTTTAAATTTTGTCTTGTTTCATGGGCTTATTTTCAAGTTATGCTATTTTCAGTCCTTCTTTAATTCTCTACAGTGTCACACATCATTTCTTGGCAAAGATAGGTCAAGTGACCTGACCTCTGGTAAAGCTACTCTTGGAGAAGCCGCTTGGAAGGCAATGCAGGAGAATCACTCAAAGTGATTCCAGCGTCAGTTACCATCTCATGCATGCTTCTTCCCTACAATGGGCTGCTAGAGATTGTGAATTCATAATAGAATTATAGGCTCAAATCCCTGTTCCAGCACTACATTACATAGTACTTAGAGCACTAAAACACTGCACCACCCAGGTGTTACTTTGTATCATACATAGTAGGGTCTGCCCAGATATTGTAAATGAGAAATGGCCAGCAAAATAATCAATGCAGAGAAAAGAGTGTGTGACATAGCAGGCACAGGAGAGCAATGGCTATATGATGTGTAAATAGTATATGAAAATATTCTGAATATCTGCATTTTTCAATATACAGTAGGCTGAAATGACTATTAGAAAGCATCAGGATAAAATACTTTTATGTATTCTGGTTAAAACTTGTTAAATCTGTGTGCAAAAGAAAGGCAGTTAATAGGATAAATTAATCGGCAGATAGATGCTGATCAGTAACATTCTACTCTTCAAAAGGAAATAGGAAGCACAGCTGACTTACCATTATTCATGCTGTATTCAGGCTGTATTTTCATGCTTTCAGGTGCTAGTGGATCCTCAGAAGCAGTGGTAGAAAATTGTGGTCCTGTCTAATATCTGAATGTTTCTCTCCTGATAACCTAGGCCGCGATTTCCCCGACCACGGCAGGTCTGGGGTGGACGATGTCGGTGGCGGGTCCCGACCTCGCTGCTGGCTCCAGCCTGCTCTGTAGAATGATTTTACGTTGATTGGGCTTGTTAAGCCCGCCCAGCGCGTGTTTGCTGGCCAATTGAAGGAAGCAGGTCTGATGACGTCATTTGATGATGCATCATCAGCCGGTTTCTTTAAAGGGACCATGCGCAAATTGATTTTGACAGTTGTGCTGTCAGTGTTCTACAGCATTGAGGTGCTGCAAAGACTTGACAAGCACTGCACAGAGGTGCACGGCTGCACCCAGGCTCTCCCATGACACACTCCATCTGCTTATGGAGGGAGTCATAGCACGCATGGAGGCCCCCTTCCCTTCCCATGGGCAGAAGAGACCTCCCCAGGAGATCAACACAGCCTGGTTGCACATTGCAAAGGAGGGCACAAACAGGGATGTTGTCAGGAGGATTAGGCTGCAGTGGTGCAAACCTTTCAATGATCTTAGTAGATCATGAAACGTTACTGCAAAGCCACACTCAACCTCATCCTGCTGTGCCACTCATCACATCCCCATCACTCTGCCTTCCCTACCCTACTCCTGCATATCCTTACTCACACCAAATAATCTTGCACCTCCACCTATCCCTCTCTATCTACATTATCACTTCCCCATCTCACTAGCCACCCCTCACACTCACCCTCATCCTAGTCCAGTCATACCAACTAACAACACACATGGGTAGGCACTTGGATGTTTTAGCCAATGTTCATGTAAAGTTTCTGTTAATTTGCTGTCAAACATTGAAACCTTTATTTTCAACACTTTGCGTTCTTGGACAGATTTGTGTGCACCTTTGGAAGTGGCTTAGTGAGTTGCAGTGAATGGTGAGACATAATGGTACCCCCCGCAATGGTGATGAGTGTGAAAGGAATGGCTTGGGCATTGTAGGCATGCTTTATGGTGTTGGTGTGGGGTGGTGCCAACCTGGCACATTTTGTGGCAGCCAGGGTGTACAGCGTCAAGTGAAGTAAATCTGGCCATGGTGAGGCCATCTCTGGCGTCCCGGGCAGCAATGTGGTCAGGTGCTGATGCCCTGTGTCCTTTTTCAGTTGATTGCGGAGAAGGTTGGTGTTGTTGGTGCTGCTGGTGTTGTTGGTTTTGGGGCTGATCGTGATGGGATTCTGAGGACCAAGGTGAGATCATTTCAAGGGCACCGATGCTGATGTAATAGATGGCAGGTGAACTTGAGATGACAGAAGCGATCTGTCAATGGTGAGAGAGGTTGTTCCAATGAGGTGACACTGGATAGAGAGTTTTCTCCAAACACTTGCAACCTGCATAAAGCTCAATCTGTCTTCCAAATGCAGTAAGCAACAGCTTCTGAGCTTGGAAAGTGAACAGCTCTGAGATGGGAGCTTTTATAGCACATTTGCAGCTGTCAATTAATGAGATGATCCCATGCTGATTCAATTCCTGACCTCCTTACCTGACGTGATCCCCGAGCAGCGTGGACCCCATGGGCGACCTCATAAAATGGTACCGTGAGCTCAAAATACTGTTTAATGGGCTGTTACCAAGGTCATGATGTAAATTGCCTCCCCTGCCTCAGCGTTTCGGGTCTGTTCAGCCCTGACAGACCCGACATCTGGGAAAGTAGCGTGGCGGCGGGATGACAGCGGGTTCCTGACCCAATGTCAGAAAAAAATATTCCCACCTGACCCGCCACCAAACGCGCCTGCTGAGCCCCCGAAAAATTCCCCCCTAATCTTTCTCTGCCTCATCCCCTTATTTAAATAAAAACAGAAAATGCTGGAAACATTCCAGGTCAGGCAGCATCTGTGGAGTGAGAACTAGAGCTAACATTTCAAGTCAATGGCCTTTCAACAGAACTGAATCATCTAGTTCTCATGAAAGACTATCGACCTGAAACGTTAACTCTGTTTTTCTCCCCAGAGATGTAGCCTGACTTGCTGAGTGTTTCCAGCATTTTCTGTTTCTATTTCAGATTTCCAGCATCCGCAGTATTTTGCTTTTGCCCATATTTAAATGTCCACTTACATGGCTTTTGGCATCGTCATGGCCATATTTCTCACCGTCACTAGCAGGTTGGAGAGAGAAAAGTTGCACTCAAGTAATCAGTGTGCCAAGTTTTACATTTTAAACATACTCTTTAACTGGGCTCATCAATTGCTATTGAACAGACATCTGGATGCTTGCTCCACGTTGCAGAAGATTCCAGTTGTCTTCTGGAAACACACACTCACGAATAAAAATAAAGCAAGAAAAAGAGTAGCCTGTAACTGGTTTTATTCTCACTGCTGGTGTCAACAGCACAAGAAGTAGAAATCAGCTGACAGCTCAGCACTTCCACCGACTTCACTCTTTCAGACTGGATAACCCCTTCCCCTCACAGTGGCCGTGATTTTGCTGACGCTCAGTGGACCCGATTGGTGGCGGGTCAGCTGTGAAATTTAAAATGATTGACAGCGGGGCGGGAACCCGCTGTCAAAATGCGCACACCTGCATTTCCCGATTTCGAGTCCTCAGATTCTGACCATGATCAGCCCCAACACCAGCAGCACCAACAACCACACCAACCATCTCTGCAATCACCTGATGCTGCACAGGAGAGAGGGCATCAGCACCCGACCACATTGCTGCCGGGACGCCGGGGATGGCCTCACCATGTCCAGATTTACTTCATTTGATGCTGTACACCCTGGCTGCCACATGATGCGCCAGGTTGGCACCACCCCACACCAACACCATAAAGCATCCCTACAATGCCCAAGCCATTCCTTTCACACTCATCACCATTGCGGGGGGGTACCATTATGTCTCACCATTCACTGCAACTCACTAAGCCACTTCCAAAGGTGCACACAAATCTGTCCAAGAACGCAAAGTGTTGAAAATAAAAGTTTCAATGTTTGACAGCAAATCAACAGAAACTTCACGTGAACATTGGCTAAAACATCCAAGTGCCTACCCTTGTGTGTTGTTAGTTGGTATGCTTGCAGTAGGATGAGGGTGAGTGTGAGGGGTGGCTAGTGAAATGGGGAAGTGATAATGTAGATAGAGAGGGATAGGTGGAGGTGCAAGGTAAGTTGGTGTGAGTAAGGATACATAAGAACATAAGAACATAAGAAATAGGAGCAGGAGTAGGCCAATCGGCCCCTCGAGCCTGCTCCGCCATTCAATAAGATCATGGCTGATCTGATCCTAACCGCCAATCTACTATCTATCACAGAACCATCTCCTGCATCTAACAGAATGTGCAGGAGTAGGGTCGGGAAGGCAGAATGATGGGGATGTGATGAGTGGCACAGCAGGATGAGGTTGAGTGTGGCTTTGCAGTAATGTTTCGTGATCTACTGAGATCATTAAAAGGTTTGCGCCACTGCAGCCTGGTCCTCCTGACAACATCCCTGCTTGTGCCCTCCTGTGCAATGTGCAACCAGACTGCGTTGGTCTCCTGGGGAGGTCTCTTCCGCCCATTGGAAGGGAAGAGAACCTCCCTGCGTGCTGTGACTCCCTCCATCAGCATATGGAGGGAGTCATGGGAGAGCCTGGGTGCAGCCGTGCACCTCTGTGCCGTGCTTGTCAGTGTTTGCAGCACCTCAGTGCTGTAGAACACTGACAGCACAAATGTCAAAGTAAATTTGCGCATGGTCCCTTTTAAGGAAACGGGCTGATGACGTGTCATAAATGACGTCATCTGACCCGCTTCCTTCAGTTGGCCAGGAAACGCGCTGGGCGGGCTTAACAAGCCCAATCAGGGGAAAGTCATGTCGGAGGCCGGGATGGAGCCAACAACGGGGCCGAGACCCACCACCAACGTCACCCGCCTTGGTAGGGAAAATCGCGGCCTGAGTCTCTGGCAGTGCTAGAGAGATAAGAAAATTAAACCTGGTGGTATATCTCTTGTTACTGCTACTAAGAGGTTAACAATGATACAGGTAGTAACACTGCCACTTCAGCAGAAAATCCAGTCCAGTGTCTTTCTAAAAAATAAATATTTTTGTAGAACAAATAAAAGGGAAATGTACCATAAATTTGCAAGTTATTTTCATAATTTTTATTTAAATTTTACCACAGTTTTTCAGGAATATATTTGAAAGTGAGCAGATTGAGATAAAACTGAATAATTGAGGTATGTGTCATTTGCAGGGCACTAACACAGAAACAGACTTTAAGAAGAGGAGATCGGGATCTCATCAAGTTTCTATGGATTTTCTGGACGATCCTATACAAAGGCAGAGAGCTTTAAGTGTGGCCAGTATTCTCACAAATACTATGGAAGGTTTGTCAACACTTTCATTATACTTCAGCATCTCATAACATCTGTATTGGAAAAGAACAGCCTAGTTAGACAAAAACAAATGAGGCAGATTTTCCTGTTCATGTGTTTGGACATATTGGGCTCGATTTTACCAGCACTGAGGAGGTGGGTTTGGAGGCGGGTCAGGTGGTAAAATGGCTAAAAATGCCGGCGGGTTCCGATCCCACCGTCAACCCGCCTCCGTGCAACTTTGCCAAAGGCGGGCTTGCAGACTCCCGTTCGGTCCCGCCACCAAGCGGCGGGATAGGCCCTTAAGGCAGTTAACTGCTTGTTAACTGCCTGTGTTATCATATTTTGGCTGCCCTTTTAAATTTTACCAGATTTTCAGCATGTTCCACGTCGTTCCCAAACCACGCCAGCTGATTGTGTCAGGTTCACAAGTGGCTGCCTTCTTGACAGCTGCAGCTCCAGCATAAAAACGGAGCTCTCAACAAGCATCAGTTGCAGGTGGCAGAACTTTGTTTTTTCAGGTCTTGGAAAACTTTTTGCAGGTCTACTGATCTTAGAAGTGGTGAAGCTGAGATCCATCTCCACTGTGACCTCCTGGAAAAACCCTCTCCCCACATTGACTGAGCACTTCCTCAACTGAGATATCTACCAGCAGCATGGGAACCATTTATTTCCTTTCGTCCTGGTCCTCAGATTCGGAGGAAGAGCAGCTGCGGCAGCAGCAGAACCAGGAACAACAGCAGCAGGAACGCCAACAGCAGGAGCGCCAACCTCCTACTCAGCCACCTGATGGTGCACAGGGCAGAAGGCGTCAGCGGAGGGATGCACGTCGCCACAGGAGATACCCCCAACACAGGGTTTACAGGCCGAGGATTACCTTCCTCAACATGACTGAGCAGCAGTGCCAAAGGAGGCTGAGACTTTCGCGAGAGGTAGTCGCTCACATCTGCGCAATGCTGCACCAACACCTGGAGCCCAGAGGAGCGGGTGGACACCCCTTACCAGTGGCTGTCAAAGTCACCACCGCATTCAATTTTTTTGCTTCAGGGCCCCTCCAGGGATCATCAGCGGCATCTCCCAGTTGGCCGCACACACTTGCATCACGCAGGTAACCGATGCCCTCTGCCAAGGCGCACAATTACATACATTTCTCCACGGATCAAGCAAGTGTAACCGCGTGTGCAGATATGGCAGGCTTGCCAAGGGTGCAGGGCGTCGTAGACTGCACACATGTGGTCCTTAGGGCACCCCATCACAACCCAGCTGTTTTTGTCAACCACAAGGGCTTCCAATCCCTCAACGTGCAGCTGGTGTGTAAACACAGGAAGGACATTTTGCATGTTTGCGCGAAGTACCCTGGCAGTTGTCATGGCTCGTTCATCCTGCGCCAGTCCAGTGTGCCTCCGCTCTTCAATCCGCCAAACCAACTTTCCAGGTGGCTACTTGGAGACAAGGGCTATCCCCTGAAGACATGGCTGATGACAACGTTGAGGAGGCCATTGAACGAAGCTGAGGAGTGCTACAATGCCAGCCATATTTCGACCAGATCCATTATCGAGTAAACCATCGGCTTGCTGAAGATGCGATTCAGATGCCTTGATAAATCAGGTGGAGTCCTACAGTATTCAGCAGCCAGGGTCTCCAGAATCATCGTGGTCTGCTGTGCACTGCACAACATCGCACAGCATCGTGACTTGCAGCTGCCTGAGGAACAAGTGGCTCAGTGCATAGTCTCCTCAGATGAGGAGGAGGAGGAGGAGGAAGACCTTGCAGAGGCGAATGCGCCAGTTCCAGCAGCACGCGAGCACATTGCTGCCCTGATGCAAGGGATGCACTAATCTTTGCCAGATTCGCTTAAGCAGACGAATCAAACAAACGTGGCTGGCACCTTCTTAACACACCATACACAATGTACAAGAACCTGTGGATTCCTATCACTCTGACCACCATCATTACAAATGCAAGTCACCCTGAGCCCTCAATGTGGAACTTCCATTTCCGAGATCACATAGGCCAGAACTTCAACTGTTTGCCATCACTTCTGTTTAATCCATACACAAAAGGATGACAATGTCAAATATTAAAGAAAACAAAAGACAACAGAACAGAACACCCAAGTGACTACCCTTGTGACTAATTGTGCTTTATCTTCCTCTTACGCATGCTTCTACGTGGTGCTTCCCCTGTGGCTTCAGCAGATGTGGAGACACCTTGCTCACTTTCATGCTGCTCCTGCTTCGACACCTTTGGCGGCCTCCTCTGGGTTTGCGAGCCTGTGAGGGCTCGGCAACAGTCTGCTCCTCCTGCGTCTGTGCAGGGGCTGAGACGCCCATCTCAGTTGGGTGAGGACTCTGGTGGGGCTCTGACCGAGGGCTACTCAGTGGCATGGGCGTGTGAGCACTTGGAGAGGAGCCCCTACTTCCTTGTTGCCTGCCACCAACATCCCTCTCATGGGTCAGCCCCACTTCAGTGCTAGCAAGTGGCTTGACAGCACCTTGCTGCACATCAGGGGGGCCATGAGGACCCGTATCTGCACTGGCAGTCCTACTCAAAAGGACTTCCATGAAGCTCTGGTTTCTCTGCTCAATAGCTGCCCATTGCTTCTCCAGAGATGTCAGTCTATTCTGAACATGCACCATGTTTTCCTGACTCTGGCGACTTATTTCCTCCATGGCCGTAGCCAGCCTGTCCACGGAGGTTGCCATCCTTTCTGTGATGGTGCGTTCATGCGCCATTGCCTCCACAAAGGCACTGCTCATGTTAGAGATGGACTCCTCCATCCTCTCCACACTCGCAGTAACCCTGGAGACAAAACCTGCCAGAGACTCCTGCATTTGTTCCTGGAGTTCCAGCACCGCTCTCTTTCTGGATCGACCCAGAGGCACAGCGTCCACATGCAGCTGAGCAGAGCTGGGAGCGCCTGCGGCCTCCGAAGAGGACTCTCCACTGCTGTCCCCGTCTCCACCATCTGCTGATGCTCACTTGTGAGCTGTGATACACCAGGTGACAAAGCTACTCTATCTCCCGAAGGTCCCACCGAGTTGTGCATTTCTGCGCTGGTGCTGGGTGCGCTCAATTCTGCTCTCACGCTGCGCCCTCTGAGGAGTTTTCTGGCTCCGTTTCTTCCTCCTGGACAATGGGGAGGGGGGCTGTTGATGGTCCTGTGGGGGAGCAAAGGCATGAGTTAGACATGTAATATTAACGTAGCATGCACATGGACTTGTGCAGATGATCATAACTCAATCTGTATGAGCATCAGAAGCCATATCAGTCACTCATTCAATGTAAATGAGAGAGATGCAAATCTATTCTGCCACCAGCTTGCTCTGCTGCGCCCGTCCCCCACATCCAGATCCTCCTCGGCTCCAACGATCTCTAGGGCCGCCTCCTCAGCGCTGGTGAGATGGGCTATTGAGGGTGGCCCTTCTCCTGTCTTCGCCCTTTCCCTCTTATTGTGGGCTCTCTTTTTCTGCAATGAGGGACACAAGTGGAGTGAGAATGATGGAGTGAGTGTAGAGAATCCATAGCATAGGTGCATTAGAAGGAGACAAAGATGGAGTGAGGTCTCAATATCAAGGGCCCTCCCTGTGTGTTGTTGGTTGTTGTCATTGCATAACAGTGATAGGGAGTTTGAGGGCAGCATAGTCGAATAGTGAAGTGATTGTGTACATAGAGACAGAGGGATGGTTAAGGGTGCAAGGGATGTAAGGGTAAAGTGGGATGTGCAAGAGTAGGTTGACAATGCAGAGTGCTGGTGCTAATAGGAGATGGGGAGCAGAATGAGGGTAAAGGTGATGGTATACTCACTTTTCCTGTGCGGACAAGGTCATTGAACCTCTTTCAGCACTGCAGCCAGGTTCTGCTGCACATCGATCTGGAGCTTACCTCCTGTGCCAGTTACAGCCACACAACTTTGGTCTGCTGGGGAGATTTTTTTCTCCCAGAGGAAGGACAGAGCACCTCCTTTTGAGCTCTGGCTCCCTCCACCAGAGCATGGAGGCAGTCATCATCGAAGCGAGGTGAGGCCTTGGGCCTTGAGCTAGACATTTCAGGAGTATCAAACACTTAGCACAGTAGTCACTCTGGAAGTACAGAGGGAGAAAATGAACCAAGGCTGCTTGGAGCCCTTAAAAGCAGCTGGATAAATGACGTCAGCAGAGGCGAGTTTCAGACCCAAAAGACTAATTGGATCAGGGGAGCGCACACGCACAGAATCAATTGCCCAATTAGGGCAAAATCACAAATATATCCCGCCTGACAGCGGGAGCGGGACCCGCCGACCACCTGACCCGCACCCAACCCGCCTCCATTAGTAAAATCGAACCCATTGGATCACTCGGGTGCATTTCATAGAAAAAATCAGGTGGAGAGGAACGCATGTTGATGAGGGAGCCCTGCTGATTTACCTTCCATTAATTTAAGTGGATGGAAAATCAGGTGAGCTCCTTTACTGGCATGCAGTCTGATTTTCCTCCAGGCATTGTGCCGATACAAGATCCAGTATGTCGAGGCACAGCAACAGGAAAATCTGCCCCAATAACTTTTCAGTGTAGCTACGTTCAATTCAGTTCTCAAAACATTTTGGGGGTGATTTTTGTCTCCATACTGCCATGTTTGTGCTTGAAAAGGGGGTTGGCAGCAGTTGGAAAATGATATGGGGTTTGGTCCTGCTGGTTCCAGATATCGCCCTATTTTTTAAGGAGGGGATGGTGGATTTCCTGGTAGCCAGAGCTCACAGCTTAAACAGAAGAGAGCCTCAGGAATGCATGCAAATTGGTGTGTGTGATATGACTGAGATGCTAATGTGATTTTCTGACCTAACTATCCCACTAATGCCACTTCCTTTGTTCCGCCCACAAGTCATGAATAGTAGAAAATCTCAGATGACCATTTCAAATGCAATTTAAAGGGTTCCTCACGTACTATATTTTCTGACACTAGCTTCTGGGTAACTTTTTACCTGACATTTTGTACAAGTTTATAATTTACTGTTGCAGACTCTAGACTATGTTGGGGCTTTTGCCATTCAAGTTTTCAGACTTTTATCTTCATGAGGGTACTTCTAGGAATCCTACTTTGAAAGAGGAGGAAGGAGTAAACAGCTGCAGCTGGAAGGAAAGCAAAAAGAATGAGGCATGCTCAGAGAAACTCCCAGCAGAATTATAGGTCCAGAGAATCTACCACAGTTCTCTGAAGAACAATTTATAAGAAGGCTTTGTTTCTCCAGGGGGCCAGTGACAGAGCTGTTCCATTCTGCAAGAAGACCTGCAGCCAATTGCCAGAGCAAGTACAGCACTCACTGCCTGTTGTATTCAAGGTTACTGTGGCCCTGAACTTTGTTGTCTCCAGCTCCTTCCAGGCTGCAACATGGAATTTCAGCAACCTCAGCTAATCTGCAATCCATGCTTGTATCAAATAGATGACTGATGCCTTATTTGTTAAAGAAACCAGATTTCATCAATTTCCCTATGGACATCAAGAAGTAGCAGGATATTGCTGTGGAGTTTGCTAAGATTGTAGGATTCTTCCAAGGCATAATTGGCTGCATGCATGTCACCGTTTGCTCCCATCCACAATGCTGCTGCCTTCGTGAATTGAAAAAGTTACTGCCTAATATATGTTCAACTGATGTGTGATGACCGGCAGCACATCTTGCAGGGCTGTGCCCACTTTCCTGACAACTACCATGATGCATTTATATTATGTCAGTCAACCATTCCCCCACTGTTTGACCCTGCACAGCAAGTTAAAGGCTAGCTTCTTGGAGATGGGACTATCCCTTAAACACATGGCTTATAACACCTCTTAAAAACGAAAGCTCTGCAGTGAATCTCTGTTCAACTACAGCCTTCACGAAACAGACCATTGGAGCTCTGAAGCAACGATTCAGATGCCTGGACAGCTTTAATGGACTCCTCCAAAACATTTCACAGATTTTGTCCCATATGATTGTGGTGCTCTGCTTGCATGCATAACTTTTCTGTGCAGTGAGGACTGCACATGGAACTGCCAATTCAGGAGGGTCTTCTGCACGATGAGACAGAGGACACCAATGACTTGGAGCATTGCCAAGGAAGTGAATGCAGTCCAGCAGTTATCTGCCACCAGAACTGTTCAACAGCAGTGTATTGAAGAGAGCTTCATCTGAACAATTCCTGCTCCCCTGCATTAACAGTCATTTCTAACATGTGTACTTCCTCACTACCAGCAATAACATCAGTCCAACTACTAAAATTGTTTGATATGTCACCTCACATTCCAAGATCGCCAGCCACTACAAGAACAATCACTGCACACAAAGCCTTCAGACAGCATTGGTTCATTGGTGTACAGAACGACTACAATCTGAGACTCTTGTGGCGGACCAAAGTGCTCCCTTTACCTATTCTAGTGCTCCTATGAGATAGATGCTCATGGGCTGCAACATGGGAGATGGTACACTGTTGTGGTTCAGTCAAGGGGTCTTGAGATGTTTGTTGTCAGCAAGCTCTACAAGCTCGGGCTGCAAAGGGCCTAGCTGCAGGCTGCAGCAACTGGCTCAGCTTGCTTTCTGCCACTGAGACAAGCATTGGTTGAAGTGATCACAAGGGTGCAGAGGTGTTGTTATCATGATAGTTGGCACCATTCCCATTGCACAACTGCCCCTGCTACTGAGCTGCAGCTCAACATTTCTACTGATAAGCAGGAGAGCAGGCTCTGGGAGATCACTGATCTGAGTGAAGTTCATATTCAGGTGATCTCTCAGCTTTTCCAAGGCAGAGGAAGAGTTTGAGCCCAGGGCCTGCGTGGTTCCAGATATTACTACTGGTGTCACAGACTCCTGCAGGAGGGGCTCAGTTGCAAAGGGCTTGAAGTGACAACACACTCCATGATTGGCTGCAACATGTCTATGCCATGGTAAGAACCCCACCCAAGTAGGTAGTGCCTTCTACCATACTCCAACATGTCTTGGGGCCCCCAAAGTCTCAATCTTTGTCCCCTTTAATAGAACTAGGATGCTAGGACCCTCCAGATATCTCTTCCCTTGGCCTTAGTTGCCACTTCCACCAGCTCCTGCTCATTTGTATTCAGTGAATCCTCAAGTGCAGTCCCCACAAATTTACGAAATCATACGGTATGATTATTCCTTAGCTGGTGCTTGGTATGCTAAGAGTGAGTGGCCATGTATAGTTATAAAGGCTTTCTTCTTCACACCGCCTGGCAGTAGCATCTAAGTCATCTGATGGACCTAGAAAATAGGGAGAGAGACAATGAATAGGATGTAATATTGATGGTCATCACATGCCGGATCATTGGCAGCTCTATAATACATCAGGTACAGGAGGCGAGTGAAAGTGTGAGTAAAATAATTAAGCAGGAAGAGAAGAGGTAGGGAAGATCAACAATAGAATGATAATTATATGTGATTTTAATTATCTAAAAATAGACTGGAATAGGGAAAATTTAAGTGGAGCTGTGAGAAAAAGAACAAAAAAATTCATTTGAAGGATTAATTTTTAAATGCCTTCTTGGGTTTTTTGCTTGGCTTGAAGATACTAAATGCCTCTTTTTTGAATGAAAAGAGGGGTCAATAAAAATAGGGGGAAAATGGCTATGCATTCTGAAGTTATATTTTAAGCAATTTCCCCCAGATTCTGTGTGAAATATACCTGTGGTGTGGGCTATTTGCTATCCTAACTGTGGACCACATATATTCCTTAAGAACAGATCTGGGCATGAGCACCAAGTCAACACTTATTTTAAAAAGCAATTATCAGCAGCTCTTAAGGCAAAGCCTGGGAGCCAATGCATTAATATACCACATAGCTTTCACAGTATAAATGTACTGAAACTGTGAGGTTTAATTGGCTACTGGGCATCTTATAAATCTTGCTCCAGTTGCTTTCAGTTTTTTAACCATTGCAGATGTCCATAAAATTCCAAGCAGAGACTAAACGTAGAAATTTTGTTACATCTAAGATCAAATTTATACACTGAAAAGGTATCTGGTACAGAGTCTAATGGTTTCTACCATGTGCTGAATTCCGTAGTTATTAAGCCTTTTCTGCAAATCAGAAAAGCTTACTAGGAACAAAGGAACAGGAGTGGGCCATTGAGCTCCTCAAGCCTGTTCCGCCATTCAATGAGATCATGACTGATCTGTGATCTAACTCCATATACCCGCCTTTGCCCCATATTCCTTAATACCTTTGGTTAACAAAAATCTATCAATCTCAGATTTAAAACTAACAACTGACGCAGCATCAGTTGCTGTTTGCGGAAGAGAGTTCCAAACTTCTACCACTCTTTGTGTGTCGAAGTGTTTCTTAACTTCACTCCTGAAAGGCCTGGCTCTAATTTTTAGACTATGCCCCCCACAGTCCTAGACTCCTCAACCAGCAAAAATAGTTTCTCTCTATCTACCCTATCAGTTCCCCTTAATATCTTGAAAATTTCAATCAAATCACCCCTTAACCTTCTAAATTCCAGGTAATCATTCTGGTAAATCTACGTTGTATTCCCTCCAAGGTCAATATATCCTTCCTAAGGTGGGGCACCCAGAACCGCTCACAGTATTACAGGTGTGGTCTACCCAGGGCTTTGTACAGCTGTAGCATAACTTCTACCCGCTTGTATTCTGGTCCTCTAGATATAAAGGCCAGCATTCCTTTAGCCTTTTTGATTATTTTCTGTACCTGTCCATGACATTTTAATGATCTATCTGCATGGACCCCCCAAGTCTCTTTGGGCCTCCAATGTTTCTAGCTTTTACTTACTGTGATGATAATAGAGTGTGTCTCATTGGCAAGTAAAGTTTAAGCTTTCCTACCTATTGATTGATATTTCTGACTGACCCAATAGCTCTGTCTGTTGAAAATGAAGAATAATTAATTCAAACAACGCCTATCCAACAGTTGACAGGATATGCTGGAAATGTAATTTTTTAAGGAAACAGCCTGGAGACAATATCAAGCTCGATTGTGATATCTCCATGGGCATGTAGTTTGCCAACACATGGATATTTGAGACGGGTATTGGAGGGTTGCTGTAACCTGTAGTACTGTTCACCAGGATGAGTCACCACCTACAGCAGAAGATGGATAAGTGGAGAAATCATAAATCTAAATAAATAAAATGGACTTGTTTGGAAATTATCAAAAAAGCTGTTTTAAAATGGTTGAAATGGCAAATAGGTTGGAAAGCTTATTTCAATGAATACTCCCTTCAGCATCTGTAATTCTACTCATCCATAAAATGCAAACGTTGCCTAACAAGCCACAGATATTTGAAAAAGAATTGACATTTGTGGGGACATTTAACAATATACCTGAGGTGTTTTCTATATAAAAATGCATGCCATGCTTACTTTCTGCACTGTATAAAATCATTTACTGTTACTGCTCATAAATTTGGCATATCCTAAGTTATTTGTTAATTTAGCAACCTTTTTATAACCGTATTTTGTTTGTATTTTGTAGAGCTTGAAGAATCTCAACAGAAATGTCATCGATGCTGGTATAAATTTGCAAATAGCTTCTTGATCTGGGACTGCCATCCACACTGGCTAAAAATAAAGGAAATCGTACATATAATTGTGATGGATCCATTTGTGGACCTTGCTATTACTATCTGTATTGTACTGAACACTCTTTTTATGGCCATGGAACATTACCCAATGACAAAAAACTTCGAAAATGTGCTCATTTATGGGAACTTGGTATGTGTTCTGTGAGCAATATCTCTTGACCTATAGGGCATCCTACAAGAAGCCCTGTGATTTTTTTTTATGCTGTGTTAGTTTTGTTCGCTGTATTAGGCAGGCTAACCTTAATTGTTATTCACTGACCAATAATACGTTCAGTGTTGCTAACTGTTAACTTTCAACCTCCTTCCTTCTATGGTTCGCAAAACCACGTTTCAAGTAAGCACAAGACACTTTGTAGTGTAGTATACAGAACAGACTTTATTGATACCTAGGTTGAGGGATCAACCCAACAAGGATCAGAGAGTGGCTTTTTGGTTTCTGAATCTTTCAAGCCCTCTGAATTACTGTTGAAAACCATGCTCCTTTATACACTATATTTTGCCTACATCAAAGGTACATGTTATAGTAAGACTGCATGACGTATCTATTCCCAAATCCTTTGAAGACAGTCTATTCATGTAAACAGTTGTAGTTGTTTACTCCAAAGCTACTTTCCCTCAAACAAGACTTCCTGATCTAACTGTTACCACTATCTTTGAAGAACAGGTTTTCTCAACCGTTATCTTCCTATATTCTAACTAATGGATACCTCTAACTATGTTTATTACCCTAGCCCCTAAAGTTACAGTTTAATCAGCCATGGCTGACATCATTACTGTCATGTATTTCTTTGCACAAGCACTTTACCTATCAGAGACAAGCTATGCATTCCTCTCATGATACTTCAAAGCCATTCTGTTTATATTGGAAGGTCTCAATGATACAAAGAAGTTCGACTGTTAATCTTTTAACTCTCCACGATGTCCAACACTAGCCAGTGCAAAATTTTTAACAAGACAGCAAATTATGTTGAAATAAGCACCCATTAAGTCGCTGTTGAACATAAGAATTAGGAGCAGGAGTAGGCCATACGGCCCCTAGAGCCTGCTCCGCCATTCAGTAAGACCATGGCTGATCTTCAACCTCAACTCCACTTTCCCGCCTGATCCCCATATCCCTTGATTCCCCTCGAGTCCAAAAATCTATCTATCTCAGCCTTGAATATACTCAATGACTCAGCATCCACAGCCCTTTCGAGCAGAGAATTCCAAAGATTCACAACCCTCTGAGTGAAGAAATTCCTTCTCATCTCAGTCTTAAAAGGCCAAACCCTTATCCTGAGACTATGTCCCCTAGTTCTAGACTCTCCAGCCAGGGGATACAACCTCTCAGCATCTACCCTGTCAATCCCCCTCAGTATCTTATATGTTTCAATGAGATCACCTCTCATTCTTATAAACTCCAGAGAGTATAGGCTCAATCTCTCCTCATAGGACAACCCTCTCATCCCTACCCATTTATCCCTACTCTCTGTTTTCTGTTCGTTATCCACTTCTCTATCCATGTTAATATATTACCCCAACCCCATGAACCCTTATCTTGCGTAACAACCTTTTATGTGGTACCTTATCGAATTTATTTTGGAAATCCAAATATATTGCATCCACTGGTTCCCCTTTATCTACCCTGCTAGTTACATCCTCAAAAAACTCTAATAAAATTTGTCAACTCATAAAACTCTAAAATAAGAATCTGATAGGTGTATTTATCCCACTTGAATACCAATATGCATTAAAAGATACTACAGCTTTGTCCAACTACAATCAACTTTTACATTAAAGTTCACTCAAGTGAGCATTGATTGCAGCCTAAAAATTAGACTTTCGCCAATATATTATAATTAAGCTTACTGGAAAATATACCTATGAAAAATGCTGATGGTTGCAAAAAAAATTCAAAATCAAAATTAACCAAGTTCCACATTAATGTCAGTATTCTCTTTGTGGTGGTGAGTATGCAAAAGGCTAACGTTATCATTCGGAGTCCTTAATATAATTTTCAGTTCAAATTGAAGAAAAAAACAAGGCCTTGAAATTACATGGTGGGATAATAACACATGAACACTTATCGCATTCATCTGAAATTTCTCTTTTTCATTATCTTAGTGGAAGCATTAACCTATTTATTTTAAATGGTTATGCCTCCATTTAAATCATGATAGCAAGGCCCAGATTATCAATCAGAGAATAACAACATGTGAAAAAATGGAACATTCATGCAAAAATGTCATAAATGATTGAATACCATGATGCCATTTTTCAGTAAAAATGAGTAGAACCTGACTGCCTGTAGCACTAGCTATATATGAATGTACTTGTCTTACAGTTGTGAGGATGCTGTGACCCTCAAAAGGTTTCAGTTTGCTGATCCTGTGAGGGCCAGATGCCAGAAATTGCACAGTTAAACTTTAAACAAGAAACAATAACCCCTCATTGTGTTCATCCAGGTATTTACCGGAATCTTTACTGGTGAAATGATTTTTAAAATCATAGCCTTGGATCCTTATTATTACTTCCAAGAAGGATGGAACATTTTTGATGGCATTATTGTGAGCCTCAGTCTAATGGAACTTGGTCTCGCTAAAGTGGAAGGACTATCCGTGCTGCGATCTTTTCGATTGGTAATTATAAATATTTTATGTATACCTGTTTTATACAGTCTACACTATAATGCACCAGTATTACAATTAGTTAAAAATGCACTTTGCGTGATTTATGTTCTTTTTTGGTGAATTGCATATTACATTTTAATTGAGGGTAATAATCTCTGGATTACTACCTGAGCCACGAGCAAATTTGGCTAGGGTAAATAACATCAGGGAGTTGAATGCGTGGCTCAAAGACTGGTGTGGGAAAAATGGGTTTTGCTTCTTGGGACACTGGCACCAGTACTGGGGCAGGAGAGAGCTGTTCCGTTGGGACGGACTTCACTTGGCCAGTGCTGGGACTAGTGTCCTGGCGAATCGAATAACTAGGGCTGTGGAGAGGGCTTTAAACTAATTAGTGGGGGGGAGGTTTCAAGAGAGCAAAAAATAAAAATGACAACAGAGAGGGTCATAGACATAGGTAGCAGTAGGGGAATCACAAATCAGAGCGTGGCAGGAAGGGACAGAGTGTGTGGAGTAAAAGGTAAAGTGGTAAAAAGTGAAAAAGCAGGAACTAAGTGCCACAAAGCATATTTGAAAGTTCTCTATCTGAATGCACGTAGCATTCGTAACAAAATAGACGAGTTAATGGCACAAATAACTACATATGGTTATGATATTGTGGCCATTACAGAAACATGGCTGCAGGGTGACAATGCCTGGGAATTAAACATACCAGGTTATTTAACGATCAGGAAGGACAGGCAGGAAGGAAGGGGAGGTGGGGTGGCTATGTTAATAAAGGAAGGAATCACTGTAATACAGAGTAATGATATTGGGTCAAAAAATCATGATAATGAAACAGTTTGGGTGGAGATAAGGAATAATAAGGGGAAAAAACACTAGTGGGCGTAGTCTATAGGCCTCAGAACAGTTGCAACTCTGTTGGACGGAGTATCAATCAGGAAATAGTTGAGGCATGTAATAAGGGAACATCTATAATTATGGGGGATTTTAACTATCATATTAATTGGACAAATCAAATGGGGCAGGGCTGCCTTGAGGATGAGTTCATTGAGTGTATTAGGGATGGGTTTCTTGAGCAGTATGTAATTGAACCGACCAGGGGGCAAGCAACCTTAGATCTGGTCCTGTGTAACGAGACAGGATTAATTAAAAATGTCCTAGTAAAGGATCCCCTTGGAATGAGTGACCATAACATGGTTGAATTCCATATTCAATTAGAGGGTGAGAAGGTTGGATCTCAAACAAGCGTGCTAAGCTTGAATAAAGGAGACTATGAAGGTATGCGAGCGGAATTGAGTAGAGTGGATTGGGAAAATAGATTAAAGGGTAAGACGACACATGATCAGTGGTGTACATTCAAGGAGTTATTTTACAACTTCCAAAAAAAATATATTCCACTGAAAAGAAAAGGGTGTAAAAGAAATGACAGTCATCCGTGGCTAAGTAAAGAAATTAAGGATAGTATTCGACTAAAAACAAGGGCATATAAGGTAGCGAAATCTAGTGGGAGGACAGAGGATTGGGAAAACTTTAAAAGGCAGCAAAAAATAACAAAAAGATTGATTAAGAAAGGGAAGATAGATTATGAAAGTAAATTAGCAAAAAATATAAAAACAGATAGTAAGAGTTTTTATAGTTATATAAAAAGAAAAAGGGTGGCTAAAGTAAATGTTGGTCCCTTAGAGGATGAGACCGGGAAATTAATGGTGGGAAATATGGAGATGGTAAAAACACTGAATGAATATTTTGTATCAGTCTTTACAGTAGAGGACACTAAGAATATCCCAACACTGGACAAACAGGGGGCTATAGGGGGAGAGGAGCTAAACATGATCAAAATCACTAAGGAAGTGGTACTCAGTAAAATAATGGGACTCAAGGCGGATAAATCACCTGGACCTGATGGCTTACATCCTAGAGTCTTGATGGAAGTGGCGGTAGGGATTGTAGATGCATTGGTAATAATTTTTCAAAACTCCCTGGATTCCACTAAGGTCCCGGCAGACTGGAAAACTGCTAATGTAACACCCTTATTTAAAAAGGGCAGTAGACAGAAGGCTGGTAACTATAGACCGGTTAGCCTAACATCTGTGGTAGGTAAAATTTTGGAGTCCATTATTAAGGAAACAGTAACAGGACATTTGGATAATCATAATTTAATAGGACAAAGTCAGCATGGTTTTACGAAGGGGAAGTCATGTTTGACAAATTTGCTGGAGTTCTTTGAGGAAGTAACATATAGAGTGGATAAAGGGGAACCAGTGGACGTAGTGTATTTAGACTTCCAAAAGGCATTTGACAAGGTGCCACACAAAAGATTATTGCTTAAGTTAAAAAATCACGGGATTGGGGGTAATATTCTGGCATGGATAGAGGATTGGCTATCTAACAGAAAGCAAAGAGTTGGGATAAATGGTTCATTCTCAGACTGGCAATCAGTAACTAGTGGTGTTCCACAGGGGTCAGTGCTGGGTCCCCAACTCTTTACAATCTATATTAATGATTTGGAGGAAGGGACCAAGTGTAACATATCAAAATTTGCAGATGATACAAAGATGGGAGGGAAAGTAGTGAGTGAGGAGGACATAAAAAACCTGCAAGGGGACATAGACAGGCTAAGTAAGTGGGCAGAGATTTGGCAGATGGAATACAACACTGGAAAGTGTGAGGTGATGCACTTTGGCAGGAAAAATCCTAGAGCAATTTATTATCTTAATGGCAAGAAACTGGAGAGTACTGAAGTGCAAAGGGATCTGGGGGTCCTGGTGCACGAAACTCAAAAGGTTAGTATGCAGGTGCAGCAAGTGATTAAGAAGGCAAATGGAATGTTGGCTTTCATTGCTAGGGGGATAGAATATAAAAATAGGGAGGTATTGCTTCAGTTGTACAAGGTATTGGTGAGACCGCACCTGGAATACTGCATACAGTTTTGGTGTCCTTACTTAAGGAAAGACATCCTTGCTCTCGAGGCAGTGCAAAAAAGGTTCACTCGGTTAATCCCGGGGATGAGGGGGTGGTCATATGAGGAGAGGTTGGGTAGATTGGGACTCTACTCATTGGAGTTCAGAAGAATGAGAGGCGATCTTATTGAAACATATAAGATTGTGAAGGGGTTGGATCGGGTGGATGCGGGGAGGATGTTCCCGATGACGGGTGAGACTAGAACTAGGGGACATAGTCTTAGAATAAGGGGCTGCTCTTTCAAAACTGAGATGAGGAGGAACTACTTCACTCAGAGGGTGGTAGGTCCATGGAATATGCTGCCACAAAAAGCTGTAGAAGCTACATCATTAAATAAATTTAAAACAGAAATAGACAGTTTCCTAGAAGTAAAGGGCATTAAGGGTTACGGGGAGCGGGCAGGAATTTGGACATGAGTCTAGGTTCGGATCGGTCATGGCCCTGTGGGTAGTGGAGCGGGCCCAGGGACCGTGTAGCCTGATTCTGCTCCTATTTCGTGTGTGCAATTCTGTTAGATGCAGGAGATGGTTCTGTGATAGATAGTAGATTGGCGGTTAGGATCAGATCAGCCATGATCTTATTGAATGGCGGAGCAGGCTCGAGGGGCCGATTGGCCTACTCCTGCTCCTATTTCTTATGTTCTTATGTTCTTATATGAGAAATTTAGAAAATAAATGGTAAAGCTACTGAAGAAAGTCTTATTATGCTGATGAATAATTTTTTTATCATGAACCATTGTTTTTCAGCTCAGAGTTTTTAAATTGGCAAAATCATGGCCAACACTGAACATGCTGATTAAAATTATTGGCAACTCAGTAGGTGCTTTGGGCAACTTGACCTTGGTGTTAGCCATCATTGTCTTCATCTTTGCTGTGGTGGGCATGCAGCTCTTCGGTAAAAGCTACAAGGAGTGTGTCTGTAAAATTGACGACAGCTGTAAACTGCCTCGCTGGCACATGAACGACTTCTTTCATTCCTTTCTAATTGTGTTCCGTGTGTTGTGTGGAGAATGGATTGAGACAATGTGGGACTGCATGGAAGTAGCTGGCCAGTCTATGTGCCTCATCGTCTTTATGATGGTCATGGTAATAGGTAATCTTGTGGTACGTAACAAAATATTTTTGAAACACTTTTTTGGTTACAATAGTAAGCGGAAAAAAAAATGACTCATACATTAAAAGGTAGTTAGTGCTAATAGTGCATTATGCAAATTAAGTTTTTAATTATTTGTAGCACTTACTGTTTGAAGATTCTCTGAAAATAATTTAAAATCACATATTGTACCTAATAATCATTTAGATTTGGGCTAAGAGTATTGTCTTGGTAAAAGACAGTCCCTGGTATATATGTCCATTCTGGCTCATAGGACCAGCATTGCATGTAATGTAAAGTACCTGAGATTATGAAAAACAAAATACTGCAGATGCTGGAAATTTGGAAATAAAAACAGAAAAAGCTTTATGTTGTCTATTTTATGTATGAATGTATAGAATCAATTAGAAGTTTAATACATTTATGTTCTTCTTGACCTCCAGGTATTGAATTTATTTTTGGCTTTGCTACTGAGCTCATTTAGTGCAGACAACCTTGCTGCTACAGACGATGACAGTGAAATGAATAATTTACAGCTTGCTATGGGGAGGATACAAAGAGGCATTGATTATGTAAAAAGAAATGTGCGAGAATTTTTTCAGAAAGCCTCTATCAGGAGGAAAGTCACAGAAGACATCAAACCTCTTGATGACCTGCACAACAAGAAAGACATCTACATCTCTGATCACACAACAGTTGAAATCAGTAAAGAGGTTGACTATCATAAGGATGGAAATTGCACTACCAGTGGAATTGGCAGTAGTGTGGGGAAATACAATGCAGATGAAAATGACTACATGTCCTTTATTCACAATCCAACCCTCACTGTAACTGTGCCAATAGCTGTGGGAGAGTCAGACTTTGAAAACCTAAACACAGAAGACTTTACCAGTGAATCGGACCTGGAAGGAAGCAAAGAGGTAAGAAAACATTGTGTTTTTCTGCTGTATAAAATAAATCAAGGTGAATTACATTTATGTATGGCATGATCTTTCAAATAAAGGTAAAACTGTTATAGTTCAAGATTTTCAGCATTTATAAAGAATATGACCTAGAAATTCGGTTGCGTAGTGCCCGTTGTTTGGGCGCTACAGGTACCGAATTCGGACCAAAATGCCATCCGAGCAGCGCACGCACACTTCTGGTGCGGGCCGCGCTGGACGGCAACTTGGTGAGGGCAGTAGGGTGGCTGTTAGGAGCATGCAATAGAAGTATGGGAAGTTGGCAGATCGTGACGTCAATCTGATTTGATGCCAGCGCTTCCATTTTCATCGTCATCAGTTCGGCATCGCCCTCTTTTAACCGCGCACAGCTGAACATGCGTTCAGCAGCAGGAAAGACCCCCCACCAGCACATTTTAAAGGGATCTTCACCAATTTTCAGGTAACTTGCTTTTTTTTCTACTGGCTTTGTGTAAGTTTGTGGAATGGCTTGGAGCTTTCTAGAGTTATTTAAAGTTGATCGGATGACAGGGAGCAGTACTGCAAGTGGAGAAGGCCTTGCTTCTGACTTCAAGGATTCGAATCAGACCACCTGCTCCCAGTCATGGGTGCTCCAGTTGTCATCCCCCTTGGCCTGCAGCATGACAGAAAGATGGAGCAGAGGGAGGAGGAAGGGGAGAAGGACTCTGAGTAGGAGGCCTTACCACCCTAGGGTCTTCCGAGAGCAATTCTCTTACCTCAGCCTGAGATAGGAGCAGTGTCTGAGGCGTCTACGCTTTACGAAGGAGGTGCTCACAGAACTCTGCCACCTCTTACAACCAGACCTGCAGCCTCATTCCAGAGCAACAACAGCACTGCCGGTGGCTGTGAAAGTGACGGTGGCCCTGAATTTCTTTGCATTGGGATCCTTCCAGGCTGCAACAGGCGACATCTGTAACATCTCCCAGTTCGCCATCCACTGCTGCATAAGAGAGGTGACAGATGCTCTTTATGCCAGGAGATGGGACTTCTTTGTTTTCTCTCTGACCAGAGAGAAGCAGACGGAGCGTGCATGTGTCTTGCCAGGATAGTGGACTTCCCCAAGGTGCAGCCCGCCATCGACTGCACGCACGTGGCTTTGCGGGCACCGTATATAAATGCTGAGATGTACCACAACCGCAAATGTTACCATTCACTGAATCTGCAGTTGGTGTGCGACCATGCTCAGCATATCATGATGGTGAATGTCCAGTATCCTGGCAGCAGTCATGTCTGTGACAGTCCGCTGCTCCCTCAGATTGTGAGCCAACAAGACAAACCAGAGGGTGGCTGCTGGGCGACAAGGGCTATCCCTTGTCCACTTGGCTCATGACTCTGCTCACAACCCAACACACACATGGGCAGTATGCGTATAACGAGAGCCATGCTGCCATATGAAACATCATAGAGCAGACCACTGGCGTCCTTAAACAATGCTTCCGCTGCCTGCCTGCAGTGCTCACTGGAGCATGAGTCCCAATTCGTCATGGTCTGCTGTATCCTCCACAACCTGGCCATCGTGAGGGCACAGCCCTTGCCACCAGGGCTATGGCCAACAGCTCAGGAGCAGGAGGAGGAGCAGGAAGAGTAGGAGGAGGAGGAGGAAGCGGAAGGAAAGAGGCAACCCAGACAGCCCCTTTCTGGTCGGGATATCTGGGATTGAATCATCTGCCTGCGGTATGAGTGAATGCAACCCCAATTCCCCATTCAACATTAGTCTCACACTTTACCTTCCCTCTGTTACTGACCATCACAGTGTCATCTTGGTCACAATGCTGAAATAAAAGCCCCCACAAAGCAAACATGTCCATGCTCCTTGACATTGCATTTCATTGTGCATACCCATCAGCGTTCTTCTGTAGGCCATCCCATTGAGGTCTTCAGCTGAGTCCTGTCCAGCAGAACTCGTTTGTGACCTTGTCCTCTGGGGAGCTGGCACCTGAGCTACCCTTTCTCTCTGCCCTAGCTGCAGGCCACTTGTGTCTGATGTCTCAGCACGTGCAGATCCCACGTCTAACCTATCCTCTAAAGTACGTGGAGTGTCAGTATCTGAGCTGGTGGCTGGGAGTGTGAAATCGAATGACAGTGTTTTTTCTTCTTCACTCTCCTCCCCCTCTTGTTGTTCAAACAATGGCTGAGCAGGCTGAAATGAGAAAGGCACAAGGGAAGATTGTGGTGAGGGGAGGGGGGAAAGCAAAAGGTGCATGGTTACAACATGTGTAGATTGTAAATTAGAAGAGATTGTGGGATGAGGAGAAAGTGGGATGTGAGAAGGAGAATATGTATGTGGATACCAGCATCTTGTGTTCCTTCAGCTCAGCCGCTGGCCATGGGCTCAGCCATGCCCCAGCCAAGAATAGTGAGCACCGTCTCCTCCAAGGGGGTAAGGCGATGTGGGCAACCCTGTCCCCAGCCAGTTAAGGTCTGCTGGTGCCGGTTATGCGCCACCTTTTCCTGCAAGAGAAAGGGAAGTGTGTCAGTGAGTGTGGTGAAATGTTTTTGGGTGATGTGTCTGTCATGGTTGAATAGCTGACAATGTTTTCAAGCTGTGAGATGTGGGTGTGAGACTTGCAACAGTGGTAAGTGACGTAAGAAAACTACTAGGCACTTGGTCTAAGCGTTAAACAAAGCTTTAATCAACTGTTTTACAACATGGAGGTCTAGTTGTGGCCTTCATTGGTTCCTGTTAAGAATGTCCTGCGCAAGCTGGGCCTGTGCCCGAGTATTTATACTCTCCCTGGACAGCGCCACCCGCAGGCCACTCAGTATTATTTTCATAAGTCTTTCTTTCATGAATGACAGATTCATGTCAGTAAGTGTGTGAGGGTGAGGTGAAGCTATGAATGTGATGTGTGAGTTGTGTTTGGTAGAGATTGTTGATAGGTGAGGATGGGGGTGTGGTGCATTGAGCAGTGTGTGAAGCTAGTGGTGCAGATGGTGGGATATGGCATTTGAAGATGAATTCACTGACCTTGACCACTCGTGTGGGGTCATTAAACTTCTTCCTGCACTGAGTCCAGGTCCTCAGGGCTATAAAGAAAGAGACTTGCATTTGTATCGCACTTTTCACGACCACCGGAGGTCCCAAAGTGCTTTACAGCCAATGAACTACATCTTGAAGTGTAGTTACTGTTGTAATGTAGGAAACGCGGCAGCCAATTTACGCACAGCAAGCTCCCACAAACAGCAATGTGTTAATGCCCAGATAACTGATTTTTTTAGTGAAGTTGATTGGGGGATAAATATTGGCCAGGACACCAGGGATAACTCCCCTGCTCTTCTTCGAAATAGTGCCATGTCCACATGAGAGAGCAGAAGGGGCCTCGGTTTAACGTCTCATCCAAAAGACGGCACCTCCGACAGTACAGTACTGCACTGGAGTGTCAGCCTGGATTTTTGTGCTCAAGTCTCTGGATTGGGGCTTGAACCCACAACCATCTGATTCAGAGGCGAGGGTGCTATCAACTGAGCCACAGCTGACGCTATACTGCTGGCATTGACCATATTGGCTACCTGCTCCCACTGTAGTCTTGTCTGTTGCCTGGAGGGCCTCCTGGCCCCCTGTGAGAATAGGACCTCTCTCCTGAGTTGACCTCCTGGACCAACGCCTCCAATGCTGCATCCGAGAATCTTGGAGCCCTTTCTCTGGCCTGTTGAGCCATTACTCAGTCTTCTTGTTTATGACACTTGACTCCACAAGTAGTTCCAGCACCTGTTGCAGGCAGAATGTACCTCCCCTTTCAGAGTTGCAGACTGCCTTTAAGAAGTGCAGGCTAGCTTTAATTGGAGCTGGCATGGCACAAACTTGGGCCCCCTGCTGAGTGTTTAGCCACTCAGCTACAATCATGCAAAGTAGCAGGCAGCACGAATTTTACTTGTTGCCTGCAGTCCTCTGAATGGGTGCAGTTTGATATCGCATCGCGATGCCCACACCTGTTTCCGGGGATACCAAATTTCTAGGCCTATATGTTGAATAACCCAGTCTAAATTTAGATAAATTCCAAGTTAGTATATTTAATGTTACGATTTACCTTAAATAAAAACGATGACAAATCAAGAAAAGGCTCTGTGATTTTGAGAAATATCTTTCGAAATATGCTTTAATCCATTTACTAGCAATAAACGGGAAAAAATTGACGTTAATTCCATGCATTTCTAATACTGATGCAAGATAATGTACAATTACAATAAACTAAAAGTAACATGAGCCGTCGTGTATAATCATATTTCTGTTTCATAAGTTCTTTACAATATTCCTTTCAAAAATCCTATAGGATTAGGAATGATGCAGTGACTGAATAATTAAATGTAACTGTATGATGCTACCTATAGCCCACAATTGGCTTACTTGACTTATTGATAAAAATTCACTCTTACAGAGGAATGTTTTCTACATGAATTACTGCATTCGCTTGATCCTGACCCCACCTCTCTTCAGCTCCTACAACACTCTATAGCTTCTCCCTATTCCATCCCCACAAGCTCTTATCAGATTCATCTCCTATATGAGACTCACTTATTGCTCCCTCAATCTCTCCCAACCCAGGTCCTGACCACTCAACTACCTCTCCTCGACTCAATGGTTGCTGTCATCATAAGCAGCTGATTTTCCACAGGCATTGTTCCCCCCCCCCCCCACTTCAGAACTGCTGCTATTGTGCCCTTCCTCAAAAAACACATCCTCCACCCTACTATTGTCTCCAACTAAAATTCCATTTCTAATTTTCCTTTCCATTCTGAGGTCCTCAAATGCATTGCTGCCTTCAGTCCTTTCAGTCTAGTGTGAATCCTGTCCGTAGCAATGAGGCTACCTGGGTCAAAGTTGCCAATTACATCCTTTGTGATTACCAATGTGCCGTGTTATCTCTCCTTGTTCTCCTTGACCTCTCTGCAGCCTTCGATTATGGTCAACCATTCCATTCTGCTGAACTCTCTCTGCAGCCTTCGATATGGTCAACCACTCTATTCCACTGCACCATCTTTCCTCCATGGTACTGCCCTCACCATATCTCTCCCAACATAGCCAGCATGTTTGCTGTAGTGTCTTCTCCCTCCTGCATCCAGATGGTCAACCTTGGCTTTGCTCCTATTTGCATGCTACCATTTGACAACCTGGAAACATGAAGTCAGTTTCTATATGTAATTTGATGATCCTGAGTTGAGCTTCTAACTCCATACCCTATTGATCACCAAGACCGCCTGTAACTACTTTTCTAAGATCTCACACTGGTTTCTCTATCTCACCTCCATTGTCATTGAAACTCATCCATGTCATCTTCATCTCCTGGCTCAGATTCTGCAGCCTACCACCTGCCATCTACCTTTCCCAGACTAAATCCAGCTCATTTATTGTCCTCGCTGACCTGAACTAGCATCCTGCTCCCCAATGCATTCATTTCAAAATCTTTATCCTCTTTTATAAATTCCTCCATGTCTCATCTGCCCAATCTCTGCGACACTCTCAACCTTGCATCCTAGTTTGCACTCTGTGCTCTTCCAACTCAGTCTAGTGTGTCTTACTTTCCCTCTGCTGCACTTTCAGGATAAGAGCCTTCAGCTATCAAAGCACTGGAATTCTCTTTCCCAAACCTCTCTGTCTTTTTACATCCTTGCCCACATCCAAAAGCCTCATCAAACGTAGTTCTTTAACCAGAGCTTCCAATACTTTTCTGAATGCTAGTGATAGAAATCAGTATAGTAATGATTCTTCTGCTAACCAAAAATGTTTTAAATTGTATATAGTTTCCCATTTTTCTGCTTGCTTAGTGGGTATTTTGAATGTATTTTTCTCTTTTAATCAGAATGATAAATTGGCATTGTCAATTTGTAGCTTGTAGCATTTCCGGAGCACACAAAATCAAATCTTGACCTACATATTGTAAAATTGTAGCTAAGGTTTCTGTTTTGGTATTTGAAATGGAGTAGTGAAGCATTAGAATGGAACACTCCAATGTTAATCAATTAAGAAAATGCCAGCAGACATATTTCACAGGTTACAAAGTATTGTTACAAGCTATTAGTAGTATTTCAACGGAACTGTTGGATTAGTCCCTCAGTGCTGTTCTAAACCAGAGAAATAGAAACATGATGTAGCAATCTAACAGTATTGCTCAGAATGTTGACATAATCCTGTTTAAATAGTCGAAGGGAAATGTCATGCTGATTTAAAAAAAAACTTTTTGGTCGGTCCGCTGGATGATGCAAGGAAGCCCATCATGGATAAGAGTCTCCAAACCAGGCTACTGAGAAATCCATACATATGGAGTCATTTTAACTTTTTCAATGGAAAAGAAAATTGAGTGAGGTGTAACTGTCAACTTTTTTTTGCCTGGCGATAAAAGTTAAAAATAACCTCCATAGTGTTCCTGTTTGCCCAATATGGAGTGCAAGCTCTTTCCATGTACACACCCCACTTACCTAAACCCAGAAATCTTAGCCACAGGATGGCTTAGGACCCTCTAATGTATGCAAACAATTAATAGAAATTGGAGCAATAGTAATTAGTGCAAAATGTTTAGTGCAATGGCTGTTGTTGTGGAACTGTTGTTAGATACTTGTGAGGTTATGTGACGTGTGTTCTAAATAGAAAAGTTAATTTTGTGCATAAAAACATTTTGTTACAATAATATGGACACATTTTTGTGTGCTTAGAAACTTGAAGATGCTTGAATATAGTAGACAAGAATAACCAGTCCAAAAACAATAACAATGTGACATATTATTAATAATAAAATATTGATTTGTATGAATATATCCTGGTTGTAATACTTACAGCTACTATTATATATAGCACCTGGTAATCACTGAGAATGATTTTTTAAAATTTGTTGGTGGGATATGGGTAAAACTGGAAAGGCAGTATTTATTGCCAATCCTGAGGCCATCAAGTCAACCACAATGGGATAGGAGTAGCAGAGTTCCTACCCTAATGGACATCAGTGAAATCAGTTGGGTGTAATGAAGATCCAGAAGCTCTTTTATGGTTATTTCTCTCATGTTAGCACACAAATTACCAGATCTATTGAATTCAGTTCATAACTTGCCATGGTGGGTTACTAATCGAGTACCATAACTACTAGGCTACTGTACTCAAATTAGAATATCTGAAAGTCACACCACACCAATACCATTTTTGATTTGAGCCGACTCGAGGCTCTGCCACATTTGCTGCCCTTGCAAAAGTCCATTTCCCTCAATTTCTCTACACTCTTTAATTTATTCTTTTTGATTTTACAATTAACATGTTTTATTTAATTCTCTAAATGCTGCCTCTTTTTGTTCATTGTTTTTCTTCTACTGAGGGACAACCAGAAAAAAAGGGTTGTGTCCAGTAACAGTCATACTAGCAAAATGGGCAGGGATATCAGCATCAAGTACAGGCAGAGACAGAAATTAATAGACAAAATCAAAATGGAGGAAAAAGCATATGAAAAGAATGAAGGCAATAACTGAAACTGTGGCATTTAGGGAAAGGACAGGAAGATGCAAAAATAAAGGAAACATAAAAAGAGTCAAGTCTAAATAATGTGGTGCTAATTGTCATATGGAGTGAATTCTATGATAAGTGGTTATTTAAATTAAACAATCTCATGATTAGAAGTGTGCGCATATCAATAAAACAATATTAGTAATTACCCAATCATAAACACTTAGTAGAAAGATCTAATGAGTTTGCATCGTATAGATTGATTTAAAAATACACACAAAGAAGCATGAAAAAAATGGCTTTCAAAATTTTGCTTTCAAAACCAAATTCAAGTCTGAACATGAGATTGCTTTGGGAAGTGATGCAGAAAAATACAGGGAACTCACAAGAAGCCTCAGTTCTCTGAGATGTGGCTATGCTTTATTTTGGATTTACATCAGATCGGTTGTATAAATAAATTTTGTGAATATTTTATGATAAGTGACGCCGTCTAATGTTGCGTAACTCTTGGTTCTCTTGGAGGTTTGCTTTTCTTGAATAATTGCAACAACTATCCAGACTTCAAAGTAGATTTAAGTGATTATTGAGAGCAGTAAATTAAAAGTAAGGAAGTGAAACCTCTTGGTAGATTGACAGTATCACTGATAGAGGTGTGTATACAGCTTATATTCTTATGAATAGGCTTTTGCTTACTACTGCAACCTTTTGAGAAAATTATGTAGTTGAACTGAATAGATTACAAACTGTGGAAATATAGTAACATTTAATTTTCATTTCACAAATGTTAACACTATGCACCAGGAAAAAGCAGGCAATGTACGGATATCTGGTACTTTAATGGATTATACTCTTTACGCTTCATTGTCAACTCTTGCACATTTATTTATCCTAACTGAACAAGTAACATAGGAACAGGAGTAGGCCATTGAGCCTCTCGAGCCTGTTCTGCCATTCAATGAGATCATGGCTGATCAGTATGGATCATAGGTAAAGAACCAATGTTTGAGGGCAGGACCAGTCATGCTTTGTCTACTATCTCACAGAGGCATAGCACCTATATATGTAATACCTCTCATGTATAAACAATGCATGTTTCCTGTATGAACCGAAGTCTCATAATAATGTGAAGTCTTGCATAGTGTGTACTATATGTGAGAAAATTGAAAATATTTATACAATGCACATTGTGGCTTTTGGTAGCTGTACAATACAGTTTATCTAGGAAAACAAAATACAAAAATCAGAATTAAGTACTAAAAGTAATTGTTAATTGTGTGTAGAAATACCACTAATAATGTGTTATCATGACCGAAGTGGTGCAACATAATACATCTTACTATTGTTAGTGATATATTCTTGTAATTTTCAGTAAAAAGATCATGTTTAAAAATAATTCAATATGTACACCCGGTAAGAGTTTCAGTCTTTACTATATTCTGATAAAACACAGAGCTTGTAAATTCTTTTCACCCTCATTGGAAAATAAATCCAGCTAAATAATATAGAATCAGTGTATTGGAGAAACATAAATTTGAAGCATCTTCAAGTCCCTGTAGACTTCAAATGCAGTTGATTTAACCTGTGTTCAACAAGCATAGTGATCTGAACGATGGACTTATCTCAGCACATTAAGAATGTAGCAACTTTAAAGGTACATTTTGTGCTATTCATTTCTAGCCTTAGTGTTCTTCATTTTCTTTGCTAATGACTAACAATAAAGTTCACATAAGGTGCGTTACCTTCTGCCGCCTATCTAGCCTAACTTATCTGGTTATTATTACAGCTCTATTCCAGAAGCAGACCAGTTTTCATTGAGAAGAGAATTGTAAGACCAATTTGTTGTACATGAAAAGTAATTATTGCTCATTGCTGTAAAAATTAAACGATTGCTAAAGGTTATTAATTCTCTTTATCCACCTAAATAACATTTGATATTTTTTTTCTCTTTTCTTTTTTCCTCTGATGGTCCTGCGCTTTAGACATCAGATGACTTTAAGTTCAGCATTAGCTTCTTGGCATTTTTAATAAACTGTGCTACACAATAAGTATTGTTTCAGCTCACCCACTGTATACAACCCATCGCATACTTGATGCTTTTCTACTTTTATTTATAAATATAAATGAGAAATAATTATAAATAAAAATAGTGTGGCATATATATGCAAGGTTTAAGCTATGCCACAAGAAATCTTGCTATTTTACCCATTCTGCATGGAAACAGATGGGTAGCTGAACCAAACCAACCGCAAAGCTGGCAGAAGATTTCTAAGTCGATTAATTGGGCCAAAACTGAAGATAAAATTCTAGTGAAAGAAACTTGTAGAATACCAATATGCTATTTGGCTAGTGCCAACTTAAACTGCATATTTTGCACTTTTGGCGCAGGCAACATAAGTGAACAAAAGATTCAGAAACATCTGATTTGATGGGACAGAAGGAAAAACTACAATGTTTTTGGCACATGGAGCTTCAGATTACCTATACTTAGTAGTACTTGATGGAATGATGCATGCAGTGCTGGTAATCTAAAGACATTGTGGTTCAATGAGTTTTTAATCACCTGTCTTTATGACCTAATGTGTAGGAGCCTGATAAAATGTGCACCCAACTTAAGTCAAGGAAAGTTAGTATTTCTAAAGCATTGTTTCCGTAGAATTATTGTACAGGGGTCAGTGTCACTACCAGTTAAAAACTAATTGCTGATCTGCTTATTCTAAATATATATAATTTCAATTCCTCTTAAGAGGAAGTACAAGCTTCCACAAAAACTTGCTTTTAACAAAAATTGCTCTTATCGGGAATTTGGTTATTACTGTGTTAATTGATCCAAAATTTTGGGCAAAGAGGTAACTGATCGAAGCTACTTGCTTTGAAATAGATTAACATATAAGACATGGACCATACATTTTTATAAATTCAAATATTGTAGTGATTGACAGTTTAGAGAGTAGGCTGGGTTATATTATTGATGTCACAATCTTTTTAAAAGATGATAAAACATCTTACTCTCACTTTGTAAGAATTGCCAATTTTACCTGCAGTGTGTCACAATAAGTGCAATCAGAATGTAATTGTGGAGAATCTCCTTTGTGTCAAAATGTATTTTAATAGGTGACTGAATTTGAGTGTGTTCATGTTTTTAACTTAAGCTTTTGAGTGCAGTGGAATACTTAAATCACTAAAATGCAATTCACTTTAATAGAATATCACAAAAAATACCTACTGTCAATCATACTGATGTCTGGGAATATGTTGCTGTAATTGACAGACACCTGGCGCATAGTCCTTTGCTCCCACATGTCACTGTGATTGACAGCTGATACATGTTAACAAACTGGTCCAGTGAACTGTAAGTTAGGTGGACATAATTTAAAAGAAATCCTTCCTTATTCAGTCTCAAATTAAAATGCTGCTTTTTGAATAGAATGCACTGCCTTGAGCCCATTCAGATTGCTTTCTGCTATTGTATTGTGGAACATTACAGCTTTAATGCTTACTGAGGCTTTGGTTATGAAACTGTGAGCCATTAATAGGTACTAATGATGGAGAGTGAAGAGTAAGAAGGCACAAAGTTATTGTGGATGACTGGGGTGCATAGCTAAGTTGGAAAAGTTGCATTTGTAATGAAATTACTTATTGCAAATAGAAGTTTCTTGTCACAGAAATAAATGGAGGGAGGAATCTACATGTGGATCAAATTTGCCTTATCTAACTTGCTTTTAAGTGGAGTGACTTATAATTTCTATAACAAAGCTTTACAGGCCCTTAACCCAGCTCAGTTGAGAAATCAAAATAGTGGCACTGTCCTTAATTTAGGCTTTATTGTAATTTTGAGGAACTTCTTACTTGTAAAACAAGAATGACATAGTTCTTATTTTAGCTAGTTGTGAATTGACAACTTTTAAGGCATTTTTAAGGAAACATATTTTTAATTTTATATTATTAAATAATAATCTTCCATGTATTTGCCTGCTTACATCATCGTTTTTCAGTTGGTTTGTCAGGGCAGCCATGAATGCTGTAATAGATGAATTTGTGCAAAATATCTTGTATCCCACAGTACACAAATGGAATGCCCAGCTACTGATTCTCATATTTCAGAGTGGTACCCAGGCTTGTTAACTGTTACATACAGACAATCTGTCATTATAAAAACTGTAAAAGAATTTAATTGGCAGATGATTTAAATCTTTTACAATGAAAACGCCAGACTCTGCAAATTGAATCAACAGGAATATGCACTTTCTATATAAAACTCCAGAGCAAGTGTGTGTACCACTTTGATCCATGAGCGCTGCTGCCCTAGTTCATCCATTTTAGTAGCAAACAAAAGTTTAAAAATGTGTAACAATTGTCCTATAGCTAATGTACTGATCTTCCTTTCTGATGCTCAGAAATTGCAGAAGTTCGGAATTCCTTACACACTGAATGGTAAAGTGTATTTTCATGTCAATGAAGATTACACCTGGAGTGTTGGATTAAATGTATATTTTTCATAAATGTTTCATGCCTTCTTTAGAAGTGGCGTAAATATTCTTTTGAATGTAATGGATATGTATATCAGTTTACTTTATGCATGTATCCACATGCAATTTCATGGTAATACAAGCTTTACAAAGTCATTTCAACTTATATTCAATATAATAATTGTTAAAAAATCTTGGCAACATCAAATCCACTGCTCAGAGGCTATTACCTGCTTGGCTGTTAGGTACTTAAATTATATATTCTGGTAAATAGCGTATATTTGGGTTTCCTTGACAGAAACTGGCTGAAAGCAGCTCATCTGAAGGGAGCACAGTTGACATAAGTCCACCTGGAGAGGGGGAGCAGCCAGAAGAAACACCAGAAGAATCCATGGAGCCTGATGCATGCTTTACTGAAGGTGCGTGCATTGCTGATACAGTAATAACTAAGGCTGTTCAAGTGCCTAAAAGAATAAGGTGGCTGCTTATATCTTTTGATTTACTTTAATGCAAATCTGGATCTGTGTTCGTTTCCACATTTAATTTTCGTTACTGTTTGCTACTACGTCCTTTGAGAAAATGATCAAGAGTATCCACCTCAGTGCTCTGGACATTTATTCTGCTCTAGGCCAATACCTAAAGCGATTGTTGTAAAAATCTACTGTGTAATATAATGATTGTGCCTCATGATGGCAGTGGTGAAGGGAACCACTGATACTAATATAAAATTTAATATCAAAATTATATCATACAGATTTTTATGATCTGTAAACCTAGAGGTTTAACATTTGCATCACTACAATATACGCACAGGCAAGTGAAATATGTAGGCAGTTTCATAGAAACATAGAAAAAAAATAGGAGCAGGAGTAGGCCATTCGGCCCTTCGAGTCTGCTCCGCCATTCAATATGATCATGGCTGATCCTCTATCTCAATACCATATTCCCGCTCTCTCCCCATACCCCTTGATGCCTTTTGTGTCTAGAAATCTATCTATCTCCTTCTTAAATATATTCAGTGACTTGGCCTCCACAGCCTTCTGTGGTAGAGAATTCCACAGGTTCACCACCCTCCGAGTGAAGAAATTTCTCCTCATCTCAGTCCTAAATGTCCTACCCCGTATCCTGAGACTGTGACCCCTCGTTCTAGACCCCCCAGCCAGGGCAAACATCCTCCCTGCATCCAGTCTGTCTAGTCCTGTCAGAATTTTATACGTTTCAATGAGATCCCCTCTCATTCTTCTAAACTCTAGTGAATACAGGCCTGGTGGACCCAATCTCTCCTCATACGACAGTCCTGCCATCCCAGGAATCAGCCTGGTAAACCTTTGCTGCACTCCCTCTATGGCATTTCCTTCTATCCCATGTCAGATATGAAAATATGTTTTATTTTTGTTTCTAGAGAAACAGTAAGTGAGCAATATTTGGCAGGATTGGGCTGGTGGAAGTGATGCACTACAGCTTCACTCTGATTTTCTTTCCAATTACTTTCAAACATAGCTGTTTTTATCCTGAGTAAGATGTTACTAACATTGATATTTTCTTTATCACTTTCCATGTCTGTATTCAAACAGAAAATTACTTTTACCTCAGTCTGGTTGAACATCTTTGTTTTCACCATATTGTGGAGAAAAATATATTTTGTGCAATTAAAATGTAATTTATTTATAACCTCATCCACAATGATACAACTATGAACATCACAAAATTCTAACTTGCTGAATTATTTGTGAAAGTTTCAGGTCTTAACTTTGTGAATGTTTGAAAAGTGAGATTGAAAAACCATTAGCGTTAAGTGGCGATTGTCATTGATAACATGCCCTAGAAATTCGTTCACCCGTGCCAAAAACTGATGAGCAAGAGGGTCATGCAAAATTGGTCCACCTGCATCATCAGGACACAACCACCATTCTGGGGACACCAGTCACGAAGAAGATGAAGATCAGTCGGCGGGGATACCAGCACTGCACCTACCGTGAGTCCGGAGGGAGGGAAGTAGGAGATCAGATGTGGGGGAGGTGGGGCAAGCAGTGGCTGGCAGCAGCCTGCAGTTTTGATGTGGAGCAGTCCTCCTATCTGGTTCCACATTCAGTTAAGTAAAATGTTTTTTAACTTTTTGTTCCTATAAAGACCGCTGACTTGGCTGCTGAACCTGAGAAAACTGACCGCAGCAGGCACGGTGCAATATAATATCGGAAAGGGCCCGGAAATAGGCATTAGGCCCCCAATTTACATAGGTAACGGGACTAATGCCTGTTTCAGGCAGACTCCCAGGATGCCGACACACCGCCCTAAGCAGTATCTGTTGGTGGTGTGCAGTGGAAGGCCTTAGTGAAATTATTGGACTTAATTTAGGCTCTGAGTCCATGACTTTGAAAGCAATCTGTGTATGCTGCTTTTGCGCAGTTATGCAGGTTTCAACTAACAGCTGCAGAGACACAGTTTTTGCCAGATCTCCGGATTTGCTACCACTACCTGGTTGGCCTTGTAAACACATTGAGCATGTTCAGCATGATGCAAATTAATGCCGTGACTCAAGTATGCTGATACATGGGATTGACTCTACGTTAGATTTCAAGCAGTCCTTAAAACAAATTCACAGCACCAGTAGGGGACCTGCGCACGAGCAAAATAATGTTTTCATTTCGAGAGCTGGCCCACATGACGACTAACTCCACTTTACTGCATAAACATGCAAAATCAGTACTCATAGGTTGCTTCCAGAAACATGGACACAGAGCCCAAATTAAGAAAAAGCACCTTTAATTTTATTTGTTAAAAAACTGATCATCCATCCTGCACAGCAGTGCTTCAAAAATGCTGAATCTCTCGTGTTGGATTGATTTATTGTTGTTAGAGTTCCACTGTAAATTCTACAGATTGGCCCTTTTCAATGCCAGGTTTTGGCATGGCTGTTCCCGTTGGCTTTTGGTCTATCCATAATGATTATTGAGTGGTCTCACTCTTGACCAAGATTATGGGCTAAAAATCCAATTATGCCCAAAAAAGGGCGCGGGGATCATGATGCGCAATCGGCCTGCCCCCGCTGAAAGTAATGCAGGCAGCACACAACATTCGTGCTGCCTGCTACTTATCATTATTGATGTGTACAGCCCAGTGCTGAGAGTGCTGCTGAATGGCTGAGCGCTCAGCAGGAGGCTGAAGTTCGTGCAACGCTAGCTCTATTTAAAGCTAGCCTACACTTTTAAAGGCAGTCTGCACCTCTTAAAGGGGAGGTGCATTCTGCATTCAGTAGCTGCTGGAACTGGTTTTCAAGGCAACTCCGTTATGGCTCAACATGGCAGAGAAAAGACACCAAGATTCCCCAACGCAGCACTAGAGGCCTTTGTGCAGGGGGTAGAATGGAGGAGACAGGTCTTCTACCCGCAGGGGGCCAGGAGGCTCTCCAGACTCACAGCCAGAAGGCAGTGGGAGCAGATAGCTGAAGCAGTCACAGCCAGCAGTCTTGCCTCGAGGACCTGGATACAGTGGCGAGAGATGTTTAATGACGTCACACAAGTTGTCAAGGTCAGTGAATGCATCTTCAAAAGCCATCTCCTACCAACTGCACACACTGTTCAATGCACCACACCCCCATCATTCACCTATCAATAATCTCTATCAATTACATCACATACCTCACCTTCATGGCTTCACCTCACCCTCACGCACTTACCTCTGCTGCAAGTCTCATACCCACATCTCACACCTTGCACACACTGTCAGTTATTCAACCTTGACAGGCACATCACCCAAACACATTGCACCACACTCACTGACACACACATCACCCAAACACATTGCACCACACTCACTGACACACTTCCCTTTCGTGTGCAGGGCAAGGTGGCTCATAACCGCAGACAGCAGCAGCTAACCGATGGGGGACGGGCAAGCCTGCATATCCTGACCCAGCTGGAGGAGACCATGCTTGGAGTGGTCATCACTGAGGCCGTGGCAATCGGTGAGGCTGAAACCATTGAAGATGACAGTATGCTCATACCTAATCCTCCTTCTCACATTCCACTTCCTCCTCATCTCACAATCTCTTCTCACTTACAAGATGGTGTAAGCATGCACATCTTGCTTCCCCCACTCCCATCACCGCCACTACCCTTGTGCCTTTCTCCTTTCAGATACCCAAGAACTCTAACCTGCCCAGCCAGTGCAGGAAGAGCAAGAGGAGAGTGATGGAGAAGATGAGACACAATCACTCGACCTCACACTCGCAGGCACCCGCTCAGAAACTGGCACTGCGCGTACTTTAAAGGGTAGTATAGAAGCGGGATCTGCACGTGGTGAGTCACCGGGCACAAGTTTTTTTTTAATTTGCTTATGGGATCTGGGCGTCGCTGGCAAGGCCAGCATTTATTGCCCATCTCTAGTTGCCCTTGAGAAGGTGGTGGTGAGCCGCCTTCTTGAACCGCTGCAGTCTGTGTGATGAAGGTACTCCCACAGTGCTGTTAGGTCGGGAGTTCCAGGATTTTGACCCAGCGATGATGAAGGATCGGCGATATACTTCTAAGTCAGGATGGTGTGTGACTTGGAGGGGAACGTGGAGGTGGTGGTGTTCCCATGCGCCTGCTGCCCTTGTCCTTCTAGATTGAAGAGGTCGTGGGTTTAGGAGGTGCTGCCGAAGAAGCCTTGGCGAGTTGCTGCAGTGCATCTTGTAGATGGTACACACTGCAGCCACAGTACGCCAGTGGTGGAGGGAGTGAATGTTTAAGGTGGTGGATGGGGTGCCAATCAAATGGGCTGCTTTTTCCTGGATGGTGTTGAGCTTCTTGAGTGTTGTTGGAGCTGCACTCATCCAGGCAAGTGGAGAGTATTCCATCACACTCCTTACTTGTGCCTTGTAGATGGTGGAAAGGCTTTGGGGAGTCAGGAGGTGAGACACTCGCCGCAGAATACCTAGCCTCTGACCTGCTCTTGTTGCCACAGTATTTATGTGGCTGGTCCAGTTAAGTTTCTAGTCAATGGTGACCCCCCCAGGATGTTGATGGTGGGGGATTCGGCGATGGTAATGCCGTTGAATGTTAAGGGGAGGTGGCTAGACTCTCGCTTGTTGGAGATAGACATTGCCTGGCACTTCTGTGGCGCGAATGTTACCTGCCACTTATCAGCCCAAGCCTGAACGTCGTCCAGGTCTTGTTGCATGCGGGCATGGACTACTTCATTATCTGAGGAGTTGTGAATGGCGCTGAACACTGCGCAGTCATCAGCGAACATCCCTATTTCTGACCTTATGTTGGAGGGAAGGTCATTGATGAAGCAGCTGAAGATGGTTGGGCCTAGGACACTGCTCTGAGGAACACCTGCAGCGATGTCCTGGGGCTGTGATGATTGACCTTCAATCACCACAACCATCTTCCTTTGTGCTAGGTATGGCTCCAGCCAGTGGAGCATTTTCTCCCTGATTCCCATTGACTTCAGTTTTACTAGGGCTCCTTGATGCCACACTCGGTCAAATGCTGCCTTGATGTCAAGGGCAGTCACTCTCACCTCACCTCTGGAATTCAGCTCCTTTGTCCATGTTTGGACCAAGGCTGTAATGAGGTTGGGAGCTGAGTGGTCTTGGCGGAACCCAAACTGGGCATCAGTGAGCAGGTTATTGGTGAGTAAGTGCCGCTTGATAGCACTGACGATGACACCTTCCATCACTTTGCTGATAATTGAGAGTAGACTGATGGGGCGATAATTGGCCGGGTTGGATTTGTCCTGCTTTTTGTGGACAGGACATACCTGGGCAGTTTTCCACAATGTCGGATAGGTGCCAGTGTTGTAGCTGTACTGGAACAGCTTGACTAGAGGCGCGGCTAGTTCTGGAGCACAAGTCTTCAGCACGATAGCCGAGATGTTGTCGGGGCCCATAGCCTTTGCTGTATCCAGTGCGCTCAGCCGTTTCTTGATATCACGTGGAGTGAATCGAATTGGCTGAAGACTGGCTTCTGTGATGGTGGCGACCTCGGGAGTAGGCTGATATGGATCATCCACTCGGCACTTCTGGCTGAAGATGGTTGCAAACGCTTCAGCCTTGTCACATGCGCTAAAACCCGGGACTTGCTGTGTTTACCAGCGTAAGAGTTTTAAAAAACATAAATAAAATGTTTTCATTCATTTAAACATTAAAATACATTTACAATAAGGTAAGTTTATTTTTAGACCATTTAAAATATGTAAATTTATTTTTCAAAAAAATACATTGTATTTTAATTAATTTTAAATATGTAATTTTAAAAAATTTATTTGTTATATTAAATCTATTTTAATGTCATCCCCATTCATGCTTATGGAGGTTCCATACAAACGGAACCTCCATAAGTATGAATGGGGATTCTCCCTTCTTTGATTGGTTGGGTCAGCCCACGTGATCCCAGGGGTGCTTGCGAACCGCATGCGCCCCGGGATACGTTGGCCTCTACGCATAGAGGCCCAGGAGCGCAAGTGTCCGAACCTCCGGGACCATCAGGTAAGTTCGTAGATTTTTTGCTGGTCGGAGGCATCCATCCGCGGGAATTCTCCGACCACAAATTCAGCCCAATTATGGGTAATTGAGCAGTGTATGGGGGTTAACCACTGGCCTTTCACCTCTGGAATCTGAGTTCAATTCCAGACTGAAAGGATGAAAATCACTCTGTCTGCAGGCTGTATGTGAAAACAGTTTGGCCAGTCTCAGCCCAGTTCCTAGTGGGCATGGTCCTACATTACAAACTTATATCTAATTTGTCACCAATTGGCAATCTCACTGGGAAATGGAAAAAAAATGTCATTGCTGGGACAGAGTGGAGGACACTTTACTGCATTTAGCCACTCTGCATTTAGCTATGCTTTGCCTGACTGGGAGTGTTTGATGCTAGCACCGGATTCCCAAAATAGGAAGTGTTCCATGTCTCTCTTACTCTTAAAATCTTGCTCTGATATGAACATAAAAATTAAATTTTGATCTATTATGCATTGTTTACATCATAAGGAATTAATCCTACAATATTTTATAATGTTTTTTAAATTCTAATGTAAGGTTGAAATAAAGTGTGGCATGTTATAATATAAAAATGACTGTAAATAAGGACTTCAGTTGTGAATGGTTGCTATCTCACAGGGTTGTACATGTGATGATTGAAAAACTGCCCATTAAAGTGTCCAAAGACTGAAGGTGTTATTGCATGTTTCAGATCACTTCTATAACCCCAGTAGCATTACCAGTTATACTATTAAAAATCTGGTTAATAGTAGGAAAATCTCAATTCTGTTGTCTGCTCAGAACACTCATTGAAAACTTGGTCCAAGTGTTTCTGAGTGAATAATAGTGAAAACTATTTGCCAGCCTATTCTACAGCCAATCACATTTAGCATTTTGATCAATGGGTATAATAATTACACAAAATGACAAAAAAATGTTCAGACTTTATTTACGTACCATTATCATGCTCTGTACGATACCGTGACATTTTCAATTTACATAAATTGATTGCAAAGGAGGTGTAGTTAAACCAAATTTTACACATTATGATGTGTGGTGAAACATCATTGCCAAACTGAGTCACAATGACAATAACATGTTCAAAATGACAATATTTCTCTTTTGTGGGATAAACCAATTTAAATGTAAACAAAAATTGTTTAATGTTAAAATTGTCCAGTGTTTAAACCTAACAGTGTGATGGTTACTATTAAAAAAAAAACACAGGACTGTAACTTTAAATTTAGAGACATTGGTCCTCCATTCTGTTACTTATTATTATTTGCTTTACTAAACATTTTGTTTATTGTATAATAGTAGTTATTTTTAAACATACATTTGGCATATATTTGGTATTAAAAATCAACTCAACATATGTGGTTTAATAAATGTTTTTATTCATAAACATTATTGGCAAGAGAGACATTTGATCATTTTGGCTATTTGTAATTGTAAAGATTATGATAGAATAGGAAGATGACATTATTCACTATCAGTATTCCTCTAAGCTAAGATGCTGTGCCTGTTCATGTCATCATTTATATGTTTCAGTTGACCTACTTTTGCTAGCGATGCAGAATGTGTCATTTTTCATAGTGTCTAGCAATAACTTGAGGTGAACAACTTTGCTGATCTTAAAATACAACAAATATTTGTAGAGATGGAGCTTGAATCATTGAAAATGTAAATATGGGGAAATGCTTAGTTAAATAATATAGGAAAGAAACTGCAGTGAAAATAATCAAGCAAGTATTAGTTCACATACCTTGATGATAAAACAGCCATTTCACAGAAATTCATCTGTATGCTTTAGCCTTTCAGTTGACAACATTTGTAATTGTATGTGCATGTTGGATTTATCAGACTTGTTTCAGTTTGTCTGAGAGGGTGAGTCAGCCATTCGGGGAGAGACTCTGCTCTGGGAGCCATTTTCTGCATGCTTTGCCTTAAGGGTTTTACAGTATTTGGTGCGACTGAATAACTGGAAAAGCTGGATGATTAGAAAGGTGGCATCAGCTTCAGAATGAAGCAGGGCTTTTCATCCTCCGAATGCTGTAAATTAGCACCTACAGAAGCTGGGCAGTGGACTGCAAAAAGAAGGCAGTGGAAGGAGTAAGAAGCAACTGAAAGCTTATTTTATTTTTTAAAAACTATTATATTCGACATTCTGTTTGGCTGCATGTTTTTAAATGCAATAATTGCACATTAAGGTTATAAAGGAACTAACCTTCTGTCACATCTCTATTTTTTGTCCATTTTCCTACAGAAAGTATTTTGGAAAAAAGAGCTATTTTTAAATGTTGGCTTTTTAAAGTAAAGTATATTAACACACGATCTTTAAAAAATCACCTAGATGAAAGCTGGTTAATATGCTAATGTACGTTCTTTTTCCCCCAAGGACTGTAAACCACTCTTGATAATCGATAAATACTTTACACCTATTATGTGCTGAGGTCTGTGGCTCTGGGTCTGTGGCAGCAGTTGGCTGAAATATGTTTTCCCCTTGGGTTATGAACGGGAGATATAAAAACACAGAGGCAGGCGGTCAGTCAGGTCCAGCAAAGGCTGTAAATTCCGTCAGGCTCTAAATGTAAAGCTCAGAAGGAGAATTGAAGAGGTTAGTTAAGAGTTATAGGGCTAGCAATTCGGCTCCGTAGTGCCCAAATTTTCAGCGCTACGGGTGCCAATTTGTGCCGAAAATAGCCTCTACGCCGCATGAGCTTCTGGTGCGGGCCGCGCCAGACGCCATTTTAGTTAGGGCAGGTGTTAGGAGTGTGTGGCGGAAGTATGTAGAGTAGGCAGATCGTGATGTCAATCAGCGTGCAACACTGATTTGACGCCAGCGTTGCCATTTTTGTCCTCCACACTGGAGCTAATGTCCTGTCTTAACCTCGTACAGTTGAACATGTGTACAGCAGCAGCAAGGACCCCCCAACAGCGATATTTAAAGAGATCATCAACGACTCTCATGTTAGTTGCTGATTAATTTCTACTGGCTCTGTATAAGTTGGAAAAGTGTTTGGTGCTTTCCAAAGTTGTTTAAAGTTGGTGAGGGAGTGGTGCTACAAGTGGAGAAGGCCTTGGTTCTGACTTCAAGGGTTCTGGTCAGACCATTTGCTCCCTATCAAGGGTGCTGTAGTCGCCATCCCCCTTGGCCTGCAGCATGACAGGGAGATGGAGCAGAGGCAGCAAAGAAGAGGACAAGCTGCTCACAGAGGGAAGGAGGAGGAAGGGAGGAGGCAACTAGCATGTCCCTTCTCCGGCTGGGCTGTCTGTGATCACCTCATTCGTCTACGGTTCCACTGAACACAACCCCAAATCCCCATTGTTATCAAGACTTGTATCGAACCTTGGTTAGACCACACTTGGAGTACTGCGTACAATTCTGGTCACCATATTATAAAAGGGACATAGAGGCACTGGAGAGGGTGCAGAGAAGATTTACGAGGATGCAAGTGTTTACCTATCAGGAAAGGATGAACAGGCTGGGTTTCTTTTCTCTTGAAAAAAGAAGGCTGAGGGGTGACCTAATAGAGATCTTCAAAATTATGAAAGGTTTTGATAGAATAGATACAGAGAGAGTGTTTCCACTTGTGGGGAAGAGCATAACTAGAGGCCATCAATATAAGATAGTCACCAAGAAATCAAATAGGGAATTCAGAAGAAACTTCTTTACCCAAAGAGTGGTGAGAATGTGGAACTCACTACCACAGGGAGTGGTTGAAGCAAATAGTACAGATGCATTTAAGGGGAGGCTGGACAAGCATATGAGGGAGAAAGGAATAGAGAGTTATGCTGCTAGAGTTAGATGAGGAAAGACAGGAGAAGGCTTGAGTGGTGCATAAACGCCGACATGGACTGGTTGGGCCGAGTGGCTTGTTCTGTGCCATATATCCGATGTAATCCTATCTAATTGTACAACAGTCACACACCTTACCATCCCTCTATTCCGGACCATCACAGCGTCCTCTTAGCCACAGTGCTACAATAAAAGCCGCCACAAAAGAAAAATTCCAACCAACTTTATTCATCAATCCATTCAATATTACATAAAGTCAACTAATCACCCTTGTGCATTCCATTAGTGCCTGTTTTCCGTATGCCTTTACTTGTCCTAGTGCTCCTATGAAGTGCTACCCCAATGGCTGCAGCATGGCTGGTGGAAGGCTGCTGACTTTCAGTGGAGCCTTGCAGGATGACCTCGAGCAGCTCTGGTCCTTGAAGGTCCAGCTTTAGACTGCACCACCTCGGCATGGGCGGCAGCAGTCTGCGCTGGCTGGCTGATAGACAACAACAAGAGCACTGGCGGAGTGGCAGTGGTGGGAGGATGAATGCTGTTATCCAGAGAGAGGACAGCAAGTTCTTGCTCCACGGAGCCACCACAACTCCCCTGGGGCAACACCTCAGCAATTCTAGCACTCTGTTGGAGGACAGATTGCTGGACTGCTGTGACACCCTGCAAGCTCCTTTCTACACTGGTAGATGCATGACAGAAGTCTGAGCTTCCGCTGCAGCACTCAGACATTGGGTGGCTTCTGCTTGTGCTACAATGGAAGCTGAGACATCGGCCATCAGACCCTGCATGATGGTTGTGTCCACAAGTGCATAATGGAGTTGCCCATCACTTCCATGCTGGAAATCATGGGTTCCAAGCTCTGCGCAATGCCCTGTGCAAAGTTTGTGCCGGACTCCTCCATGCTCCTTGACATTGCACTCAGGCTTTCTGGCAAGCCTGCCAATGCACCAAGCATTTCATTGTGCATACCCATCAGCCTTCTTCTGTAGGCCGCCCCATCGAAGTCCTCATCTGAGTCCTGTGCAGCAGAATTCGTGTGCGACCTCGCCCTCCAGGGAGCAGGCACCTGCGCTACTCTTTCCCCCTGCCCTGGCTGCAGGCCACTCGTGCCCAGTCTCTTGCCATAGGCAGATCCCGCCTCTAACCTATCTTCTTAAGTATGCGGAGAGTCAGTATCTGAGCTGGTGGGTCCTCAGTGAACCAGGGGTTGGTCATCTGGTTTGATGGAGATGGAGGAGTGAGGGGTATGCCGGCCCATGAGGTTAGATTGTTGTGGTATACAATTCTGCTGCTGCTGATGGCCCACAGCGCCTCATGGAAGCCCAGTTTTGAGCTGCTAGATCTGTTCTTAATCTACCCCACTTAAATGAGAAGCCGCACAACACCAGGTTATAGTCCAACAGATTTATTTAATTTTACAAGCTTTCGGAGCGGTTCGCTCCTTCCTCAGGTAAGTTAGCAGTGAGAGAATCTCCCAGAATTCACAATTTAAACACAGACAAAATCTATTCAAATCTTTCCCTACATCAAAGACACACTAAGAGCACAGACTTAACACAGTGGTAGTGCCACACAACACAATGGAGAGTGTCCTCAGTGTGAAGACAGACTTCGTCTCTTCACGGTCTGTGGAGACTAGCACCTCTGTACCTGAGAGATTGTCTAAGGCAAAATCCTAAATTTGCAACATCTTCACATTCCTGTCAAATTTATATAATTCAAATTCTATATAATGTTCCATTTTTACACAAAATGAATACATTGGTTAGCAATCTATTGTATTAATAGTTTTCATCAAAATCGAAAGTGATGCAAGTGCAGGTACTGTGGTTCTCTTAAGCCACAAGAACAGTTGAAAAGCCATCAGTATGAAAGAACCTGTATTAAAAAATTCAGACCCTGAAATGATGCCATGGGATATTAGCATACAAACACTTAATATACCCAACTGAAATTTGTGTCTCCATTATTTTAGCAGAGTATTATCCCATTTATTTTAAACAGGTTAATGCCCCCACTAAAATATCAGAGAGGAATTTCAGATGGACTTATTTGTATGCTAGTATCCTAAAAGGAAATTTCAAGCTCCTTGTGCTTTGCTAACATGCACGTAAACAGCCATCAATTGTCTTAGAATAATTTACGAGCCCTGCTTATTCATGCAGTACAAGAGTGGGAGAAGAATGGAAGAGTTTTATGTCAGACATGCTTAGCATATTTCTTTTCAATATTTGCGACAAGGATCTGGTTACAGTTTGTCAAATTAGTAATATTATGCAGTTGCGTAACTGGGATAAATTGTGTGATTAATGATAGTGATGAGTAAACATACATGCAGGCAATATGAAGAAACAACGCAGATACATGAGTCAGTACAAAGACTGCTAATGTGTATTGACTGTATTCAGTGTGTAAATGATAATACATTTGATCATTTATATTTCTTTAAAGTGGGTTGTATCATTAGACTAAATATGATTCGCTTGACATTTGCTTTTTGGAACAATGCCCACTTTCAAAATGACTTGTTAATAAACCTATTTTTTAGTTAAATGTTTAGAAGACATGAAAAAGCATTTAAATTAAACATTAAGGGGGAAAAATTCGGTTGGTTTGCGCCTCCCATTGGCGCCTTAAGAGGGCGCTAATGGGTCGCAAAGCAACTAGCGCCCGGGTGCGGCGATGTTTGCGGCGCTCGCGAAATTGACCAGACATTTTGCGGCGGCACTAAACACTACCGCCACGATCTCCTGCGCCAACAGATCATGACGTCAGTCGAGCGTGTAGCGCCCCGGACCGGATATTGAGTGGCGCCCCCTGCCTTACCACCTGCCGCTAGCAACGACAGGTTGAGGGGAGCGTTTTGCAGTCGGGAAGGGACTGGGAGAGCGCTATTTAAAGGCGACCGGTTCCTGCCTTTTTTTTCGGCGACATTTTTGCACCACGCATTCTGAGTGAGAGAGAGAGACTTCTGGAGATATTCAACGCTGTGTTGAGGAGTTTTGGGTACTGAGCAGCACTTTGCAGGTTCATTTTGATTTGATCTTCCTTGCATCAATTTAGAAGAGACTATGGGGGCTGCACTCTGACATCTTTCCCTGGGCCTCTCCATTGTTCTTTCCAGCAGATTTGATGTACAGGTCTCTCCAGGCCGAGATTCAAGGCTGCAATGAGCAGGGTGTGGATGGAGAGCAAGATCGACCCTCCCCTTTAAGAACTGGCCAGCGCCAGTGTGTCTGTGTTCCATTGCTGACTGACATCACATGAGCTTCACCAGCGCTCTGAGATAGCGCCTCGCTCCTCGGCGTTAGCGCCTTAAGAGAGGTGTGTAGCGCCTGATTTAGCGTTCCAATTACCTCCAGGGGTGATAGAAGCCAAGTTTGCAGTCGGAGGCGATAATTAGCGCCAGGCGCTAAACTTTTCGCCCGGCTGATAATTGCGTCCCAAACGGGGCGATACCGAATTTCTCCCCCTAAAGGTCTGACTCAAACTTGCAATATTTTATTGACCTGTGACCTTGCATTCCTTATTCATGTAGTAATGAATGAAGGCAAATTTGATTTTTGTCTGTTCCAAGTTTTTCAAAGAACAGCATACATTGTAAGTGCTAGAAATTAAAACAATATTCTGTTTACTTTGTTTTTTCTGCCATAGAAACAGCCATTTAAGTTAAGAGCTAGAAAATTAGGGAACCTATGAATTTCATCTGTGCACAATGTACAAAACTATAAATATTTCTTCAACAAAAACAAAATACCGTAGATGATGGAAATCTGAAATAAAAACAGAAAATGCTGGAAATACTCCTCAGGTCAAGCAGCATATGTGGAGAGAGAAACAGATTTTGTGGCCGGGATCTTACCTGAAGAGGCGCGTTGGGAGCGGGACTGCTGCCTTTTGGGTTCTCGTCCCGCCCCCGTGACGCACAGACGCTATTGTGCGTCAATTGGCCTTATTAAGTCCGCCCTGCGGGCTTGCCGGCCAGTTAAGAGAAAGCCGGTGTCAGATGACGTCAGTTGATGACGCGTCATCTGCCGGTTTTCTTAAAGGGGCCACCACCATTTCTTTTTGACAGATGATTTTTCAGTGTTTGACAGCATTGAGGTGCTGCAAACACTGACAATCACTGTACAAAGGTAAGCCCTTGCACCCAGACTCTCCAGTGACTCTCTCCTTAGGCTAAACCAGATGGTAGCTGCAGGTGAGGTTACAGAAGTGATCTGTCACTGGTCAGAGAGGTTCTCCCAATGAAATGGGACTACACAAATACTTCAAAGCTTGTCACCTACAGAAAATTCTTAACATATTAAAAATGACTTTCACAACATTTTCTTACCTCTGCAACTCACCAGTGTCCCACCACTTCTGCAGCTGTCATCTATACACAAACATTACAGTAGACCCACAGCATGCCTCACTTACCCTGGCGGGGTTTCCCGACGTCGGGAAGCCCACAGTAGAAGTGTCAAAATTGGAGAAAGCCTCTTAACTGCCTGCTAACTACCTGCTAACAAGCAGTTAAGTGGCTATAATCCTCTTCCCGGCACTAGGAGTCGGATCCCTGCGCAAAATCAGGGACCCGACTCCCGGGAAGATTGATTGGATGCGGGTTGGAAGCGGGTTCGGGACCTGCTGCCAATCTTTTTGATTTTGCCGGCAGTCCCGCCTCCAAACCCGACCCCTGAGCGCCGGCAAAATCCCCCCCAATGTTTCAGGTCGATGACCTTTCATTAGAGCTGGAAGAAGTTAGAGATTTAACAGTTTATAAGCAAGTACAGAACCAGATAAAAAGGGAGGGGGAAGAAAGAATAAAAGGGAAAGTCTCTGATAGAGTTGAGGGCAGAAGTGATTAAATGACAAAAGGGATGATGGTGCAAGACAGAAGCAGGGTTATAATAGGACAATAAAGAAACAAAAGATGGTTCCAGGTGTAAATTGCAACTGCAGAACCATTACTAGCCCATACTGTTCGAGAAAATGGGAGCGGTGATTATGATCTGAAGTTGTTGAACTCAGTGTTGAGGCCGAAAGTTAGTAAAGTGCCTAATTGAAAAATTGAGCTTGTGTTGAGCATCATTGGAACAGTGTCAGAGGCCGAGGACAGAGAGCTCAGAGTGGAAGTGGGATGGAGAATTAAAGTGGCAAGCGACTGGAAGCTCAGGGTCATGATTGTGGACTAAACGGAAGTGTTCATGAAATGTCTTCCTTTCTTGCAGAAAATACAAATGATATTTCTAATAGGCTTGGCATGGGCATTAATTTTTACCCTCTTTTCAGGATGTGTACAAAAATTCCCATTCTGCTATGTCAACATAGAAGAGGGCTCAGGCAAACCATGGTGGAACCTCAGAAAGACCTGCTACAGAATAGTGGAACACAATTGGTTTGAGACATTCATTATTTTCATGATTCTTCTCAGCAGTGGTGCCCTGGTGAGTAGGATTTTACATTATACAATCTAAATATTTTTCACACAGTTGGTAAACTATTTTATTTGTGCATACTACAGTTGTGTGTCAAAAAAGAAGTAAGATAAACTGCACTCTACATTTTGAGGAACTAAAGGTTCCTCCCCTCTATAGCTTGATAAACCAGGTCATTCAATCCATCAAACATGATTCAAATTACAACTGATAGCTCAGATACCATACGGCCGTTTGGTGCACAATAGAGTAAGAATCAGACTCACTTTATATTTATGGCGTTCCAAGACCTGGTTAAGACCAATCCTGCTAATCTATAATAGAGCAAAACTGGCAGTAACTGGAGAATACCATGGTCCAGACTAACTCACCCTGCAGGCTGATGGAGGTTCGGTGCTGGTGGGAAACAGAAAGAAAAAGAGGTGGGAAATCTGATTAGAAAACTCGAATTATCTTTTAGTAAAATCTCAGCATTTTTACCTTGTGTTTCACTTTTAGGCTTTTGAAGATGTTCACATTGAACAACGGAAAAACATCAAGTCAATGCTCGAATATGCTGATAAAATCTTCACCTACATCTTCATTCTGGAAATGCTGCTGAAGTGGGTGGCCTACGGTTTTGTGAAGTATTTCACTAATGCATGGTGTTGGCTGGACTTCCTCATCGTTGATGTATGTATTCTGGATTTCCTGTTTTGTTACTGGCAATCCATGGTATAATGTGACAGAATCATAGATTTGGCATATGATGCTTACGGCCATATTGCTCAGGGACCACTGTATAAAATGAAAATTTCTCAGGGATGCAGTAGTGACTGCTCTTCTGAGATTCAGCAGATTTGTTGAGATAGAGTAGTAAGGAATTATATGATAGAGTAGTAGGGAGCTCCTCTCCATGTTCCAGTATACCTGGGAGTGCTTGATGCAGACATTGGTGCCAAAAGTGGAAAAATGTTCCATTCACGATTGTCAGCAGTAATGTCCCTCACTTTGATAAGTGAAAAATCACATCAACTTCTACAAAAAAAAATCTGTATTTATCCTGAATAATACAAAGAGCTTATTTAAGGTGTACCTTGGCATTGGTTCATGAATTTAAGGTAATCATTTGGACATTCTATGTAAGCTATAAACCTATAATGCTAATTGAAAATAAATATACCGTTTTAATTTTTCATATTTTAGCTATGATGATTATTTCTGCTTCTATGCCCTTATAATTTAGACTGTGCTTATGATACAATGTGGAATTTCAACGTATGATCTTTTCTTGTTTGTTAATGTTCTATACTTCTAAGGAGCTTAGAAAAATATCTGGTCAAGAACAGGGTTACAGGGATTTGTCTAATCTTAGATAATCAGATACTTCAGAGAACCATGGTTCAATTATTGTTGGGATCATGTGAAAGTTTTCTAGAATCAAACCAATCCTTTTGATGCCATTTTTACTTAATTTCTGTTAACTTATCACTTTCAACTAAGAATAAAAATTGCTAATGCAGCTGATGTAGATGGGCCAGCCTTGATTCTTCCTGAGAAGTGTATGACAAATGCCACATAATACTGTTTCACAAACTACATTAACCATTTGGAATGTTTTATATTTCCTTTTTTGTGTAGGTCTCTTTAGTGAGCCTTACAGCTAATGCCTTGGGCTACTCGGAACTAGGTGCCATTAAGTCCCTTCGGACACTAAGAGCTTTGAGACCTCTAAGGGCCTTGTCACGATTTGAAGGCATGAGGGTAAGATGGAACAAAACCTCAAGTTATGCATGGGTATAAGATGCATTTCGATCCAAAACAAATAAATGAAGTAAGAATGAGTTACAAAAGTGGCTCTCTCACAGTTTCTACACTATCCTAATATGGAGCTGCATTACAATATCTCAACACATGGCCACAAACTATCCAGTATCATAATACGTAAAATTCACTTATAATCTTCTGTCCAACTTTTCAGTTATATACCAAGAATTTTTCACTAAAGCATTCCCAAAGAATTTCCAGGTGGAAAGATGTATAAAATGATCCCTGTATAATGACTGAAAGAAGAATAAGTAATCATTTATTTAGAAGAAAACAATAATATATATTACTAAATGATAGTACAGTAATGTAATACATATTATCCAACTGACATGTTGGTATCATAAATTTTGCTTATTTATGATGTTTTGAAGATTTAACTTGGTATTTTTCACAAAAAATAGATGTTTTTATGTGTTGTTTAGTTGCAGTACTTTCTGAAAATTATTATTAAAAATAAAATCAGTTCAATTTCCAGCTCTATGACGGTTTTTGGTGCAATTTGAAATGTGTGTTTTAACCGTGAGAAACCTCTTTTCTGATTGTTAGCTTTATGAATACAATAGCATTTGAAGAGTTTTGAGAAAGAAACTTAAATGAATACCACAGGTTAAACTTTACAAGTTCATGCTCCTGGCACTAAGTTTTGCCTGCCGGGAATCCACATCGAAAATTCATCCTAGAAGGGCATATCAGGAAATTGAGTGTAGAGGTCAGCGGGACCCACTGGATTTTAACAGACAGAAAATCAAGTGAACTTTATACTCACATTCCTGATATGCACTTCTAGGAGGTGAAGCTTCATGCAGACAGTGCAAATTTGTGAAATTGTTCCACACTTTGCAGTCTAATATAAGAAAATAAGAATTAGGAGTAGGAGTAGGCCATATGGCCCCTCGAGCCTGCTCCGCCATTCAATAAGATCATGGCTGATCTTCGACCTCAACTCCACTTTCCCGCCTGATCCCCATATCCCTTGATTCCCCTGGAGTCCAAAAATCTATCTATCTCAGCCTTGAATATACTCAATGATTCAGCATCCACAGCCCTTTTGGGTAGAGAATTCCAAAGGTTCACAACCCTCTAAGTGAAGAAATTCCTCCTCATCTCAGTATTAAATGGCCGACCCCTTATCCTGAGACTATGCCTCCTAGTTCTAGACACTTCATCCAGGGGAAACAACCTCTCAGCATCTACCCTGTCAATCCCCTCAGAATCTTACATGTTTCAATGAGGTCACCTCTCATTCTTCTAAACTCCAGAGAGTGTAGGTCCAATCCACTCAATTTCATCTCGTAGGACAACCCTCTCATCCCAGGGATCAATCTAGTGAACCTTCATTGCACCGCCTCTAAGGCAAATATATCCTTCCTCAGATAAGGAGACCAAAACTCCATAGTACTCCAGGTGTGGTCTCACCAAAGTCCTGTACAATTGTAGCAAGACTTTCTTACTCTTGTACTCCAACCCCCTTGCAATAAAGGCCAACATGCCATTTGCCTGCCTAATTGCTTGCTGTAACTGCATGCTAACTCTCTGTGTTTCCTGGACGAGGACACCTAAATCTCTCTGAACACCAGCATTTAATAGTTTCTCACCATTTAATAAATATTCTGTCTGATCTTCCTGTGAGGGTACCAAAATGATCATCATTAGTTTCACATCTCCCAAACATAGTCTCACATTTGCCAAACTAAGACCTGTCATTGTTTGAGTTTATTTTCCTGTTTCACAGTATTATGTCACTAGTTTTGATTTTGAAGTCTGTATTTTACTTATAATTTTGCATATTTTGTTTCTTTGCAGTAATCAAATTCTGTGACATCATCGGTCCACCACAAGGTTTTTGCTTTATTTTGCTTTTTTCAATACATGCAATACCATTTGGTCAAATAGTTTTCTTTAATTACTTTATATTGTTTCTATGTCCTTATTTGTGATCATTTTGTCTGGTTTTGTTTCATGATCTATTTAATCTTCATTGCACAAAGAGTTAGTGTTATTTCAGCTGCATGCATAAACTGCAACTTGCAGAAACTACTTTTAACAAAAATCACTTTTTCTGTTTATATAACCAAGCATCTTTTCTCATTCTGACATTTATAGTTTGTCTAACATGTTTTTCCTCAAATGTTGATGATTAGGTGGTCGTCAATGCCCTTCTTGGAGCAATTCCTTCCATCATGAATGTGCTGCTTGTCTGCCTGATATTCTGGCTCATTTTCAGTATAATGGGTGTGAATCTTTTCGCTGGAAAGTACTACCACTGTATCAACACAACTGATGGAATTCCATTCCCCATTGACGTTGTTGACAACATGACTGAATGCCTTCTGCTTAATGGTAGCGCAAGGTGGAAAAATGTAAAAATCAACTTTGACAATGTTGGAGCTGGCTACCTTGCTTTACTACAAGTGGTGAGTTAACTGCTGCCTCATGAGATGTTTTTAAATGAAAGAATAAACAAGGCCTTGGAAAACCATATAGTTTTGCAATTTTAGGTTGGTATGGAAAGAACGGCTAGAACTAGTAATTCACAGTTGGATTAAAGCTACTAGACCAGAGTTAGTCATTTTATGGCCTACAGACCAACTTCGGGCCTGTTGTACTCCTTGGCAGGATCTCGTCCAGCTTGTGTTTCTAGCTTGCCTGTTTTGTTGTACCCAATCCCACTTACAAAGATTTTGACGTATATTGGGCCTGGTGTGCTGCAGCGGAGATCTCGTATGATCTTTATAGCAGTGTGCACAACTTCCTCCTGGATTTGGGTCCTGAACGTTCTATAGTTGTAACTGTACGTCCCCAAATGCTGATGACAACAGTCGGCTAAATAAAGAGAATGATCTGCCCCACCACCACCCTCGGCTTCTTTCCTGCCTTCTCTAGCTCTCTGCTTCCCACCTGAGACAAAATGACCAAATTATGTTGCCATTTGAACAAATTTCTTTGCTGTTTAAGAGTGGCATAAGTCTCCATGCTGAAGTTGTATACAGTTTGATTTTGATGAAAATTTTTCACTATTGAAAGTTTTTTTTAAAATATATTTGGTAATTAAATGTTACTGTTGATGATTTGAAGGTTTCAAGCAGATTTTCTATTCAGTACTGCTGTCTTTTTCTTGGTATATATTAGGAAATCCTTTTGTTTCAATAATATTATTTTAAAATGAAAGAAAAAGAGCTTTTCAAAGCTGGTATTCGCTGAATCATTGACATGACTCACATACTCATTGGTAGAAAGTGAGATAGCACCTCAATATACTAATCTTCATCATATTCCAAACTCCATAAGTATTCTTCCTTTGTTAGACATGTGGTTCTGGTTGAAAATTAGGGCCTAGAAATTCAGTATCCCCGAAAACGGGCATGGGGATCGGAGGACTGCAGGCAGCATGTAAAATTCGTGCTGCCTGCTACTTTGTATGATTGTAGCATTCAGCCGAGCGCTGAACACGCTGCTGAGTGGTTGAATTTTCAGCAGGGGGCCCAAGTTGGTGCTGGTCCAATTAAAGCTAGCCTGCACTACTTAAAGGCGGTGTCCACCTCTTAAAGGGGAGATGCCTTCTGCCTGCAACAGGTGCTGGAACTACTTGTGGAGGCTACTGTCATAAACAAGAAGACTGAGTAATTCCTCAACAGGAAAGAGAAAGGGCTCCAAGGTTCTCCGATGCAGCACTGGAGGCATTGGTCCAGGACGTCAACTCCAGGAGAGAGGTCCTCTTCCCACAGGAGACCTTTGAGGTAACAGACAAGACTGCAGTGGGAGCAGATAGCCAATGTGGTCTTGGCCAGCAGTATAGCCGCGAGGACCTGCACTCAGTGCAGGAAGAAGTTTAATGACCTCACACGGTTGGTCAAGGTCAGTGAATTCATCTTCAAATGCCATATCCCACCATCTGCACCACCAGCCTCACACACTGCTCAATGCACCACACCCCCATCACTCACCTACCAACAATCTCACAAACACGACTCATACCTCATGCTTCATCTCACCGCACACACTTACTACTGCTGCAAGCCTCACACCCACATCTCACAGCTTGAACACACTGCCAGCTATTCAACCATGACAGGCACATCACCCAAACACATTTCACCACACTCGCTGACACACTTCCCTTTCTCTTGCAGGAAAAGGTGGCGCATAACAAACGCCAGCAGGCCTTAGCCGGTGGGCAATAGGCTCGCCTGCTTCACCTCACTCCCTTGGAGGAGATGCTGCTGGCCATTTTTGACAGGGGCATGGCTGAGCCCATGGCCAGCGGCGGGGCTGAAGGAATACAAGGTGCCGGTATCCTCATACGTTATCCTCCTTCTCACATCCCACTTCCCCCTTCATCCCACAATTTCTTCTGATTTACAATCTGCACATGGTGTAAGCATGCACCTCTTGCTTCCCTCCCACTTCCCCTCACCACAACACTACTCTTGTGCCTTTCACCGTCACTTGATTTCACACAACCAGCCACCAGCTCAGATACTGACACTCCGCATACTTTAGAGGATAGGTTAGACGCGGGATCTGCACATAGTGGGTCACCGGGCATGAGTGGCCTGCAGCCAGGGCAGGGGGAATGGGTAGCTCAGGTGCCAGCTCCCCGGAGGGCGAGGTCGCAGACGTGTTCTGCTGCATAGGACTCAGATGAAGACCTTGTTGGGACGGCCTACAGAAGAACGCTGATGGGTATGCACAATGAAATGTTTGGTGCATTGGCAGGCCTACCAGAAAGCCTGAATGCAATGTCAAGGAGCAGGGAGGAGTTTAGCTCCAGCCTTGCACAGGGCTTTGGGAAGAGCTTGGACCTCATCCTTTCCAGCATGGAAGTGCTGGACAGATCCATTAACGCACTTGTGGACCCAACCATCATGCCACGTCGATTGGCCGAAGTCTCAGCTTCCATTGCAGCACAAGCAGAAGCCACCCAATGTCTAAGTGCTGCAATGGAAGCTCAGACTGAAGTCATGCAAGCACAGACTGCTACCATCATGGCTGGGTTTACCAGCATTGATAGGGGCTTATAGAGTGTCTCAGCAGCCTGTACTCCATCAGATTAGTAGGATTGCTGAGGCACTGCCCCGGAGAGTGGCAATGGATCCTGGAGGACCACCCTGCTGTCCTCTCTCAGAATGACAGCATTCGTCCTTCCAACACTGCCACTCCACCAGTGCCCTGGCTGTTGCCTGCCAGCCAGCCCAGACTGCTGCCGCCCATACCGAGGTGGTGCAGTCCGAAGCCGGGCCTACTAGGCCTAGAGCTCCTCGAGGTCGTCTTGCAAGGCCATCTGCAGTCTCCCCCACTGAAAGTCAGCAGCCTTCCACCAGCCATACTGCAGCCACTGTGGTAGCACTGCGTAGGAGCACTAGGACAAGCAAAGGCACACGTAAGACAGTCACGAAGGGAATGCAGAAGAGTGGTTAGTTGATTTTTTGATGTAATACTGGATGGATAGATGGATAACATTTGATTGGAATGTTTGCTTTGTGGTGGCTTTTATTTCAGCATTGTGGCCAAGGTGACGCTGTGATGGTCAATAACAGAGGGAAGGTAAAGTGTGAGACTAATGGGGAATTGGGGTTGCGTTCACTCGTACCGCAGGCAGATGATTCAATCCTGGATATCCCAGCCATAAAGGGGCTGTTTGGGTTGTCTCCTTCCTTCCGCTTCCTTCTCTTCCTCCTCTTCCTCCTCCTCCTCCTCCTGCTCCTGAGCTGGTGGCCGTATCCCTGGTGGCAAGCGCTGTGCGCTCATGATGGCCAGGTTGTAGAGGATACAGCAAATTATGATGAATTGAGACACATGCTCCAGTGCGTACTGTAGGGCTGCTCCAGAGCAGCCCAGGCAGCGGAAGTGTTGTTTCAGGACGCCAATTGTCTGTTCTATGATGTTTTGTGTGCCAGCATGGCTCTTGTTGTACGCATGCTGCCCACGTGTGGTTGGGTTGCGGAGCGGAGTCATGAGCCTGGTCGTCAAGGGGTAGCCCTTATTGCCCAGTAGCCACCCTCTGGTTTGTCTTGGTGGCTCAGAGACTAAGGGAGCAGCAGACTGGTGCAGAATAAAAGCATCATGACTGCTGCCAGGATACTGGGCATTCACCATCTTAATATGCTGAGCATGGTGACACACCAACTGCACACTCAGCGAGTCGTAACATTTGCGGTTGCGGTACATCTCAGCATTTATATACGATGCCCGCAAAGCCACATGCGTGCAGTCGATGGCGCCCTGCACCATGGGGAAGTGCGCTATCCTGGCAAAGCCACGTGCATGCTCCGTCTGCTTCTCTCTGGTCAGAGAGAAGACAATGACGTCCCCTCTCCTGACATAAAGAGCGTCTGTCACCTCTTATGCAGCAGTAGACGGCAAACTGGGAGATGTTACAGATGTCGCCTGTTGCAGCCTGGAAGGATCCCGACGCAAAGAAATTCAGGGCCACGTTCACCTTCACAGCCACTGGCAGCGCTGTCCTTGCCCTGGTGTGAGGCTGCAGGTCTGGTTGCAAGAGGTGGCAGAGTTCTGTGAGCACCTCCTTCGTAAAGCGTGGACACCTCAGACAGTGCTCCTGTTTCAGGTTGAGGCAAGAGAATAGCTCTTGGAAAACGCTAGGTTCGTAAGGCCTCTTGCTTGAGAGCCCTTCTCCCCTTCCTCCTCTTTCCTCTGCAAGCAGCTTGTCCTCTTTGCTGCCTCTGCTCCATCTCCCTGTCATGCTGCAAGCCAAGGGGGATGACAACTAGAGCACCCGTGACTGGGAGCAAGTGGTCTGACCAGAACCCTTGAAGTCAGAAGCAGGACCTTTTCCACTTGCAGTACCACTTCCTGTCACCTCACCAACTTTAAATAACTCTAAAAAGCTCTAAACAGTTCCACAAACTTACACAGAGTCAGTAGAAATGAAAAAGCAAGTTACTTGAAAGTTGTTGATGATCCCTTTAAATATCACTGGTGGAGGGTCCTTCCTGCTGCTGAACGCATGTTCAGCTGTGTGAGGTTACGAGAGGGCGATAGCTCCAGCGATGACGACGAAAATGGCAGCGCTGGCATCAAAGAGCGTTGCAAGAGCTCACCTTTGTACAGTGATTGTCACTTCAATGCTGTCAAACACTGAGAAATGAGCTGTCAAAAAAAATTGTGCATGATCCGTTTAAGAAAACCGGCAGCTGACACGTCATCAAATGACGTCATCTGACCGGCTTCCTCTTAATTGGCCGGCAAGCCTGCAGGGCGGGCCTAACAAGGTCAATCAAGGGAAAATCACGTCCATGGGCCAGATGCAGCTGGGGGCGGGACTGGAACCCGGAAACCAGCTGACCCGCTCCCAAGCCGCATCCATTTATAAAATCGCGGCCTTAGTCTTCATCATCTTCAACTTTCTGCTCAGTAGCTTTTCAATTAATTATTAAAAATACAAAAGGACAAATTTTAAAACCTTATCTGAGGTACAATTTATATATATATATATTTTTAAAGACGCTGTCTAAGTGTGTATCTGTGTGACAGAGTATAAACCTGTTGTACTTTTCTGTTATGTAAACTTCAGAAAATATATTACGCTGACAGGGAGGGGTTTGAGAGAGTGTCTTTGTTCATACTCAATTTTCAAAAAAACATCATTTGAATTTTGAAGCCAACTAATCTCCACTTGCTTTTATTTATAAAACGTCAGTGCTAATAACCTGCAACTTGAGACAAACGTTCTAATTTCTGACACATATGAGACACAGAGAGAAAGGCAGTTTCTTCATTGTAATTGTTTCAAAAGAAATTACATTTTGAAAGCAAATTTTGAGAGAAGCAGATAAGAAGGGTAGAAGGGGACTGGAGGGAGAGAGAGTGTTGAGACCGAAGGGTTGAGAGGCAAAAGGATGTAGAAAGAGCGAGTTGAGAAAGAGGATAGAGAAAAAAAGAGAGGGATGAAGAAATGGGTTGAGAGAAAGTGCAAAGGGGTAAGAGAGGGGGTATGACTTAGAGACAGAAAGGGTAGACAAAGGAGATAGGGAGAAAGAAAGGAAAAGGAAGAACTTGCATTTATATAGCTGCTTTCATGACCTCAGGATGTCCCAAAGTGTTTTACAGCCAATTAAGTACTTTTGAAGTGTAGTCACTGTTGCAATGTAAGAAATGCGGCAGTTAATTTATGCACAGCAAGGTTCCACAAATGGCACTGTGATAATAACCAGATAATCTGTTTTAGTGATGTTGGTTGAGGAATAAATATTGACCAGGGAGAATTCCTCTGCTTTCCTTCGAAATAGTGCCATGGAATCTTTTACGTCTACCTGAGAGGACAGACGGGGCTTCGGTTTAACGTCTCATCTGAAACACGGCACCTCCGACAGTACGGCACTCCCTCAGTACTACACTGGAGTGCCAGCCTAGATTTTGTGCCCATGTGTCTGGAATGGGTCTTGAGCCCACAACCTTTTGATTCAAAGGCGAGAAAAAGGAAGGAGGTTGAGAGAAGGGGGAGTTCAAAGAGAGAAGGGGTTGAGAAAGAAGAAGGGTTTGAGAGAGAGAAGGTGGGTTGAGAGAAATAACGGTGGTGTAATTATCGTATTACAAGTTTACATAGACACTTTCCATTAGAAATGTGGACAATGGTATTTATGATGGAAATATAAATATGAGAATAGAATTTATGACTTTAAAAGAGGGATTACATTACTGTAAATAATTGCACTCTGATCCTGGCCTCGAATCCTGCTTCACCTGAAAAATAGAGCTGCTCTGGACTTCCAGTGTGCAATGCCATAGGAAATCAGCTAATAATATATTAAAAATCTTGCATCAGAAATTTATAATGGAATTATAAAAGTAAAGGACTTTAAATGGGAACTGAATTATATCTGCAAGCCGTGGTCCAATTATTTACCATCTTCTAACCCCGCTTCACTGATGACTGCACTTGGTCACACCTTCAATTGAGTTACACCTCAAATTGTGGTACCTCAAAGGAATGGGCCTGGAAATTGCGGTCTCCCTGATGGCGTACTCTGAGAGTACACCGTCGTAATCCATTTGAAAGGTCCGGGTTTCCGCATGCGCGAAATCCAGAACTTGCGATCTGTCAAGGTACGCCTTGACAGATCATCCAAACCACATGGAAACTCAGTACTGCTGCCACAGATTTGGGCTATTTGCCCAACAACTGCCCAGCAATTGCCCACGAAACTCTTACAGCTGGTAAAAGCAGGCATAGGGCATGCAATCATCAGTGTAAGGGTATATATAAGCCTTAAATTAAACATTTAAAAATCAAAAAATATGCACATACACTTTAAATGAGTTTATGCAAATATTGGCCCAGATTAAGATGTTTAAAATGATTTAACAAAAAATAAAATTTTTATTGAGGTTGATGCAATGAAGAGAGTTATGAATAAAATTGCAATTCAGTACATTTATAATCATTAGAATTCTGTACATTGTATAATTATTTGGGGATTCCATTGTATATCATTAGGGGATTCCCTTCGTAAATGATTGCAATGGAATCCTCCTATCTCATTGGAGGACCAGGCCCACGTCATCCCAGGGACGCTTCCGAACCGCCTGCGTCCCTGGGATCCATGGGCATTTACGCTGCCGTACGCTTGGAGGCCTGAGACCGCAACTCCACGCAGCCTGGGTGCCTGGAGGTAGGTTTGGATTTGTTTTGCGGGTCGGAGGCGTACTCCGGAGGTACGCCTCTGACCGCAATTTCTAGCCCCATATGTCTGTAGGGCAAAACATTGTGTTTGGCTTAAATTGCCATCATCTGTTAAGTATATCATGCTGATTGGTTCAAATATCCCACTGACTAAACGAAAAGCAATCAGAAACCATTCCCATTTATTAGACAGATAGGAAAACTTCCAATCAGCAATGGTAAATATCTCAAAACTGCTTCATAAGAATATTCAACATTTTTTCAACTCTGCGTTCTGTAACCACAAAATACCACAAAATAAACTAAATTGCGTAAATAGTGTCTTCATACTGTTTTGCACTGCCATTTTCCAATTCAATCATGTCAGTATATTCAGTCAAAAAATAACATAACAGCACATTAAAAATTACTCTGAAATCATTCTGAAACAAATCAATACATGTAAAAATGTTGTTTAGAATGTCCTCTTAATGTAGCTCCTGGGAGTTTCCAGGTGCTATGGAAAAATTCAGTGGGTTTGAGAGAGATGCACCATGGGAGTTGTAGTTTTCACTCTGCTTTTACACAACCATAATATCCCAAATACACTGATAACCCCTGTCACGTAACAACCAGACAGAAAACATGTCACTGAGGGGGATTAATGCTTGTACCAGGGCTGGAGAGTGATGTTTATGAGGAACTTTGATGCTAAATTCAGGCTTTGTACCCAGAGTCAGTCAGTCAGCCTGGCTGGTCCATGGCAAATGTTCATGGTGCTGGTCACTGGAGAATTGACAGTGGGAAAGTCTCAGTTGCAGTGCTATACAACAACAGCTTCAGCAAGAACTACAAATCCACTATCTTTTACAGTTAATCAATGGAGAAAGATAAGGAAGGTTTGGAGGCAGGAAGAGGGAAGAATAAACAAATATAAATCTTCAGAAACCACTTCAAATCTATCATGAGAGATAACAGCAAAAAATTATGTAAATAATAGGTTTTGGAGAGGGAAGTACAAACTAAGTATCAGCTTGGCTCATTCTCAGCTCTGTGTTATAAGTTGTGGATTCAAGCTCCTCTCCAGGACTGGAGCACATAATCTAGGCTAATACTTCAGGTAGTGCTGCATTGTCAGAGGTGTTGTCTTTTGGATGATAGGTTAAACTGAGCTCCCAACTGTCTCTTCAGATGGACACAAAGGATCCCATGGCACTGTTCGAAGAAAGAGTCAGGAGTTCTTGCAGTGTCCTGGCCAGCATTCATCCCTCAACCAACACCATACAAATGACCTGGTCATTTAACTTTTTTGCTGTTTGTGGGACCTTGCTGCATGAAGGTAGACTGTTGTATTTGTCTACAAAACAACAGTGACAACACTTAGAAAAAGCAATTAATTAGCCATGAAACGCTTTGGAACATCCTGAGGTCATGAAAGGTGCTATATAAATGCAACTTCTTTGTTACTTGCATCTCGAAGTAAGTTTGGTAAAGTGGTAAGTAAGTAGTCTTACAAATATAATACTTAATAGAATCATAGAAATTTACGGCACAGAAGGAGGCCATTCGCCCCATCGTGTCTGTGTCGCATTTGTGATGCCTGCATTTTTTAAGTATCAATAAGATTGTGTCAGTCATGCCATATATTGGCCTGTATTTTCCTTGGGCAGTATAGTGGCAGTAGAGCAAGGAAAATGGGGTGGAGAAGCCTACTGCCAAATTTCTGCCCCTTTAAACACTGTTAGCAAGTGTGTTCTCCCCCAGCAGGGGTCTCGGTTGCCCATCCATTGACCACCCCGACACATTTAAATGACAGCGGGGGAGAGGTGAACTTGGAAAACTGAGTGATTTCCCCCCTTCCTGCATTTGTACCCCCAGCCCACAGTAAGACCAGGAGAGGGACGATAGTACTTGTTGGTGCAGTAGTGGGAAAATTGATGAAGGTACTAAATGAGGGAAAGGATCTTGAAGTGACCACTTCTCCCTCTCTTCTGCCCTCCTGACACCAGGATCTGAGGTGTTGGCTCATTCAGAGCCATTTGAAAAGAATTCCTGCAAGTCCTCTTGGGCTTCTGCCCTCTTTAAATTTTGCTTCTCCCACCCGCCTTTTGAATGTTGCAGTACTGCTCTATTTCCCTAGCTGGCTGTCTCAGGCTCCCTCTGTAGAGTAGAGGTACTGTTAGGCGCCTGAATAAATTTATAGAAGATTTTTAATTAGTGTAACAAAATCATAAACATGTTCATAAATAGTTTATGATTTCACTACCTCTAGCACAGAGAGGAAACCTTCCCCCAGAATCTTAAAGTCATCATTACATTTAATTTGCCTTGCATGTTATAGCTAGCACAAGCCATAAGTGTCCATTAAGAGGTAGCAATTTTTGTGCATTAATATTAATGGACCATTTTGTTCATCATGTTCCTAACTTGCTTCTAGGAGTAAATATTTCAAAGGCGCAATACACATATACCTGCAGTTAATGCTATTTTTGCCTGTTAAGCAACAATTAACATGGATTTAGCAAATTTACTCAAGAATTATTTAATTCCCACACTGCATTAAGTTCTTACACTTAAAGCTGATCTTAAAACCTCAGAGGGCACCAATAGAGTTCCAGTGATGAACAGAGCAGGAGTCATTGCCGAAAGGACAATTCTTTCAGTGAACTCTGCAGCATGGGTGTCAGATCAAATCTGTCAATGCTGGATACTTTGAAAGAGGAGAAACGACAACAGCAGGAGACCACAGCATGTAAGTTTAAAGGCTACAGGAGATGGCTTTACGAGGCTTACTACTACTTGATGCACTGTGAATACCACCACCACATGGACTTCAGCAAGACACATTGCATAGGAGGATGAGCCTCAACAGCATTGTGATCTCAGAACTGTGTCAGCTCCCAGGACCAGACATGCAATCATTGAGCACCATTCTGACAGAGTTCTCAATAGAAATGAAAGTGCCCATTGCGCTCAATTTCTATGCTAATAGGTGTTACTAGGCAGCAACAGGAGACATCATTCGGATCAGCTAGTATGCAGTTCACCACTGCATCACTGAAGTTGCAGATGCCCTTTCCAGCCATTATTGACATCAAGTTTAACTGTAGAACGTAGCACCACCTGCAGAGGGACATCCAATTTTGCCAATCATGTTGCATTTCCTGAGTACAAGGCAACAAGATAACACTTTCATTACCACTTTTACTGTATGCAGTGCCCTTCCTTGTATCAACAGAAAAGGTTTACTCCTCCTTCAGTGTGCAGATAGTATAACTACTGGCAAAATAAATAGTGGTTTTGGGGAGTACTTAAAATGCACAAACATCAAGGTTTCCCCAACTGTTCAAAAGGAAAACAAAATGCAAATTAGTCTCCAGAGAAACATTAAATACCTGCTCGAAATGTGACTGATGATAATTTGTGGAACCCCCAGATTCCACAGGAAAGAGCCTATAATGATGCACATTTGAAAAACAGAAGAATAATTTACTCGACCATTGCCCTCCAAAACAATTTCCAACATTTGGAGCATTAGTGATGCCTCACAGTTGAAGCAGTGGCTTGACAGAATAATTATAACATGTTGCATAATGCAAAATATTACCATTGAAAGAGGCATGCACATCCTTGCCAAAAAAAATCTGCAAGACATGGACCAAGAAGAGAATGGGGGCGGGGGGGGCGGGGGCACCATTAATCCACTGCAGTTCACCATCTGACATCCCAAATGGCAGCAGAGCAGTGGGCACTGATCTTTCTACAAGCAGAAGGACAGAAGATGAACTTTGTACATACGTTTTAATTAATATTTCACAGAATTTTTTGGACAAAAGACAAAATATTAATTTTTCTTCCCATTTCCAAGAAAATTTGTTTTTCTTCAACAATTGTACACTAAAAAGATTGAAAACTTTATGGTTTTCAACATTTGCTTTTATTAATTAAGAGTGAATAGGCCAACAATGCTTAATATGTTAGCATGACGTTCCTTTGGTCATGATTTTAATGTAAGCTTATTAACACCTCTGTTAAAATAGCAGGCAGAGTAATATCATGCAAATACATTTGTCCACTAATATGGACAATAATAGGCTTGTGTGTAAAATATGTTTATCATGATGCATTGCTGTGCTATTCCCTTGTAATTCACAAACAAGTCTGCCATATTCTTTTGCATGTACTTCTCGTAACTGATGCACTATTGAATGGAGTAATTATGGAAGATTCTTAAGAGGTCTCCAGAGAACCCTGAAACAACTCTGCTGGCTTCCTACCTTTATGCATTGCAGACTCAAAGCCCTGCCTATGTGCCAGGATTAGCCTATCTTGTTTTAGTTGTGGTAGCCTGCATACTTTGGGGTACTTCTTCTGTCATTTGACCAGAGGCACATGTTGATAAGGGATTAGTGACAAGAGAACCAGATTCAAATTCAAAAATGCGAATTAGATTCAGAATTGTGATTCCCACATACCACATCAGCTTGAGACAATGAAAGTTTGTTAATACATTCCCATAAACATTCACACAGAATTTATTGGAATGATTTAATTTATGTAAGCTAAGTGGGGGTAGCTGTTTTATTTAACAGCTGGATTGGCCAATTCTTAAGCACAGAATGCTGATGAAGGGTCAGAGGTCAAGCCTCTGGCTTCCTGTCCAGCTAAGAAAGGACAGACAGTCTAGAGAAACCTAGAATTATAGTCAACACAGCAGGCGAGATTGCCCTTCTAATTTTTTTTGCCGAATAGTTTCAGAGAATTAATAGTCAGAAAAGTGTATTTAACGCACTAATGGGGTTACTGTGTTATGAGGAGCATTACGAAACAGGTTAAAATTTCGCTGTATTCTGTTCATTCACATATTATCTGTAAAGTAAATCAGCATGTTGGGTTACAACTGGCCTCATTTCACTAGAGTGTGTATCAATCTGCCTTTTGAAAGATTGGAGAAATGCACATAGGGACACATGTATGATTATAGTGACCAGCTCAGATAACATTGATACAATCCCTGGGTTGCGGTATCATATTTCTAGATATTGGGCAGTAAAGGTAACCTTCTGATTGTAGGTAATGCATCTCCGCTTATGGGACTGCCTATTGGCTCTGAACCCAAGAGAATACCTAGTGCAGATCTGAAATTTGTATCATGGATTCATAAAGATGGATTGTTACATTTGTTACATTTTAATTATGGACAATACATATGTTCCAGGTAATTGTCTGACTTCATAATCCTAGTGAAGAACTTTGCCCTCCAGCAGCATATATCGGCAATTTTGGTACGTGTTGCACCTGATTTCTGTTATGTGCTTCTGGCAGGCAAGATTCCCCTATCATCATAATGGTAATTACATATATTTATATATTATTGATGTATATCTAATAGGCATTGTATTTACATTGTGGTGCATTCAGAAAAAGACAACCACAGTGGTGTTTATTGTGCAAGTCATTTTATTTTTCATTTACCAGCTACCCAAATGAACCAAAGATACTATTATTATCAGTTTGACCTTTCAGAGGCAGAAATGTAAATTGTGTCACACTCAATGATATATCCGTGAGAAATATTCCATACAGAGTGCCTTTGACTAACCAGAAGATAATGCCTGGTTTTAACTTTGAATATCTACATTGCTGTTATCTTGCTCTAGTTTTTCCAAAACTGTTAGTTGGAGGCAGTGTTTGCTGATTAGATCAAATTAATAATGCCAGATTGCCCAGAGTCCTTAGGATCTTAACCTTAGGGTGAACGACTTAGAGGACTGCTAAGAACTCAGTAGTGTGGCATTTCATCAAGTGACTTGGCATGCTGCATTGTTTAGTTCCCTGAGGAAGGATGTCTGGACGGCTACTGAACTCTCCTGTAGAGATAAGGCGGCCAATTTTTAACCTTAAGAGGCCAGAAAGAGTTTAAAAATAAGCTGGTGAGTGGTAGGTAAATCTAAGAACTATAGCTTTATACTAATTTAGGTTGGCCTTTACTTAAGCTGCAAAAATTTGAGGGTCTCTTATGTTTTCTTCCTTTGCTACCATGATGGTAGGCCTCAGAATTGATTGCTGTTTGAATTCAGTATGAGAAGTCGTACAACACCAGGTTATAGTCCAACAGTTTTATTTAAAATTACGAGCTTTCGGAGCTCCGCTCCTTCTTCAGGTAAAGGTACAGTGAGGGAATCTATTACACAGTATATATACACAGAGAACAATTTGTCTGCAGAGATACAATCTGTTAGGGAGGCATTACATCAAAGACACATCAGAGTACAGCTAAGACAATGAGGTGGGTCACAGGGGGTCCAACGTGTCAAATGCTGCCGTCTGCAGTTAAGCTTTTAACTTTTTTTTTGGTGTTTTTTTTTAAAAACTGGAAAGACAGACAACGATGTCGAGTCACGTTCTGTAGCGTGACATGAACCCGAGATCCCTATTGAGGCCGTCCTCATGGGTGCGGAACTTGGCTATCAGTTTCTGCTCGATGATTTTGCGTTGTCGTGTGTCTCGAAGGCCGCCTTGGAGAACGCTAACCCGCAGATCCGAGGCTGAATGTCCTTGACTGCTGAAGTGTTCCCCGACTGGGAGGTTACAATCCTGCCTGGTTCCAATTAGCCAAGTTCCGCACCCATGAGGACGGCCTCAATAGGGATCTCGGGTTCATGTCACGCTACAGAACGTGACTCGACATCGTTGTCTGTCTTTCCAGTTTAAAAAAAAACCAAAAAAAAAGTTAAAAGCTTAACTGCAGACGGCAGCATTTGACACGTTGGACCCCCTGTGACCCACCTCATTGTCTTAGCTGTACTCTGATGTGTCTTTGATGTAATGCCTCCCTAACAGATTGTATCTCTGCAGACAAATTGTTCTCTGTGTATATATACTGTGTAATAGATTCCCTCACTGTACCTTTACCTGAAGAAGGAGCGGAGCTCCGAAAGCTCGTAATTTTAAATAAAACTGTTGGACTATAACCTGGTGTTGTGCGACTTCTCATTTTTGTCCACCCCAGTCCAACACCGGCATCTCCGCATCATGAATTCAGTATAGTAGAGCTCACATGCAGCCTAGTACGACACGTATACCTGCTTTCTGCAGGCATACTCAGTGTTGGCCTTAAAGGTGCATAATCATGGCAGGTGGAAGACCTGCCCTGCCGCACTTCTGGTGGAGCAGTGGTGCCACCAGAATTTGTACCCTATCGGGTTAAAATGAATAGATTTATCTTCTCGCCTGCAGTATAAATGCCACCAGAAGACAACATATTTACCAGCGAGGAAGATCTGAAAAGAGGATTTTGTACAAGTTTTTACTTTAATTAGGTGTCCTAAATTATCAGAAACTCATGAAGAATTGCTGATAGTTATAGATTTGAAATATCTCCATTTTGATCTACATTTAATTATATCACTCCTAAACGGAAACAAACCAGACTAAGAAGCTATACAGTCTGGTGACACAAGTGTGAATAGTACTGTATGTGTTTGAAAATGCTACAGTATGGCCTATGTGCAGTAAATTGCTCTTTTCTGATTCTAGTTTCAGCATCAACAAGGCAAAAAGTATTAATCCATTCCAGTTACTTGATAATCCAGCAGTTTAAAAGTACAAGCAAAAGATCATCTAAGATAAGAGTGGCATTGGAGAAGAAAATTATTTTCATAGTAAATGTTTTACTATGTACCCTGGGTCAAAATCCTGGAACTCCCTACTTAACAGCACTGTGGGAGTACCTTCACCACACGGACTGCAGCGGTTCAAGAAGGCAGCTCACCACCACCTTCTCAAGGGCAAATAGGGATGGGCAATAAATGCTGCCTTGCCAGCGACGCCGACATCCCATGAACAAATTTTTTTTTAAATTATATGGCCGGCAGAAGATAGGACAAATGCTTTGAGGATTGAAAGAACAGATATTTTTTTATTTTAATGAAAACATTAGAAATGCTAATATGCATTAGGGAAACAGTTTTTTTCTTGCTACAAATTTATAGTTTTAGATTCGGTACAGATGCCTATTATTTATTTGTGTTTACTTAGGCAACTTTTAAAGGATGGATGGATATCATGTATGCTGCTATTGATTCAAGAGATGTAAGTATGCATTAGTCAGTGTAATTTATAGATAGTTAGTTTACAAGCTCAAATGTACAAAAACAAAGACTGGTTATTTAATTTAATGCCATTTATGAAAATTCTTGAAATTATATTTGACTATGCAGTTGTATATTGATGGAAGACCTCCGTCCCCAGATTAAAGCTGTAACCAAGAAGTGAAAAACAATTTCCAGGGTATTAATCCCTAATTTAAAACGTTGGTGATTGTCGTGTATATTTTACCACAAAATACATTAAGATTTGCCATATGCATTTGGGTTTATATGTGTGAGGTGTGTTACAAATAATGTATTTTGTTTTAATGAACATTTTGGCTATTTTAAAAAAACAAATTTTTGGTGTTACTTTAAGTATTAGTGTAACCAACCAAAAGAGATTGAAAAATGGGAGGTTGCTGGGACTTTCCTATCCTACTATGTTTGTGAGACAGACTCCTTCCTCATGGAAAATTACATGGAGTAAACTATGTTATATCCCAAATAACTACAACACAGACAGTGACCATAGTTCCATGTAATAACAGGTTTATTACCCAAGGCAATTAATAATTAACCGCAGAACCTGATCCTGTAGAAATTATCAAAATGGTCTAGTCCACTTAATAATTTGCCATAGAACCATGCCCCAGCAGAAGTCAATACCTTCAAGAGAGGAGGAGGGGAGAAAGGGGAAGAAATTGCCAAAAGAGAAACAATGTGAACAATTTACACATGCAAATACTGTAGATATCATAATAGTCAAAGTATTGCTGCTTTAATTATTCTTCTGGGATTAACAGTGGCTGGTACTCATAGCTGCAGAGCCAAAAATATTTAAAACACTAATTTTACAGCTCACAGACCAGTTATAGTGGGCAAAACTGCAAGTTGCCAATCAAACTCTGTCAAGGCAACCTTGCAAAGTTGTCTTCCTCCTACCTGTTGCTTCTCTCAAAGACAATCCCCAAAACAATGGAGAGGGATAGAAGTAAATCAGTCTACAGTTACTGCCAAGAAACAAATCCCTTACTGGCTTTTCAGCTTGATTGTGGAATGCAGAGCCTCTTCCTTGTCCAGGTCACTACTCTGCATGCTACTTTGTGGATCTCTTATGAAGAAACTGGTAACTGGTGGAGAGAGTGAAGAATTCATAGAAACATTCTTTAAGAAAAGTGTATGTGATTATGAACTGAAGGCATATTGACTCCGACATCCCCATCCCAATTGCCAGGCCAACAGTTAATTCCAGTGAATGATGGTGCCTCCTCTTCATGATGAGTTAATGTGCGGATGTATGTGCTTTCTCCTCCAGTGTCCTGCCATTCCCTAGCATTGTGTTAATTGGCTCTAGCACCAAATGCTTTGAAAATTTGTCACAGGGTTCTCTGTAGTTAACCTAGTGTTCACTTGACTTTTATGATCTGATAACCAGTACAGTCTACTACACTTAAATGCTTTTAAGGGCTTCAGTCACTATAAATTATATTATGGGATACTAGTCAAGAAATAACTAACATGTTTGTATGAAATCTCGCTCTCTGTTAATTTAGTGGAGCTGTTGACGTAGCAGAATACAATTTCTGATGATTGCGTTAAGCTTCCATACAGTAGTATCACATAGCATAATTTTCTGCACATGCAGTTAGTATTACCAAAGTCATCATGATCTTCAAGATCTAGAGGTGAATGTAGGATTTCCCTACTTCAATGGTTTGCTTCCCATAAGAAGTACTTTTACCAAGAATTTCCTGGAGATTGGTGCATCTACGGCGTTGGGTTCGATTTACATTTTAAAAGTCACAGGAAATTATGGCGCAAGTGAGTTATGCCATTATTCACGCTGTGAACTTTTGCACTGCTCCACTGATACCCTCATCAAAATCGTACAAAATTGATTATCATAGCATGGTGACGTTAAATTCCTGGATTTACGACAGTTTTCTCGCTGCCACTTAGACTGAAAAATAATGGCACAGGTGAACGTATTTAAATTCATGAGTTCAGAATAATTGATTAAAGTAAAATAAAATTTCTGCTCTTGTTAATTTTATTCTTAGCTAAAACCCATCAAAAAACTTCTTCACCATTGTATATAGGTTTAGTGTATATTGTGTGCATGGTGTAGATCATTGAGCTGCCTGCACATGCCATTGATTAAAGTGAGAGTGGGAGAGAAATGAGTTTAGGCCTGTTTTCAGGCCCAAACTAGTCAGTGCCCTCACGGGAGTGGGGTGGGGGAATGCGAATGGAAGGGGATGATTGCAGGCTAGCAGCAGCCTACAGTAGTGCTGTTGGTAAGTTAAAAAGAAACAACTTACATTTATGTCGGTGGCCTCCAGCAGTCCCTTTAAGGGCTACTGGTTAGGCCACAGAAGGAACTTGTAAAATTGAGTCGTGCATGCCCAGTGTGTGGTCCGCTTAGTGCAGGACATATCCCTGGAATTTGGACATTTTTGCCCTCATTTCATCTTGAGAAGGGGCGAAACGATGTCCAATTTCAGCTCCTCCCCCTTCCCACCACTCCCCCTTCCCCCCCCATCCCACCCCAGTTTTTTTAATCTGAGATTTTTTGGTAGCTTAAATTATTAGTGTCATCTTCTAACTAAATGGTACAAAAAACTGAGTACAGCAGCTGAGTTTGTCCATAACTCAAAACAAATTTCAGCAAGTGATCAAGTTCAGCATAGTGGAAGGATTTGAAATGTTACGACTCAGGTCATGTCATGTCAGGTCATGCAAGTACAGCAAGCAATTAGGAAGGCAAATGGTATGTTGGCCTTTATTGCAAGGGGGGGTTGGAGTATAAGAGTAAGGAAGTCTTACTATAATAGTACAGGGCTTTGGTGAGACCACACCTGGAATGCTGTGTACAGTTTTGGTCTCCTTACCTAAAGAAGGATATACTTGCCTTAGAGCAAGTGCAACAAAGGTTCACTAGATTGATTTCTGGGATGAGAGGGATGTCCTATGAGGAGAGATTGTGTAGAATGGGCCTATATTCTCTGGAGTTTAGAAGAATGAGAGGTGATCTCATTGAAAGAGAATTGAGAATTGAATATATTGAAAGAAACTCACCAGAGTAGAAATTAACCTGGAAAAGGCTTTCATTGAGAATTATAGGTTAAACATGCTGAGTGAGAAAAAATATATATTCTTGAATATGCACATACTTTCTGTAAGTGTAACTCTTGTTTCCTGTAACTGTCATGCCTATTTCCATTACATATTTTCTGCCACGCTATTTCCATCACGCTATTTCACCTCATGTTTTCTGGCACATGAGAACTTACAGATTCATTTTGATTACTTTTCCTTGAATCCTCCAACTCCTGTCTCCAAACTGTAGTGCTACATGTGAGTCTTCCTAATTTGCGTTTCGAAGCTAGGGACAGTGTGTTCACAGCACCATTGCAGGTGAGACTGATTGCATTTTGCCATTTTTATCTTGGAGCCTGCATTGGTTCACACTGTGCTGAGAACACTTAGAATCATAGAAGGATACAGCAAAGAATATATAACAAAAAGAGCAGTGGTCCCAACATCGACTCCTGGGGGACACCACTGCACACTTCTCTCTAGTTTGAATAACAACCGTTCATCACTAGTCTCTGCTTTCTGTCCCTCAGCTAATAACGTATCCACACAGCAACTACCCCTTTATCCCATGGGCTTCAATTTTGCTAACAAGTCTATTATGTGGTACTTTATCAAACGCCTTTTGAAATTCCATATACACAACATCAACCGCACTACCCTCATCAACACTCTCTGTTACTTTATCAAAAAATTCAAAACACAATTTGCCTTAAACAAATCCATGCTGGCTTTCATTTATTAACCCATATTTTTCCAAGTGCCAATTCATTTTTTCCCAAATTATTGTCTCTAAAAGTTTCCCTATCACCGATGTTAGGCTGACTAGCCAGTAGTTGCCAGGTTTATCCCTCTCCCCTTTTTTGAACAGAGGTGTAACATTTACAATCCTCCAGTCTTCTGGCTCCACTCCCATATCTGAGGAGGATTGGAAGAATGTGGCCCGAACCTCTGTAATTTCCACCTTTACTTCCCTCAGCAATCTAGGATGCATCCCATCCAGACCGGGTGATTTTTCTACTTTGAGCGCTTCCAACCTTTTAAGTACCTTCTCTTTATTTTTATCGTATTCAATTTCTCTACTACCTCCGCCTTTACTGTGACATTGACAGCATCCTCTTCTTTAGTGAAGACAGATGCAAAGTACTCATTTAGTACTTCAGCCATGTGCTCTGCCTCCACAAGAAGATCTCCTTTTTGGTCCCTAATTGGCCCCACCCTTCCTTTGACTACATTTATGCTATTTATATGTTTATAAAAGACTTTTGGGTTCCCTTTTATGTTACCCACTAATCTATTGTTATAAACTCTCTTTGTCCCTCTTATTTCCTTTTTCAGTTCTCCCCTGTACTTTTTGTATTCAGCACTTTAGAAACATTAAAGCTAAGTTTCCACTTAGAGCAAGCATCCTGACACATTCCAAAACACCTTCTCACCCCATGCTCCCAGATCCAGACATTCTATTACCAATCCCATGACACCCTGGTTCTCCATTGCTTCCTCCCCACAATACCCCCTGCCATTGCTGCGCAATTCTATGACCTCCCCTCCCACCAGCCCCACACATAGGGACTCCCATCCCACTTCTATCCACTGGGGCCTACCTTAAACTCCCACACCTCAGGTCTTCAATACAACTACATTCCACAACCTTATTCCCAGTACTACCGCATCACAAAACAACCTCCAGTATTGCTGAATCCCACAAATCCAAACCCTTTTCTCCCACATCCTGACACCACCCTCCCAAAACTGCCTCACCTCACCTACTAATTGGCTATCCTGTGACCCCAGTGAGTTTATTTCACTTGACTCATTACCTTTACCCACACCATTTTCTCCTTCACCAATCTAACCTCTTCACATTTGCATCTCATAACTTCTTTTACACACACCATCAAACACTCTACAACCCTAAACTTCCTTTAGGCAATTGCTCTAATGCGTATTGGGAGAAAAGGATGTGGTGTGGCAGTATATATAAACTCCAGTATTGAGGCACAAGTGAGAGAGGATATAAAAGAGGAAAGGGCAGACACAGAATCACTTTAGGTAGAATTTATAGACAGTAACAGAGGTAAACTATTATGCTTTAAAACTACAGGAGTGGGATGAGATAAGAAAGGCGAATAGTCAGGGACTATAGTTATTGGAGATTTTAACTTAGCAGAAATTGGCTGTGACAAAGGTGTCTCTACTGGTAAGATAGGGAAAAGATTTCTAGAGTTAATGGAAGACTGTTTTATGACTCCATTTGTAAAAGAGCCAACCAGGGGAGACAACATCTTGGATTTGTTGCTCCCAGTCTACCTCCATGGCTTCGCCCTTCCATATTTCTGTAACCTCCTTCTGCCCTACAACCCTCTGAGAACTCAGTGTTCCTCCAATTCTGACCTCTTGTGCATCCCCAACTTCCTTTGCCCCACCATTGGCAACCGTGCCTTCAGCTGTATAGGACCTAAGCTCTTGAATTCCTTCCCTAAACCTCTCCACCTCTTTCTCCTCCTTTAAGACGCTCCTTAAAACCTAACACTTTGATCAAGCTTTTGGCCAGCTATCCTAATGCCTTCTTCTTTGGCTCGGTGTCAATTTGTTTTTGTCTGATTATGCTATATAAATGCAAGTTGTTGTTGTAACAGGGACAATCAAATCTTCAACACAAAGGTGGCTGAGGCTTTAAGTACCAGTGATCACATTTGGCATTACAAGGACTGGAGATGCTATTAAAAACCCAAACAAATTTGCCAAATTTTAAGAGGACCAACGTTAGCTATTTAAAACCTCTTGTCAGAGTGAGCTCGGGTGAGGGCATGCCAAATGATACTACAAAAACGATAAATATGTTTTTTTGCCTCAAATTTTACCAAGGAGGAGATAGGTAACTGATCTGGAAATGGAACTAGACCAAAGTTCTGTGAAAAGGAGAATTGTGACAGAGGAATGGAGGGTGGCAAATGTTACTCCATTCTTCAAAAAAGACAGTGGTTGGTAAACTACCAAAGTCGATAATGTGGCATGAAATTACTAATCAGGGCCACAAACTATCATAACCAGCATGGATTTCTAAAAGGCAGGTTGTGCTTGACCAACCTTAGAATTCTTTGAAGAAATAACAGAGAGGATAGATAAAGGAGTTGTAGTGGATGTGGTTTATATAGGTTTTCAAAAAAGAAAATTTTATAAAGTTCCACACAATGCTCTTATGACAAAGGTAATGGCACATGGAATTAAGGGGAATGTTGGATAGAGAGATAGTCTGAGAACAATTTTTTTAAAAGCTATATTGCCAAGAGCCACTACTTTCATTTTATTTATACTGAAGTTTATACTGTAATATGATTCTATGATTCTAAGGGTTCTGAATTTAGCTGGTGTGGACTATATTGTCATTTTAATGTTATGTACGGTGCTTAAAAACATGAATGTCAAATAAATACAAAACAAAATGTGTACAGCATTTATTTTCAGTATTTTTAAGTTCTTTGCCCTAACTTATGTCTTTCTTTAGGTGGAGCAGCAGCCTGACTATGAATGCAATATGTACATGTATTTTTACTTTGTCATTTTCATCATCTTTGGATCTTTCTTCACCTTAAATTTGTTCATTGGTGTCATTATTGACAACTTCAATCAACAGAAGAAAAAGATAAGTATTTTCCCTATGAGAAAATAAACACAACTAATATGGTCATAGAGCCGTATATTGTCTTAAAATTGTGTTTATAAAATGCCATTAGTGCTATAGTTTTTTGCAAATTGCCCTCAAGGTCAGATCTGTCATTTTCCAAGGGACAAAAACACTTTGGGGAATATTTTGTTTATTTCAAAAACTGCATTATTACACAATATTTCTGTCTAACACATCCAATCACATATGTCCAGAGACTCCTGTGTATCCTTCTAGTAGTTTTATGCTATACAAATTCATTAACCATTAATGGCAGAAACCTGGCAATCAGTTTTAATCTGCAATTATGCTAACATTCACATTTTGAAAACTATTTTTTCAGTATTTCTCAATTTATATATTCTTTTCCATCTGTCACCTCTGCTGTAACTTTTGTTATAGCTTGTGTTCCCCTTCTGTGTATTAATTGTAGAGTATATTTTTCTTCTTCTTATTCATTACATTTGGCACACTCGAATCTGCTACTTTTTCTTAATAGCCTTTATCTATTGTTTTTCTGTTCTTTTGATTCTATGCTCTTTATGAGAGTCTCTGCTCTATTTATGATTCTGTGTTCTGTATATTTGATGCACTACTTTGTGTATTTGAGCCTCTCATGTTCCTCCTTTTCTGCTGTTCTTTGCCACGTTCTTTTTTCTAACTAATTTTATATCATGTGTATCTGTTCTGTGTTTTTCTGCATTCTGTGAATCTGATTCTCCAATGTATCTGTCCGATTTCCTCTTGTGTCACTGATTCTGTAATCTGTCTGTCAGATGGTGCATCCTATGGGGACGATTTTCAGGTAGCGTCCGAAACAGGCGCAAAGTCGGCAGAGCGACTGCTCCACCTGCCCGTTCATGCTAGCGTGAGGCCTGGGCCATTTTGAGGCCCCAGCCTTATTAGCATACCACCGGCGAGCAGTGTGTATCAAACGGGTGCCCCATTGCAGCGAGGGCAGTAAATCAGCTGACTCCCACTGAGTCAGCCACCAGATATAGGCCTGGGAGTGGGGAGTGGAAGGTGATCCCAGGGGAAGACTTTGAATGAGCTGGCAGTGTGTCGGAGTCTTTCGGGGGCCCCAGGAGGAGCACTTCTGCTCCTCTTGGGCCCACCAAAGAAAGAAATTGAAAGTTTCTTAGACCGTTTAGTGAGCGGCCGCTCATGCCAAGTACAAATGGGAAGAATGCTCATTTGTAACTGAAAATTGCAATCAGTGTCCTACAATTGGCGTAGGGCTCTGATTTGCATATTTAAGTAGCCTCACGGCTGTTTGACATGGATAGCCATTTACAGACCTGCCTGAAATTTGCTTCAGGCAGGCATTGGGCATAAATGAGATGACCGAGGTGCCCCCAAGCGCCCAATTTTTAATTGCTCACAGCCCAATTTTCAGTCGAGAAATTGTTCCCAATATTCTGTACCTCTGTTATTTATACCAGATCCTCTGTTCCATGCTTTATGCTTTTATATTTTGTGTTTATGATTCTTCATTTTATATTTATTAACCTCTGTTTTATTTTCCTGTTTCTCTGCTCCTTGTTTCTGATTCCTTCACCTGTGCATCTGATTCTGATGTGCATTTTCTTCATCATATGAATCTGATTCTCAACCTTTGGACCCAATTCTCTATTTGGAGGTTTTAATTCCTTGTTGTTTTCTAGTTTTCTATGAACCAAGTCTTCATTCAGTATTTGACCAATGTTTTTACTCCATTCTGTTTATCTGAATCTCTGTTCTTAAACGCAATTCTTTGTTCTGTGTACCTTTATTCTCTGTTCACTTTTCCCTGTTCTGTTTACCTGATCTACTCTTCTCTCTTCTGTTTTCATGTTTTATTTAGTTTTTTCTCCTGTCTTTCCAATTCTGTGTTCTTTGTGGCCGAACGACAGTGACTGATTGCAGAATTAAGGGCAGTAACAGCAGGGAGAAGAACTATTGACGAGGGTAGCAACCACGAATGACTCAAACACTATGAAGCTGCCAGATCCATTACATTGAAAATTATGGTATACTGAATGAGGCCCCACTTCCCTCGCAAGAGCATGTTTTTTGATTGGCTCCCAAATACTGCATTATAACAAGGGTCTTCTGTATGTATCTCTTTTCTTTCTATTCCAGCTGAAAAACTGATCTATTTTTGTAATTTTACTGAGGAATGTTATAAAGCTCAAATTATAGGCATGTACAGAATCAGAGAACATTTCTTAATACACAAGGTCCAAAATTCTGCTGACCCTTTTGAGGGGGTCCTCATGGAGACAGGGGGGCTCATTTACATACTGAAGGCAGTTGGCCCATAATTGTTCCCACCTTGTGGTGCCGCTGTAAATATCAGAGCAGCCCCCTGCTTCTGCAAGGGGGGGAGCCTATGTCTATATCAGGCCAACGGTTAAAGTTAAAAAAGAAACTTCATTACCTGCAGGGAATGGTGGGGCAGAATTCAAAAGGTAATTGGGATTGATTACTTTTTGCCTGAACATCTTTGAAGTCTTGGAACCTATGCCTTCTCTCAGCAGGCATTGGATCTGCTGGACCTAATAGTGACAAGCTGGGTGAAATTTGCATCGTAGGCCAGGAATGGCCCAGACACGCTCCCAAACTATGCCTGCACATGTCTTCTCTCCCCCCATCACCTTCCCCCACCACCACCCCGCCGATCAGAATTGCAACACAGAGCAGTTGGGGTGGGAACCTGGCTGCTCTGGATTCTATCCCAAATTTAGCTCATCCTAGTTTATAGTGCTCCCCAGAATTTCAGTCCCATAGTATTTGTAATAAACTGAATATTTTATTATTTGTATACATTTGATTTTGGTGCAAATGCCCTGCTAGATTTCTTGATGATTAAAGAATCTATTAAGAAAGGAAACATAAAATGCAGGATTTCCAGTTTAGTGCCCATTTTCCAGTGTTACTCAGGCAGATGGGGATAGAAAATTGGGCAGGGACCCATACTCCTGGATAATCCACCTATTTATGCAGATGCACTGACCTCCCAGTATCACTTCCACTGGATGCCAAAAACCCCTGCCCAAATACAGGTGGGCTTATTAAAATGAGACAGTAATGACAATGTGATTCACACGTCACACTTTCCATCATTACCACCTTGGCAACGCTGGACACTACTTAGTAGAAGCATTAAATGTTTAAATGACCACAGCAGTGAGTGTAATTGATGTAGGGGAGTAAAGGTAAAACCTGAAAAGGGGATTCAAGATAAAACCTGGGAATGAATAAAAAATGGCTGGAGCAGCAAGTACATGTTGGGGGAGTAAGAACATAAGAAATAGGAGCAGGAATAGGCCACTTGGCCCCTCGAGTCCGCTCCGCCATTCAATAAGATCATGGCTGATCCTGGGCTTAAAGCCACTTCACTGCCCGCTCCCCATAACTCTTCACTCCCCTATCTTGCAAAAATCTGTCTATCTCCACCTTAAATGTATTTAATGACCCAGCCTCCACAGCTCTCTGGGGCAGAGAATTCCACAGATTTACGACCCTCTGAGAAGAAATTCCTCCTCATCTCAGTTCTAAAAGGGCGACTCTTTCTTCTGAAACTATGCCCCCAAGTTCTAGATTTCCCCACGAGGGGAAACATCTTCTCTGCATCTACCTTGTCGAGCCCCCTCAGTATCTTATATGTTTCAATAAGATCACCTCTCATTCTTCTAAATTCCAATGAGTATAGGCTCAACCTTTCTTCATAAGTCAACCCCCTCATCTCTGGAATTAACCTAGTGAATCGTCTCTGAACTGCCTCCAATGCAAGTACATCCTTCCTTAAATAAGGAGACCAAAACTGTATGCAGTACTCAAAGTGTGGTCTCACCAATACCCTGTACAGTTGTAGCAGGACTTCCCTGCTTTTATACTCCAACCCCCTTGCAATAAAGGCCACTATTCCATTTGCCTTTTTGATTACTTGCTGTACCTGCATGCTAACTTTTTGTGTTTCATGCACAAGGACCCCCAGGTCCCTCTGAACTGTAGCATTTTGTAATCTCTCTCCATTTAAATAATAATTTGCTTTTTTATTTTTCCTGCCAAAGTGGATAACCTCACACTTTCCCACATTATACTCCATCTTGCCAAATGTTTGCCCACTCACTTAGCCTGTCTATATCCCTTTGCAGATTCTTTGAGTCCTCTGCACAACTTGCTTTCCCACCCATCTTTGTATCATCCGCAAACTTGGCAACATTACACTCAGTCCCTTCATCCAAGTCATTAATGTAGATTGTAAATAGTTGAGACCCCAGCACCGATCCCTGTGGCACCCCACTAGTTACCGTTTGCCAACTAGAAAATGACCCAAATATCCCGACTCTCTGCTTCCTGTTAGTTAGCCAATCCTCTATCCATGCTAATATATTACCCCCAACTCCGTGAGCTCTTATCTTATGCAGTAACCTTTTATGTGGCACCTTATCGAATGCCTTCTGGAAATCCAAATACACCACATCCACTGGCTCACCTTTGTCCACCCTGCTCGTTACATCCTCAAAGAATAATGTTAGAGTGGAGGGGGAAGCACTGAAGGGAATGCCCCAGAGATCAGTTTTGGGAACCTTACTGTTTCTAATATACATCAACATTTTGGATTCAGAAGCTCAATGCAAACTAATCAAATTTGCAGATGATACAAAACTGGAATCTAAGGAGATAGCTACGGACATAGAGATTTAGTTATATAAAATATGCAGGTGGACAGAACAGTGGCAGATGAAATTTGTGTGTAAATTATTGCACATATTAAGAAACGGTGGTCATCATGTGTACTCAACAAATGGCAACCAAATAACTACAGTTAAATGAAAGAGAGCTAGGGGCCTAAGTAGACTTGATACTTAATCAACAAAAGCGACAATCAGCAAGACAAATAGGTCTAGCATGCATGATGACCTGCTCACCGAAAGTATAAATTATGAGATAAGCCTTGCAGAATTACAGGAATTGGACTATAATGGATTTCTGGGAAGTAGCACTGCTCTACCCATCAATCTATATCAAATTAGAAAATTTTTTAAGTACTTGTGCATTTGTACTTCAGACGTCAGTCACACTTCGGACATTGCATACTGTCTAATGCAAAATACTGTACCACACTTAAAAAAGAAGGAAAAAGAATTCGTACTTTCCTACTGCCCTGATTCAAAGAGAATTGTCTCTTATATGCCAGAAAATAATTATTTGGATCCTGGATTTTCAATAGCTAAGCTCTCAAATTCAAAAGGGAACTGCAGTCAGATACAAACTGAACCAATCACTAAATCTTTATATATCTGAAAATGCATTAGATTGCTTAAGGCCATTACCAGGGAGACGACAACAAACTCACATCATTGTATTGAGACAAGCCTGGCGTAAAACCCTGGCCCAAGCTAGCTGTCAAACTATCTGTACAATGACGAGCTTCAAATGGGCATCCACCAAACAAAAATATATCCAGGGTGATTTTCATTTGTATTCTGTCCCATTAACACTGAAAACGGGACAGCTACCAGAATTTTTATTTAATTGTCTCCTACCACCCAATTCAATTTTCAAGCAGACCTCAAAGCTGGCTTTTTAAATCAGAGTACTACATCGGTTATAGGACCCTGACACAATTTCCATCTATCAGTGGGCAGAGCATGTGCTGTGGATGCTCCACCCAGTGGTATTGGAGGTAGAGTGGGCTAATAAATGGAAGCTGCTCCCAAACACCCAAAAGAAGACTTGTGACCCACAGATCTCTTCCTACCCATTGCAGGCTGCTCAGTGATCCATCACCAGGAATGTACCCCTTCCCGCTTTAAGTTTTGACTTCTGGTTGGGCTCTGCAGAGGAGCCACCAGGTTCTCCCTACCTCCCCTCCCCCCAGCCCCTGCAGCAAGCTGCCCATCTGTGCTCATTGAATGCTGGCAATTTGCTTATTCCATTAAAATGAGGCCCAACTATGGAAATGGTTCGGGCCTCTTGCTAGAGCTTTTGGGCAGGCGGTGCAATCGTTCTGCCCGCCACCTACTTACTGTTTGCTGTATATTAAAATCAGCTTTGACATTTTTGTCACAATGCTTTTATAAAACAGCGTATCATCCAACTTACTGAGCCACATGGTGATTAGTAAATTCAGTTACATTACAGAATAAGAAAAAACGTGTTTAAATTATATAAAGCTCAAATGTAAATCTCAATATTAATAGAAGACGTATTTAAATTTAAATTGCACAAATTAGTCATATAATTACTAGTCTTAAAAGTCTTCTCTTAATGACAGTACTAGTTCCTCATCCCCTGAAGAATTTATTTTGACTGTTCACTTCCCTGAATTTATGTAGCCTGGCTCAATTAAGACCAGGTGAAATTTGAATTAATTATCACCAGGAATTGGTGCTGGAAGATCTGTGACATATATAAATTAATTAGTGCAACATATGCTGGGCAATAAGGTTTAAGGCCGGTACAAAGTTATAAAGGGAAAAGTAAACAACATTTCATAATTTCAAATTAATTTAGAAAAAGCCAAAAGCAAAGCTTCTAGTGTTATTTCCTCATAAATTTTCAAAGTATAGTTACATTTACAGACTTTAAAAATAGTTATGTGTTATATTATATAATTTAGATGTAATCATATATGTTCTGTAGTTTACCAATACAGTTCATGTGATCTCACATTTACTGAGATAAAAGTAAGGGTGTATTTCATAAAAGTCTTAATGGATATTGTAAAACTGGCAAACAGATTGCTATGTATGTGGTTATAACCAGTATGCTTTTGTCACTTTACTTTGGAGGTCAAGATATTTTCATGACTGAAGAACAAAAGAAATATTACAATGCTATGAAAAAGCTTGGCTCCAAGAAACCACAGAAACCTATACCCAGGCCCTTGGTAAGAGCTGTTAGTTTAATATAGCAAAAGTAAGAGATGAATTAAACAATTTGCACTATTATACTTACAGAGTATAATGTTCACATAAAGAACACATTGAAGAGCAGAGGACCATTAAGGATGTGTCTGCTGCAGTGGTTATTCATGGAATGGAGTTTAATGCACTTATCCACTAAAGCATAGTTGGGAAAAGTCATGGGTTTTGTCTGTTAAAGTGGTTAGTCTGTTAACAGCATTCTTTTTAAATAGAGGTTATGTACAATATGGATAGAGATTTAGAAAATGAATAAATGTGTGAAAACATTATGAAGCCAGCAGCCAGAACTGAAATGGGAGTTCTTTTGCTCTTGATTAATAGATGGGTGTTAAGCTGGCAGAAAACTAGAACATCAGCTTTTCCGTGCTATTCCTTCTTTCCTGACATCCACAAAGGGAGTGAAATTGATAGCAACATTTTTTTGAAAAATCTGCTGTTGCCTGTTAAGGCCTTTCAATACTTTGTTAATGAGCTTTCAGGGAAAGATGCAGTAGTTTTTCACGAGGAGAAATTTAAATGACCAGGCAGCAATTAAGATATCAGCTCAGCAAGAGTTATTTCAAAAATGCAGCAGCTAAACTCTTTTTAGATTCATTTTTCCATATGAATTGTCTGCAATATTGGGCCAGAAATTCGGCTCTTGTCGGGTGAGTACGCGCTGTGTACTTACCCGTAAGGCCACCTGAAGTGCCGGTTTCCTGCATGCACTGCGCATGCGCGGGAAACCGGAACTTCCATTCCCCTGAAGGAAGGGGTTCCCCTGAAGGAAGGGGTTCAGAAGTCGAACGTGTGCGCGGGAGAGGCTGCGCGCACGCAGCGAACTTCGATTTTTTTTTTCAGGTTTCTCTGGGAGGGTAAGTATGGAGAAGCTGCACTTTTAAAAAGGAGGCGCAAGGCCTGTTTTTAACAAGGTAAGTGGTTAATTAATTACAATTTAAACATTTTTTCAACAGGTTTATCTTTTTTAGATACTTTAAAGAAAGGTAAGTTTATTTTTAGCACCGTTAAAAAGTATAATTAATTTTTTCAAAAATTTAAATTTTTGTTTAAAGTAACTTATAGTTATTTTAAAAATGTGATGTTTTTTTTATTTATTTGAAGTTTAAGTGTGGTTTTGGGGCCGATCTCTATTCATAGATTTGACAGGTCTTCCTGTCAAATCTATGAATGAAAATGCCCTGTTAGGATTGGCTCTCCATGGCCCACGTGATCCCAGGGGACGCTTCGAACTAACTGCACCCCTGGGATACGCAAGCACTGCGCGCCGGCAGCTGGAGGAGGCCCAGGAGCCGAAGTCCTCGTGGGCCCAAAGCACAACGGCAGGCGCGGTAGGCAAGCACACACACGATGCTTGCACCCGCAGGAAGCCAGAAAGCCGAATTTCTGGCCCATTATGTTTATATTAGCTGGTCAGTGTTACCATTGGGTCGGAGAAGGCTGCCTCGCCATGCAGTCTCCACCAGAGATTAAGTACTCAACCCAGCAATCACCAATGAAGGTTCAAACTGTGCTGATCACCAGCACTCTAATTGCTGAGCAGTGCTGGGTTTGGAGTGAAATTGAACAGTACATTGTTAAACAGTAAACGGTTGAAAAACGCTAATGTACTACTTTACAATATTCCTAATTCTCCTTCATGTTAAATCAAAACCTCAAGGTCGGGATGTTTAAATTAATCATTACACATAGAGCGAAGGGTAGAACAATCACCAGAAATTCATTTAAATGTAAGTCCTAACTAATCGATCTCCCATGGTGTCGCACAGAGGCAATCAAGATGAGTTATAGTCCTTAGGTGAAATGGACTTATAGAGCAGGGTATAGTTGGACAAGGGTGAAAGGAAAGCATTGATGTTGATGGCCATATGAGAATAGGGGTAAAGATGGAGCAAAGCTACAGTTGGGGAGAGAAGCTATAGTAGAGTTAGAGGTCCAAAATGATGGAATGAGGTGTGAATGGAGGGCAGGGCAAGGAGGAAGTGGAGGTCAGGGAGTTAGCAATGGGGTAGGGAGAGCAGAGATGGGAGAGAGGACGAAAAGGGGCAGAGAGGGAGTGGGAGGGGAGGGGTGAGGAGAGGAAAGGAGGAAGAAGGGGTGGAGCGAGGCAGGGGGAGAGCAAACATTTTTGATAGCAGCAAATAGTGTTGAGTTTCTTTTTAAATCACGTATTCAAGAAATGAGTTGATTTGCAATTAATTGGAAGAGAAGGAAATTATTACAGTGATCATAGTATCATAAGGATTAGATTAGCTATGCAAAAGGACAGGGAGCAATCTACAGTAAAAATACTTAATTGGAGGAAGGCCAATTTCAGTGGGTTGAGAATGGGCTGGCCCGGGTAAATTGGAATCAAAGATTGGCAGGAAAACTGTAATCGAACAATGGGCTGCCTTTAAAGAGGAGAGGGTACAGTCGAGGTATATTCCCATGAGGGAGAAAGGTAGGGCAACCAAAGTCAGAGCTCCCTGGATGCCGAAAGAGATAGAGAGTAAGATGAAGCAGAAAAAGGGGGTGTATGACAGATGTCAGGTTGAAAATACAAGTGAGAACCAGGCTGAATATGGAAAGTTCAGAGGGGAAGTGTAAAAGGAAATAAGAGGGGCAAAGAGAGAGTATGAGAATAGATGGGCAGCTAACATAAAAGGGAATCTAAAAGTCTTCTATTGGCATATAAAAAGTAAATGGGTACTAAGAGGAGGTGTGGGGCCGATTAGGGACCAAAATGGAGACCTACGCATGGAGGCAGAGGGCATGGCTGAGGTACTAAATGAGTACTTTGCATCTGTCTTTACCAAGGAAGAATATGCTGCCAAAGTCATAGTGAAAGAGAAGGTAGTTGAGATACTGGATGGGATAAAAATTGATAAAGAGGAGGTACTAGAAAGGCTGGCTGTACTTAAGGTAGATAAGTCACCAGGACCGGATGGGATGCATCCTAGGATGCTGAGGGAAGTAAAGGTGGAAATTGCGGAGGTACTGGCCATAATCTTCAAATCCTCCTTAGATACAGGGGTGGTACCAGAGGACTGGAGAATTAAATGTTCAAAAAAGGGTGTAAGGATAAACCCAGCAACTACAGGCCAGTCAGTTTAACCTCGGTAGTGGGGAAGCTTTAAGAAACGATAATCCGGGACAAAATCAACAGTTACTTGGACAAGTGTGGATTAATTAAGGAAAGCCAGCACAGATTTGTTAAAGGCAAATCGTGTTTAACTAACTTGATCGAGTTTTTTGATGAGGTAACAGAGAGGGTTGATGAGGGCAGTACGGTTGATGTGGTGTACATGGACTTCCAAAAGGCGTTTGATAAAGTGCCACATAATAGGCTTGCCAGCAAAGTTGAAGCCCGTGGAATAAAAGGGACAGTGGCAGCATGGATACGAAATTGGCTAAGTGACAGGAAATAGAGAGTAGTGGTGAACGGTTGTTTTTCTGACTGGAGGAAGGTACACAGTGGTGTTCCCCAGAGGTCTGTACTAGGACCACTCCTTTTCTTGATATATATTAATGACTTGGACTTGGATATACAGGGCACAATTTCAAAATTTGCAGATGACAAAACTTGAAATATAGTGAACAGTGAGGAGGATAGTGATAGACTTCAAGAGGACATAGATTTAAGGTGATTGGCAGAAGAACCAAAGGCGACATGAGGAAAAACTTTTTTACGCAGCAAGTGGTTAGGATCTGGAATGCTCTGCCTGAAAGGGTGGTGGAGGCAGACTCAATCATGGCTTTCAAAAGGGAATTGGATATGTACCTGAAGGAAAAAATTTGCAGGGCTACGGGGAAAGGGCGGGGGCGTAGGACTAGCTGAAGTGCTCTTGCAGAGAGCCGGCATGGGCTCGACGAGCTGAATAGCCTCCTTCTGTGCTGTAACCGTTCTATGATTCTATAACAGTGAAACTTCGTACATAATCTTTCAGTGCCGTTTCCAGGACTCCTCAAAGAGATGAATCAATCATTAAAAAAATCATAAAAGTACTGAAATCTAATGGTGGGTAGAGAGCAGCTAACAACAGCCCTAAGAGTTAAAAAAAAAAGTAGCGGCAGAAACCAGCCTGAGAACGGGCCCAGGAATTCAAAGAAAATTATAGATGAGGCAGAGGCTGTCCATGAAAGGGTCCAGGAATTTCAAAAAATTACAATCTGAAAACCCAACAACCCAGCAATTGAACAGAGAATGAGCAGAAGAAACATAGAAACATAGAAAATAGGTACAGGAGTAGACCATTCGGTCCTTCGAGCCTGCACCGCCATTCAATGCGTTCATGGCTGAACATGCTACCTCAGTACCCCATTCCTGCTTTCTCGCCATACCCCTTGATCCCCTTAGTTGTGAGTGTTATATCTAACTCCCTTTTGAATATATTTAACGAACTGGCCTCAACAACCTTCTGTGGAAGAGAATTCCATAGATTCACCACTCTCTGGGTGAAGAAGTTCCTCCTCAGCTCAGTCCTAAATGGCTTCCCCTTAATCCTTAGACTGTGACCCCTGGTTCTAGTTTTCCCTACCATTGGGAACATTCTGCCCGCATCTAATTTGTCTAAACCAGTCAGGATTTTAAATGTCTCTATAAGATCCCCCCTCATTCTTCTGAACTCCAGAGGATACAAGTTCAGTTGACCCAATCTTTCTTGATATGTCAGTCCGGCCATCCCAGGAATCAATCTAGTGAACCTTCGCTGCACTCCCTCAATAGCAAGAATGTCCTTCCTTAAGTTAGGAGACCAAAACTGCGCACAATACTCCAGGTGTGGCCTCACCAAGGCCCTGTACAACTGTAGCATCACCTCCCTACTCCTGTACTCAAATCCCCTTGCTATGAAGGCCATCATTCCGTTTGCTTTCTTGACTGCCTGCTGCACTTGCATTCCCACCTTCAGTGACTGATGTACCATGACGCCCAGGTCTCGTTGCACGTCCCCTTTCCCTAATCTGCCACCATTCAGGTAATAGTCCGCCTCTCTATTTTTACCACCAAAGTGGATAACCTCACATTTCTCCACATTGTACTTCATCTGCCATACATTTGCCCATTCACCCAACCTGTCCAAGTCACTCTGTAGCCTCCTAGCATCCTCCTCATTGTTCACACTGCCTCCCAATTTAGTGTCATCCGCAAATTTGGAGATATTACATTTAATCCCTTCGTCCAAATCATTAATATATAATGTAAACAGCTGGGGTCCCAGCACCGAACCCTGCGGTACCCCGCTGGTCACTGCCTGCCATTCTGAAAAGTACCCATTTACTCCTACTCTTTGTTTCCTGTGTGCCAACCAGTTCTCAATCCACGTCGACACATTACCCCCAATCCCATGTGCTTTAACTTTGCTCACCAATCTCTTGTGTGGGACCTTGTCGAAGGCCTTCTGAAAGTCCAAATACACCACATCTACTGGTTCCCCCCTGTCCACCCTATTGGAAACATCCTCAAAAAATTCCAGAAGATTTGTCAAGCATGATTTCCCTTTCACAAATCCATGCTGACTTGGACCTATCATGTCGCCACTTTCCAAATGGTCTGTTATGACATCTTTAATAATTGCTTCCATCATTTTACCCACGACCGATGTCAGGCTGACCGGTCTATAATTCCCTGCTTTCTCCCTCCCTCCTTTTTTATAAAGAGGGGTTACATTGGCCACCCTCCACTCCATCGGAACTGATCCAGAGTCTAAGGAATGTTGGAAAATGATCGTCAATGCATCCACTATTTCCAAGGCCACCTCCTTAAGTACTCTGGGATGCAGACCATCAGGCCCCGGGGATTTTTCAGCCTTCAGTCCCATCAATTTCCCCAATACCTTTTCCCGACTAATAAGGATTTCCCTCAGCTCCTCCCTCTTACCAGATCCTCTGACCCCTTTTATTTCCGGCAGGTTGTGTGTGTCCTCCACAGTAAACACCGAACCAAAGTACTTGTTCAATTGATCTGCCATTTCCTTGTTCCCCATTACGACTTCCCCTGTTTCCGACTGCAGGGGACCTACGTTTGTTTTTACTAACCTCTTTCTTTTTACATATTTATAGAAGCTATTGCAGTCCATTTTAATGTTCTCTGCAAGCTTCCTTTCATATTTTATTTTCCCTGCCCTAATCAAACCCCTCGTCCTCCTCTGCTGAGTTTTGAAGTTCTCCCAGTCCCCGGGTTTGCTGCTACTTCTGGCCAATTTGTATGCAACTTCCTTGGTTTTAATACTATCCCTGATTTCCCTTGTTAGCCATGGTTGAGCCACCTTCCCTTTTTTATTTTTATGCCAGACCGGGATGTACAATTGTTGTAGTTCATCCATGCGATCTCTAAATGTCTGCCATTGCCCTTCCACTGATAGCCCCTTAAATATCGCTTGCCAATTTAACCTCGCCAATTCACGCCTCATACCCTCAAAGTTGCCCTTATTTAAGTTCTGGACCATGGTCTCTGACTTAACTGTTTCCTTCTCCATCCTAATGTAGAACTAATGTAGACTGGCGGAGGGAGGTGAGGAGTCGCAGCCGAGTGAAACAGCAGCGTAGCCTCTGAACAAGGGGAACATTGGCTCAGAGCCAGGGGAGTGGCAGTTGGGCCACCAGTACAGCAGCTGATTTGGAGAAAGGAGGGCAGCAGAGATGCAGGCTGGGGCACTAGCAGAGCAACCAATTAAGGGATTTAATTTTGAAAATGAGATTTAAATTTAAAATTATCTGCTGCACTTTCTTTACCAATATGGCTGACAAACTATAAGCTCAGAAACTTAAACCGCTCTATAGCAACACGCAGTGGTCAAAGCCTGTAACCACATGCAGAGTTAAGGAGGTTTTTTTTACCTTACAGTCTCAGTTTACAACAGCAACTATTGTGAGACATCAAGCTTTAAGTGATAGTCAAAACCGTGACACCTATAACATTGAAAATACCTATCATAGCACCACCTACAAGTGTTGCAGGTAAATGTGGACCTGCAACATGTGTCGTGTGCCTAATTTCCCAGGATGCATCAGTACCATTCAGACAGCTGTACTGATGGAACATTTTTTTTAAGTACAGGAAACTTTCGTTTATCCGGCATCGACGGGACCGGCGTGGTGCCGGTTTATCGAAAGTACCGGATAACAGAGAGTTATATCTACCGAGGCTATTTTTAACAAAGAGACTCCAAGCAGCACGGGAGAATCTACTCATGCTACTGCAATGTTTCGGACTTGCGACAGCGCCAGGAGGCCAAGTAGTGGTACTTTTGAAAAGTACCCCTACTGACTAAATCGGCGTTCGCGGACTCGGACTCGGACTCGGGATCGGCAACATTGCCGGTTATTTGAGAGGATTTTTCGGAGCACTCGGCGTTCGCGGAGACTCGACTGCGACTCGGCAACATTGCCGGTTATTTGAGAGGAGTTTTCGGAGGATGATTTTTGCCGGTTAAGCGAGAATTCCGGATATTTGAGTGCCGGATAAACGAAAGTTTCCTGTACTAGCAATTTACACACAGCTTTTCTTCAAATAATTTTGAAAAACAAAAGGACAAATTTGAAAAGCTTTCTTGAGGTAAAATTTATATTGTTTTTGTGTGTGTGCATGAGAAAAAAATGGCAATGTTCTGATTATGCACCTATAGTCGCTTTTGTTTTATGTTCTTTAAACTTTAGTTATAAACTGTGAAAGAATGAGAGACAGACAGCCTTGACTCAGAGTAATGGGAGAGGGAGAGAAGAGAGAGGGAAGGGAGAGAGTCATTCTTTCGTTGAATTTTGAAGCCAACTAATTACCATGCCGCAATTGTTTTTTGTTGAAAATTACAGAAGGTAATTGTTAATTATTGCTTACATTTGTGTGTGCAAGAGCGAGCGCACACAAAGGAGACTTGGATCAGAGAGAGTGAGAGGAAGGAGAGAATGCAGACAATCTTTCCTTATAATTTGATTTAATTTTTTTTAACTAAATTGAGTGTCCCGTTAAACCGCTCTTGGGAAGCAATTGGGAGTAGGAGGGATGGAATGTAGGATGTGAGCTGTAGTGACAGCAGAGAAAAGGATGGTGCAGAGGATACAAGATTTGAGTATGTTGTTCAGAGGGAAAGAGGTAAGAGTTGTGGTGGGAGCGATGGGTGATAGGAATGGGAGCAGATATTGGGAAGGTGAATGAGTAAGAATGCATTGGGAGCAACGGGGTGGGGAGAAACATGAGTGATTGAGAAAGGGACAGGAAGAGAACTACTGAGGACCACATTATCCCTGCAAACCCATCCCAAATGCAGTCTGCAGCCATTAGGGGCGCCTTTCCCCACCAAACCACGCCATTGCATGCATCATCTATCACCTGAAAGTAAAAAAAAGAAAAATGGCAGAGAGATCAAAGAGAGAAGCAGAAAGAAGAGATAGGGAGAGAAGCAGAAGAAGCAAGATAAAGAGAGAAACAGCATCACAAAGATAGCAGACACAGGTAAGAGAGACCATATTGTCTGACTTACCATGGGAGATTGACCAGTATTAATAAGAAATGTTTTCTACAATAACAGCATTATTGACCTTTGCAAAGTTGATATTGTCTTTCAGAAGATTTGACTGGGGGCAGTGTTTGTGAAGGGCACCATAAACAGAAAAGTTTGAAAACCATGGTAATCATCATTGCAAAATTCTGTGAAAAATAACAATACTTTAAGGCCTAGAAATTCGATTAAGCTTGAAAAGGGCGGTGCCACCGCAGGCCAAGGTTCCCGGCCGCTCGTAAATAGAGCGCAGGCAGCCTGCTGATTTCAATGAGCACAGTGCAGAAGTTCCCGTGCAACGCGCTCTTTCCGGCGGTAAAATCAACAGGAGGCCGAAGGTCATGTCTAAAGGATCTGTGCGGCGTTCTCAGGAGATCGTGATTTCTTAAAGTGAACTGCTATGTTTCCGGTTATGTTTCTCGGTTGACAGAGAGGGTATGCAAGATAAATGAAAGTGTAAAAATAGACTAACCTGTCATAATTTAAAGAATGCAACCAATATTTCCGATTCCACTCTCTAGAATACAAATAAAAGCAACCAATTCTTTCAATACACATAGACAGTGAATAAGCTTTGTTGTTACAGAGGCTTTTCACTGTAAGTCATTTTAGGAGTATATCTCTCTAGAAAGTACCTGGAGAAGCATTTTGAAAGGGCATTGGTGCACTAGAATTGGGAGATTTGTTTGCAATACAGGATGTCAGAACCGGCATAGGTGATCCTAAACAGTACCAGATTCCAGCCAAATAGCCTCTCGGGCAGTCACCTTATTAACAGTTACCACCCACCCACCACCCGCGCGCGCCCCCCCCCCCCCCCCCCCCCCCCCCCCCCACCATCCTGCGTCATCCCAATTCCCCATACAATGCAAATTGCTATTTCCTGTCTTTATGAGATATGAGGCGAGTTGAGAAGTTAAGATTTTCAATAAGAACAAAAAACTCTCTACAAACCTTAATATTTCTTTGTTTAGCAGGTTCATCAGCATTTTCCTGATGTAAACTGCATCTTGATTAAATGATCAAAAAAATTAAATTAAGCAACAACGAAAGAAAAGCCAGCTCACTCTGGATCATATTAATGAATTTTTGCAATAAACTGAAAGACAATTGAAGTCAGTTATTTGGGTGTAACTTATTTAAAAGTAGCACGGTAATTGTGAATTGTACAGAATGTTTACTGTACTATAAGTAAGTTTATAGCTTTCCGCCGCTTTCTTCCAGCACTATGTGCTGTCAACAGCTGCACTCACGGGTATGCTTTGGAGAGGGCGGTAAGAGGAGCAGCGAAGTCCAAAATTACTGAGCATGCGTCAATTCGACGTTGCATGCCGATTGATGTCATGCTCCTGGTAATTAAAATGCCAATAGTTGCGGTGAGTACAGGCAACGGCAGCGCTTCTGACCTGCCCAATATTGCGGCCGCTGCATTCCGTGCCGGAAATGGGCGGAGGCGAAGCAGCCACCATTTTTTCTTCAAAACCAGCCTTAACGCCCAGCGCTAAAGGTTCCAATTTTTCGGCCCAAATGTTGTATTTGTCTATATTCCAGCAGCAGTTGTGCTAGTAAAATAGAATACTTGCTAGGAATCAGCAGCACATGGTTTTATTCACTCATATGTAAACTCATAAGCAAATGTAGGTGATGACTTAATTCTTCTCAGCTTTCATTTATAATTTTGTAAAGACATTTCCTATTGAGCATAGTCCATAACCAAATCAGCTCATTACATTTTTTCATGCTTTAAGAATTTTTTTTGATTGTATTAGCAAATAAATACACTTGGACAATAATTGATCTGTATAATGTGGCACCACTGTTTTATTGTAACACTCAGTTTTTGATATTTGTACAGTATAAGTACATAACATAAGACTGTATATGTTGAAAGATATGATGTTATTATGCCCTTGCAGGTGCTGCTAAGAATAATTAATTTATCAGGTACTATTTACCTTATTTTATAGAACAAAATCCAAGGAATGGTGTTTGATTTTGTAACCCAGCAAGTCTTTGATATCACCATCATGATTCTCATCTGCCTTAACATGGTCACCATGATGGTGGAGACTGATGACCAAAATAAAGAGATGAACAACATCTTATATTGGATCAACTTGGTTTTCATTGTCCTTTTCACAAGCGAGTGTGTGCTTAAACTGATTGCGCTCCGCTATTATTACTTTACAATAGGCTGGAATACTTTTGACTTTGTGGTGGTCATTCTTTCGATTATAGGTAAGAACATTTTTGGATTTAAGTCGCTGTTCAAAAATAATTATTCCTTCAAGTTTTTCTGTCTTTGGAATTGAATGAACTGGTTTTGATATTTGACTAAATACTAGCAATTTTAATTATTATGTGAAAAGTTATGTGACATCAGTGCTATTTAACAAAACTTAATAAATGCTTGCAGAAAGTTCAAAAATACATTATATTCTGCAAAACTAAAACAAAAATTTAAGTAATTGTCACTCTGATACTAATTTTGAAAGGAATTAACTTAAAGTTTTGTAGTATTCAACTATTAATGTAATGCAGAAAACATTTGGAAATGTTAACACAAAAGTTTTACTTAAATGTAAAGTTAAGCTTCATTAGCAGTTGTTTATGTTAGCATAGAGGCTGTGGTATTTTGATATTGGCCCATTTCATTCAGTTAAATAAATCCCAGTATCGCTATTTGTCAAGTCATGTGGTACAATTTCAATGCTTGGAAAAATTCACAATTCTGACATAAGGGCCTAACATTTATTACTGTCTGCTGTGATACTTTAACTATCATAAATGGAAAAATAGAAAGCATTTAGTGAAAAACTGTAAAAAAAAATCTTTAAAGTTTGTATGTATGTTATATGCAATGGAATTTGGCCCAAGGCAAATCATCTTGGTATTAAGATGATTAAAAATCAGCCTGAGCTTTGCTCTTGTGGTTTGTGACATTTTCTCAACCCTTCAATGTGTTGCTGTTTACATATATTTCAGATTATGAATGATCCTATATGTATTATCACACTAAAATTAATTAGGCAAAACTGTGCCTAATACATTTTTTTTTTCTTTTAGGCATGTTCTTAGCTGACCTGATTGAAAAATACTTTGTGTCACCAACATTATTTAGAGTTATCCGACTTGCCAGAATTGGTCGTATCCTACGTTTAATCAAGGGCGCGAAGGGAATCCGTACACTGCTGTTTGCACTGATGATGTCGCTTCCTGCCTTGTTCAACATTGGTCTGTTGCTGTTTCTGGTCATGTTCATTTATGCCATATTTGGGATGTCTAATTTTGCTTATGTGAAGAAGGAGTCTGGTATTGATGACATGTTCAACTTTGAAACTTTTGGAAACAGCATGATCTGCCTGTTTCAGATCACTACATCTGCTGGCTGGGATGGGTTACTGGCTCCAATTCTAAACAGTGGGCCACCAGACTGTAACCCAACAAAACATAACCCAGGCAGCCCTATCAAAGGAGATTGTGGTAACCCACCCGTTGCAATTTTATTCTTTGTCAGTTACATCATAATATCTTTCTTGATTGTCATAAATATGTACATTGCTATTATTTTGGAGAATTTCAGTGTTGCTACAGAGGAAAGTGCTGAACCACTGAGTGAGGATGACTTTGAGATGTTTTATGAAGTTTGGGAAAAGTTTGATTCAGATGCAACTCAATTTATGGAGTATGGTAGATTGCATGATTTTGCAGATGCCTTGGAACCACCTCTTCGTGTGGCAAAACCCAATAGAATACAACTTATAGCTATGGACTTGCCCATGGTTAGTGGCGATAGAATTCATTGTCTTGATATCTTGTTCGCATTTACAAAGCGTGTGCTGGGTGAGGGTGGAGAAATGGATGCTCTTCGACAACAGATGGAAGAACGCTTTATGGCATCCAATCCGTCCAAGATATCATATGAGCCAATTACAACCACTCTACGACGTAAACAGGAACATGTGTCTGCAACTATAATTCAGAGAGCTTTCAGGCGATATCTGATTAGGCGAACAGTGAAACAAGCCTCTTTCATGTTCAAAGAAAAAGGTAAAGCAAGTGAGCTTTTACCTGGCAAAGAAGAAATGGTAATAGATAAGTTTAATGAAATCTCCACTACTGACAAAACTGATATGACTCCTTCCACCACATCTCCACCATCCTATGACAGTGTAACAAAACCAGAGAAAGCCAGAGAGGAGAAAGAAAAAGAAGACAGAGGCAAAGATGTAAGGGAGTATAAAAAGTAAAATGCAAACAAATAAAAAAAAAGTCCACTTGTATGACATTGTTTACAGCCTTTTAAACGTGACCCAACTGTATCAACAAGACTCCATTTGGAGATCTATGCCAAACTCTCAATTAATACATTATAAGGTCAGTGCCTAAAAAAGGCAGTGACCCTCATCAGAAGACTGTGACTCTGTACAGCAGGGGGGAGTCAGCAACCTGGATGGGAGGTTACTGTTTCCATTACCAATTGACACTGCTGAAGAGGAGAGTCAAATGGCTACTAAAACTGTAAGGACGAGACAAAGGGACCAGAAAATTTTACATGTTTGTGTGTCATTTAATGTGCAACACTAGTATCTTTTATCCCTGTATTTTGCATTCCAATTGCCACAGTTCCACAGTTTATACCAGGCCCATAACAATTCACACATTATTTTATAATTCATGAGTTATATATTATATGTGACTATTTTTCTAAATGGGGGGCTTTATGTTTTTGGGAAGGGGTTTCAAGCACTACTTTTAAGGTAAGAGGATCACCCCACAAAGTTTAGGAAAACGTGTTTAACATGTAAAAAAATGTTTTGCATGGAAGCATGCTGCACTCATTCATCGTGCATGGAATCATTAACTCACAATTCAAACAAAATATTTTTATCTATTTAGTGTTTCAGGGTGGCCCTGATGTCCAAGGTGCTTTACTAAATGTGTTGTGTTATATTTGAACAGTTCTAATATGTGCCTGTTAGTTATTTATAACCCCTAAACTGAGAGTTGATGGGTATTTTTATGTGGAACATTTACAAACAACTCTCAGCAGCTGCAATTTTAGTGTAAGTTTGGAGACACAATCACTATTTATTCCTTTTATACTACCATGGGTGGATATAAACCAAGAAACCCTGAAGGGACCTGCCCAACAAAACTGAATTGACCAAAATTGAACTTTACAAAAATTGCTCTGCTTTATCCTGCAGTATTGTTTAGCCATCTTCAGCTTTCAACAAGATTGACATTGTACATGACAAATAAATCCCTCTGTTGTGTAAATAGTTACTTCACACTGTGGTGCATGTTTGAGCAAAAAAGTAACCCAGGCACAGCATTCATTGCATCAAATATGCACCACATTAAGTCTAGTTTGCAAGCTTTTGCCAGGTAATATGATGTATTCTGTATCATTATACATAGTTTGGATGCTGTCACTGGTGCATGTTTATATTGCCTTTGCTGCTCTACACTGTTCCTTCCACTGTCCAGAAATGTTTGAAAAATGGGAAGTCATAAGCCAGTGGTAAACTGAGAAATTGCTCAATAAGACCTCACTCCTCCTAGTTTGCAGTTAAGAAGCTTTTTTCTTTTGAGTTTCCTGATTCAAATTGATACTGTATGCTGTAAGATCAGACGCTACAGGATATGTTGCAAATTGCTTGAAATGCTCAAAATACGTGGTTGAATTTTCTAAGAAAAAAATATAAATACTGTAAAAATTCATTTTATTTTACTTTTCAGCATTTGTACATATAAAAAGCTAATGAGAATTACTTCAGGTCAATACTACAGACACTTTTTTTTTAACTTTGATCCATAGCACTTTTCATCAATGAATTTCCCAAAAAGAGAAACAAAAGGACAGTCAATGTTAGTTTACTTTTTAATAAATGCACACATTAGTACAACAAAACTTAATTTGTCCAAAATTGGGACCATGATTCACTTCCTTCTGCAAAGTGATATCCAGAAAAAACATGAGAGAGAAACATTATTCAAATATAAAACACTGCCTGCATTGAAGGTATCAAGGAAATCCTTATTGCTACAAAAATCCTTGATCCTTTAAGGTGTCCATTTATATGGACCTTTTTGTCTTGTGAAATGATTCATACTGCACTAGAACTGTTTGAAACGGAAAATGGGTCCACAGTTTTTTTCACACGAACAAAGTTGATCTTTAATCACACCCAGGTTATTTTGTGTTTTCTTACACAAAGAGAAGTTAAATGTAAACTCCTTTTATTAAGCCTATTGACTTGTAGTGTATTAGTGAACTGCATGCAAAATAATGCTAATATTACCGTAAATAATGGAAGACATTACAGAAACAAGCTAACAGAATAAATAATTTTTTTTATTGTATGTAATGACTCTGACTCTGTGTGGATTTTTTGTTGTCTCAATATTGCACAGTTGTCTACTGTTTACATAGAAAATCTTCAAAATCTGTTCTACATATTGTTCATTTCAGATTGAGAAAATTATTTTAATTTATATTTTGGTTTATCTGGGTAGATAAAGTACACATTTGTAAAGTCTTGCATGTGCAAAGCTTTTCTGACTATTAGGTGATCATGCCTTTCCCTAGTGTAGCTTTCTTTGGTGTCACGACTCATAATTGCTTATATTTTTAGTGCTGTGTATTTGTATAAATAGATACTATATAGTATCATAATATTATCAATCCCATCTTTTTGCCATTAACACTCCATATTTGGGGTGGCCTAATTGTTTTTTCCTTTCATTTGTGTGATGTCTAGAATATTCCAGACATGTGGTAGTCTTAACACAAAAGCAAAATACTGCTGATGCTGGAAATCTGAAATAAAAAGAGAAAATACTGGAAATACTCAGCAGGTCAGGCAGCATCTGTGGAGAGAGAAACAGAGTTAATGTTTCAGGTCGATGACCTTTCGTCAGAATATGTGGTAGTCTTAAGACTGTTTTATATATAATATACATATATATTCGCAACTCCTCAGAAAATCAAGCAGTCCATGACCGCATGCAGCAAGACCTGGATGACGTTCAGGCTTGGGCTGATAAGTGGCAAGTAACATTCGCGCCACACAAGTGCCAGGCAATGACTATCTCCAACAAGCGAGAGTCTAACCACCAACCCTTGACATTCAATGGCATTACCATTGCCAAATCCCCCAACATCAACTTCCTGGGGGTCACCATTGACCAGAAACTTAACTGGACCAGCCACATAAATACTGTGGCTACAAGAGCAAGTCAGAGGCTGGGTATTCTACGGCGAGTGTCTAACCTCCTGACTCCTCAAAGCCTTTCCACCATCTACAAGGCACAAGTCAGGAGTGTGATGGAATACTCTCCACTTGCCTGGATGAGTGCAGCTCCAACAATGCTCAAGAAGCTTGACACCAACCAGGACAAAGCATCCCTCCCTAACAGCACTACCTTCACCACATGGACTGCAGCGGATCAAGAAAGTGGCTCACCACCACTCAATGGCATTTATGGATAGGTAATAAATGCTGGCCTTGCCAGCGACGCCCTCATCCCAGGAACGAATAAAAATATATATATAATATACAAGCTGATGTCTTGTTGCATTATTAACAATCTGGAAGAGGATTTATAAGAACGGGTGCTATGCCAAATAATATTGTCGGGGATCCTGATTTATCAGCATTAACAGCAGTTGTGATTTATGTGAGCATTTGAGTCGGAGGCCCAGAGTCTGTCAGCACCGAGAAGGGGATCACAGAATCTAGCAGTACAATGAGGGAAGTCCTGAGATCTAGAAGTATGAGGAGGGGAGGCTGGAGCCCAGGGCAGTGCTGAGAGGCGTCCTTAGAGTGCTGGGGAAGCTCTTGGGATCTGGGACTATTGGGAAGAAAAAGTCCTTCCTCTGGAAGCATGGGAGGCAGCCCTGGGATCAGGGAGCTCTGAGTGGAGGTCCTGGAGTCAGGAAGTATTAATGGCACAGCTGGGGTCTTGAAACAATGAAAGGGCGATCCTGGGGATGTATGCATTACAGTGCCATAAACATTTTAATGACCTGGTGTTGGCTAAGGTAAGTGAAGGCAAGAGTCCCTGTGCAGATCCTGAAATAATGCTGGAAGGATTACTCACCTTCACACCATCTGTGTCTGCACAGTGTAAATAAAGAGATTAATGAGATGGATAATGCCCTTTCACACATCCCTCTTCCGCCATTTCATTATTCCTTATCCCACTTCTTGAGACCAAAGGTGATAATATTGGAGCAAAAAGTGTGGAGATTGCAGCATAGCCTGCACCTGAAGGCATTATAACCCTGGAATATCTGGGTGACATTCAATCTATAGCCTTATTAATCAGCGGCAAAGAAGTGCCGTGGCAACCATCAGACAATGTAGTAAGTGTGAGGGGGAAGTTACTCAACTCCCTGGCAGACATACTGGGTAGAGTTAGGGAAGTTGCAGGAGAGGTGCCAGGATCAGGTTGCTAATGCAATGACTCGTTTACAGTACTCTGAATAATTACAGTTTTTAAACATTCTGATTCATTGTAAGGCCTCCTATCAGTTGCCAGTCACTTCTGAATCACAACTAAGAGTGCATCCTCCAAAAATGAATGACCTTTCTGTCCCTTACAGGTGCTAGCTGTTTACAGAAAGAAGGATCTAATAAATAGTGTGGCAGCTGCAGAATGTCCATTCCAGCACCTGCTTCAATGACTCTGTCATGGCCTATTGAAGCATCATCCTAGATATACCCATCAAGAGGATATAAATAGTGAGACAGAGGGTATATCAAAGGGTGAAGCACTGAGGTAGAGGAACGTTACGGTTACTTAGATCATTTCCATTGTTAATCCAGCCTGGATTGCTGCAGCATCAAGACACCAAGAAGAGCTTCTAAGGATATTGGTGGCTTGTGGAGTGGCAGCTAACAGTGCTTGTCGGAGATAGGTCTTAAAAGAACTGCCTTAAATATGTCCTCATAATAGAGTCAGTAGTATGATTAAATGCTAGGAATGGAAAGGGCTATTGCTAATTTAATCATGATGACTTATACAAACAAAACATTCCTTACCAGGGATAAATGAAAAGCCTTCAATACCATAAGCCAGGAGATGGCTCGTTAAATAGGGCTTCAAACTAAATAAGGTGGGGGGACGGTCCCGGTGGAGAGAAATCTAGAATGCTAAAGAGAAAAGACAAGGAAGCAGTGCAGGAAAGTGATTGGGGTAAGGATAACCAGATTGTGTCAGGAAGGGACAGAGCGTACAAACAAAAGAGTGCACTAACAAATGGGGTCCGGTTAAGAAAAAATGGTAATAAGGCAAATAGGGCCATAGTACAAAAAAATGTTAAGATGTCTAAAAATGTTAAAAAGACAAGTCTAAAGACATTGTATCTGAATGCACGAAGCATTCGTAATAAGGGAGACAAATTAACAGCGCAAATAGATGTAAACGGATATGATATAATTGCGATTTGTAAAGTTTTGCAATTATCGCGATTCAAAATAACGAAAGAGAAGCAGGTTCGTTTGATCAGTTTTATTAAACGAAATGCTGTCATGATAAAAATGACACAGAAGCCTGTAAAATGGCCGCCGCGCATCGTGGATGAAGCTTCCAGAATTACAGTGGGCAGACAAGATGGCGTTCGAATAAACATTTCAATATAAGACGGGATCATACTCGATAAACACTGATAAAGACAGGATGCAACCTGTTTGCATTCGAAACAATAGCAAAAGATATAAGTGCTGGAATCGTTTTCCATGCACAAGTAAGGACCATTGTACTGGGCAATCGAAGGCCCATCCAGACACATCAATACACAAATACCCCCACGGCTCTACAATGAGAGAGACATCGACGGGTGATTAAGCAAGCATTCGGGGACCCCCAAAACCCAGCCAGGGAGGCTCCTAGCCGGTTCGACAATGGGAAAAACATTAACGGGTAGTTGGCCAGTTTCAGGTGCTACCGAAACCCGTTAAGGAAAGAATCGCCCCATGCTGGGAGTTTTGAGCGCCAATATTACACAAAGGACAAACGTTAAGATTTGGGTGGGAGATAAGGGAACACAGCACTATAACTATAGTGAACAAATGTCCATCGGTCTCTTGTTTCGACTCTTATTCTCCCAGATGGTCTCTTATTCGCTCGAATCGTCTCTTATTCTCTTATCTCGCTGCTGACTGCTGTACTTTTGATTCGACTTCGAATGTTGGGTGGAGCTCAATCGGAACGGGCCGCCTCGACAAGGGCAAGTGACCGGGTGCACCATCCCGAGAGTCGGTAAACGGTGTCTGGACCCGAAGGCCCAAAAAGACAAGACGAAATGACAAGAAAAGAAGAAGAATCCACGTGCCGCCACGGTCAGTAAACCCCGACCACGCCCGAAAGTATAGAACTCATTTCTTGAATTCTACGGGTTATTGCACGAACCGGTTTGGGTCCATCGACTTCTTCATCACAACAGGAAGACTCTTCATTGAATTCTACCGACAACTGGTGTCAGTACAGGAAGACTTTTCTTTGAGTTCTACAACCGGGCCCGAGTTCTGTCGAGTTCTTCATGACAACGGGGAGCCCGGCCTGCTTGTCGCAGCAGCGAAGATAAACAAGTGGGGTACAGAGACCCCTCAAAACACGTGACAGTCAGGCGCTGCAGCGAACGAGCCGAGTGCCTCACTTTAAAATTCTCCGAAGTATCACGAGTGGTGAGCATGTTTCCCAATCCTACAAATCTAGATGTAGTGTAGGTATTGATAGGGGAGGGTGGTTTTATTAAGGATAAAGTATAATGTGTTCCCCTTTTTACGATGTGCCGTGCGTTCTTCATTACCCTAGACCAAGCTTTATGAATGTATGTATACTTGTAATCTCGTTAATTTGCACCTATGACATGTACTTCATGATTTTGGACGCTATGCAATAAAGATTTCCATTTCGTACTATTCAACCGGGTCTATTTGAGTTTTTCTCTGCATTACTGCTCTCGCACCTAAGTCCAGTGTTAGAACCATAAGGGCGAGTGGGTCGAACCACTCACAGGTGCTTATTGCAACAAGGCTGGCCGGAGACCAGAGCAAGCAATAGTATTAGGCAACGAAGGCCTAACCTCGCACCAGCACCGTCTGTGATACAAGCACGACAAGACCCCTTACAGAAAATGGCGACCGCGGCAGGACATTGGCAGCGAGAGAGTAATGTTTTAGACCCTGGTGTGAATAGGGGAAATCTGATGGATGAGAGGGTAGCCGACTATGTGTTTGGGAAGGTTAACTTAACCAAAAAGTGGATAAGTGACCTACTGATGGATAAGCGTCCGCTAGACGCCGCCATCAAATGGACAGGCAGTAAAGAGCATAAGAAGTCGGTAGAGAAAGCGGTCTGGCTGATGTGCTACAAGAAGCAAGTCCAACTTTCGGACCAGGTCATTGTGGCACAGGCTGCTCAGATCAGGGATTTGGAAGTTGAGATGGAGGAAAAGATCACGGGAGGACAGAAACTCATTGCATCCTTGAATGCGTTACATCAGGAACGCCAGATAGTAGCCAACCACCATGAGGCTAAAATTGATTACCTAGAGTGTCAGGTCACGGAAGCGAAATTAAACGAGGGTAGGATTAGAGAACGGTGTGCCCGCCTAGCTAACCAGATAAAAGCCCAGGAAGAAAGTTTGAAGGGAGTTAGGGCGGCATATAAGATGGCCCTCGAGGATAGGCATGAGGGAGCTGACCACAGTGTTTGCCAGAAGGAGATAGGGAACCTAAGAGAGGCCCTGAATAAGGCAAACGGCATGGTGTGCCTCATCAGCCCGTCAGCAAACCAGCCACAGGTGGGTAGGGAATTCCCAAAATCCCTACCAGACAAAGCAGAGGAGGTATTTGCCACTGTGCCCTCCGCACCACCCAGCTATTCGGCAACCTGGGTAAGGGAGGAAGTGGTGAAAATAGAAAAGGAGGTCCCCGAGGTAGGACAATCCCCGGAGGTAGAGTCGAAACCGGGACCGATGTGTCCGCTCCGAGGTCACAAGAGAGGCCCGGGTGGGGCAAATGGGGCAGAGGGGGATGTCCTGAACCAGCTCGTATTGCCTCACAGCTCACACCAGCTGAGAGCAATGATTAGTCATGTACGGAAGCTGTCCGAGTCAGACGACCCTTCCGTACACTTTAGGGAGGTAGAACAGACCGCAGCAATTAATGGCTGCGACGATGAGGAAAAGACCAAAATGTTGCTGTTCTCGTTAGATAGCTCGATCCTCCAGTGTCTCTCAGACGAGAGCAAGAAGGGAAATAAAACCTATGAGGAGTTACGGGACGAGGTCCTACAAGTGTTAGGGGCGGATGACGAAGGTCCGTTCGTCAGATTGAGTCAAACCCTACAGATGGAGGGAGAACCCCCGAAGGTTTTCGTCGACAGGCTGTGGCCAGTATACCAGCGTAGCTGCCCAGGTGCACCGGGGCGCGACTACCTGAACGGTGCCGGTTTAGCTCACTGGCTCAGGTGTTTAGTAGCCAACAGCTTGCCAGCCGTCAGGGAGCAGGCAAGAGCGTGGTTTGATCCCACTAACCCCGCCACAACGGAGGAGTCGGTCCTAAATCGACTCACGATAGGGTATCGGAACACTAGGAGCATGGGAGCGCGTTGGGAAAGGTGCATGAGGCACGGCCCGCAGCCCCGGCTCAGAAAGAGTGGCATCAGGAGGGAAACCGCGCCCCACAAGCCAGTGGTGTTTGTTACGGGTGCGGGAAGACAGGTCACTGGCGTAAGAACTGTAGGAACCCCTGGAAGGACCCCAGGGATAAAAATCCCGCAGCCCAAACCCAAGCGCCTGTCTCTGAGAGAGGAGCTGGTGTGCCTATCCATCCCGATGCGATAGAATCAATGGCCCAGAAATTGATCTCGCTCTGTTCCCGCGGGGGTAAGCCTTTCCCGCGATGTCTCACCTCGCTTATGCTTTTTCTGATCCAGCTCGCACGAAATTGATGTTCCAGACATCAGCTGTGCTGGGCTTGCGTATCCCAGCGGCGTAGTTAATTCGTGCGAGCTGTGGGATCACGTGACTCAGTTAGAGCCAATGGCAGCACACCATCTTCCATTCATAAGTCTCACAGCATGGCTGAGAGACTTATGAATCTTACACCCCCCCAAAATAACAGCTAAACCTCAATTAAATTTAAAAAAAAACCCATCACATTAATAAAATAAGTATAGTTAATTAAATTAACCATTTTAAATAAAAAATTAAATTTTTGAAAAAATTTAAAATCTTTTAAAAAGTTATAAAAATAAACTTACCTGTCTTTAAAGTCTATAAAAAAGATATACCTGTAAAAAAAAATTCAAAAAAATACTTAATTCACTACTTACCTTCTTAAAAGCGGGTCTTACTCCTCCTTTTTACATTTCCAAAATCTTCAGTACTTACCTGCGCGTCCAAAGCATGAAGTGCACAGCGTGCGCGCAGCCTGTAGCGCGCACGCGATGCACTCCGGCCCCGCCCCCTTTTCGGAAGAGCAATTGCCGGTTTTCAGCGCATGCGCAGGGCATGCAGAAAACCGGCAATTGGAGTGGGAATACGCGAGAGTATGCAGTGCGTACTCTCGCGTCCCGGGATCAATTTTCGGCCCAATGTTAGGAGCCATGCGGTCTCTTATGATTTCGCACGGGGAGGTAGCAACAGCCCCATACAACCCAGACTTCTGACTGGAACCGGTGCAGCCTGCCCACCTGTGTCCCCTTGAAAGACACGCACAGGAGGGGGCCTCCTGTAAGGAGGCCAGGTTAAAAGAGCAGGCCTTACGAGAGGAGAACGCCTGCTTAATGGGGAAAATAGACGGGCTAGAAGAGCAGTTTAGAGACATAAAGGCAGCCTACAGGGTAGCCAGGAGCAGGGAGTATGAGGTTTTAAACCATGGGCCCTGTGAGGAAAGGATAAAAGGTCTGACCCAAGCCCTATCCAAAGCCAGAGGGATGGTTTGCTCAACAACCCCGGGGGAATTCACCACCCCGCAGTTGCAAGCCATGGTAGCAGAGTTGCCCAAACTAAAACAGAATAGAAATCTGCAGCCTCCAGCAGGCGAGATTACAAAGAATGCACAAGCAGGGGCGGTGGCCTGTCTTAGGGGAGGGGCCAAACCTGCGAGTGGGGACTCGCAGCCCCGGGTAGGACCGCAGGGCACACAGACCGGTAGAGCAGCCTGTTTGAGGGGAGAGGACATTCTAGAAAAGTGTAGGATCTTTTCTTGGTGTTGGGTTTCAGATGAGGAAGAGCTCGAGGAGCTCGACCAAGGTAGTGACCCGGTCGGAGAGGTGCTGGGATCGGAGGACGAAGGTTTCGTCCTCGACTCAAGCTTAGGGGAGATAGGGACTGCGAGTGGAGTTCCACACAGGGTGGAATCGGAAACTGCAGATCCCGAGCCCAGGGGGGCGGAGCTAGGGGAGACGGAGCCAGCGGCTGTGGTAGGACCACAGGCCGTGACGGTGGAAGTCTCGGTACCCGGTCCGTCAGCCCTGGAAGTCTTGCCCTTGGGGGAGGTAGGGATTGCGAGTGGAGGACCACATACTGGGCCAAGTAGGGTGGAGCCAGAAACTGCAAATCCCGAGTTCAGGGGGGCGGAGCCAGGGGAGACGGAGCCAGCGGCTGTGGTGGGACCACAGGCCGTGACGGTGGAAGTCTTGGTTCCTGGTCCGTCGGCCCTGGAAATCTTGCCCAAAGTAGCCCTCCGTAGGTCAAGTCGGACACCCCAGCCCAGGAAGTCGTGGCCAAATCCCCCGTGCACCCCCAGGCGTAAGTTCAAGGTCAAGGCAGCCCAGGGAGATCCCAGTCCCAGCGCAGCGGCGACAGGCTGCGGCAGATCAAAGGAAGGGGTCAGTGCCCTCCCACCACTGGGAAAAGCTCGTGGCAGCCTTCGCAGAATTTAGGTAGGCCGCCCTGGGAACGGGCGGCACTGTACAGTTAAGTTTAGGTTAAGTTTAAGTTTATAGTTTTTTAAGTTTGGTAAGATTGTAGTTTAATTTTAAGTAAATGGTAAAATGATGGGAGTTAGAGATAGGAATAGTTAAAGTCTATCCAGCATACATGTCCTTTTACGTGAGACGAGGTCAAGGGACCCGCTCACCCTTCACAAAAGCCAGAGACTCTTGGGAGGCTGGCTACATCATTTTATCTGATCACAGGAACCAGGAAAGATGGAAAGGATTCTGATAGTGCTCGCAACGATCGGATATGGATTGGCCTATCGGGGCCTCACCAAGGATGTCGTTGTGTTCGGTTGCTCCGGGGACACGGCCCCCATCGCGACGGATGGGACCGGGGAGCGAAAGGCTGAGGAGACCGCCACGTATTTCCACAAGGGAAGGTGGCCGGGATGGCTGGGGACGAATTTGACGGAATACTCCAGCGCATCCGGATTTGCCTACAAAGAGACTTCTTTACTGTGCCCCAGAGTGAGGATCATTGCACCCAGAATCAGCGTCACCGTCGGCAAAAGGATTTGTTTGACATGCAATGGGAAGGTCCCATTGAGCCGATGGTGGTGGTTACGGAAATTAAGCAAGAATATGAGAAATTCCTCGGTTGAGTGGGAGCGATTGGGTAACAATACCCATCGGACAATTACGGGGACTAACGGACAATTGAAAGTCTGTTGGGACAAATGGTGGGAACCGGATGAGGGAATATATGTTTGTATGTGGGGATCGAAGTACGTTTGCCCCAAGGGTATATCCATATTTTTCGTACACCAGTGGCAGGATAACGGGAAAGGGATGAGGTGGGATGTCAGCACCAAGGGGTGCGGAGCTCCATTCTCCCCGATCCCGGTAAACGCCACTGAACTCATCACGCGCCCACGCAAGTCTCCGCCCACGATTCCGGTGGTTTTGGCTCAGGAGGAAGGGTGCCCTAAAGCCACTAAGGGGCCCGGGAATGGTTTGGTACTGGTCCCCACAGACCAGATACTATTTCAAGGGGTACATTACGCGGTGGCTTCGGTGATTCTAAATCTCACCAAGGTGCGGTTACCAGAGTGGTGTCCCAAAGAAACGGAACAATTGTACCAGGTCCTGTTGACAAACATGTTCAGACAATTCTACGAGTTTGATTTTGCAGAGATTGACAAAACAAGCTTGTACACCACACCACACGAAGTTTTGGGTCAGGTGGGGAGACAAAGAAGGGGTATTGTGAACGATATGTTCACTGCTTTTAATACAGGAACATCTGTGGTCAACGCTCTAGACAACGTGGAGCTGCAGACCCAGATCAACGGTTTAAAAACACAATTAAAAAGCATCCTCACAAGCGAAAACAAGGTAGTAGGGTCTGAGTTACATGAGGACCAGGCCATGACACTACACTTAAAAGAGATCATAGCAGAGCTGGAGAAGCATGCGAGAACGGTAAATGCCCTGATCAGGAAAGATCGGAATGCATCCGATCAAGCTGCGCAGAACGAGGTGTGCGTACTATACGGGGCGTGGTTACTGGGCGAGGGCCGCAGTAATTTGGAGGATTTAAAACAAGGTTTAGTCCCGTCCTGGATAAGTAACAAACACCTGCAGGCGCTCCACCCTTTTCAGAATGCATTAAGCCCGTGCCAGCTCAGGCTAGCCTCAGAGGCATACCCAGTCCCCGTGGACTGCGGACGGTCAAACCATACCATCATGGGTATAGTACTACGTATGCCGGTGTTGGGCGACACAGCAAAGCCCGCCCCGGTGTACCGGGTGGAGAACATTGGTGTCATTCAGCGGGGAGCCCACATTCGCTACGCAGCGGTCCCACCTTACGTCATCCGCTGGGAGCAAACGATGACAGGTACCGACCTATCGGGTTGTCGTGGCCGGGGAGCACACATCATACTGTGTCCCCAGCACTTGAATGCCTTTTTAACACCACAATGCGGGTTCAGAACGGCTGGCGCGAAGCCCATGAATTGCACCATGGAAGCAATGACACAAGATCATGTGCCTCCACAGGTGGCATACATAGGGGGTGGAACGTATTGCGTTACCACTGCAGCGCAACACTACCAGCATGGAAACCACAGCCGGTGTCCGGTGAGTGACAGCAGTTTCTGTTTTAAACCCAGGGCTGAAGTTCAAGTGGCACAGCAGCGAATTGTCCCGATCCCTGAACCATCCACTGTTCACCTTACATTCAAAGAGAATTTCACAGACTTGCAGCGATTCATCGCGCATTGCGGATACATCATTCCCCCTCTCCCTGAACACCTCACCAAGCTTTTGAAAGCCATCGCGGTATCACAAAAACATTTTTACACCCTGGAACAAAAGACTGTAGAGATAGGGACAGAGATACTGGACATAGTAATCCCACCGTGGTGGGATCTGTTCACTAATATTGAAGTTCCTTCATGGATCAGGATAGCCTCCCACATTTTGGTTGTGTGCCAAGTTATAATTGTAGTGTACCTATTGGTCGTACACTGCAAGAGAGGCAGATGCCTCACAAAGCAGGAGAACACAGGGGAATGGAGAGAACGTTACATGCGCGTGAACGAAGAAAGTACCGCGTAAATGGCCAGGATGACGCCGCTCCATTTTACCATGTGTGTTTTTTGTAATTGATTGTTTAGTTATGAGTATGTGTAACTAAGTTTTTGGAACTTTGTATTTTTAAAAGAGTTGTTTTGATTATTTTTCCATGTATAATAAAATGCATATACAGGTGGTGCGAGAGGCATCGGCCTGCTGCACCTGGAAGGCGTATACGCAATGTAAGTTTAAAGGCAATGCTGCCTACAGTTTGTCCAAGTTTAAACAATGTAATTTCCCTGGGAAATGAGGACTGCATGGTGGCCATAGATAGTTTAAGTTAAGGGAGTGTTTGGATGTGGAGAATCGGGATAATTTTGCTCACCACCACTTTTAATTGATACGATAAGCGGAGTTATTCGCATCAACAGGAGGGACTGTAAAGTTTTGCAATTATCGCGATTCAAAATAACGAAAGAGAAGCAGGTTCGTTTGATCAGTTTTATTAAACGAAATGCTGTCATGATAAAAAGGACACAGAAGCCTGTAAAATGGCCGCCGCGCATCGTGGATGAAGCTTCCAGAATTACAGTGGGCAGACAAGATGGCGTTCGAATAAACATTTCAATATAAGACGGGATCATACTCGATAAACACTAATAAAGACAGGATGCAACCTGTTTGCATTCGAAACAATAGCAAAAGATATAAGTGCTGGAATCGTTTTCCATGCACAAGTAAGGACCATTGTACTGGGCAATCGAAGGCCCATCCAGACACATCAATACACAAATACCCCCACGGCTCTACAATGAGAGAGACATCGACGGGTGATTAAGCAAGCATTCGGGTGTAAGGGGTTTCAGTTCAGGGTGCTTGTGCGGGGTTAGGCCTTCGTTGCCTAATCTTGCTCTGGTCTCCGGCCAGCCTTGTTGCAATAAGCACCTGTGAGTGGTTCGACCCACTCGCCCTTACGGTTCTAACACTGGACTTAGGTGCGAGAGCAGTAATGCAGCGAAAACTCAAATAGACCCAGTTGAATAGTACGAAATGGAAATCTTTATTGCATAACGTCCAAAATCATGAAGTACATGTCATAGGCACAAATTAATGACAGTACAAGTATACATACATTCATAAAACTTGGTCTAGGGTAATGAGGAATGCACGGCACATCGTAAAAAAGGGAACACATTATATTTATCCTTAATAAAAACCACCCTCCCTTATCAATACCTCCACTAATCTAGATTTGTAGGATCGAGGAAACATGCTCACCACTCGTGATACTTCGGAGAATTTTAAACGAGGCACTCGGCTTGTTTCGCTGCAACACCTGACTGTCACGTGTTGGAAGGGGTCTCTGTACCCCACTTGTTTATCTTCTCTACTCCGGCTAGCAGGCTGGGCTCCCTGTTGTCATGAAGAACTCGACAGTGCTCGGGCCCGGCTGTACAATTCAAAGAAAAGTCTTTCTGGACCGACACCAGTTAACCGGTAAAATTCAAAGAAGAGTCTTCCTGTATTGACACCGGTTGTCGATAGAATTCGAAAGAGAGTCTTCCACTGGTTCGGCAGCAACCTGATAGAGTTCAAAAATGGTCTTTATATTTACGGGCGTGGTCGGGATTTACTGACCGCAGCGGCACGTGGATTCTTCTTCTTCTCTTCTCATCTCGTCTCGTCGGGCCTTCGGGTCCAGAACACCGTTTACCGACCCACGGGATGGTGCACCCGGTCACTGGCCTTCGTCGAGGTGACTCGTTCCAAAGTTCAAACGAATCAGAGGAATAAGAGAGTTCAGCAGCCAGCAGCGAGATAAGAGACCGATGGACATTTGTTCACTATAGTTATAGTGCTGTGTTCCCTTATCTCCCGCCCAAATCTTAATGTTCATCCTTTGTAAAATCTTGGCGCTCAAAATTCCCAGTATGGGGTGATTCTTGTTTGTAATGGGTTTCGGTAGCACCTTAAACTGGCCAACTACCCGTTAATGTTTTCCCCATTGTCGAACCGGTTAGAAGCCTCCCTGGCAGGGTTTTGGGGGCCTCCGAATACTTGTGTAAGTACCCGAGAATGGCTCTCTCATTGTAGAGCCGTGGGGAATTTGCGTATGGATGTATCTGGATGGGCCTTCGATTGCCCATTACAATGGTCCTTATTTGTGCATGGAAAATGATTCCAGCACTTATATCTTTGCTATTGTGTCGAATGCAGACAGGTTTTATCCTATCTTTATCAGTGTTGGCTGCGTATTAACCAATCTTATACTGAAATGTTTATTCGAACGCCATCTTGTCTGCCCACTGAAAATTCTGGAAGCTTCTGCCACGATGCTCGGCGGCCATTTTACAGGCTTCTGTGTCCTTTATATCATGACAGCATTTTGTTTAAATAAACTGATCAAACGAATCTGCTTCTATCTTGTTATTTCGAATCGCGATAATTGCGAATTTTACACGGGGGCCCCCAAAACCCAGCCAGGGAGGCTCCTAGCCGGTTCGACAATGGGAAAAACATTAACGGGTAGTTGGCCAGTTTCAGGTGCTACCGAAACCCGTTAAGGAAAGACTCGCCCCATGCTGGGAGTTTTGAGCGCCAATATTACACAAAGGACAAACATTAAGATTTGGGCGGGAGATAAGGGAACACAGCACTATAACTATAGTGAACAAATGTCCATCGGTCTCTTGTTTCAACTCTTATTCTCCCGGATGGTCTCTTATTCGCTCGAATCGTCTCTTATTCTCTTATCTCGCTGCTGACTGCTGTACTTTTGATTCGACTTCGAATGTTGGGTGGAGCTCAATCGGAACGGGCCGCCTCGACAAGGGCAAGTGACCGGGTGCACCATCCCGAGAGTCGGTAAACAGTGTCTGGACCCGAAGGCCCAAAAAGACAAGACGAAATGACAAGAAAAGAAGAAGAATCCACGTGCCGCCACGGTCAGTAAACCCCGACCGCGCCCGAAAGTATAGAACTCATTTCTTGAATTCTACGGGTTATTGCACGAACCGGTTTGGGTCCATCGACTTCTTCATCACAACAGGAAGACTCTTCATTGAATTCTACCGACAACTGGTGTCAGTACAGGAAGACTTTTCTTTGAGATCTACAACCGGGCCCGAGTTCTGTCGAGTTCTTCATGACAACGGGGAGCCCGGCCTGCTTGTCGCAGCAGCGAAGATAAACAAGTGGGGTACAGAAACCCCTCAAAACACGTGACAGTCAGGCGCTGCAGCGAACGAGCCGAGTGCCTCACTTTAAAATTCTCCGAAGTATCACGAGTGGTGAGCATGTTTCACGATCCTACAAATCTAGATGTAGTGTAGGTATTGATAGGGAAGGGTGGTTTTATTAAGGATAAAGTATAATGTGTTCCCCTTTTTACGATGTGCCGTGCGTTCTTCATTACCCTAGACCAAGCTTTATGAATGTATGTATACTTGTACTCTCGTTAATTTGCGCCTATGACATGTACTTCATGATTTTGGACGCTATGCAATAAAGATTTCCATTTCGTACTATTCAACCGGGTCTATTTGAGTTTTTCTCTGCATTACTGCTCTCGCACCTAAGTCCAGTGTTAGAACCGTAAGGGAGAGTGGGTCGAACCACTCACAGGTGCTTATTGCAACAAGGCTGGCTGGAGACCAGAGCAAGCAATAGTATTAGGCAACGAAGGCCTAACCTCGCACCAGCACCGTCTGTAATACAAGCACGACAAGACCCCTTACAGATTACAGAGACATGACTGCAGGGTGACCAAGGCTGGGAGCTGAATATCCAAGGATATTCGATATTTAGGAAGGACAGGCAAAAAGGAAAAGGAGGTGGGGTGGCCTTGTTAGTAAAGGATGAAATCAGAGCAATAGTGAGAAAGGATATTGGCTCAGAAAATCAAGATGTAGAATCAGTCTGGGTGGAGCTAAGAAGCACCAAAGGGCAGAAAACATTGGTGGGAGTTGTTTATAGGCCTGCAAACAGTAGTGGTAATGTAGGGGATGGCATCAAACAGGAAATTAGAGATGCATGTAACAAGGGTACTACAGTAATCATGGGTGACTTTAATCTACATATAGACTGGCCAAACCAAATTAGCAATAATACTGTGGAGGATGAATTCCTGGAGTGTGTACAAGATGGTTTTTTAGACCAGTACATTGAGGAGCCAACCAGGGAACAGGCTATCCTAGATTGGGTATTGTGTAATGAGAAGGGGGTTAATTAATAATCTTGTTGTGTGGAGTCCTTTAGGGAAGAGTGACCATAACATGATAGAATTCTTCATTAAGATGGAAAGTGAAGAAGTCCAATCCGAAACTAGGGTCCTAAATCTAAACAAAGGAAACTACGAAGGTATGAGGAGTGAGTTGGCTATGATAGATTGGGGAGCTTCATTAAAAGGCATGATGGTGGATAGGCAATGGCTAACATTTAAGGAATGAATGCATGAATTGCAACAGTTATATATTCCTTTCTGGCGCAAAAACACAAAAGGAAAAGCGGCACAACCATGGCTAACATAAGAAATTAAGGATAGTATTAGATCCAAAGAGGATTCATATAAAGTTGGCAGAAAAAGTAGCAAGCCTGAGGACTGGGAGCAGTTTAGAGTTCAGCAAAAAAGGACCAAGAGATTGATTAAGAGGGGAAAAGTAGAGTATGAGAGTAAACTTGCAAGGAACATAAAAGCGGACTGTAAAAGCTTCTACAAGTATGTAAAAAGAAAAAGATTAGTGAAGACAAATGTAGGTCCCTTACAGTCAGAAATGGGAGAATTTATAATGGGGAACAAGGAAATGGCTGAGCAATTAAACAAATACTTTGGTTCTGTCTTCACGGAAGAGGACACAAATAACTTCCCAGAAATGCTAGGGAACCAAGAGTCTAGTGAGAAGGAGGAATTAAAGGAAATTAGTATTAGTAAAAAAATAGTGCTGGAGAAATTAATGGGACTGAAAGCTGATAAATCCCCAGGGCCTGATAATCTGCATCCCAGAGTACTAAAAGAGGGAGCAATGGAAATAGTGGATGCATTGGTTGTCATCTTCCAAAATTCTATAGATTATGGAACAGTTCCTGCAGATTGGAGGGTGGCAAATGTAACCCCACTATTTAAAAAAGGAGGGAGAGAGAAAACAGGGAACTACAGACCGGTTAGCCTAACATCAGTAGTAGGGAAAATGCTAGAGTATTATAAAGGATGTGATAACAGGACACTTAGAAAATATCAATGGGAATAGACAAAGTCAACATGGATTTATGAAAGGGAAATCGTGTTTGACAAACCTACTGGAGTTTTTTGAGGATGTAACTGGTAGAATAGATAAGGGAGAACCAGTGGATGTGGTGTATTTGGATTTTCAGAAGGCCTTTGATAAAGTCCCATATAAGAGGATAGTGTGCAAAATTAAAGCACATGGGATTGGAGGTAATATACTGGCATGGATTGAAAATTGGTTAACTAACAGGAAACAGAGAGTAGGAATAAATGGGTCTTTTTCGGGGTGGCAGGCGGTGACTAGTGGTGTACCACAGGGATCAGTGCTTGGGCCCCAGCTATTCACAATATATATCAATGATTTAGATGAGGGAACCAAATGTAATATTTACAAGTTTGCTGATGACACGAAACTAGGTGGGATTGTGAATTATGAGGAGAATGCAAAGAGGCTTCAAGGTGATTTAGACAAGTTGAGTGAGTGGGCAAATACATGGCAGATGCAGTATAACGTGGATAAATGTGAAGTTATCCACTTTGGTAGGAAAAACAGAAAGGCAGAGTATTATTTAAATGGTGATAGATTGGGAAATGTTGATGTACAGAGGGACCTGGGTGTCCTTGTACACCAATCACTGAAAGCAAACATGCAGGTGCAGCAAGCAGTTAGGAAGGCAAATGGTATGCTGACCTTCATTGCAAGAGGATTTGAGTACAGGAGCAAGGATGTCTTACTACAGTTATACAGGGCCTTGGTGAGACCACACCTGGAGTACTGTGTGCAGTTTTGGTCTCCTTACCTAAGAAAGGATATACTTGCCATAGAGGGAGTGCAGCGAAGGTTCACCAGACTGATTCCTGGGATGGCAGGACTGTCGTATGAGGAGAGAGTGGGTCAACTAGGCCTGTATTCACTAGAGTTCAGAAGAATGAGAGGGGATCTCATTGAAACGTATAAAATTCTGACAGGGCTGGACAGACTGGATGCAGGGAGGATGTTTCCCCTGGCTGGGGGGGTCTAGAACGAGGGGTCACAGTCTCAGGATACGGGGTAGGACATGTCATAAATCGCAAGTAACAGCTCAGGAAGTACTACTGGGCGGCCAGCTGGGGCGCCGTCCAGGGAGTATAAATACTCAGGCATGGGCCCACCTTGGGCAGAGACAATCTGGAAACAGGAAGCTAGTGACTGCTAACTAGACCTCCATGTTTTGTTACAAGTTGATTAAAGCCTTGCTTTATGTTCAAGTGCGTAGTGAGTCTTTATTACGTCAATTTAATCAACTTGATATCGTCTCCACGCTTTGGGTGATTCGGAACAACCAGCTGCAACTCGAACCACAGAAGGGAACTAGGGCAAGAAACTGATCCATCATGGAAAAACTCCTTAGACCCGCTCGTCTCGACCTGGACCCGAATGCACCTGCGGCAGCGAAGGTATGGAAGCATTGGTTTCGTACCTTTAGCAACTTTCTTGAAGAATGTGGGGCGGATGTCCCTAATAAGTTACGAATGCTTATCAACTACGTGTCTCCTCATGTGTATGATTATATTGAGGACTGTATAGTCTATGACACTGCTATCGAAATCTTACAGCAGCTATATGTCAAGTCCCCAAATGAAATATTTGCTCGACACCTACTGGCCACAACTCGGCAGCAGCCTGGGGAATCACTCGATGAATTTCTCCAGAAACTTCGCAGGCTCAGCAAGGATTGTAACCTTAAAGCAGTTACAGCTGAACAGTATCAAGAGGAACTAATCCGCGATTCCTTTATCAATGGAATCGCGTCCCCTTTTATACGTCAGCGCCTGCTGGAAAATAAAACCCTCAATTTACGGGCTGCTTATGACCAGGCGTGTTCCTTGGACTTGGCCAAGAAAAATGCAGACACTTATATCCCACCACGTGCACGGGCAGTGGCTATCTCCTTTAATGAGTCTTTCGGTAGGTCTCGGGCGGATGCCCCCACTGATGTTGACTCTACTCTAACGGACGACGACCCTACCCTAGAGGCCTTCGCTGATGACGACCCCACCCTAGCAGCATCCTGGCAATCAGGAAGAAAGTGTTTCTTTTGTGGAGGGGCGTGCCATCACAGAAAATTTTGCCCGGCTCGTAATGTGACCTGCAATCATTGCAGCAAGAAAGGACACTTTTCCAAGGTATGCCAGTCACGGGCCTTTGCTAACAAGAAAGGCCGCTCCTCTAAAGTATACCGGTCGAGAGCTCCTGTTAGCTTCACAGCTGCTATCTATGGAGCTGCTCCTCCCCCAAGAACTACTGTTAAGGCTACAGTTGCCGAAGGGAAAATTGCCCCTCCTCCCATCACGGCTGTTTTTCCCCAAAGTTTGTCCCATGCAGCCACGAAGGTTTCAGTAAATGGGCACACTCTAAGCGCGCTAATCGACTCCTGCAGCTCTGACAGCTTCATTAGTAAGCGGGCTGTCAACAGGTTAAAACTGCACATTTATCCCTCGGACAGGGAGATTGCAATGGCTCTGACGACTCTGACCACCAATTCTTCTGGCTTCTGTCTGGTCAACCTCATCCTCAACGGCCGCACGTATCTCTCCACCCGGCTCGGAGTACTCGCAAACTTATGCAGCGATGTGCTTCTGGGACAGGACTTCCAGAAGCAGCACAAGAAGATCACTTTTGAGTTTGGAGGGTCAAGGCCGGAGCTTACCATTTCTAAGGTGCCGTTTTGTGCACTCTCGGCGGCCTTACTCGGTGAACCCTCCCTGTTTGCCAATCTTCCCCCCCGCTGTAAACCCATAGCCACCAAATCGTGGCGCTTTAGCCAAGACGATCGAGCGTTTATTGAGGCGGAAATCTCTCGCCTTTTAGTCGACGGTATTATCGAGCCATGTTCATCTCCCTGGCGGGCTCAGGTCGTCATCGTGAGGAATCCCTTAAAACAACATAAAAAACGTCTGTGTATCGATTATTCGCAGACTATTAATCTATATACCGATCTGGATGCCTACCCGCTGCCACGCATAGATGACATGGTCAACAACCTTGCCAAATACAAGGTATTCTCGACCTTCGATTTAAAAAGCGCGTACCATCAGGTGCCACTGCAAGACTCCGACAAGAAGTATACGGCCTTTGAGGCCAATGGTCGGCTTTTCCAGTTTCGCCGCCTTCCATTCGGGGTCACCAATGGAGTGGCCGTCTTCCAACGGGCCATGGATGGCCTAGTCCGGCAAGAGAACTTGACGGATACCTTTCCGTATTTAGACAATATCACTATTGCCGGCCATGATCAAAAGGAGCATGACGCCAATCTTCAGCGATTTTTTGACGTACTCCGCCGTCGCCACTTAACGTTAAACGAATCCAAATCGGTGAAGTCGGTGCCATCGGTGAACATTCTTGGCTACTGGGTGGGCAACGGTGTTATTAAACCGGACCCAGAGCGACTTCGTCCACTTCAGGAGCTCCCTCCCCCGACGAACCTCGGCTCTCTTCGTCGGGCACTTGGCATGTTTGCTTATTACGCAAAATGGATTCCACACTTCTCCGATAAAATACAGCCCCTGCTCCATGCAAAGTCTTTTCCATTGGAAGCTACGGCTATTTCTGCCTTCAACCTCCTCAAACGACAGCTGGAGAAAGCCACGCTTCGCTCCATTGACGAAAATCTTCCTTTTGTGGTCGAATGCGATGCATCGGAGGTGGCGATCTCCGCTACCTTGAATCAAGGTGGCCGACCCGTGGCATTCCTATCCAGAACCTTGCAGGGTAGCGAGCTCCATTACCCCCCCATCGAGAAGGAGGCTACGGCCATCATCGAGGCTGTACGCCAATGGGGTCATTTTCTTGCTCGGCGTCATTTAACGCTTATAACTGACCAGCGCTCTGTGGCCTTCATGTTGGATAACCGGAGGCGCACGAAAATCAAAAATAATAAAATTCAACTCTGGAGGATGGAGCTGGCTGCCTTTGGATATACTATCTGTTACCGACCCGGCAAACAGAACGTGGCCCCAGATACCTTCACACGGGCATTTTGCTCCTCAATGTCAACGTCGACTCTGGCGGATTTGCATATGGACTTATGCCATCCTGGTGTGACCCGCATGTTGCACTTTGTGCGCTCCAAAAATCTACCATTTTCAACCGAGGACGTAAAGAAAACATGCTCCTCCTGTAGGATTTGTGCAGAATTGAAACCACAATTCTTTCGCCCATCAGATGGCTTACTCATACATGCAATGCAGCCTATGCAGAGGCTCAGCATAGACTTTAAAGGGCCATTGCCTTCGTCGACAAGGAACACCTACCTACTTACGATGGTGGACGAGTATTCACGCTTTCCCTTCGCCTTCCCCTGCCCTAATATGCTTACCTCTACGGTAATTAAATGCCTCGATCAGGTCTTTTCCCTTTGCGGGACGGCCAATTTTATCCACACTGATCGGGGTCCCTCCTTTATGTCGAGTGAACTTAAAAGTTATCTCTCCCAACGGGGAATCGCCTCAAGTAGGACGACACCATATCACCCAATCGGTAACGGACAGGTTGAACGATACAATGCCATCATCTGGAACGCTGTCCGTCTGGCACTAAGGTCACGCAACCTGCCGGACCAGCAGTGGGAAACGGTGCTCCCCGACGCGTTACACTCTATCAGGTCTCTTCTCTCCACATCTACTAATGTCACGCCTCATGAGCGATTCTTCAAATTCCGGCGTCGCTCTACACATGGGACGTCTCTACCGTCATGGTTGGTGGCTCCAGGCCCGGTGCTGCTCCGGAGGTTCGTCCGGTCTGCCAAAAACGACCCTCTCGTTGACGAGGTGGAGTTAACGGAGGTAAACCCCACGTATGCGCACGTACGGTACCCTGATGGCCGGGAGACCACCGTCTCGCTCCGAGATCTGGCTCCCTGCCCAACCGGTCACACGGGCCCGAATGATGAAGGATCCCCCGACAATGATATCAACACTCCGCACCCCTATGAAAATGACGCTCCGCCTGGGACATCGGGGGATCTGCCGGCAACGCTACCGGATCAACTCAGGGAGCTGGACGCTCCCCGTAGGATGGCCACCCGAAACCAGGACGCCGGACAATCTCCAGCCACGACCCGGGATGAGGCCAGCTCAGCACCTGTGGGGACCCGCACCCGGAGTCATGATATTCCCAGTCCTCCACAGGATGATCAAGATGACGCGGACTCTACTGACTTACCGGTACGGGCCAAGCGACCCAGGGACCAGGACACGGTCCGGGGAGACGTGCCTTCCAGTCACAAGCAGAGAGCTAAACGTCTACGGCTATTTCTGGTCCGCCTAGTCCGTTAAAGGAAGACTGGACTTCCAAACCTTTTCGGGAGGAAGAATGTCATAAATCGCAAGTAACAACTCAGGAAGTACTACTGGGCGGCCAGCTGGGGCGCCGTCCAGGGAGTATAAATACTCAGGCATGGGCCCACCTTGGGCAGAGACAATCTGGAAACAGGAAGCTTGTGACTGCTAACCAGACCTCCATGTTTTGTTACAAGTTGATTAAAGCCTTGCTTTATGTTCAAGTGCGTAGTGAGTCTTTATTACGTCAGGACATTTAGGACTGAGATGAGGAGAAATTTCTTCACTCAGAGGGTGGTGAACCTGTGGAATTCTCTACCACAGAAGGCTGTGGAGGCCAAGTCACTGAATATATTTAAGAAGGAGATAGATAGATTTCTAGACACAAAAGGCATCAAGGGGTATGGGGAGAGAGCGGGAATATGGTATTGAGATAAAGGATCAGCCATGATCATATTGAATGGCGGAGCAGGCTCGAAGGGCCGAATGGCCTACTCCTGCTCCTATTTTTCTATGTTCTATGTTTCTAAACATGTCCTGCCTTGTCTGGACATGTGTGATGCCCTTCATTAGCAAAAACCTAAAGCTAGTGAGTGACCTGCTGTATCTAGGTCATTAACTCCAAAGATGTGAGTCTTAAGGTTCTGGACCTCAGATAATCAAGCTCACAGCAACACAATGTCTTTAATGACTTTTATTAATAGCAGTAAAATACAGACTGGCACTGCAAAACAAAATGTCAAACAAAAGATTAAAAAGTAAAAAAAAAAGGTTATAGCCTCCAATGCCTCTCCTCCGTCATACAGCTGGGTGGGACTGCTCTTGCCTGGTTCCAGTCTTTTCTATCCAGTCATAGCCAGAGAATCATCTGCAATTGCTTCTCTTCCCACTCCCACAAGTTTACCTCTCAAGTCACCCAAGGATCTATCCTTAGCTTCCTCCTATTTCTCACCTACATGCTGCCCCTCGGAATTTTCCTTGGCGGGACCAGTGCGGCCAGTGTCCGTGGTGGGTTGCAACCCCGCTACTGGCTCCATCCCACTGTACAGAATGAACTTCCCATAATGGGGCCTATTAAGCCTGCCCAGCGCGTTACCCAGCCCAATTAGATGAAGCGGATCTGGAAACATCACTCATGACGCGTTTTAAGCCGGGATCCTTAAAGGGACCATGGGCACATTAAATTTTACGTTCAATCTAACATAGTGGGTGTTGAATCTTTACTGTACGCAACTCCCATCATGTCAATCGCAGATAAGGCCATCTCTGACCACTTCCTCGTATCGCTCTCACACACATCCCCCTTCCACCCCACCCCACCCCCCACCCCCAAACCTTCTTTCCTTCTGTGTCCACCCCTGGAAAAACCTCTCTCTCAACTCCCTTACAACTGCACTTATGAAATCCCAACTGTCCAGCTTTTGGCCCTCCATTCACCATGACATTTCTGCAGCTACCGATGTGCTCAACCACACCCTCACCACCACCTTTAATGCCCGAGTCGCTATTAAAACAATTACTCTCTCTCTCACTCTGGCCATTCCCCCTGGTACGGCCCTCATCTTTGTTCCCTTAAGTCCAAGGAACGCAGACTTGAATGGATATGGCGGACAACTGGTTTAGCCATTCACTGCCAGATCTGGCTGGACCATATAAAGCATTATCAGGTCCTGCTCTCAATTGCCAAAATTGCTCACTATTCCAGAATCATTCTGCAATGCAAAGATAAACCCCGGCTTCTATTCTCTGCTGCGAACCGTCTCCTTAAACCTCTCACCCCTGTCTCCTCCACCCTCACCTCCGATAACAAGTGTGAGGAGCTCATGGACTTCTTTATCTCTAAAATTGAGACCATCTGTTCAACTGCCTCTGCCACTTCCTTCCCCGAGCCCATCAGGACAAACATCCTCTAAGGTTTCCCCCTGCCCTAGCCCTGAACTCACATCTTTCTCCAGTTTCTCTCCGATTTCCCCTCATGACCTCTCTGTGCTCATCTTGTCCATGAGATCCACTTCCTGCTCCCTCGACCCTATCCCCACCAATCTGCTGATCACCCAACTTCCTTTTCTGGCTCCCACTGTTAGCTGACATTGTTAATGGTTCTCTCTCCTCAGGTACTGTCCCCCTCTCCCTTAAATCTGCCATCATCACCCCTCGCCTCAAAAAACAACCCTTGACCCCTCCATCCTTGCAAACTACCGCCCCATCTGCAACCTCCCTTTCCTCTCCAAGGTCCTTGAATGTGTTGTCGCCCCCCAAATCCGCTCCCATCTTTCCCGCAACACCATGTTTGAATCCCTCCAATCAGGTTTCTGCCCTTGCCACAGTACCAAAACGGCTCTCATCAAAGTCACAAATGACATCCTTTGTGACTGTGACAACAGTAAACTATCCCTCCTCATCCTTCTTGACTTGTCTGCAGCCTTTGACACGGTTGACCACTCCATCCTTTTCCAACGCCTCTCCACCGTCGTCCAGCTAGGTGGGACTGCACTCGCCTGGTTCCATTCTTATCTATCTAATCGTAGCCAGAGAATCACCTGCAATGGCTTCTCTTCCCGCTCCCATATCGTTACCTCTGGTGTCCCCCAAGGATCTATCCTTGGCCCCCTCCTATTTCTCATTTACATGTTGCCCCTTGGCGACATCATCCGAAAACACAGTGTCAGTTTCCACATGTACGCTGATGACACCCAGCTCTACCTCACCACCACACCTCTCGACCCCTCTATGGTCTCTAACTTGTCAGACTGCTTGTCCAACATCCAGTTCTGGATGAGCAGAGATTTTCTCCAATTAAATATTGGAAAGACCAAAACCATTGTTTTCGGTCCCCACCACGAACTCCGTTCCCTAGCCACTGAATCCATCCCTCTCCCTAACATCTGTCTGAGGCTGAACCACACTGTTCGCAACCTTGGTGTCATATTTGACCCTGAAATGAGCTTCTGACCACATATCCGCAGCATAACTAAGATCGCCTATTTCCACCTCTGTAACATTGCTCATCTCTGCCCTTGCCTCACCCCATGAAGTCTCATGGCTTCAGGTCAAGCATGGGCAGATGCATCTGCGACAGGTAAATTGGTGAGGACGAGGTCAAGTAGGTTTTTCCCTCGTGTTGGTTTTCTCACCACCTGTCGCAGGCCCAGACTGGCAGTTATGCCCTTCAGGACTCGGCCAGCTCGATCAGTAGTGGTCCTACCGAGCCACTCTTGGTGATGGACATGGGCAAGGAAACCTCTTGCTAATTACCACCTACTGCCCTCTCTCAGCTGATGAATCAGTACTCCTCCATGTTGAACACAACTTGGAAGAAGCATTGAGAGTAGCAAGGGCACAGAAGTACTCTGAGTGGGGGACTTCAATGTCCATCACCAAGAGTGGCTCGGTCGGACCACTACTGACCGAGCTGGCTGAGTCCTGAAGGACATAGCTGCCAGTCTGGGCCTGCGACAGGTGGTGAGAGAACCAACACGAGGGAAAAACCTACTTGACCTCGTCCTCACCAATCTACCTGTCGCAGATGCATCTGTCCATGACAGTATTGGTAGCAGTGACCACCGCACAGTCATTGTGGAGACGAAGTCCCGTCTCACACTGAGGACACCCTCCATCGTGTTGTGTGGCACTACCACCGTGCTAAATGGGATAGATTCAGAACAGATCTAGCAGCTCAAAACTGGGCATCCTGCGCTGTGGGCCATCAGCAGCAGCAGAATTGTATTCCACGACAATCTGTAACCTCATGGCCCGGCATATCCCTCACTCTACCATTACCATCAAGCCAGGGGACCAACCCTGGTTCAATATGGAGTGTAGAAGAGCATGCCAGGAGCAGCACCAGGCGTATCTAAAAATGGGGTGCCAACCTGGGGAAGCTGCAACACAGGACTACAAGCATGCTAAAAAGCGGAAGCAGCATGCTATAGACAGGGCTAAGCGATCCCACAATCAACGGTTCAGATCAAAGCTCTGCAGTCCTGCCACATCCAGTCGTGAATGGTGTTGGACCATTAAACAACTAACGGGAGGATGAGGCTCCATGAATATCCCCATCCTCAATGATGGTGGAGCCCAGCACGTGAGTGCAAAAGACAAGGCTGAAGCGTTTGCAACCATCTTCAGCCAGAGTGCCGAGTGGATGATCCATATCGGCCTACTCCTGAGGTCCCCACCATCACAGAAGCCAGTCTTCAGCCAATTCGATTCTTCTTCTTCTTCTTAAGCAGTCCCTCAGAACCGAGGATGACTTGCTTCCACATTCAAAATGAGTTCGCAGGTGACTGATGAGTCCAATGCGGGACCTACAGTCTCTGTCACAGGTGGGGCAGACGGTGGTTGAAGGTGCGGGTGGGTGGGCTGCTTGGGTTGACGTGCGCTCCTTGCGCTGCTTGCGCTTGGCTTCCGCTTGCTCCCGACGAAGAGACTCGAGGTGTTCGCCGCCTTCCTGGATGCTTCTCCTCCACTTTGTGCGGTCTTGGACCAGGGATTCCCAGGTGTCAGTGGGGATGTTGCACTTTTTTAAGGAGGCTTTGAGGGTGTCCTTGAAGCGTTTCCTCTGCCCACCTAGGGCTCTCTTGCCGTGCCGGAGCTCTGAGTAGAGGGCTTGTTTTGGGAGTCTTGTATCGGGCCTGCGGACGATGTGACCCATCCATCGGAGCTGATCGAGCGTGGTCAAAGCTTCGATGCTGGGGATGTTGGCCTGAGCGAGAACACTGACATTGGTGCGCCTATCCCGCCAGTGAATTTGCAGGATCTTGCAGAGGCAGTGTTGGTGGTACCTCTCCAGTGCGTTGAGGTGCCTGCTGTACATGGTCCATGTCTCTGAGGCATACAGAAGGGCGGGTATCACTGCTGCTCTGTAGACCTCTCCAGTGCTTTGAGGTACCTGCTGTACATGGTCCATGTCTCTGAGGCATAAAGCAGGGTGGGTATCACTGCTGCTCTGTAGACCATGAGCATAGTGCCGGGTTTGAGGTCCTGGTCTTCAAACACTCTCTTCCTCAGGCGACCGATGGCTGCACTGGCACACTGAAGGCAGTGTTGGACTTCGTCATCGACTTCTGCCCTTGTTGATAGTAGGCTCCCGAGGTATGGAAAGTGGTCCACGTTGTCCAATGCCTTGTCGTGGATTTTGATAATCGGGGGGCAGTACTTTTCGATTCACTCCAAGTGATATCAAGAAACGGCTGAGCGCACTGGATGCAGCAAAGGCTATGGGCCCCAACAACATCCTGGCTATCATGCTGAAGACTTGTGCTCCAGAACTAGCCGCACCTCTAGCCAAGCTGTTCCAGTACAGCTATAACACTGGCATCTATCCGACAATGTGGAAAACTGCACAGGTATGTCCTGTCCACAGAAAGCAGGACAAATCCAATCTGGCCAATTACCGCCCCATCAGTCTACTCTCAATCATCAGCAAAGTGATGGAAGGTGTCATCGACGGTGCAATCAAGCGGCACTTACTCACCAATAGCCTGCTTACTGATGCCCAGTTTGGGCTCCGTCAAGACCACTCGGCTCCCGACCGCATTACAGCCTTGGTCCAAACATGGACAAAGGAGCTGAATTCCAGAGGTGAGGTGAGAGTCACTGCCCTTGACATCAAGGCAGCATTTGACTGGGTTTGGCATCAAGGAGCCCTAGTAAAACTGAAGTCAATGGGAATTGGGGGGGAAAACACTCCACTGGCTGGAGTCATACCTAGCACAAAGGAAGCTGGTTGCAGTGGTTGAAGACCAATCATCACAGCCCCAGGACATCGCTGCAGGAGTTCCTCAGGGCAGTGTCCTAGGCCCAACCATCTTTAGCTGCTTCATCAATGACCTTCCCTCCAACTTAAGGTCAGAAATGGGCATGTTCGCTGATAACTGCACAGTGTTCAGCGCCATTCACAACTCCTCAGATAATGAAGCAGTCCATGCCCGCATGCAACAACACCTGGACGACGTTCAGGCTTGGGCTGATAAGTGGCAGGTAACATTTGCGCCACACAAGTGCCAGGCAATGAATATCTCCAACAAGCGAAAGTCTAACCACTGCCCCTTGACATTCAACGGCATTACCATCGCCGAATCCCCCACCATCAACATCCTGGGGGTCACCATTGATCAGAAACTTAACTGGACCAGCAACAAGAGCAGGTCAGAAGCTAGGTATTCTGCGGCGAGTGTCTCACCTCCTGACTCCCCAAAGCCTTTCCACCATTTACAAGGCACAAGTAAGGAGTGTGATGGAATACTCTCCACTTGCCTGGATGAGTGCAGCTCCAACAACACTCAAGAAGCTCGACACCATCCAAGACAAAGCAGCCTGCTTGATTGGCACCCCATCCACCACCTTAAACATTCACTCCCTCCACCACCGGTGTACCGTGGCTGCAGTGTGTACCATCTACAAGTTGCACTGCAGCAACTCGCCAAAGCTTCTTCGGCAGCTCCTCCCAAACCCGCGACCCCTTCCACCTAGAAGGACAAAGGGCAGCAGGCGCATGGGAACACCACCACCTCCAAGTTCCCCTCCAAGTCACAAACCATCCTGACTTAGAAGTATATCGCCGATCCTTCATCGTCGCTGGGTCAAAATCCTGAAACGCCCTCCCTAACAGCAATATGGGAGCACCTTCAGCACACGGATTGCAGCAGTTCAAGAAGGCGGCTCCCCACCTCCTTCTCAAGGGCAACAAGGGATGGGCAATAAATGCTGGTCTTGCCCACATCCTATAAGCGAATTAAAAAAAATCCGCTGCTGAAGCCCTTATCCATGCCTTTGTTACCTCTAGACTTGACTATTCCAACACACTCCTGGCTGGCCTCCTACATTCTACCCTACGTAAACGTGAGGTGATCCAAAACTCGGCTGCCGTGTCCTAACTCGCACCAAGTCCCATTCACCCATCACCCCTGTGCTCGCTGACCTACATTGGCTCCAGGTTAAGCAAAGCCTCGATTTCGAAAATCTCATCCTTGTTTTCAAATCCCTCCATGGCCTCGCCCCTCCCTAGCTCTGTAATCTCCTTCAGCCCCACAACCCCCCGAGATATTTGCCCTCCTCTAATTCTGCCCTCTTGAGCATCCCTGATTTTAATCGCGCAACCATTGGTGGCCGTGCCTTCTGTTGCCGAGTCCCTGAGCACTGGAATTCCCTGCCTAAACCTCTCTGCTTCTCTACCTCTCTTTCCTCCTTTAAGACGCTCCTTAAAACCTACCTCTTTGACCAAGCTTTTGGTCACCTGCCCTAATTTCTCCTTATGTGGCTCAGTGGCAATAATTTGTCTTTTAATACTCCTGTGCAGCGCCTTGGGATGTTTTACTACATTAAAGGCGCTATATAAATACAAGTTGTTGTTGTTGATGTACAATCATATGATAAAAGTTATATATGCATGACGAAGAAATATTTAAATAAATTATCATTAAGTATTATGACTCCATCTACAAATATGATCAAGAACATAGGCCCGTAATTTCCGATGCCTACAGGTGTGTACGAGGTGTGTACACACCCGTAGGGACCTCGCAAGTGCCGGTTTCAGGCATGCGAAGTGGATGCGCTGAAAACCGGCACGTCCGATCTGTGCAGAATCCTCTTGACAGATCCTCCTCCTGCCCTGGAGAAGGGCCTCTGTGGGTGGAGAGTTCCGCTTTCTGCAGTACCTCCGCCCTCTGAAATCCCTTAAAAATCTTACGCCTGGTAAAAGCAGGCGTAAGGCCTGCTGTTACCAGCATAAGAGTTTAAAAAAGTAAAATAATAATTTATTTTCACTCATTTATAATGTAAAAATACTTTTAATGAGGTAAGTTTATTTTTAGCCCCATAAAAAACTTTATTTTTTTTAAACTTTTGTTTAAAATATTTAATTTAATGTAATTTTAACTCATTTTAAAAACGTGATTTAAAAATTTTTTTTTTGATGTTGTAGTGTCTTTTTTCAGTGATCCCCATTCATACTTTTGACAGGTCTGCCTCAGTTAAGGGCGTAGATTTTTTCCCGATAGGAGGCATCCGCACGCAGGATGCCTCCTATTGGAAATTATGGGCCATACTTTTAAAGTACATTAATTGGGAAGTTAATGGTGCTTTAGTCACAAATTTATAGACTTTTGTATCAGTAACTGGTACAAATAAAAGATGTGTGTGTATAGGTAATACATAAAATTAAGCAGATTTTAAATGTAATTGTAAAGTTGTGGATTTACAATCTTTTGCAAGTTCAACGGAACAGCTGCGGAATCCCTGACAAACAGTGTATGTGGTGCTTATGTGTTTCTGGGATTTCTGCAGCTCTTCCGTTGAAGTTAACAATGGATAAGTGAGAAGCTCCACAAAAATTCATCCTAAAGTCTCAGACTGAAAAATTAAATGAGTTATATTCAGGGACTGAAAGCAAATTGAACCAGTGGAATGAGTGATGAGAATGAAATTGTTGTGGTTGATGACTTGATTTAATGTGTAACTGGACAATCACAGTATACTGTGAGAAAAACCTGACCAGAAACAACACAAAAATGTATTCAAATGGTATATATCATTTTTTATAGTGCAGATCAATTCACTGCAATTACTGTTCAGTTAGAAGGCAACAGCCGAGAATGGCCAGTGAAAATTAACATTTACTAGTAGCTTTTCAAGTAGTACAGAATCTCCATCAATCTGTTAGCTGATGTAATCAACATGTTTTTATTTTATTTCAGCTGGAGCAATGCCCACGGAACTCATGCCTCAGGTTGACAGGTATGGTTCTCGGGCTGTATGAATCCCATTGCCATGCAGGGGAATTTAAAAAGTAGAGGGATAAAGGCTCTTAATTGGCTGTAAAGTACCTGATAATGATAACTTTGCAGGGGGACGGGATACGGAGTGGAGCTATAGTAGGGGGTGATGCACAGCCAAATATAGAGGAAAAACAAGTCAGCCTGCAAGGCAGAGCAAATATGTAACGGTACAAGGGAGTATAGCAAGGTTGGATGGCATTTATTTTAATGCAAGGAGTCTTGGGAGTAAGGCAGATGAATTGAAGGTGTTGATGAACACATGGGAGTATGATATTGTTGCTATCACAGAGACATGATTGAGGGAGGGGCAGGACTGGCAGCTCAATATTCCGAGGTATAGAATCTTCAGGCGAGACAGAGGGGGCTGTAAAAGAGGAGGGGGTGTCGCAATATTAATCAAGGAGTCAATTACTGCTGTAAGGAGGGATGATATCTTAGCAGGTTCCTCCAATGAGGCCATATGGGTAGAACTTAAAAACAAAAAGGGGGCAAGCACTTTGCTGGGAGTGTACTATAGGCCCCTGAACAGTCAGGGGGAGATAGAGGAACAGATGTGTAGGCAAATCTCAGAGAAGTGGTAGAAATAATAGAGTAATAATAGTAGGGGATTTCAACTTCCCCAATATTAACTGGGATAGTCAGAGTGTGAAAGGCTTAGAGGGTGCAGGAATTCTTAAAGTGCATCCAGGAGAGCTTTTTGAGCCAGCATGTAGAAAGTCCTAGAAGAGAGGGGGCGGTACTGGACCTAATTCTAGGCAATGTAGCCGGGCAAGTGGTTCCCATGGATTGGAGGGTAGCTAATGTAACCCCACTATTTAAAAAAGGTGGTAGAGAGAAAATGGGGAATTATAGACCGGTAAGCCTGACATCGGTAGTGGGGAAAATGCTAGAGTCCATTATAAAAGATGTAATAGCAGAGCACTTGGAAAACAGTGACAGGATCGGACAAAGTCAACATGGATTTACAAAAGGAAAATTATGCTTGACTAATCTACTGGAATTTTTTGAGGATGTAACTGGTAGAATAGATAAGGGAGAACCAGTGGATGTGGTGTATTTGGACTTTCAGAAGGCTTTCGATAAGGTCCCGCATAAGAAATTAGCGTGCAAAGTTAAAGCACATGGGATTGGGGGTAAGGTACTGACTTGGATAGAAAACTGGTTGGCAGACAGGAAGCAAAGAGTTGGAATAAACAGGGTCTTTTTCCGAGTGGCAGGCAGTGACTAGTGGGGTACCGCAGGGATCGGTCCTAGGACCCCAGCTATTCACAATATATATTAATGATCTAGACGAGGGAACTAGATGTAATATCTCCAAGTTTGCAGACGACACAAAGCTGGGTGGGCGTGTGTGCTGTGAGGAGGATGCAGAGAAACTCCAGTATGATTTGGACAGGTTGGGTGATTGGGCAGATGCATGGCAGATGCAGTATAATGTGGATAAATGCGATGTTATCCACTTTGGTGGCAAAAACAGGAAGGCAGATTATTATCTGAACGGCAATAGATTGGGAAAAGGGGAAGTGCAACGAGACCTGGGTGTCCTTGTGCACCAGTCGCTGAAGGTAAGCATGCAGGTGCAGCAGGCGGTTAAGAAGGCAAATGGTATGTTGGCCTTCATAGCAAGTAGATTCGAGTACAGGAGCAAGGATGTCTTGCTGCAGTTGTACAGGGCCTTGGTGAGACCACACCTTGAGTATTGTGTGCAGTTTTGGTCGCCTTATCTGAGGAAGGATGTTCTTGCCATGGAGGGAGTGCAGCGAAGATTCACCAGACTGATACCTGGGATGGCAGGAATGACGTATGAAGAGAGATTGGGTTGATTAGGCTTATATTCGCTAGAGTTTAGAAGAATGAGAGGGGATCTGATTGAAACTTATAAAATTCTAAAAGGACTAGACAGACTAGATGCAGGAAGGCTGTTCCCGATGGCGGGGGAGTCCAGAACCAGGGGTCACAGTCTAAGGATAAGGGGTAAGCCATTTAAGACTGAGATGAGGAGGAATTTCTCGACCCAGAGAGTGGTGAACCTGTGGAATTCTCTACCACAGAAAGCAGTTGAGGCCAATTCATTAAATATATTCAAGAAGGAGTTAGATATATTTCTTAAGGCTAAGGGGATCAAGGGATATGGGGAGAAAGCAGGGACAGGGTATTGAATTTGGATGATCAGCCATGATAGCATTGAATGGCAGAGCAGGCTCGAGGGGCCGAATGGCCTATTCCTGCTCCTATCTTCTATGTTTCTATGTTTCTAGAAGTGTCAGTAGGAGAGCATTTTGGTGACAGTGACCATAATTCGGTGAGATTTAAGGTAGTCATGGAAAAGGACAAAGATGGACCGGAAATGAAGGTTCTAAATTGGGGAAGGCCGATTTTAATATGATAAGGCAGGATCTGGCCAAAGTGGACTGGGATCAGTTACTTCTATGAAAATCCACATCAGAGCAATGGGAGTCTTTCAGAAAGGAAATAGAGAGAGTACAATGCCAACATGTTCCCGTAAAGGTCAAGGGCAGGACCAACAAGCCCAGGGAACCCTGGATGTCAAGGGATATACAAGAAAGGATTAGGAAAAAAAGGGAGGCTTTTGGCAGATACAAAGGACTAAAAACAGTGGAAGCCCTAGAGGAGTATAGAAAGTGTAGGGGGGTACTTAAAAAAGAAATTAGGAGAGCAAAGCGGGGGCAAGAAAAAACACTGGCGAGCAAAATAAAGGAAAATCCCAAGGTGTTTTATAAGTATATTAAGGGCAAGAGGATAACCAGGGAAAGAATAGGGCCCATTAGGGACCAAAGTGGCAATCTGTGTGTAGAGCCAGAAGATGTAGGTGAGGTTCTAAATGAATATTTTGCATCTGTGTTCACTATGGAGAAGGACGATGTAGGCATAGAAATCAGGCAGGGGGATTGTGATATACTTGAACAAATTAGTATTGAGAGGGAGGAGGTACTAGCGGTTTTAGCTGACTTAAAAGTGGATAAATCCCCAGGCCCAGACGAGATGTATCCCAGGCTGCTGTGTGAGGCAAGGGAGGAGATTGCAGGGGCTCTGACACAAATTTTCAGAACCTCTCTGGCCACAGGGGAGTTGCCAGAGGACTGGAGAACAGCTAACGTAGTACCATTATTCAAGAAGGGTAGTAGGGATAAACCAGGGAATCACAGGCCAGTGAGCCTAACATCAGTGGTAGGGAAATTATTGGAAAAATTCTGAGGGACAGAATTAGTCTCCACTTGGAGAGGCAAGGATTAATCAAGGATAGTCAGCATGGCTTTGTCAGGGGGAGATCATGTCTAACCAATTTGATTGAATTTTTCGAGGGGGTGACTAGGTGTGTGGATGAGGGTAGTGCAGTTGATGTAGTCTACCTGGACTTCAGTAAGGCTTTTGTCAAAGTCCCACATGGGAGACTGGTCAAGAAGGTAAGAGCCCATGGGATCCAGGGCAATTTGGCACATTCGATCCAAAATTGGGTAGTGGCAGGAGGCAGAGGGTGATGGTCGAAGGTTGTTTTTGTGACTGGAAGCCTGTGTCCAGTGGTGTACCGCAGGAATCGGTGCTGGGTCCTTTGCTGTTTGTAGTGTACATTAATGATTTAGATATGAATGTAGGAGGCATGATCAGTAAGTTCGCAGATGACACGAAAATTGGTGGAGTGGTAAATAGCGAGGAGGGAAGCCTCAGGCTGCAGGATGATATAGATGGGTTGGTTAGATGGGCAGAACAGTGGCAAATGGAATTTAACCCTGAAAAGTGTGAGGTGATGCATTTTGGGAGGACTAACAAGGCAAGGGAATACACAATGAATGGTAGGACCCTAGGAAGGACAGAGGATCAGAGGGACCTTGGTGTGCATGTACATAGATCCCTGAAGGCAGCAGGACAGATAGATAAGGTGGTTAAAAAGACATATGGGATACTTGCCTTCATTAGCCGAACATAGAATATAAGAGCAGGGAGGTTATGATGGAGCTGTACAAAACGCTAGTTAGGCCACAGCTGGAATACTGTCTGCAGTTCTGGTCGCCACACTATAGGAAGGATGTGATTGCATTGGAGAGGGTGCAGAGGAGATTCACCAGGATGTTACCTGGGCTGGAGCGCTTCAGCTATGAAGAGAGACTGGACAGGCTGGGGTTGTTTTCCTTAGAGCAGAGAATGCTGAGGGGGGACCTGATTGAGGTGTACAAAATTATGAGAGGCATATATAGGGTAGATAGAAAGGAACTTTTCCCCTGAGTAGAGGGGTCAATAACCAGGGGGCATAGTTTCAAGGTAAGGGGCAGGAGGTTTAGAGGGGATTTGAGGAAAAGCTTTTTCACCCAGAGGGTGGTTGGAATCTGGAACTCACTGCCTGAAAGGGTGGTAGAGGCAGGAACCCTCACAACATTCAAGAAGCATTTAGATGAGCACTTGAAACGCCATAGCATACAAGACTACGGACCAAGTGCTGGAAAATGGGATTAGAATAGACAGGGCTTGATGGCCGGCGCGGACACGATGGGCCGAAGGGCCTCTTTCTGTGCTGTATAACTCTATGACTCTGTGACTCTATGATTTCAATTGGGTCCCCCGCCACTGCCGGTCAGGTCAGCTCCATGCTGACAGATGTGCCTGTGGGAAAGGCGCGTGGGAGCGAGTTGACCAGGTTCCAGACCCGCTGTCAAAAAAAACAACATTCCCACCCAACCCGCCACCGATCACGCCTGCTACCACCACAGAAAATTCAATCCACAATGTCAGGTTCCACATGTACGCTGACAACACCCAGCTTCACCTCACCATCATCTCTCTGGACCCTTCTACTGTCTCTGATTTGTCACACTGCTTGTCTGACATTCAGTACTGGATGCATGCGCAGAAATTTCCTCCAACTAAATATTGTGAAGATCTAAGCTATTGTCTTCGGTCCCTGCCACAAACTCCGTTCCCGAGCCACCGACTCCATCCCTCTCCCTAGCAACTGTCTGAGGCTCAACCTTGATGTCATATTTGACCCTGAGATGAGCTTCCGACCACATATTCGCTCCATTACCAAGACAACCTACTTCCCTCTCCATAACATCGCCGTCTCCGCCCCACCTCAGCTCATCTGCTGCATATACCCTCATCCATGCCTTTGTTACCTCTAGACTTTATTATTCCAATGCTTTCCTGGCCGGCCTCCTTTCTTCCACCCTCCATAAACTTGAACTCATCCAAAACTCTGCTTCCCATATCCTAACTTGCATCAAGTCCCGTTCACCCATCACCCCTGTACTTGCTGATCTACATTGGCTCCCGGTCTGGCAACGACTCGATTTTAAAATTCTCATCCTTGTTTTCAAATCTCTCTGTGGGCTCACTCCTCCCTATCTCTGTAATCTCCTCCAGCCCTATAACCCTCCAAGATCTCTGCACTCCTCCAATTCTAGTCCCTTGCGCATCCCCAATTTTAATTGCTCCACCATTGGCGGCCATGCCTTCAGCTGCCTAGGCCCTATGCTCTGGAATTCCCACTCTAAACCTCTCCACCTCTTTACCTTTCTCTCCTTTAAGACGCTCCTTAAAACCTCTTTGACCAAGCTTTTGGTCACCTGTCCTGATATCTCCTTAAATTTTGTCATGATAATGCTCCTGTGAAGCACCTGGGGACATTTTACTGCATTAAAGGTGCTATATAAATGTCAGTTGTTGTTGTAGTTACCACTCTGGGACAGAGATATGGGCTTCGCTGCGCAATTGTTTCTCGAGTTATTCTAACAATCTGGTGGCTATGTGCACCTTAAATAGGTAACTTCTTTACAAGAATCTAGCAGCTGTACTTGCATAATATTGACCATGGGATGTCTATGTCTTGACGATTCAAATTTTCAAGTCAAATATCGTTACCAATTTCCCTTTGTTCTCAGAAGTCCACCAGGGCCCCTTAGTTATACATCATCTTTTCCATACAATATGTTTGAATGGTTGTAAGGACGTCTGTTATCATAATTACACAGACAGAGATTATTCAATATTTTTGTTATTTAACGGTACACATTGAGAGATGATTTTTGTGGTTAACAGTTGCATACTCTGACATTAGATATTTTGACCAGACTGCACCTCAAGATTTCTGTCAACTGCACTCCTTAGCCTCATGGTAAACACCCCTTCAATTCCCTATAGTAATTGCTATCAAGCGTATCAGCAACCTCAACAGAATCCGGCAGACCTGCGGTCTACAAGGTGCTGGTACTTCATTCAAGTACACCAACAGGGTTGTATTAGGTGATGTTGGATGAGTCCTTTGCTCTTGAAACAGATTCATAAAGCGAGAGACTTTATATGTCTGATAATTCACTTAATTTATTATTGACAAAACATCAACCCTAAACACACAGGCACAGAGCAGCACACGTTAGCCTTATGTCTATCACTCGCGTGCGTGGATTTAATGAGGAATCGTGAATGTGACTTCTCCAAGCCTGTTCACACCACTGGGTCTTGAAGGTAGTAAAAACACTGTAATGCTTCTTTATACAATTTTCTTTATGGTCTGCTTCCTTCTGGATGCAACATCATCTGAAGCTTTATGACCACCTAGTTGTTCGAACCGATTGCCAAACAGAGATAAGAGGCCCCATGCCTTTTCACACCGCACTATTACTTCCTATCATTGCTTTCCTCAAGCCATAGTTTTGTTGTAAACAACATTTGATGCATGCTCTATCGCAACATACTGCCTTTTATCTCGGAGCAATCTCCTTCTCTTACACTACCCCCTGCTGTGATGAAAAGCCTGTGTTTTAAAAGCCTATGTATTTCAATCTTAATAATTCTTTAAGCTCGATATTTCTATGTGCCTATCTTTACAGCACAATGTCCTTGGTCCTGAAATTCATCCTTCTCCAATGTTATCAACATCATTGAGGGGAAAAGACAGACATTTTGGGAATACGATTTCAACCAGTTCAGTCTAGATTACTGTTCTGTCTTTGTTAGAAATAAAAGTAATGTAAACCATTGATATTCTTACAGGTGATTGACACCAGGAGGGTTGAATGCTTTTAATACATGTGTCACTCAGATTTGACAATAGAATTGGGGAGGTTTCTCTGGAAATTGAAGAGAAATAAGAAAATGATTTTGACACTAAAGTTAAGTCTCAAGTCTCAGTTTTCAGTCCTTAGTTCTTAGTTCTTATTTTGTCTAGTTTTTTTTTATTCGCTTATGGGATCTGGGCGTCGCTGGCAAGGCCAGCATATATTGCCCATCCCTAGTTGCCCTTGCGAAGGTGGTGGTAAGCCACCTTCTTGAACCGCTGCAGTCCGTGTGGTGAAGGTACTCCCACAGTGCTATTAGGGAGGGAGTTCCAGGATTTTGACCCAGCGACGATGAAGGAATGGCGATATACTTCTAAGTCAGGATGGTGTGTAACTTGGAGGGGAACTTGGAGGTAGTGGTGCTCCCCTGTGCCTGCTGCCCTTGTCCTTCTCGGTGGAAGAGGTCGTGGGTTTGGGAGGTGCTGCTGAAGAAGCCTTGGCGAGTTGTTGCAGTGCATCTTGTAGATGGTACACACTGCAGCCATGGTACACTGGTGGTGGAGGGAGTGAATGTTTAAGGTGGTAGATGGGGTGCCAATCAAATGGGCTGCTTTGTCCTGGATGGTGTCGAGCTTCTTGAGTGTTGTTGGAGCTGCACTCATCCAGGCAAGTGGAGAGTAGTCCATCACACTCCTTACTTGTGCCTTGCAGATGGTGGAAAGGCTTTGGGGAGTCAGGAGGTGAGACACTCGCTGCAGAATACCTAGCTTCTGACCTGCTCTTGTTGCCACAATATTTATGTGGCTGGTCCAGTTAAGTTTCTGGTCAATGGTGACCCCCAGGATACTGATGGTGGGGGATTCGACGATGGTAATGCCGTTGAATGTCAAGGGGAGGTTGTTAGACTCTCGCTTGTTGGAGATAGTCATTGCCTGGCACTTCTGTGGCGTGAATGTTACCTGCCACTTATCAGCCCAAGCCTGAATGTCGTCCAGGTCTTGTTGCATGTCGGCATGGATGGCTTCATTATATATGTAGTATATGTAGAAGGATGACTCTGTAAAATTGGAAAATACATGTCGGAAGGAGAGAAAGTTATAGAAATTAACTTTGTACAGCTATAACAGGCAGATATGTGTATCACTTAGATATGCAAGTTTCCCTGTGATCAAGGGAGGTGAGTTTGAAGCCAGCTAATCCAGATACAGCTACCAGCGCAAAGCAGAGGATCCAGGAGCAATGGATAGCACTTCAGCAGATGGAGGTTCATCACTCTAACATACGAACATATGAACAATGAACATGTGCATCACAACATATACACTCCACCCCACCCGAAACCATGTGATCCCCTGGGAGAGGCAAAAAATTGAGAGGTCGCACAACACCAGGTTATAGTCCAACAGTTTTATTTGAAATCACAAGCTTTCGGAACTATCGCTCCTTCCTCAGGTGAAGTAAATTGGATACAGAATCGTCAGAGCATATATAGATGGAAAAAAAAGCATGTGTACTTTACAATTGCAGACCAATAAATTAAATCATCCTGACTATCTGCCGAGGTGTGATAAAGTTAATTAAGTCAGCCAGGAAGGTACCACATCAAAAGACATAGCAAGATACAACTGAGACAATGAGGTGAAGTCGCAGGGGTTCTAACGTGTCAAAAGCTGCCGTCTGTATGTAAAACGAAAAGCTTTAAAAAAAAAAAAAAAAATTTACTTTTTTACTGGGAAAATTTTTACTTTTTTACTGGGAATCACATCTGTGAACAAGCTAACGACGACTCGAGTCCGGATCACGTCATGTATCGTGACATAAACCCAAGATCCCGATTGAGACCGTCTTCATGAGTGCAGAACTTGGCTATCAGTTTCTGCTCGATGATTTTGCGTTGTCGTGTGTTTCTAAGGTTGCCTTGGAGAACGCTTACCCGCAGATCCGAGGCTGAATGTCCTTGACTGCTGAAGTGTTCCCCGACTGGGAGGTAACAATCCTGCCTGGCGATTGTTGCGCGGTGCTCGTTCATACGTTGTCTCAGTGTCTGCATGGTCTCGCCGATGTACCATGCCGCGGTGCATTCTTTCCTGCAACGTATGAGGTAGACAACGTTGGCCGAGTCACATGAGTATGTACCATGTACCTGGTGGGTAGTGTCCTCACGTGTGATGGTGGTATCTGTGTTGATGATCTGGCATGTCTTGCAGAGTTTGCCATGGCAGGGTTGTGTGGTGTCGTGGTCGCTGTTATCCTGAAAGCTGGGTAATTTGCTGCGAACGATGGTACTTCTGAGGTTAGGCGGCTGTTTGAAGGCAAGTAGTGGAGGCGTGGGGATGGCCTTAGCGAGGTGTTTGTCGTCATCGATGACATGTTGAAGGCTGCGAAGAACATGTCGTAGTTTCTCCGCTCCGGGGAAGTACTGGACGACGTAGGGTACCCTGTTGGTTGTGTCCCGTGTTTGCCTTCTGAGGAGGTCTATGCGATTTTTCGCTGTGGCCCGTCGGAACTGTCGATCGATGAGTCGAGCGTCATATCCCGTTCTTACGAGGGCGTTTTTCAGCGTCCGTAGGTGTCCATCGCGTTCCTCCTCGTCTGAGCAGATCCTGTGTATTCGCAGGGCTTGTCCATAGGGGATGGCTTCTTTAACATGGTTAGGGTGGAAGCTGGAGAAGTGGAGCATCGTGAGGTTGTCCGTGGGCTTGCGGTAGAGTGAAGTGCTGAGGTGTCCGTCTTTGATGGAGATTCGTGTGTCCAGGAATGAGACCGATTCTGAGGAGTAGTCCATGGTGAGTTTGATGGTGGGATGGAACTTGTTTATGTTATCGTGTAGTCTTTTCAGTGATCCTTCGCCATGGGTCCAAAGGAAGAAAATGTCGTCGATGTATCTGGTGTACAGCGTTGGCTGGAGGTCCTGTGCAGCGAAGAAGTCTTGCTCGAACTTGTGCATGAAGATGTTGGCGTATTGGGGTGCGAATTTGGTCCCCATGGCTGTTCCGTGTGTTTGGGTAAAAAAATGGTTGTCGAAGGTGAAGACATTGTGGTCAAGGATGAAGCGGATGAGTTGTAGGATGGCGTCTGGAGATTGGCTGTTGTTGATGTTGAGCACTGAGGCTGTTGCAGCGATGCCGTCATCGTGGGGGATACTGGTGTAGAGTGCCGATACGTCCATCGTGGCAAGGAGTGTTCCTGGTTCAACTGGTCCGTGGGTGCTGAGTTTCTGTAAGAAGTCTGTAGTGTCGCGACAGAAGCTGGGGGTTCCCTGTACGATGGGTTTCAGAATGCCCTCGACGTATCCAGAGAGGTTCTCACACAGGGTTCCATTGCCTGATACGATAGGACGTCCGGGTGTGTTGGCTTTGTGTATCTTTGGGAGGCAGTAGAAGTCTCCCACGCGGGGAGTACGTGGGATGAGAGCGCGTAGGATGTTTTGAAGGTCTGGATCGAAGGTCTTGATCAGTCTATTGAGTTGGCGGGTGTGTTCTTTGGTCGGATCTGCGGGTAGCTGTCTGTAGTGTTCCTGGTTGTCCAGTTGTCGGTATGCTTCTTTACAATAGTCCGTTCTGTTCTGTATGACGATGGCTCCTCCTTTGTCCGCTGGTTTGATGACAATGTTGCGGTTGGTCTTGAGAGCGTGGATGGCGTTGCGTTGTGCTCGGGTGACATTCTGGACTGTCTTGTGAGTGCGGCTGATGAATCTGGCGTTGATGCATTTCCTGACAGAGGCAAAAAACCCAGATTAAAAAACCCAGGCCAAAATGGAAAAAAAAATCTGGGAAATTCTTCTCCGACCCATCTAAGCGATCGAAACTAGTCCAGTAGATCACTTTGGCCCCGAATGCTCTGCAGTACCTACCTTCTGTAAGAGGTGATCTCCGCCTCAGCCAGAAACAAATCCAGCTCTCGCTTCAAGGAATTCAGAGCGTCCACGTCCACCGCATGAGATGGCAGCCTGTTCCAGAGGTCCTCTATTCTCTGGGTAAAGAACCACCTCCTGACATCTAACCTAGATCTAGCCTTATACAACTTAAATTTGTGACCCCTGGTCCTGCCTAACCTATTTAATTGAAATAAACTGTCAGCTGGAACACAATCTATTCCCTTCATTATCTTATAAACCTCAATCAGATCCCCCCTAAGTCTACAATAGCAAAATACTGGGGATGCTGGAAATCTGAAATAACAACAGAAAGTGCTAGAAACACTCAGCAGGTCAGGCAGCATCGAAGAGAGGAGAAACAGAGTCAATGTTTCGGGTCGAACCCTTCGTCAGAACTGGAAAAGGTTAGGGAGGAGAGATTTTTAAGCAGGGGCAGGGAGGAGGGGAACAAAGGGAAGGTCTGTGATGGAATGGAAGGCAGGAGAGATTCAATGACAAAAGGGATGACAGTGTAAGGCAAAAGGTAATGGGACAAGTTCAGAAACAAAAGATGGCTCTAGATGATGTGTGGATGATGATGGCAGCAACATTAACAGCTACCATGTGAGGAAACAAGAGAAAAAAATAAAAAAAGAAAGAAATATAGGGGCCAATTTATAGTCTGAAGTTGTTGAACTCAATGTTGAGTCCAGAAGGCTGTAAAGTGCCTAATAGAAAGATGAGGTGCTGTTCCTCGAGCTTACGTTGAGCTTCATTGGAACAATGTAAGAGGCCGAGGACGGAGAGAACAGAGTGGGAGTGAAGCGGAGAATTAAAGTGACAGGCGACCAGGAGCTCGGGGTCACACTTGCGGACTGAACGGAGGTTTTCCGCAAAACGGTCACCTAATCTGCATTTGGTCTCCCCAATGTAGAGGAGACCGCATCTTGAGCAGCGAATACAGTATACTAAATTGTAAGAAGTACAAGTAAATCGCTGTTTCACCTGGAAGGAGTGTTTGGGGCCCTGGACGGTGGGAAGGGAGGAGGTAAAAGAGCAGGTGTTGCATCTCCTGCGCTTGTTTGGGAAGGTGCCGGGCGAAGGGGAAGGGGTGTTGGGGGTGATAGAGGAGTGGACCAGGGTGTCGCGGAGGGAGCAGTCTATTCAGGATGCTGAAAGCGGGGGGAAGGGAAGATGTGTTTGGTGGTGGGATCACGCTGGAGGTGGCGGAAATGGCAGAGGATGATCTGTTGAATGTGAAGGCTGGTGGGGTGAAAGGTGAGGACAAGGGGAACCCTATCATGGTTCTGGGAGGGAGGGGAAGGGGTGAGAGCAGAAGTGTGGGAAATGGAACGGACACGGCCGTGGGCCATGTCAACCACGGTAGAGGGAAATCCTCGGTTGAGGAAAAAGGAAGACATACACGGTAGCACTAGTATGGAAAGTGGCATCGTCAGAACAGATGCGGCAGAGACGGAGAAACTGGGAGAATGGAATAGAATTCTTACAGGAAGCGGGGTGGGAGGAAGTGTAGTCCAGGTAGCTGTGGGAGTCAGTGGGCTTATAGTCTACGCTTCTCTACGGTATAGAGTCCCAACTCTTTTAACCTATCTTGATAACTAAGATGCTTTAGACTCGGAATTAGTATAGTGGCCCTCCTCTGCACCCTTTCCAATGCCTCAATATCACCCACTATGTGAGGAGACCAAAACTGGACACAGTGTTCCAAGTGCGGCCTGACTAAGGTCTTGTACATGGACAAAACAGTATGCCTTGTCTTGTACTCAATTGTCCTACGGATACACCCCAACACCCTATTTGCTCTAGCTATCGCTACACGGCATTGCTCATGTACCTTTAAGGGTGTATGCACTAGAATGCTCAAATCTCTTTCTATCTCCACCATCTTTAATGCCTTTCCCTGAAGGGTGTATGAATGTTGAGCATTTGCCCTGCCCACATGCATAACACTGCATTTATCTCAGTTATACATCATAGAAACATAGAAACATAGAAGATAGGAGCAGGAGTAGGCCATTCGGCCCCTCGAGCCTGCTCCGCCATTCGATGAGATCATGGCTGATCATCCAAACTCAGTACCCTGTACCTGCATTCTCCCCATATCCCTTGATACCTTTAGCTTTAAGAAATATATCTAACTCATTCTTGAATATATTTAATGACTTGGCCTCAACTACCTTCTGTGGTAGAGAATTCCACAGGTTCACCACTCTCTGGGTGAAGAAATTCTTCCTCATTTCTGTCCTAAATGGCTTACCCCTTATCCTTAGATTATGACCCCTGGTTCTGGACTCTCCGACCATCGGGAACATTCTTCCTGCATCTAGTTTGTCCAGACCTGTCAGAATTTTATATGTTTCGATGAGATCCCCTCTCATTCTTCTATACTCCAGCGAGTATAAGCCCAATCGACCGAATCTCTCCTCATATGTCATTCCTGCCATCCCAGGTATCAGCCTTGTGAATCTTCGCTGAACTCCTTCCATGGCAAGAACATCCTTCCTCAGATAAGGCAACCAAAACTGCACACAATACTCAAGGTGTGGTCTCACCAAGGCCCTGTACAGCTGCAGCAGGACATCCCTGTTCCTATACTCAAACCCTTTCGCTATGAAGGCCAACATACCATTTGCCTTCTTCACCGCCTGCTGCACCTGCATGCTTACCTTCAGCGACTGGTGCACAAGGACACCCAGGTCTCGTTGCACTTCCCCTTCTCCCAATCTATTGCCATTCAGATAATAGTCTGCCTTTCTGTTTTTGACACCAAAGTGGATAACCTCGCATTTATCCACATTATATTGCATCTGCCACGCTTCTGACCACTCACCCAACCTGTCCAAATCATCCTGGAGTTTCTCGGTATCCTCCTCGCAGCACACACTCCCACCCAGTTTTGTGTCATCTGCAAACTTGGAGATATTACATTTAGTTCCCTTATCTAGATCGTTAATGTATATTGTGAATAGCTGGGGTCCAAGGACCGATCCCTGCGGTACCCCACTAGTCACTGCTTGCCACTCGGAAAAAGACCCATTCATTCCTACTCTCTGCTTTCTATCCGCCAACCAGTTCTCTATCCAAGTCAATACCTTGCCCCCAATCCCATGTGCCTTAACTTTACATGCTAATCTCTTATGCGGGACCTTATTGAAAGCCTTTTGAAAGTCCAAATACACCACATCTACTGGTTCTCCCTTATCTATTTTCCCAGTTACATCCTCAAAAAATTCCAGTAGATTAGTCAAGCACGATTTACCTTTTGTAAATCCATGTTGACTTTGTCCGATCCTGTCAATGTTTTTCAAGTGCTCAGCTATTACATCCTTTATAATGGACTCTAGCATTTTCCCCACTACCGATGTCAGGCTTACCGCTTTTTCTTTACCACCCTTTTTGAATAGTGGGGTAACATTAGCTACCCTCCAATCCATGGGTACAGTTCCAGATTCCATCGAATGTTGGAAGATGATCAGCAATGCATCTACTATTTCTAGGGCCACTTCCTTAAGTACCCTAGGATGTAGATTATCAGGCCCTGGGGATTTATCGGCCTTCAATCCCATCAATTTCCCTAACACCATTTCCCTGCAAATACTGATTTCTTTCAGTTCCTCCCTTTCATCAGACCGTATGTTCTCCAACATCTCTGGGAGGTTAATTGTGTCCTCCTTTGTGAAGACAGAACCAAAATATGCATTTAATTGGTCTGCCATTTCTTTGTTCCCCATTATAACTTCCCCCGCTTCTGACTGCAAGGGACCTACACTTGATTTCACTAATCTTTTTCTCTTCACATATCTATAAAAGCTCTTGCAGTCAGTTTTTATGTTCCCAGCAAGCTTACTTTCATATTCTATTTTCCCCTTCTTAATTAATCCCTTTGTCCTCCTTTGTTGAATCCTAAACTGCTCCCAATCCTCAGGGTTACCGCTTTTTCTGGCCAATTTATATGCCCTCTCCTTGGATCTTATGCTATCCCTAATTTCCCTTGTTAGCCACGGTTGAGTCACCCTTTTTGTTTTATTCTTATGCCACACTGGGATGAACAAATTCTGTAGTTCATCCATGCAGTCTTTGAATGTTTGCCATTGCCTATCCACCATCAACCCTTTGAGTGACATTCCCCAATCAATCCTACCCAATTCGCACCTCATACCATCGTAGTTTCCTTTATTTAAATTCAGGACCCTAGTCTCTGATTCAACTACTTCACTCTCCATCCTAATGAAGAATTCTATCATATTATGATCACTCTGACCCAAGGGGCCTCGTACAACAAGATTGCTAATTAATCCTTTCTCGTTACATAATACCCAGTCGAAGATCATTTTCCAGTCTTGAGCCCAATCTCCCAACACATTAAGATGTGCCTGAAGCAGACAAGTATCATCTACAGTTCTAACTCTTGCACAGATCTTGGTATCATCTGCAAATTTGCAGATTGTGCCCCCAACACCGACATCCAGATCATTAATAAAAATAGTAATGAGTATAAAAATAGTAAAGAGGCTAACAACATCACCCCAGAGGAAGGTGAGGCAATAAATCCATCCACGCCAGCTCATAAGGACAAGATTGTATAAGTTCTATATGCTAACTGCGAGCATATATACTCTAAATCTATTTAACAGACTGGCTACTTAATGCTCTTAACTTGTCAGCTATCTAAGGAGTCTAATCTTAAATGAATTTCACCAATTTATATCAATCTCAGACATTAATCTCAACTGTAAATTTCTAATCAGCGTGCAGTTACAGCTGAATTACTGCAATGGCTTTTCTTCCCGCACATGCACCATTACCACCGGAGTCCTCTAAGGATCTGTCCTGGGCCCTCCCCTCTTTGCCCCTCCAGCTTTGTCTCCAACACTTTGGCTAAGCTTTTGGTCACCTCTCCTAATCTCTCCTTCTATGGTTCACCATCTGTTCTCCTTGTATCTCTGTGAAGCACCTTGGTATCCTTTCTGTGATAAAGCTGCTCTATAAATCAAGTTATTAATGTAGTTTTGAATCAGCTTTGTGGCAGGACACAATGGTTTGGGTTTTCCTTTGAATTACTGCCCATTTTAGATCTAGGATGGTAAACAGAGTCAAATGCATTCTTAAAGGCTATCACCTCAAGTACACCACAAAAAACTGCACTTACATTCTTCTCACAAAAAACTACCAGTTCCCTTTAAGGTCCACCAGAAGCCACATTTATATGGGGTCAAGAGGGCATGGCTAACCCTTCTGCCACATTCTCCTCCATTTCTGCTTTAAAACCACACCAAATAATTACTGGAGGTGAATACCATATTGAAGATGCCACTTTGCGTGCTACTACTGAAAGTTGATGTTTTTCCTGCATAACGATCTTTTTATTGACGTTAAGTCAGGGCCTTTGCCATTACCTTTACTCAGCTCTGCTCAAACTACAGCTTTACATTCTAGACATTGTGTTCTCAATGGCAATATCTTTATTTTGATGTTAGGAGGAGGAATATGAAGAGATGGAAAAGCTAGGTTGGCAGCTTTCTAGAATCAGGCATCTCCAAAGGTCTCTCACCCCACACAATCAAGAAGGTCTTCCGTAGGCTTCTCTGCAGCACAAGGGAAATGCACAAGAAGGAGAGGAAGTAGAATGTGAGCACAGAGAGCACTAATGATAGCCCAGAACTTTCAATAAAAGGTGATTCACCAAATAGTTATTTTATACCTGTCATCAAACAAAAGTTGAAATCATACACAGAAAATAACTCACACCTTTATTTGATCAAGGTGTCTTTAAACAACATTCACCAGGAAGTGTGAACAAAGTCCATTCTCCCTTTCTACAATACTTAACTCTGTTACTCTCCTTTGTACCAGCTAACTAACTTACTTTAGCTTCTAATCTATTACTCCTATGAAATGCTCCCTGAATGAGATGAAGTTCAGCTGAGATGGTTCCCCTGGAATCATCGAGATCTGATGGTATTCTTGTCTCAGGGTAGCTGCTGTCCCAGATGGATCATCTTCCGGCAGTTTAGCAGTTGCAGTAGAAAAGGGTTACCAATGCCAAGATTGCTGATCTTTCATGTGAAGGCATTGGAGGGGGCATTAGGAAACAGGTTCATGACCATTCTCTGTATAGACAGTGATATCTGTGCCCAACCCTTCCAGTCCACTGGTGCTGGGCACAGTTTCTGAGGTACTGTTGGTTGGTGTCATCACAGACTGAATAGTGCCAATCAGGACTTCAAAACCTGTGAAAGTGTTCTGTTCAAAGTATCTAGTGCAGTATGTAATAACACTGGGATATATACCCTGACAAGATTATTTATCAAGGCTACCAGATTAATCTAAACCATTCACCTTAACTCCTCATTAAGGAACCATCGAGGGTTTACCACCTGGTTAATGTCAAAAATGAGAAGTCGCACAACACCAGGTTATAGTCCAACAGTTTTATTTGAAATTACGAGCTTTTGGAGCTCTGCTCCTTCGTCAGGTACAGTGAGGGAATACAAATCGATTACAAAGTATATATAGACAGAGAACAATGTGTCTGCAGAGATACAATCCGTCAGGGAGGCATTACATCAAAGACACAGCAGAGTACAGCTAAGACAATGAGGTGGGTCACAGGGGGTCCAACGTGTCAAATGCTGCAGTCTGCAGTTAAGCTTTTAACTTTTTTTTAAAAACTGGAAATCACACCTGTGAACCAGACAACGATGTCGAGTCACGTTCTGTAGCGTGACATGAAACCGAGATCCCGGTTGAGGCCGTCCTCATGGGTGCGGAACTTGGCTATCAGTTTCTGCTCGATGATTTTGCGTTGTCGTGGGTCTCGAAGGCCGCCTTGGAGAACGCTAACCCGCAGATCCGAGGCTGAATGTCCTTGACTGCTGAAGTGTTCCCCGACTGGGAGGTAACAATCCTGCCTGGCGATTGTTGCGCGGTGTCCGTTCATACGTTGTCTCATACGTTGTTCATACAGTTCTGACGGGCCACAGCGAAAAATCGCATAGACCTCCTCAGAAGGCGAACACGGGACACAACCAACAGAGTACCCTACGTCGTCCAGTACTTCCCCGGAGCGGAGAAACTACGCCATGTTCTTCGCAGCCTTCAACATGTCATCGATGATGACGAACACCTTGCTAAGGCCATCCCCACGCCTCCACTACTCGCCTCAAAAGTACCATCGTTCGCAGCAAATTACCCAGCTGTCAGGAGAACAGCAACCACGACACCACACAACCCTGCCACGGCAACCTCTGCAAGACATGCCAGATCATCAACACAGATACCATCATCACACGTGAGGACACTACCCACCAGGTACATGGTACATACTCATGTGACTCGGCCAACGTTGTCTACCTCATACGTTGCAAGAAGTGAATGATGCTCAAATTTGGCTCACTGAACTGTTTTAGATCAAACAGTTTGGATTATACTAGCATTTACACTACCAACCTCCCATCAGGATCTGCACAAACTACTGAGTGAATGAATTAACCCTTGCCAATTATCAAAGAACAAAGTCATGAACTAATATTTGTTTATTAACCTTAGAATCATAGTTAGTAGCACCTAAACACTGAGTACGCAAATAATTAGTAGATAGGGTTAATTGATTAAATAAATAACTGGGGTTACAGAGGCAGTTCAGTAATGTTACTACAACAACAACTTACCTTCATATATAGCACCTTTAATGTAGAAAAACATCCCAAGGTGTTTCACAGAGCCATAATCTGACAAAAATGGATGCTGAGTGGTCAAAGAGGTGAGTTTTAAAAAGTGCCTTAAAGGAGGAGGTGGAGCTGGAGAGGCAGCGGGATTTCGGAATTGATTTCTGCAGTATCGTGCCGAGACAGCTGAAAGCATGGCTGCCAATGGTGGGGTGAAGGAGGGGGGATACACAAAAGCCCAGAATCAAAGGAACGGAGAGTTCCCAGAGGGTGTAGGGTTGGAGGAGGTTACAGAGGAAGGCCATAAAGGGAGTTAAGAACAAGGATGAGAATTTTAAATTGGAGGCATTGGGGGACTGGGAACTAATGTTGGTCAGCAATGACAGGGGTGATGGGTGAATGGGACTTGGTGCGGGATAGGATACAGGCAGCAGTTTTGGATGAAATAAACTTTACAGCGGGTGAAAGATGGGAGGCCAGCCAGGAGAGCATTGGAATACAAAAGGAAAATACTGCGGATGCTGGAAATCTGAAATAAAAACAGAAAATGCTGGAAATACTCAGCAGGTCAGGCAGCATCTATGGCGAGAAACAAAGTTAACGTTTCAAGTCGATGACCCTTCGTCAGAACTGGAAAAAGCTGGAGATGGAACAGGTTTTTAAGCAAGTGTAGGGGCAGGGAAAGCGGGGAGGGGAGGAAAGAACAAATGGGAAGGTCTGTGATAGGATGGAAGGCAGGGGAGATTAAGGGGTAGAAATTAGGTCGCGCCCCATTTGGGGCGCAAATATCGTCCGGACGCAAATATTAGCGCCTGGCGCTAATTATCGGCACTGACGGGAAACTTCACTTTTACCGCCCCGGGAGGTGAGTGGAGCGCTAAATCAGGCGCTGCACACCTCTCTTAAGGCGCAAAGGCCGAGCAGTGAGGCGCTAACTCGGAGCGCTGGCGAAGCTCATGTAATGTCAGTCAGCAATGGAACACACACACAATGGCACGGGCCAGTTCTTAAAGGGGATGTTTAATCTTGCTTTCCATCCACATCCTGTTCATTGCTGCCTTGAATCTCGGCCTGGAGAGACTTGCACATCAAATGTGCTGGAAAGAACAATGGAGAGCACCAGGCAAAGAGCTCAGAGTGCAGCTCCCACGGTCTCTGCTAAATCGATACAAGGAATGGCAAATCAAAATGAACCTGCAAAGTGCTGCTCAGTACCCAAAACTCCTTCACACAACGTTGAATCTCTCCAGAAGTCTCTCCCTCTCTCTCTCAGAATGCGTAGTTCAAAAATGCCACCAACAATAAAAGACAGGAAGAGGCCCCCTTTAAATAGCGCCCCCCCCAGCCCCACAGCGATTGATAGCGTTCCAGTCTTCTGGTCGTTGGAAGCGCCAGGCGGTAAGGCAGGGGGCGCCACTCAATTTCCGCTACGGGGCGCCCCAAGGGCGTTGCACCATGGAATGACGTCACAATCTGCGCGCGCAAGTGGTCGCAGCGGTAAGTTTTAGCGCCGCCGCACAATCTCAAGTTAAGTTCTCGAGCGGCGCAAACATCGCTGCGCCCGGGCGTTAGCGGCTTTGCGCCCCATTAGCGCCCTCTTAAGGCGCTAACGGGTGGCGCAACCAAGTGAATTTTTACCCCTAAGAGAGAAAAGGGATGATGGTGCAAGGCAAAAGGAGATGGTAATGGGACAAGTTAAGAAACAAAAGATGGCTCTAGATGAAGTGTAAATGGCGATGGCAGACTGAAAGACAGCTGCCATGTGAGAGAGAGAAAAAAAAAATGGAAAAAAAGATAGGGGCAGAGGTTATGGTCTGAAATTGTTGAACTCAATGTTGAGTCCAGAAGGCTGTAAAGTGCCTAATCGAAAGATGAGGTGCTGTTCCTCAAACTTACGTTCAGCTTCATTGGAACAGTGTAAGAGGCCGAGGACAGAGAGGTCAGAGTGGGAATGGAACGGAGAATTAAAGTGACAGGCGACCGGAAGCTCGGGGTCACCCTTACGGACTGAACGGAGGTGTTCCGCAAAGCGGTCACCCAATCTGCGTTTGGTCTCCCCAATGTAGAGGAGACCGCATCGTGAGCAGCGAATACAGTATACTAAATTGCAAGAAGTACAAGTAAATTGCTGTTTCACCTAGGAGTGTTTGGGGCCCTGGACAGTGGGACGGGAGGAGGTAAAAGGGCACGTGTTGCATCTCCTGCGCTTGCACGGGAAGGTGCCGGGCGAAGGGGAAGGGGTGTTGGGGGGGGATAGAGGACAGGACCAGGGTGTCGCGGAGGGAGCGGTCCCTTCGGAATGCTGAAAGGGGAGATGAGGGGAAGATGTGTTTGGTGGTGGGATCACGCTGGAGGTGGCGGAAATGGTAGAGGATGATCCGTTGAATGTGGAGGCTGGTGGGGTGAAAGGTAAGGACAAGGGGAACCCTATCGTGGTTCCGGGAGGGAGGGGCCGGGGTGAGGGCAGAAGTGCGGGAGATAGAACGGACACGGTCAAGGGCCATGTCAACCACGGTAGAGGGGAATCCTCGGTTGAGGAAAATGGAAGACACGTCGGAAGCACTAGTATGGAAGGTGGCATCATCAGAGCGGATGCGGCGGAGATGGAGAAACTGGGAGAATGGAATAGAGTCCTTACAGGAAGCGGGGTGGGAGGAAGTATAGTCCAGGTAGCTGTGGGAGTCAGTGGGCTTGTAGTGAATGTTTGTTAATAGCCTATCCCGAGACATGGAGACAGAGAAGTTAAGGAAGGGAAGGGAAGAGTTGGAGATGGACCATGTGAAGGTGAGGGAAGGGTGGAAATTGGAAGCAAAGTGAATGAAATTTTCTAGTTCAGGGCGAGAGCAGGAAACGGCTCCGATACAGTCATCAATGTACCGGAAAAAGATGTGAGGGAGGGGACCTGAGTAGGACTGGAACAAAGAATGTCCCACATATCCCACGAAAAGGCAGGCATAGCTGGGACCCATGCGGGTTCCCATAGCAACACCTTTAATTTGGAGGAAGTGAGTGGAGTCAAAGGAGAAGTTGTTCAATGTGAGAACAAGTTCAGCCAGGCGGAGGAGGGTGGTGGTGGATGGGGACTGGTTGGGCTTCTGTTCAAGGAAGAAGCGGAGCGCCCTCAGGCCATCCTGGTGGGGGAGGGAGGTGTAGAGGGATTGGACGTCCATAGTGAAAAGGGGACGGTTGGGGCCAGGAAACTGGAAACTGTTAAAGTGGCGGAGGGCGTCGGAAGAGTCACGGATGTAGGTGGGAAGAGACTGGACAAGGGGAGAAAAAATAGAGTCGAGATAGGAAGAGATAAGTTCCGTGGGGCAAGAACAGGCTGAAACGATGGGTCTACCAGGGCAGTCCTGTTTGTGGATCTTGGGAAGGAGATAGAAGCGGGCTGTGCGGGGTTGGGGCACTATGAGACTGGCGGCCGTGGAGGGAAGATCTCCAGAGGAGATGAGGTCAGTGACGGTCTTGGAAACGGTGGCTTGATGTTCGGTAGTGGGGTCATGGTCCAGGCGGAGGTAGGAGGAGGTGTCGGAGAGTTGGCGTTCAGCCTTCACTAGGTAGAGGTCGGTTCGCCAAACAACAACAGCACCACCCTTGTCAGCAGGTTTAATGACAATGTTGGGGTTGGATCTGAGAGAATGGAGTGCTGCAAGTTCAGAGGGAGGTCGGTTGGAGTGAGTGAGGGGAGCAGAGAAATGGAGACGGCCGATGTCACACCGGCAGTTTGCGATGAAAAGATCTAGACAGGTTAAAAGGCCAGAGGGTGCGGTCCAGGTAGAATGAGAATTCTGAAAACGGGAGAAAGGGGTAAAGACTCCCAGCTGAAGAAGTGGGCACGGAGACGAAGGCGGCGGTAAAAGAGCTCAGCATCATGCCAAGCTCGAAATTCATTGAGATGGGGGCGTAAGGGGATGAAGCTCAGGCCTTTGCTGAGGACTGATCGTTCAGGGTCAGAGAGGGGAAGGTCAGAGGGGATAGTGAAAACACGGCAGGGGGTGAAATTGGAAGAAGGGATGGGGTCAGAGGAAAGTGAAGGGGAAGAAGGTGTTGGTGTCCAAGAGTTGTTGAAGCTTGCGATCCTTGACACCTGAAAGGAAGAAAAAAAGTTTTTTGTTAAAGCGCCAGATGAGGCGAAGGATGAAATGGAACTGCGGACCAGGACAGCTTTGAGATAGAGTGAGTCGGTGCTGCTGAAGAGAGAGGTCGAGAGTGTTCATGTGGTGTCGCATGGCATTCAGCGTGGATCTCAGGATACGGCGAGAGCAGTGGTTGGAGGAACGCTGAATATCTTGGAGATATTTGTAGTCCTGGGTGGATCCAAAACACGAAGGGTGGAATTTCAGTTGGAATCCACGTGGAGTAAGTCGGAGACGGAGACAGTTGCTGAGGAAAGATATGTGGCTGTGAAAGCGAGTTTTGGTAGCTACATGATCAAACACGAGCAGGGAAACAGAAAGCAATGGAATAGTTGAGTTTGTAGGTGACAAAGGCAAGGATGAGGGTTTCAGCAGCAGGTGGGCTGAGGCAGAGGAAGGCAGTGGTACGGAGGTGGACGTAGGCAGTCTTTGTGATGGAGGTTGGAAACTCAGCACTGAGACTGCAAACAGTCCAGTTCAACTTGAGACAATGGCCAGGGAGGGGGATGGATTTGGTGGAGAGGTTACATAGTTTGTGGTGGGGGTCAAAGACAATTTCCCTGCTAATTAGTCTGTTATTTGCCACTAACCTGAGCAGTATGGGAATTATATTATTGCCCAGCAAAGTGCATTCTGCACATGAGTTGCATCAGTGACTGTTAATTATTTGCCTTATTAGTGGCAGTGCTGGGAACAACTCCAGAAGTTCAGGAATTAGCCCCTGAACCTTTCAATTAGATTACATGTCTTGAAAGCATTTCCAAATAATCATTATTCTCCATTTAAGTTTGCCAACATTTTACAGTGTATTATCTTGCTTTGTAAATTTTCCCTATTTGAGCACTTCCCCCTGCTGCCTGAATATAGGCCCTGCAATTATGTTGTCCTCAACTGATTGGATGAACAGAAAATACTTGTGTGGGGACTGGTGATTTACACAATCAGACCACAAAGTATTGCTGTTTAAATTCTACTTGAATTTTCATCAAAAAAATTGCATGCCTGTTAAACAACAAAAATAAGTCCAGATACCTTTATTGGATATATACAGAAGTAATTAGGAGACATGAATTTCATTGATTCCAGATAATATCATATGCTGCACAGGTGAAGAATGAACAATTTGTAGCCATTATTGAACCACAAGGTGAGATTAGATCCTTCAAATCAGTCAGGGTGTCCATTATTTTTAATTTGAAGTTTGTAGCGTAATTTTATCCTGTTTTGGGTCTTTGTTTCTTCTGACAGTGTCTATCATGTCAGATAATGTTGCCCAGATTCCCTCATGTCCTTCATACATGAAGAAATCACAATAATGACATCATTGCTGCAAGTTTATTAAGCAAAAATTAATGGTTTGATACCAGGAAATAAGTTGGGCTATATATATATGTATTTATAATGGGCCAAAAATTGATCCCGCGACGCGAGAGTACGCACTGCGTACTCTCGCGTATTCTCTCTCCAATTGCCGGTTTTCTGCATGCACTGCGCATGCGCTGAAAACCGGCACTTGGTCTTTGGAAAAGGGGGCGGTTCCTCGGTGCACCGCGTGCGCGCTACAGGCTGCGCGCACGCTGTGCACTTCGTGCTTTGGACGCGCAGGTAAGGACGGAAGATTTTAGAAATGAAAAAAGGAGGAGTAAGACCCACTTTTAACAAGGTAAGTAGTGAATTAAGTATTATTTTGAATTTTTTTTAACAGGTATATCTTTTTTAGAGACTTTAAAGACAGGTAAGTTTATTTTTATAACTTTTTAAAAGATTTTAAATTTTTTCAAAAATTTTATTTTTTATTTAAAATGGTTAATTTATTTAACTATACTTATTTTATTAATGTGATGGTTTTTTTTAAATTTAATTGAGGTTTAGCTGTTATTTTGGGGGTGTGTAAGATTCATAGCTTTCACAGCACGTATGTGAAACTTATGAATGGAAGATGGTGTGCTGCCATTGGCTCTAACTGAGTCACGTGATCCCACAGCTCGCACGAATTCACTACGCCGGTGGGATACGCAAGCACTGCCCAGCTGATGTCTGGAACATCAAGTTCGTGCGAGCTGGATCTGAAAAAGCCAACGCGGAGTGAGAGATCGCGCCTGCTCCTTACCCCCGCGGGAACAGAGCGAGATCAATTTCTGGGCCAACATCTTAAAGTCAATAAATAAAGTCACTACAATTCAACATGTGCATTATGTTAAATTCTCTCTCTTAGTTAATGGGAAGGTAGATTTTCACCTGCTGACATCACAATTATCCAATAATTGCTTCATGAAAATATATGATCCAATAGCATTCAATAGAGAATATGAACACTATTTTAAAACTGAGTAATACATAAACCCATAGATTAGCAGAGTATCTGTCTTCCTGCCATAGGACCTTTTATTTTTCCATCAACTGCAGGAACTCCCATGGACCTGTCCTGGAAGATTAATTTGTCACTTTAATAATTATTTTTAATTCCCGTATGCTATTAGCAATAGCAGGAGGATTTGTTTTATTCCTGTTTATGAATGCCATATTAAACATAGGTAAGTCCAAGAGGAATACTTTCTGTTTGAAGCATTCCCAGCCCCATCTCTATCTGAAAAATAATACGGAGAGGTCTCTGCAGCTGGATTTAACAACAATATTTTCATGGCGCCTTAACGTAGAAAAAACCCCAGGGCACTTTCCCAAGGGAAAAAGAAATGGTGAGCAGTTGTGGGAAAGTTTGGCTGCATGACCAAAAGCATCGTCAAATAGAATCTTTTAACAGTGAGGAGAGAGGTAGCACATTGAAAGGATTTAGGAAGGGAGTTTCAGAAAGTAAACCCAATATCGCTAAATCCTCTGCCACCAATGGTAATGCATAGGAGGCAAGAGTGGGAAGGCCAAAGGGCCTGAAGTGGGACATAAGGTTGGATGAGGTTCCAGAGGTACAAGGGTTGAGGCCATGGGGGGTGGGGGTAGGGTTGGAGGGGGGCGCGTGGATTTGTAAAACAGGATGAGGATTTTAAACTTAACGGTTTGGGGGACTAATGTGGATTTTCAGAGTTGGAGAGCTCTGGATCAGCTATGTGTAGCAAAATCATAAATACACTCTGTATAAATGTAGTTATATGTTCTTTTGCATAGTTTACAGAGAACATCTCCCTCCCATATGTCTAACTGTATTTGTAAATAATTACTACTCTTCAATTCTATCCATACTACAAATGACTTCAACCAATCAGAAACTGGAGTACTTTAGAATTTTTAAAAATTCTTTCATGGGATGTGGGCGTCACTGGCAATGCCAGCATTTATTGCCCATCCCTAATTGCCCTTCAGAAGGTGGTGGTGAGCCACCTTCTTGAACCACTGCAGTCTGTGTGGTGGAGGGAGTGAATGTTTAAGGTGGTGGATGGGGTGCCAATCAAGCGGGCTGCTTTGTCCTGGATGGTGTTGAGCTTCTTGAGTGTTGTTGGAGCTGCACTCATCCAGGCAAGTGGAGAGTATTCCATCACACTCCTTACTTGTGCCTTGTAGATGGTGGAAAGGCTTTGGGGAGTCAGGAAGTGAGTCACTTGTCACAGAATGCCCAGCCTCTGACGTACTCTTGTAGCCACAGTATTTATGTGGCTGGTCCAGTTAAGTTTCTGGTCAATGGTGCCCCCCAGGGTGTTGATGGTAGGGGGTTCGCCAATGGTAATCTCATTGAATGTCAAGTGGAGGTGGCTGGACTCTCTCTTGTTGGAGATGGTCATTGCCTGGCATTTGTGTGGTGCGAATGTTACTTGCCACTTAGCAGCCCAAGCCTGAATGTTGTCCAGGTATTGCTGCATGTGGGCATGGACTGCTTCATTATCTGAGGAGTTGCGAATGGAACTGAACACAGTGGAATCATCAGCAAATATGCCCACTTCTGACCTTATGATGAGGGAAGGTCATTGATGAAGCAGCTGAAGATGGTTGGGCCTAGGAAACTGCCCTGAGGAACTGTCCTGTGGTGGAGATGATTGGCCTCCAACAACCTCAACCATCTTCATTTGTGGTAGGTATGACTCCAGCCAGTGGAGAGTTTTCCCATTGACTTCAATTTTACTCGGGCACCTTGATGCCAAACTCGACAAGGGCAGTCATTCTCACCTCACCTCTACAATTCCGCTCTTTTGTTCATGTTTGGACCAAGGCTGTAATGAGGTCTGGAGCTGAGTGGTCCTGGCGGAACCCAAACTGAGCATCCCTGAGCAGGTTATTGGTGAGTAAGTGCTGCTTGATGGAAAGTGTCTTCGACAGTGCTATTACTTTGCTGATGATTAAGAGTAGGCTGATGGGATGGTAATTGACCGGATTGGATTTGTCCTGCTTTTTGTGGACAGGACATACCTGGGCAATTTTCCACGTTGTCGGGTAGATGCCAGTGTTGTAGCTGTACTGGAACAGCTTGGCTAGAGGCGCAGCTAGTTCTGGAGCACAAGTCTTCAGCACGACAGCTGGGATGTTGTCGGGGCCCACAGCCTTTGCTGTATCCAGAGTGCTTAGCCGTTTCTTGATATCACGTGGAGTGAATCGAATTGGCTGAAGTCTAGCTTCTGTGATGGTGGGGACCTCAGGAGGAGGATGAGATGGATCATCCACTTGGCACCTCTGGCTGAAGATGGTTGCAAACGCTTCAGCTTTGTCTTTTGCGCTCACGTGCTGGGCTCCAACGTCATTGAAGATGGGAATGTTCATGGAGCCTCTTCCTCCCATTAGTTGTTTAATTGTCCACCACCATTCACAACTGGATGTGGCAGAAATGCAAACCTTTGATCTGATCCATTGTTTGTGGGATTGCTTAGCTCTGTCTATATACTGCTGCTTCCGCTGTCTAGCATGCATGTAGTCCTGTGTTGTAGCTTTCCCAGATTGCCACCTCATTTTTAGTTATGCCTGGTGCTGCTCCTGGCATGCTCTTCTACACTCCTCATTGAACCAGGCTTGGTCCCCTGATTTGATGGTAATGGTAGAGTGAGGGATATGCCATGAGGTTACAGATTGTGTTGGTATACAATTCTGCTGCTGCAGATGGCCCACAGCGCCTAATGGATGCCCAGTTTTGAGCTGCTAGATCTGTTCCGAATCTATCCCATTTAGCACAGTGGTAGTGCCACACAACATGATGGAGGGTGTGCCCAGTGTGAAGATGGGACTTCCTCTCCACAATTACTGTGCGGTGGTCACTGCTACCAATACTGTCACGGACAGATGCACCTGCAACAGGTGGATTGGTGAGGACAAGATCAAGTAGGTTTTTCCCTCGTGTTGGTTCTCTCACCATCTGCCACAGGCCCAGTCTGGCAGCTCAGCCACTCTTGGTGATGGACATTGAATACATTTGAATTGATTCTTGCTACCCTCAGTGCTTCTTCCAAGTGGTGTTCAACATGGAGGAGTACTGATTCATGGTAGGTGGTAATCAGCAGGAGGTTTACTTGCCCTGATGCCATGAGACTTCATGGCGTCCGGAGTCAATGTTGAGGACTCCCAGAGCCACTCCATCCCGACTGTATATCACTGTGCCACCACTTCTGTCCTGCCAATGGGACAGGACGTACCCAAGGATGGTGATGGAGGAGTCTGGGATGTTGGCTGAAATATATGATTCTGTGAGTATGACTATGTCAGGCTGTTGCTTGACTAGTCTGTGGGACAGCTCTCCCAATTTTGGGACAAGTCCCCACATGTTAGTGAGGAGGACTTTGCTGGGTGTGCCTTTGCCATGTCCGAATCCGGTGCCTAGGTCGATGCCGGGTGTTCTGTCCGGTTTTATTCTTATTGTTTTTCCTAGCTGTTTGATACAGCTGAGTGGCTTGCTAGGCCATTTCAAAGGGCAGTTAAGAGTCAACCACATTGCTGTGGGTCTGGAGTCACACATAGGCCACTGGGTAAGGGCAGCAGATTTCCTTACCAAAAGACATTAATGAACCAGATGGGTTTTTATGACAATCTGGTAGTTTCATGGTCACCTGGTCATAAAAAGCTGATACTAGCTTTTTATTCCACAGCTGCCGTGGTGGGATTTGAACTCACGTCTCCGGATCATTCGTCCAGGCCTACTGTATTACTAGTCCAGTAACATAACCAGTATGCTACCATTCCCCTGAAAGATATGGACTGTCTATATATTCCATCTACAAAAATCAAATGAGGTCTTTCCTCTAAACACATCAGCACTTGATGTTTTAAAAATGCCAGCAGGATTTTGACCTTTAATTAAAAACCCATAAAACCAGTGAAGTGTTTTATATTCAAGGAATCATCTTTCAAAGTTAGGGTCCCTTTAAGCACACAGTGGAATGCCTGAAGCAGCTTCTGGCAGTTCAGACAATGTGTAATAGAGTGGAGAGAAGTTTCAGACTCCCACCACAGAGTCTTAGCACAACACAACACCAGCTGCTACAAATTTGTCCGGTGGTTGATTTACACAATTGAACATTGTTTTAAATTTCTATTATACAAGCTGGTATGCATTCTAGATCTTTCCGTCCATTCTACAAGTCAAAAAGCAGATTCGGTGCTGATACTGGTTTTTAATTAACAACAGTACGTTCTTGAGTGTTTAGTCTCTTCTCATAGGATTTGGTCTGCATTATTAATAATTTTCACAATCGGATAGATGGGAGCTATGGGCACGGTTCATTTTTCTAGTTAAAACTGAAGCAATATTGGTACAAGAAGCAAATCCACAGGAGAGCCCCAGCTGAGCATGTTACTTTAAATGGTAGCTGTATAGATTGCATTTAAAATGAAATAAACAGTAAAAGCTGATATCTGAGAAGATAATTTGAAGACTTGCCTATGACCCTGAAGTGCATTCATTGTGCAGCGCATGAGAACCGAGCATAATCAACACCACAGTTTTTCCCTTTTGTGTTTGTATTTTTATCCCTCTTTCTGCGTCACATAGCTTGACACCTGCAGTCAAGAGGGTGAACGAATAGCCTGTCCACAGGTTGAAGGCAATGTCCCCTGTAGCTGTCTGCCATGAGATTCAAGAAACTACTTAGGCTTAACTCTCCTTTCTGATTTCTCGCCTTGACTTCTATCCCCCACACTCTTGTTTTACTGTCTGAACACAATTTTAAAGGCTGTAATTGTAGTAAGTATTTGAATTTATTTATGGTAAAGAATATTTGGTGGGATTAAATTGACTGCATTTTCATGAAGGAAGAGAAAAATTGAATAAAATATATTTAAGACCCTTGATTACATTGTCACATGAACATCACAAACCTGTAACAGCAGTAATGTTATTACTGCACAACTCAAATACGTGTGACTGAAATCTGAAGTGAAGGTTAGTTAGATTTAACAAATATGAAAGAGTAATAATCCTGCATTAAATTCATCATCATCTAGAACTACAAATCTTATTAAGTTATTGCATATTTCACTTTTAAATACTCCATGGTTTTATTAGTCAGTCAACTGATAGAATAAGCATGGATCCGTAATCCTGGTGGATTTGAAGCAGCTGAAGTACTGACTTAATCCTTTTGAGACCCAAGAATAGAGCAAGCAAGTGGAAAATGAGTCTATTCTCAGTGTCCACTATGGAATATTTATCTTGAAATAAATTATTGAAATGTTACTACAGAACTCAATGGAGTACCCATCCCAGTCACTAAGAATTTCCAGATTATTATCTGGGGATAATTCTGCCCTATAAATGTAACTGGAAGGGTATACTGATTGGGTTGCTATCAGATAACTTGATGCAAATTAACATCATGTTATCTAATCCAATCAAGCTTCTAAATAACATATTACACACAACACTTATTCAAGACCTCGTCAGGTAAATTTCCACCTACACGGCAGAAAAAAAGTTGGCCAGGTGTAAAAGTGCACTTGGGCAGTATTGTTGCCCATTTGCAATGTCAAATATCAGTTTGATGCAATGAGAAAGCTGTGGTGTTAGTCAAGTAAAATACCACTTAAATCAGTCATTGGGAGGCAGATCCAATTAACTTTTGTCTTGCTGCATTTTTACACTGCATTTATAGTTGGGGCACAAGCATAAACAAACCATGCCTTAACTCAGCACACGTGGCACAAAGGCAGCTTAATGGTCATTAACTATCGAGCCCGTAGTGTGCGACAGACTATTTTATTGACCCAGGCGCACTCTTGCTTTGTGAGCCAATATTGAGTTTATTCAGTAGCTTTTCCTGTTTTTACTTTTTTTTCATAGATTGGTTTACTCCTGCTTGTTATGTAACTAGAGCAATATTCAGTGTTTGAGATTCTGATTGACTGAAAACCAGCCTTCGTTTTCAGCCAACTAAAAGGCAGTTTACTCTGCCTCTGCAATGGTCGTCAAGAAGGAGAAGAAACAAAGTAAGTAAGGAATTTAAAAGTGTTATACGTGAAAATAAATATAGAAACATGCAAATAAAGTTAAGAAAGGGTTTAATTTACCCTTTTCAAGTTTAGACTGTCTTTGGTAAAATCAACAGTCCAGGAAAGCTTGCTTCCAACTTTTCTTAGTTTCTTGGAACACAATTCTTTTTTAGGATGAAACAGCTGACTCTTCTCATCATTTTGCAAATGGAATACAATCTCAAGCTGGATCCTTAAGCTGGAGGTATTACATGTGGCATATGATGTGGAGATGCTGGTGTTGGACTGGGGTGGACAAAAGTGAGAAGTCGCACAACACCAGGTTATAGTCCAACAGTTTTATTTGAAATCACAAGCTTTCGGAGCTGCTGCTCCTTCGTCAGGTGAAGTCATATGTTACACGGAATTACATAGTATGGACAGCACAGAAACAGACAATTCAGACCAACTGGTCCATGCCGGTGTTTATGCTCCACACGAGCCTCCTCCCACTCCTCTTCATCTCACCCCATCAGCATAACCTTCTATTCCTTTCTCTCTCGTGTTTATCTAGCTTCCCCTTAACTGCGTCTATGCCATTTGTTTCAACTATTCCTTGTGGCAGTAAGTTCCACATTCGAACAATTTTTTCCATAAAGAAGTTTCTCCTTAATTCCCTCTTGGCTTTATTTGTGACTATCTTATTTATGATCTTTAGTTTTGTATGAACCCAAATGCTATTGGAATTCTATGGGGATGAAATTCGACTTTGGCAATAGTACGAAACGAGTGCTAGCGAATCATAACTGTCTCGTCAATACTGAAGATCTAGTGGCATGCTAGTAAATAGGTAAACACAATATGTATGGTATTCAAGCATTTAACCATCAGTTGGCTACGTATATATTTCCACCGCTGTGTTCGAAATAGCAGACTTCTTATTCTTACCGACAGAAAGTGGGAGGATAATACTCACCCAACACGTTGTCTGGAATGAGTGATTTGATCCAGTCTGCTGCAGAGTAATTCAAGTTCTCTGCAATGTGTGATTTGATCCAGGCTACAGAGTTTAGACAAGGCACAGCGCTGACACGACCGATTTCAGACAAGGCGCAGCGCTGATACTCCCGAGTTCAAGGAACGCACAGCGCTGACACGACCGATTTCAGACAAGGCGCAGTGCTGACACGACCGAGTTCAGGGAACGCATAGTGCTGTCTCTACCGAGTTCAGGGAATGCACAGTGCTGACTCCAACGAGTTCAGGGAATGTACAGTGCTGACTCTACCGAGTTCAGGGAACGCACAGTGCTGACTCTACCGAGTTCAGGGAACGCGCAGTGCTGACACGACCGAGTTCAGGGAACGCGCAGTGCTGACTCTACCGAGTTCAGGGAACGCGCAGTGCTGACTCTACCGAGTTCAGGGAACGCGCAGTGCTGACTCTACCGAGTTCAGGGAACGCACAGCGCTGACTCAACCGAGTTCAGGGAACGCACAGCGCTGACTCAACCGAGTTCAGGGAACGCACAGCGCTGACTCAACCGAGTTCAAGGAACGCACAGCGCTGACACGACCGAGTTCAGGGAACGCACAGTGCTGACTCTACCGAGTTCAGGGAATGCGCAGTGCTGACATGACCAAGTTCAGGGAACGCACAGTGCTGACAACACCGAGTTCAGGGAACGCACAGTGCAGGGGGTGGTAATGGGGTCAGCCTTCGCCTTCTGACTCAGTGAGCGGTTCGACTCACTCCCACGCCCCTGGTTCCTAGACTTTGGACTTATTTAGGGGTTGTGAAAAAAAATGCAGTAGACAACAGGTTCTGATGAAAGAATTTTGACTTTATTAAAAGAAAAAGGTAACAAACTTAAAACACACTTAATACTTAAACACAGATTGGGGAGCACACGATACAGGCGAGGGAGAATTACAATATACCAAACAAAAACCTTATCCCTCCCAAAGATCCCACTATCCAGCTAGGTTTTTGGTTTCAGGAGATCAGGGATAATGCTCACCAACGAATCCTTGACAGGATTTTAGAGTCTTTTGATTAAAAGATTTCATAAGGCCCTTGTTGCTGCGAGGTGTCCGATGGTCACTGAGGCAGTCGCTCTGGTTTCTTCTTGTGTGATGGTCTGTTTGTTGGCCTTCCTCCTCGTGGCTTGTAGTGGTTTTGCTGAAGCAGGGAGAGAGCTGTGCCAGCGTTGTCAGTGAGTCCAAAAGAGAAAGAGTCTTGGGACAGGCTTCAATTATATTGTCTTTTTCGCGCCCAAAACCCCTTACTAAAACGGTTTCCTTTAGGTTGCAAATGAGCCTTGTATAGTCCATTGTCTAGTTTTGGCGGGCTTGCCAGTTCCGATGGCTTTAACTCAGTGTTAAACATGTCCTGATCGTTTTCCGATTTAACAAAGCCTTATCTACACGCCAAATCTCAACCCTATTGTCCTAGGTCTATTGGCGGGCTTTTAAATCTGTCCTGTGGATACCTGGTTGATTAGTTTTTGATGAAGTACTAAATGTTTTATTGATTTCAAAAGAGGTCTTGGATTATTCATATTTCGATGTGTTGTGAGGCTTTTGGGTTTTGTCTTTTCCTCCTTGATAGGAAGGCAGTGTAAACCTCTGCAGACAGCTTACTACACTGCCTGACCACGCCCCTCTGCAGCCTGTGTGTCTGTGAAAGGTGCCTTTCCCAACAGTAAGATTCGAAAAGTCATTTTCCTCAAGGTTTTCTTTTTGTGATCTTTAAAAATGTCCAAAACTGAGGGTTTTACCTCAAATCACTTCACTTAGGGTTCAGTTCGAGTTTCTGGGGGATTTTGCGAAGCCTACAACAGTGCTGACACGACCGAATTCAGGGAATGCACAGTGCTGACACGACCGAGTTCAGGGAACGTGCAGTGCTGACAACACCGAGTTCAAGGAACGCACAGTGCTGACACGACCGAGTTCAGGGAACGCGCAGTGCTGACACGACCGAGTTCAGGGAACGCGCAGTGCTGACACGACCGAGTTCAGGGAACGCACAGCGCTGACACGACCGAGTTCAAGGAACGCACAGTGCTGACACGACCGAGTTCAGGGAATGCACAGTGCTGACACTACCGAGTTCAAGGAACACACAGCGCTGACACGACCGAGTTCAGGGAACGCGCAGTGCTGACACGACCGAGTTCAGGGAATGCACAGTGCTGACTCTACCGAGTTCAGGGAACGCGCAGTGCTGACTCTACCGAATTCAGGAAACGCGCAGTGCTGACTCTACCGAGTTCAGGGAACACGCAGTGCTGACTCTACCGAGTTCAGGGAACGCACAGTGCTGACTCTACCGAGTTCAGGGAACGCGCAGCGCTGACTCAACCGAGTTCAGGGAACGCGCAGCGCTGACTCAACCGAGTTCAGGGAACGCACAGCGCTGACACGACCGAGTTCAGGGAACGCACAGTGCTGACACGACCAAGTTCAAGGAACGCACAGTGCTGACTCTACCGAGTTCAGGGAACGCGCAGTGCTGACTCTACCGAGTTCAGGGAACGCACAGTGCTGACATGACCAAATTCAAGGAACGCATAGTGCTGACTCTACCGAGTTCAGGGAACGCACAGTGCTGACACGACTGAGTTCAAGGAACGCGCAGTGCTGACACGACCGAGTTCAGGGAACGCACAGTGCTGACTCTACCGAGTTCAGGGAATGCACAGTGCTGACACGACCGAGTTCAGGGAACGCGCAGTGCTGACACGACCGAGTTCAAGGAACGCGCAGTGCTGACATGACCGAGTTCAGGGAACGCGCAGTGCTGACACAACCAAGTTCAAGGAACGCACAGTGCTGACACGACCGAGTTCAAGGAACACGCAGTGCTGACTCTACCGAGTTCAGGGAATGCATAGTGCTGACACTACCGAGTTCAGGGAATGCGCAGTGCTGACACGACCGAGTTCAAGGAACGCACAGTGCTGACACGACCGAGTTCAGGGAACGCGCAGTGCTGACTCTACCGAGTTCAAGGAACGCACAGTGCTGACTCTACTGAGTTCAAGGAACACGCAGTGCTGACTCTACCGAGTTCAGGGAACACGCAGTGCTGACTCTACCGAGTTCAGGGAACGCACAGTGCTGACTCTACCGAGTTCAAGGAACGCACAGTGCTGACACGACCGAGTTCAAGGAACGCACAGTGCTGACACGACCGAGTTCAGGGAACGCACAGTGCTCTTTCAAAACTGAGATGAGGAGAAACTTTTTCACTCAGAGGGTAGTGGGTCTGTGGAATTTGCTACCCCAGGAAGCTGTGGAAGCTACTTCATTAAATAAATTTAAAACAGAAATAGACCGTTTCCTAGAAGTAAAGGGAATTAGGGGTTACGGGGAGCGGGCTGGAAATTGGACATGAGTTTGAGTTCGGATCGGTCAGGGCCCTGTGGTTGGCGGAGCGGGCCCAGGGGCCGAGTGGCCGGGTCCTGCTCCTACTTCTTGTGTTCTTTAGAGTTGAGGTTGGATCAGATCAGCCATGATCTCATTGAATGGCGGAGCAGGCTCGAGGGGCCGATTGGTCTACTCCTGCTCCTATTTCTTATGTTCTTATGACATGACCGAGTTCAGGGAACGCGCAGTGCTGACTCGACCGAGTTCAGGGAACGCGCAGTGCTGACTCGACCGAGTTCAGGGAATGCACAGTGCTGACTCCAACGAGTTCAGGGAACGCGCAGTGCTGACTCTACCGAATTCAGGGAACGCGCAGTGCTGACTCTACCGAGTTCAGGGAACACGCAGTGCTGACTCTACCAAGTTCAGGGAACGCACAGTGCTGACTCTACCGAGTTCAGGGAACGCACAGTGCTGACTCTACCGAGTTCAGGGAACGCGCAGTGCTGACTCTACCGAATTCAGGGAACGCGCAGTGCTGACTCTACCGAGTTCAGGGAACGCACAGTGCCGACTCTACCGAGTTCAGGGGACGCACAGTGCTGACTGTACCAAGTTCAGGGAACGCACAGTGCTGACTCTACCGAGTTCACGGAACGCGCAGTGCTGACTCTACCGAATTCAGGGAACGCACAGTGCTGACTCTACCGAGTTCAAGGAACGCGCAGTGCTGACTCTACCGAGTTCAGGGAATGCACAGTGCTGACTCTACCGAGTTCAGGGAACGCGCAGTGCTGACACGACCGAGTTCAGGGAACGCGCAGTGCTGACTCTACCGAGTTCAGGGAACACGCAGTGCTGACTCGACCGAGTTCAGGGAATGCACAGTGCTGACTCCACCGAGTTCACGGAACGAGCAGTGCTGACTCTACCGAGTTCAGGGAACGCGCAGTGCTGACTCTACCGAGTTCAGGGAACGCACAGTGCTGACTCTACCGAGTTCAGGGAACGCACAGTGCTGACTCTACCAAGTTCAGGGAACGCACAGTGCTGACTCTACCGAGTTCAGGGAATGCACAGTGCTGACTCTACCGAGTTCAGGGAACGCACAGTGCTGACTCTACCGAGTTCAGGGAACGCACAGTGCCAACTCTACCGAGTTCAGGGGACGCACAGTGCTGACTTGCCCGAGTTCAGGGAACGCACAGTGCTGACTCTACCGAGTTCAGGGGACGCACAGTGCTGACTCTACCGAGTTCAGGGAACGCACAGTGCTGACTCTACCGAGTTCAGGGAACGCGCAGTGCTGACTCTACCGAGTTCAAGGAATGCACAGTGCTGACACGACCGAGTTCAGGGAACGCACAGTGCTGACACGATCGAGTCCAGGGAACGCGCAGTGCTGACACTACCGAGTCCAGGGAACGCACAGTGCTGACATGACTGAGTTCACATTACCTCACATTTCCCGACATTATACATTATATTCCAATACTGGAATCCATTGTTAAGGACATGGTATCAGGGCACTTAGAAAATCATAAGATGTCAACATGGTTTTATGAAAGGGAAATCGTGTTTGACAAATTTATTTGAGTTTTTTGAGGATGTAATTAGCAGGGTAGATAAAGGGGAACCAGTGGATCAAGTATATTCAGATTTCCAAAAGGCATTCGATAAGGTGCCACATAAAAGGTTATTACACAAGATTAGGGCTCATGGGGTTGGGGGTAAGTAGCATGGATAGAGGATTGGTTAATGGACAGAAAACAGAGAGTAGGGATAAACGGTTCTGTTTCAGGTTGGCAGGCTATAACTAGTGGGGTGCCACAAGGATTAATGTTGGGGCCTCAGCTATTTACAATCTATATTAAAGACCTAGATGAAGGCACCGAGTGTAATGTATCCAAGTTTGCTGACGATACAAAGCTAGGTGGGACAGTAAGCTGTGAGGAAAACACAAAGGGCCCGATTTTAATTCCCGATGTGGGTTGGAGTCGGGTTGCATGGTGGGCAGTTCCGGAGCCGCTTCCGGCTGGATCAGCTGCTGATGTCCGATTTTGATTTAATGAGCTTATTGATTTCAATAAGGCGCGCTGGCCGGTCCAATGAGTGCGATCGGGTTGGCTGGCCGCCTCTGATGACGTCATCATAGCAGCTGTTTTTCAAGCTGCCATTCAGCCTAAGCCTTTCTCTTGTGGATTCCTGGACTCATTGATATTGATTTATACGCTATGACATCTTCCAGAGGTGAGGCAGCTCCTCGATTTAATGATGACTCCCTCCATGCTCTTGTTGATGCTGTCAGAGGGCGCAGGGAGATTCTCTTCCCTCCTGATGGCCGGAGGAAGCCTCCTCAGCAGACCAAGGCAGCCTGGCTGCATATTGCTGAAGAGGTGAGCGCAAGGCCCATTTATGCACGCTCATGGATCCAGTGCCGAAAAATGTTTAATGATCTTGTGCGAACATCAAAAGTGAGTATCCCATCACACTTGCCTTCAATCTGCTTCCTTTTTCTTCTCATCACCAGCACTCTGCGTTGTAAGCCTGCTCCTCCACATCCCACCTTACTCTTACTTCCCTTGCACCCTTTCCTATCCATCTCTGTCTCTGCACTGATTCACTTCAGCATCCTGCCTATGCACCCCTTAGACTCGCTCTCACTGTCATGCAGTGGCAACAACTAACAATGCACAGGGAGCTACCTTCCTCTTGGCACCTTACCCCAGCTTCGTCTCACTCAAAGCTTCTATGGTAGGGATCATTCACACTCACTCCATCACTGTGGCTGAAACACCGCTTGTGTCCCTCCTTGCAGGAAAAGATAGCTCACAATAAGAGAGAGAGAGCAATGACTGGAGGAGGAACACCTACCCTAGCAACATTGACCAGTGCTGAGGAGGCTGCAAACGAGATTGTTGGAGGTGGCAAGGACCTGGAAGTGGGCGATGGAGAGATGGGCACACTAGAGGAAGCTGGTGACATAATAGAGTTTCATGCCTCTCAGACTGCAATGGCATATGATGTTCATAGAGAATCGCGTTATATCATCTGCTCAAAAGGATGTGTCTGCTACATCAATATCAGATGTCTAAATCATGCCTTTACTCTCCCACAGGACTATCAAGCACCCCCCTCCCCATGATCCAGGACGAAGAACCGGACAATTCCTCAGAGGAACCTGAAGCCTCTGATGGACCAGCGTCACCAGGACTCAACGCACCCAGCACCAGCGCAGCAACGCACACCTCGGTGGGGCCCTCGCGAGTTAGAGTAGTGTTGCCACCTGGTCTATCACAGCGCACATGTGAGCATCAGCAGATGGTGGAGACAGTGACAGCAATGGAGAGTCCTTGGCGGAGGTCGCAGCAATCTCCAAGCTCTGCTGAGTTGCATGCAGACGCAGTGCCTCTGGGGACATCCTGAAAAAGAGCATCTCGGGAAATACAGGAACAAGTCCAGGTGTCTCTGGAAGGGTTTGCCTCCAGGGTTAGTGTGAGTGTGGATAGAATGGAGGAGTCCATCTCTAATATCAGCACTGCCGTGGTGGAGGCAATGGCGCATGAACGCACCACCATGGATAGGATGGCAACCTCCGTGAAAAGGATGGCTACCTCAGTGGAAAGGATGGCTACGGCCATGGAGGAAATAAGTCGCCAGAGTCAGGAAAACATGGTGACTGTTCAAAATAGAATGTCATCTCTGGAGGAGCGATCGGCAGCTATTGAGCAGAGAGACCAGAGCTTCATAGATGTCCTTGTGATGAGGACTGCCAGTGCAGATACGGGTCCTCATGGTCCCCCCTGATGTGCAGCAAGGTGCTCTCCAGCCACTTGCCAGCGCCTGACCCATGAGAGGGATGTTGTTGGCAGGACACAAGGAAGTGTGGGCTCCTCTCAAAGCACTCACATGACCATGCCACTGCAGAGCCCTCGTCAGAGACCCTCTTTGCGGAGGCAACTGAGATGGCCGTTTCAGCCAATGCACAGCCATAGGAGGAGCAGGCTGTTGAAGAGCCCTCCCAGGCTCCCAAACCCAGAGGACGCCCGCCAAAGGCATTTAAGCAGGGGCAGCATCCTAGTCAGCAAGGTGCCTCTACATCTGCTGAAGCCACAGGGGAAGCACCGCATAGAAGCACGCGTAAGAGAAAGATTAAGCACCTATAATCACAAAGGGACTCACTTGGATATTTTGTCTTTTTTTTCTGACTGTTGTTGGTTTATTATCCTTTTATCATGCGTAAAAGAAAAATTATGGCAAACAGTTGATTGTGTGGCCTATGTGTTATGGGAAATGGCAAAAGCGCATTGAGAGCTCAGGGCGACTTGCTTTTGTAATGCTGATGGTGAAAGGAAATAACAGGGTATAGCAGAGATGATGTATGATGTTGGACAAATGTCGCCTGCAATTACAGAGCCATATGGTAGCCACCTATGGTTGAAGAGTAAGCTTATGTTAATGTAGCATGGCAATGTGCATACCCTGCTTGATGGGCAGCAATGAACTGGAGGGATGCTGCATTGGTCACAACAGGGCACACAAGGCTCCCCTTGTCCTCCTCCTCTTCCCAGGAAGATCTGCGCTGAACCACATGGCTGCTGCTCCTCCAATTATGAGGGCCAGGATGAGAGGGCATAAATTTTTCCCATCCCCTTGCTATAGATTTAATTTGAGTCAACAAGCTTGCAAGCGCACAGTCGAAGTGGCCTGAAATTATTCCATTCAGGTCACACTGCAGATGGGTGTCCACTTGAACAGTCACAAGGTCAGTAGATGTGCAAAATCTTATCCCATACCTACAACAGCAAACGTGTTGCATTTGAATGTCAGCCATGTTTCAGGGGCAGCAACTCATCTCCTTGAACCTGGCCTGTTTCTGACAAGACGGGAAACAGGAGCCAGAAGCATGAAAATGGGAAACAACTATAAAAATAGGATTAGCAAGGCAGGGGAGTACGTGGGATGAGAGCGCCAACCACCAAAATGGACCCCATCGGTCTCGCGGCAGACACGGAGGAATTCATCAGGAGAATGAGGCTCCGGGAATACTTCCACAAATCCCAAGATGTCAGCAACAAACCCAATGAGACAATCAATGATCCAGAACAGCAGACAGAGGGACTCGCAGTGCAGCAACCGAAGAAAAAAGAGTCAAACTGGACCCCTCTGGAGGGTCGCTGCCCTAAGCTTGACATGTATGCTCAAGCTGTCAGGAGATGCATCAACGCCAGATTCATCAGCCGCACTCACAAGACAGTCCAGAATGTCACCCGAGCACAACGCAACGCCATCCACGCTCTCAAGACCAACCGCAACATCGTCATCAAACCAGCGGACAAAGGAGGAGCCATCGTCATACAGAACAGAACGGACTATTGTAAAGAAGCATACCGACAACTGGACAACCAGGAACACTACAGACAGCTACCCGCAGATCCGACCAAAGAACACACCCGCCAACTCAATAGACTGATCAAGACCTTCGATCCAGACCTTCAAAACATCCTACGCGCTCTCATCCCACGTACTCCCCGCGTGGGAGACTTCTACTGCCTCCCAAAGATACACAAAGCCAACACACCCGGACGTCCTATCGTATCAGGCAATGGAACCCTGTGTGAGAACCTCTCTGGATACGTCGAGGGCATTCTGAAACCCATCGTACAGGGAACCCCCAGCTTCTGTCGTGACACTACAGACTTCTTACAGAAATTCAGCACCCACGGACCAGTTGAACCAGGAACACTCCTCGCCACGATGGACGTATCGGCACTCTACACCAGTATCCCCCACGATGACGGCATCGCTGCGACAGCCTCAGTACTCAACACCAACAACAGCCAATCTCCAGACGCCATCCTACAACTCATCCGCTTCATCCTTGACCACAATGTCTTCACCTTCGACAACCATTTTTTTACCCAAACACACGGAACAGCCATGGGGACCAAATTCGCACCCCAATACGCCAACATCTTCATGCACAAGTTCGAGCAAGACTTCTTCGCTGCACAGGACCTCCAGCCAACGCTGTACACCAGATACATCGACGACATTTTCTTCCTTTGGACCCATGGCGAAGGATCACTGAAAAGACTACACGATAACATAAACAAGTTCCATCCCACCATCAAACTCACCATGGACTACTCCTCAGAATTGGTTTCATTCCTGGACACACGAATCTCCATCAAAGACGGACACCTCAGCACTTCACTCTACCGCAAGCCCACAGACAACCTCACGATGCTCCACTTCTCCAGCTTCCACCTTAACCACGTTAAAGAAGCCATCCCCTATGGACAAGCCCTGCGAATACACAGGATCTGCTCAGACGAGGAGGAACGCGATGGACACCTACGGACGCTGAAAAACGCCCTCGTAAGAACGGGATATGACGCTCGACTCATCGATCGACAGTTCCGACGGGCCACAGCGAAAAATCGCATAGACCTCCTCAGAAGGCAAACACGGGACACAACCAACAGGGTACCCTACGTCGTCCAGTACTTCCCCGGAGCGGAGAAACTACGCCATGTTCTTCGCAGCCTTCAACATGTCATCGATGACGACAAACACCTCGCTAAGGCCATCCCCACGCCTCCACTACTTGCCTTCAAACAGCCACCTAACCTCAGAAGTACCATCGTTCGCAGCAAATTACCCAGCTTTCAGGATAACAGCGACCACGACACCACACAACCCTTCCACGGCAAACTCTGCAAGACATGCCAGATCATCAACACAGATACCACCATCACACGTGAGGACACTACCCACCAGGTACATGGTACATACTCATGTGACATGGCCAACGTTGTCTACCTGATACGTTGCAGGAAAGAATGCACCGCGGCATGGTACATCGGCGAGACCATGCAGACACTGAGACAACGTATGAACGAGCACCGCGCAACAATCGCCAGGCAGGATTGTTACCTCCCAGTCGGGGAACACTTCAGCAGTCAAGGACATTCAGCCTCGGATCTGCGGGTAAGCGTTCTCCAAGGCGACCTTAGGAACACACGACAACGCAAAATCATCGAGCAGAAACTGATGGCCAAGTTCCGCACTCATGAAGACGGTCTCAACCGGGATCTTGGGTTTATGTCACGATACATGACGTGATCCGGACTCGAGTCGTCGTTGGCTTGTTCACAGATGTGATTCCCAGTAAAAAAGTAAAAATTTTAAAGCTTATCGTTTTACATACAGACGGCAGCTTTTGACACGTTAGACCCCCTGCGACTCCACCTCATTGTCTCAGTTGTATCTTGCTATGTCTTTGATGTGGTACCTTCCTGGCTGACCTGATTAACTTTATCACACCTCGGCAGATAAACAGTCAGGATGATTTAATTTAGTTGTCTGCAATTGTAAGGTACACATGCATTGTTCTCTATCTATATATGCTTTGGCGATTCTGTATCTCTTTACTTCACCCGACGAAGGAGTAGTAAGCTCCGAAAGCTTGTGATTGCAAATAAAACTGTTGGACTATAACCTGGTGTTGTGCGACCTCTCAATTAAATGCAAGTACGCAGGGATGCAATTTTGGAACACAGATTTGACTGTGAGTTCCATCTTCTATGTTGAAACAGCACTTTCTGAATAGTCTTGGCTACTTTGTAAGACTGCCATCTCGAGAAGCTGTAACTGTTGTCACTACAGAAGTGACAACAGCTCTTATACATTCTTCCTGATGTCCGGCTGGTGGCTACATTGATCTCCTGGATTGCCACTGTCACCAGGGTCATCCTCACGCCATGTCCTGCCTCCCTCATTGCATTGCAGATGCGGATTCTAGACTTCACCAGTTGTCCCACCATCAGCACCATGAGCGAACAGACTGTCCCAACTGCCTGCATGTTAGACCAATGCTCCTGAATCATTGATCTTTAACAGCCTGTGCCCCTGAGATCTTGGTTTTGGAATCTTCAGCTGAGACCTCTTTCTTATGTCTCCTCAAAGTTGTCTACCAGCTCCTCCTGCTCACTGCTGCCCTGGGATCTATCCAGTTTTATCTGCTCTGTGTCAGTATTACCGCTTCCCTGAATGGGTGTATCTAAACTGTTGCTTGAGTAAACAAGGTGATTACAGAATGGGTGGATCAGGTGCAGGAAGGGTCCTTCTGGAAGCACCAGGCTGCTCGGATGCTTCTCTCTCTAAGCATTCAGCACCTTTTGAGGGATGCAAAGGACAACCAACTGACTTGTGTATAATAAGTGAAAATGAGGTGCCAACCTGGGGAAGCTGCAACACAGGACTACATGCATGCTAAAAAGCGGAAGCAGCATGCTATAGACAGGGCTAAGCGATTCCACAATCAATGGATCAGATCAAAGCTCTGCAGTCCTGCCACATCCAGTCGTGAATGATGGTGGACCATTAAACAACTAACGGGAGGAGGAGGCTCCATGAATATCCCCATCCTCAATGATGGTGGAGCCCAGCACGTGAGTGCAAAAGACAAGGCTGAAGCGTTTGCAACCATCTTCAGCCAGAAGTGCCGAGTGGATGATCCATATCGGCCTCCTCCTGAGGTCCCCACCATCACAGAAGCCAGTCTTCAGCCAATTCGATTCACTCCACGTGATATCAAGAAACGGCTGAGCGCACTGGATACAGCAAAGGCTGTGGGCCCCGACAACATCCTGGCTGTCGTGCTGAAGACTTGTGCTCCAGAACTAGCCACACCTCTAGCCAAGCTGTTCCAGTACAGCTACAACACTGGCATCTATCCGACAATGTGGAAAACTGCCCAGGTATGTCCTGGCCACAAAAAGCAGGACAAATCCAACCCGGCTAATTACCGCCGCATCAGTCTACTCTCAATCATCAGCAAAGTGATAGAAGGTGTCATCGACAGTGCTATTAAGCGGCACTTACTCACCAATAACCTGCTCACTGATGCCCAGTTTGGGTTCCGCCAAGACCACTCGGCTCCCGACCTCATTACAGCCTTGGTCCAAACATGGGCAAAGCAGCTGAATTCCAGAGGTGAAGTGAGAGTGACTGCCCTTGACATCAAGGCAGCATTTGACCGAGTGTGGCATCAAGGAGCCCTAGTAAAACTGAAGTTAATGGGAATTGGGGGGGAAAACTTTCCACTGCTGGAGTCATAGCTAGCACAAAGGAAGATGGTTGTATTGGTTGAAGGTCAATCATCACAGCCCCAGGACATCGCTGCAGGAATTCCTCAGGGCAGTGTCCTAGGCCCAACCATCTTCAGCTGCTTCATCAATGACCTTCCCTCCAACATAAGGTCAGAAATGGGGATGTTTGCTGATGACTGCACAGTGTTCAGCGCCATTCACAACTCAGATAACGAAGCAGTCCATGCCCGCATGCAACAAGACCTGGACGACGTTCAGGCTTGGGCTGATAAGTGGCAAGTAACATTCGCACCACACAAATGCCAGGCAATGATTATTTCCAACAAGCGAGAGTCTAACCACCGCCCCTTGACATTCAATGGCATTACTATCGCCGACTTCCCCACCATCAACATCCTGGGGGTCACCATTGACCAGAAACTTAACTGTACCAGCCACATAAATACTGTGGCAACAAGAGCAGGTCAGGGGCTGGGTATTCTGTGGTGTGTGTCTCACCTCCTGACTCCTCAAAGCTTTTCCACCATCTACAAGGCACAAGTAAGGAGTGTGATGGAATACTCTCCACTTGCCTGGATGAGTGCAGCTCCAACAACACTCAAGAAGCTCGACACCATCCAGGACAAAGCAACCCGCTTGATTGGCATTCCTTCCACCACCTTAAACATTCACTCTCACCACCAATGGCGTACCGTGGCTGCAGTGTGTACCATCTACAAGATGCACTGCAGCAACTCGCCAAGGCTTCTTCAGCAGCACCTCCCAAAACCGCGACCTCTTCCACCTAGAAGGACAAGGGTAGCAGGCGCATGGGAACACCACCACATCCAAGTTTCCATCCAAGTCACACACCATCCTGACTTAGAAGTATATCACTGATCCTTCATTGTCGCTGGGTCAAAATCCTGGAACTCCCTCCCTAACAGCACTGTGGAAGTACCTTCACCACACGGACTGCAGCGATTCAAGAAGGCGGCTCAACACCACCTTCTCGAGGGCAACTAGGGATGGGCAATAAATGCTGGCCTTGCTAGCGATGCCCACATCCCATGAACAAATTTTTAAAAAAAAGTTGTACCGCTCTTCAGAATCGCAGTGTTTCCCTGCCCCTTGTCAAGATCTGACTGCTGTCATTGTAAAGGCTTTACAGTGATTCTCACAGAATCTTGGCTGTTGCTCACCCGGAGGTAGGTGGTAATTGTTGAAGTGTCATGCACCAAGATACTAAGAGAACGTAATGAGGAAGCATAAAACTAGTTCTGTAGCCAGGCAGAGGAGCAGCACAATAGCTACTTCCCTGGTTTAGGGCTGATGAAACAGACATAAAAGTGACTGAAGTAGCTATGAGGACTGGTCAGTCTCGCAAGCCAGGCCCACTCTAAAGAGAGTTGGATGGCACCAATTTGTGGCAGTGGTTGTGAACCTGGAGTCACGCATGGCACACTATCAGCATGATCTGTAAAAACTCCCATCAGCTGTGGAAGTGAGGCCTTCACATTGAGCAGCCTCCCACCTGGCTTTGACTCTGAAAACCCTCCACGCCAGGCCAACCCAGCAATTGACTTGTGGGCCCCTTCAAATATGTGACCCCATGAACAAGCAATGCAAAATCATGCGGGGTGCCATAGCCAATTTCCTTGGGCTGAATTTGACAAATCCACAGCATTGAGTACTGTAGATAATTTGAGCAGCAATGTTGGTTTAGTGAGGCGCATTTCATTCAACGAGAACAAGTGAAGGTGACGTCATTGCAAGTGATGTCACTAGTTGAGCCTTATGTGCTGAGAGCGACGTCATCGGGTGGCCTGGCATATGTGCAGAGGATGACATCACAGGTCGACCGAAAACCGGAAGTGCCCACACTGTCACTAATCACTCTGGGGGAGAGCAGCGGTGACTGATGGGGCACTGTGTGTGGGTCATGGATTGTTATAAGATCATTAGGGTAGTGAGTGTGGGGGTGGGTTAGGTCACCTTTTACAATACAAAGTGATTCGTGACATTGTCCTAACTTCCGGGTTTCATCTGGTCCAATGATGTCACTTGCGGCGTGTGCGCCGGGTCTTCCAAGAAATCAACTCGCTGCCATTCATGGTCAAGAGTGTGATCCCAGTCTAACGAGGAGAAGAGAACCGCCTCCCCCCCCCGCACCCCCCAGCCCCGGCTCCTGCTTTCTCACCTACCCCCAGCTCCTCCTTTCTCACACCACCCCCCCCGGGCTCCTGCCTTCTCTTCACCCCCCGCCCCCCCACCACCGCCATCCTTCTGGGCTCTTGCTTTCTCCACCCTCCCCCAAAATCCCGCCCCCTGGGCTCCTACTTTCACTCTGTAAGCCTCGCTGTCCCATTCTCAGGCTTGTAGTTCATTTTGACACGTGAATTACAAGGGAAATAATTAATGAATCACCCAAAAGCTCTTAAGTTAAATAAGGTCATTTATTAAAGGAAAAGAAGAGAGAAAGGTAAACAAAAATGCTTATAGATTTAAATGGCAATACAATGCCCTTCTTAGCCTACCTGGCAATACAATGCCCTTCTTACTCTAATCTTAGCAATCCTTTCTTAGGCAGTCCCTCGGAACCGAGGATGACTTGCTTCCACATTAAAAATGAGTTCCCAGGTGACTGCTGAGTCCAATGCGGGACCTACAGTCTCTGTCACAGGTGGGGCAGACGGTGGTAGAAGGTGCGGGTGGGTGGGGTGCTTGGGTTGACGTGTCGCTCCTTGTGCTTGGCTTCCGCTTGCTCCCGGCGAAGAGACTCGAGGTGTTCGGCGCATTCTCGGATGCTTCTCCTCCACTTTGTGCGGTCTTGGGCCAGGGATTCCCAGGTGTCAGTGGGGATGTTGCACTTTTTCAAGGAGTCTTTGAGGGTGTCCTTCAAGCGTTTCCTCTGCCCACCTGGGGCTCTCTTGCCGTGTCGGAGCTCCGAGTAGAGCGCTTGTTTTGGGAGTCTCGTATCGGGCATGCGGACGATGTGACCCGTCCATCGGAGCTGATCGAGCGTGGTCAAAGCTTCGATGCTGGGGATGTTGGCCTGAGCGAGAACACTGACATTGGTGCGCCTATCCTGCCAATGGATTTGCAGGATCTTGCGGAGGCAGCATTGGTGGTACCTCTCCAGTGCTTTGAGGTGCCTGCTGTACATGGTCCATGTCTCTGAGGCATACAGCAGGGCGGGTATCACTGCTGCTCTGTAGACCATGAGCTTAGTGCTGGGTTTGAGGTCCTGGTCTTCAAACACTCTCTTCCTCAGGCGACCGAAGGCTGCACTGGCACACTGAAGGCGGTGTTGGACATCGTCATCGATGTCTGCTCTTGTTGACAGTAGGCTTCCGAGGTATGGAAAGTGGTCCACGTTGTCCAAGGCCTTGTCGTGGATTTTGATAATCGGGGGGCAATACTGTGTGGCGGGGGCAGGTTGATAGAGGACCTTTGTCTTATGGATGTTTAGTGTAAGGCCCATGCTCTCGTACGCTTCGGTGAAGGTGTTGACGATGGTTTGGAGTTCGACCTCAGAGTGTGCGCAGACGCAAGCATCGTCTGCATACTGTAATTCGACGACAGAGGAGGGGACGACCTTGGATCTGGACTGGAGGCGACGGAGGTTGAACAGTTTCCCGTTTTTTCTGTAAATTAGCTCCACTCCAGCGGGGTGCTTACTGAGGGTGAGATGACCGCAAGAACGTCCGCATCACCCGCACCATGACAGGAGCTGACGACTGCTGGACCGACCACTGCCTAATCCACTCTGTCATCTCCATCAATGTTGCCCCAAAACAACGGCAGCAACAGAAACAATGCCGCAGGAAAATCAACGCTGGAGCACTCAAAGACCCTGCTAAGAAAGCCCTATTCAGCCTGCGCCTCACAAACAACCTGACGATTCCCAGTGATTCAGAGTCACAGAGTGTCCACAGCGCCTGGTCTGCACTCAAAGCCTCCATAATTAGCACCTGTGAAGAGATGCTCGGTCACTCGACCAGGAAACACCAGGACTGGTTCGACAAGAACGACCAGGAGATCCAGGAGCTAATAAGCCGCAAGCGCAAGGCATTCCTGATCTGGAAACAGCAACAGAACTTGAGAGCAAGAAAGCAGCTCTACAGACGCCTGAAGGCCAAGTACCAACAAAAATCTCGCGACCTAAAGAACAGATGGTGGGTGGAGAAAGCGCAGGAGATCCAGCAGCTAGCCGACAACCACGACGTGCGTGGATTCTTTAGCGCAGTCAAGACCATCTACGGCCCAAGCACCCAAGGTCCTACCCCACTGTGGGCCAAGAACGGAGAGGTACTCATCAAGGACAGTGAGGCAGTCAGTGCCCACTGGAAGGAGCACTTCGAAGATCTCCTTAACCGAGACTCTGTCTTCGACGCGAGTGTCCTCAACTCCATCCCACAGCATGCTACCCGCCACCATCTCAGCACAACCCCAGCCCGGCATGAGGTTGAAAAGGCCATCTGACAACTGAAGAACAACAAGGCCTCAGGAACAGATGGAATCCCCGCCGGGGCACTAAAGCATGACGGAGAAACACTACTGGCGTGAATTCATGAACTCATTTCTCTTATCTGGAAGGAGGAGAGCATGCTAGGGGATCTCAGAGACGCCGTAATTGTGACCATCTTCAAGAAAGGTGACAAGTCCGATTGCGGTAATTACAGAGGAGTTTCCTTGCTGTCTGCCACAGGGAAAGTCATTGCAAGAATCCTCCTCAATCGCCTTCTCCCAGTGGCCGAAGAGCTCCTCCCAGAGTCGCAATGCGGATTCCGCCCACTAAGGGGCACAATGGACATGATCTTCACCGCACATCAATTACAAGAGAAACACAGGGAACAGCACCAACCGCTGTACATGGCCTTCTTTGATCTCACAAAGGTCTTCGACACTGTCAACCATGAGGGATTATGGAGTGTCCTCCTCAAATTCGGCTGCCCTCAAAAGTTTGTCACCATCCTCCGCCTGCTTCACGACGACATGCAAGCCATGATCCTGACCAACGGTTCCACCACAGACCCAATTCACGTACGAACCGGGGTCAAGCAAGGCTGTGTCATCGCACCAACGCTCTTCTTGATCTTCCTTGCTGCAATGCTCCATCTCACCTGGCAATACAATGCCCTTCTTACTCTACTCTTAGCAATAAAGATGCTCTAGCAATACAATGCCCAAATATGTTCTAAGTAAATGGTCATACAATCACCCCGAAGTGGCCAGCTCCTGTTGATTGCAGCTCTTCTCTTGACGATCGGTCGGGCTCCCTTCTTGTTGACTGCACCTCTCCTTCTGACCCCTCGACTGCAGTAACAAAGTTACCTTAACAACCTCTCTTATATGTGGACAGGATGTTACATCGTCAAGGCCTCATTGACCTATCGATGATAGCCTTAGATCATGATAGCCAATAATATGTCGCAGTTTTTGTTTAAACTTAAAGTTAAAGCCAGCATGTGAAGACCACAGTAACAGTTAATCCCCTCCCCCTTTTCCCAGCATTATACTTGCTTTAAATCTATTTCATTTCCTGCTTTTTTCCAGTTCTGACGAAAGGTCTTCGACCTGAAACGTTAACTCTGTTTCTCTCTCCACGGATGCTGCCTGGCCTGCTGAGTTTTTCCAGCGTTTTCTGTTGTAACAGTTAATTGGCTGGATAGCTCACGCAAATCTCAACCGTCTAGCTGGCAAACTTTCTGATAAGGATTGTTTATTGAAGAGGCCCACTGAGTTCTGTGTTGTCTCGTCAAGGCCTAATCTGTCATTGTTTACAGACATCTCCTTTAGCTACACAATGTCTTTGTTCCTTATTGATCGCACATCTGGTTTCACTGCTTTGCTACAGCTCTTGCAAGTTTTAATGTCCAGCTTGAAAATTGTGTCAAAAGTAAAAGGCTTCTCTTCCTTACAACTCCCGTCACCGAGCAGGGTTTGCGAGCCACACTTTTGGTAAATGGCAATGAGGAGAGCTCGGTGCAATGCATGGCAAGACAGCAGTCCCACGTCAGTGAAAACCTCGCAAACCAGATGTTCTCATTCCCTGTCAATATTTACTCGCCTTATGTAATTCCTGATCAAAATAAATTGTCTATTCTCCGATATTGAGGCAATGGGTATAAAGCTGGTAGCGTCCATTTTGACTAAACCCTTTACAAAAATACACAATCATGACGGGACCAAATTTCAGTAATTGTTATAATTATCACTGTACTACATTATTTTATTATTTATGCACCATTATAGTACAGAAGACGAAAACTTTAAAAATTGGCATACCATACAGAGGTGTCATGCAAATATTGATATATGGCACAAGGAAAACTCTTTACAATGGCCCAGATATTCCGATCCCTACGGGTGGGTACGCGCTGTGTACCCACCTGTAGGGACATTGGAAATGCCGGTTTCAGGCATGCACAGCGCATGCGCTGAAAACCGGCATTTCTGATCTGTCAAGAATGGTCTTGACAGATCAGAAATGCCGGTTTTCAGCCCTGGAGAAGGGTCTCTGCAGGCGGATAGTTCCGCTTTTTGGAGACCCTCCGCCCGCAGAAAACCCTTACAATTCTTACGCCTGGTAAAAGCAGGCGTAAGGCCTGCTTTTACCAGGATAAGAGTTGAAAAAAAAGTTTAAAAAAAAGTTTTTTTTTCACTGATTTATCTTTTAAAAATACTTTAAAAAAAAGTAAGTTTATTTTCAGCCCCGTAAAAAAATTTCAAAAAATTTAATTTTTGTTTAAAATACTTAATTTACTGTAATTTCAAATCATTTTTAAAAATGTGATGTTTTTTAAAAATTTATTTCAAGTTTTACTATGTTTTTGGGGTGATCTCCATTCATATATTTGACAGGTCTTCCTGTCAAATGTATGAAGGGAGATTCCCTTCTGTGATTGGCTCCCCATGATCCCAGGGACGCTGCGAACTACATGCCCCTCTGGGATACGTGGGCCCTGCGCATTTCAAGTTTGGAGAGGCCCAGGAGCAGAAGCGTGTGCGTCCCGGGAGCCCTCAGGTAAGGGCGTAGATTTTTCCAGATCGCAGGCCTCCGCCCGCGGCAGGCCTGCAATCGGCAAATACTGGCCATTGAATTATATGTACATATGAAAAATGGATATACATACAACATTTCTATGGGTGAACTAATTGCTGTTATAACTAGCGTAAGTCAAGATAACCTCATGTTGGAAAAGCTGTAGCAAACCTGGGGCTTAATTTTAACCTAACCCGCCTGGTGGGAAACTGACAGGATCAGGTCAGTTTTACACCCTGCCCGATTTTAATTTCCATTGATGTTAATGGAGAGTAAAATGGGGTAGAGAATAAATGGAGGGGCCGACCCAATCCTGTCTGTTTCCTGCCGGATGGGTTAGCTTTAACTTAGCCCAGTGGCTTAGGGTGAGATTCAGAGATGACAAAATTGCTGACAATGATTGAAGTACCATTGCCCAATTTGTTATGCCAAAAAAAGACATAAGCAAAAAGTTCATTCGGATAAAGATACAGATACAAAGTGATGCAGACGCTGGACTCTGCACCTCTGCAGAAAACCAATCAAATAACTCAAGGAAGTCTTGAATGTCAAGATCCAGGAGCAATGTCCAGGAGGGTGACTGATTTTAAACGTTTGTGGCAAGCAGGTTGTCAAAAGAGTTCATCAGCTCCTGATTGAACAAGTGTAAGGTATTTGATCAAACCAGTGTGCCTCTGAGTGAGTCTGAATCATATATTGGTATGGACATTATCAGTAGTCTGCTTAAACAGATACATTTAGTACCCTCCTACAGAAAGCTCTTGGATGGTGGGGGCAGGGTGTGTGTGAAATGTACTTTTATCTTTAGTTGCAGTTCCGGGAGCATGTTTATTGTAGCTAGAGAACACTTGTGAAGGATTCTGTGACAGGTAAAGGATGCTCCTGTCATTCAGTAGCACAGTGTGGATTCTATTCCTAAGTGACGTGTTCAGTAACTATTGAGGATTTCCTATCACCAGAGTGTTCTTCACTTTCCTATGGTTGATTGCTGTCCTCTTGAGATATTATGGTCTTTCAGCTAATGCAGTGGAGCTGAATGAAAACAACATCTCTATGGAGGCAATAGGAACTGGTAAGCTTTCCAGTGAGCATCAAGAACATGGTTCAACAGTTCTCTCATAGCATTAGAAATTTAAGAACTAGCATAGCGTGTTTTTTTTAAATATTTAGATATAAAGTTTAAAAAGTCAACTGCACACTAATGCAGTTGCATTACATCTCCTGCACAGCACTGGTGGTGTCAGATCAGCTTTTCACTTTTCCAGAAATCTGCACAATTTACTGTATGTTTCACATTTTTTTTTAAAAAGCATGCCACTGAGAAAGTCAGGGAAAAAAACCATGAGCCCAAAAGCCAGGGTGTTCTAATAACAAACAGATGGCAATTAGTATGATTCTCAGCATCCCTTACACGATTTCACATCTGCATAGAGGGTGGAAACCAGCTGTGCATGTCCAATAAAATATTCCCATAATCCCTAAAAAAAAATGTATAGTTGTAGCTCCAAATATACGGTTCCTCACATTTACTGCAAACATCTATCTAAAATACACAACAGGCATCCGGGAAGAAACTTTCAAATTTACCTGCAAACCAATACATCCTATGATGATTATCTCAATATTCCTGAAGGTTTAATTCGTCATTTTTGGTCCCATTTCTAAATTTATTTGAGTTAGGGAACAAGTTTTTAATTAAGCATTTTAGTTTTAGTTAACTTAGGTAGATGTAAAACAAGGGTGTGCTGCTTTTGAGTAGGCATGTGATGTCCTTGTTCTCCACTGCAAGTTTAAAAGAAGAGGCAAATGGAAAACTATTTGAGTAGGCAAAAGAGAAGTACTGCATATTTTCCAAATAATTGCTGATAAACGTAATATTAAAATGAGTAATTTATAGAAAAAAATGTGAAATAAACTCAAAAAAATTCCATAACGGAGGTGTGCCTTATTTGAGAGAGGAAGCACACCAATAAAAAATTAGACGAAATGTAAATTTCAGCCAAGAATATCAAGTTGTAAGGTGACTGTAACTTTAAAAACCGATTACTAGATTCCCTACATTGGTAGCAAGAGTTTAAATCCAGTTCAGCTATTCCCAGTGGGTGATTTTTATTGATTCTAATTTAAATTATTAGATGAAGAGCCTCACGTCACCCCTCGCTTCTTTCTCCATCTTCTGTTTCCTCCAGGCCAGATAATTAATAAATTCCCATGATGAAGGCAGATAAATTTGGATATTACTGTCGGTCAAGACCAGGATTCAGGTTTTCAACCTTGCCCACCCGACCATGAGATTGACCAGGTTACTTAGCTGATTTTCATTATAAAGGGTTAAATTCCATTTCCTATTTCAGTGATGTTTCATAAAGGTTTCAGCCATAAAAAATACATTGCATGGTTTTGAGTCTAAATGAATATTTGTTGACTGCATGTAAGAGTTTAAAAGGTGGCGTGTCAAGTGTGCACTTAAATTAATAGCTGACTGACCAGCTGGGAAAGCGCGAGTTGTAAGTATGCGCCCCTTCTGCAGATTCATAAAATCCAATCTGCATATTATCTTTATTGCAAAATGGACTTTCAAATATTTTCTTGGTAGTGTTAAAATGTTATACTGTATATCCAAATTGATCTCCAGTAAATCTTTTTTAAAAATCTCTAAATCTTTGCTCCTGCTTTGATACTAATCATCTATTCCCATTGTGTGCAAGTCTGATTATAAAAAATGATTCCTCATTCCCAAATTGATGAACATTACAGGATTTCTCAGGATGTTTACACCAGATACAGGATGAAAGATGCTTGAGTATGAATCATCTGCCCACACACTGTAAGCTGAGAATATGGAATGCACTGCAGTATTCAGGAGAGGCAGACTGCAGCATGTTAGTAGCTCTCCAGAGAATAACCATTACTTACAATAGAGCTTTAGTAGTGCTGCACTACAAGATTGCTCTTCCTGTTTCATCAATGCATGCATTAATGATGTTATATATAGCATGAATAATTTAGACGGAGAGGGAGTCAGCCATATTCTCGAGAAGGAAATCTGACATTGCAAACTGATTCAACATGCCGCTGTATAAATCCACCTTTTCATAATTAGCACTGGCAGGCACTATTTTTTGAGCAGATGAACCATCTGACATTTTTTTAGCTGTGTGCAGCTCAGCAGTCACACAATGCATTTATGTCTGTGTGGGAGTGGGTGGTAATTGACTCAGCAAAAAAGACGCTATTAACAACTTGTTCAGATCATTAAACCACTTTACAAATCACCTATGAATCTTATGCCTAAAATATGTTCATCCCAGTATACTTCATGCAGGTAAACTGTCAATGAGGTTTGTTGTCTGAAGCAACTAGATGATAGTGCTGCCATTTGTATAACAACTACTCACTTCACCAAATAATTTTAATCAAAAGGTGTTTGTAAAATGTTCTATGTGAGGTCATCTTTTGAAGTCTTTTATTTCAGGGCCTCCATAACAGAAATAAATAAATATGGAAATACAGGGAAGAAATTCATTTTTAAAATTCTTCCACCGTCTAAATAAAATAATTATTGCGACTTTTATAATGACTTAAGCCCTGAAATTAAGCTGTGTGACACTAGTATTTGAACACTTGAATGGGTTAGCGCCTCCACTCAAAACAAGAATTTCAGATAAATACGTTGAGCATTTGCAGGCCAGTATCCTACAGTGTAATTTCAAGACATAAAAATTATCATGTGACTGGATAGAGAGAATACTGTAAATTTGAAAACATTATCACAAAGAATATTTTGTGCAAACTGAGACTGCTGGCAATTTTGTGCATACTTAATTTTGCTAAGACACATTCAATGTGAACATAAGAAAAATAGGTGAGAATATAAACTGGTTTTACTCCTTTATCCTTGCATGGACATTTCCAGTAATATTTGTAAATGGAGAAAATACCTCAGGCCCCATTTTCCTGAGAGATATTTGATTTATTAGGTAGGCAACAGTATAGCATTTATCACCTCAGCACAATAGGAGCACATCAGGCTTTAAGCAAAGCTCTTTTGCTGGCTTCCATTTTAGAATAAAGCTTCCATTTTAGAACAAGACTTTCTATATAAACATTGTAGTTTAATTAGGCAGCTAAAGATTGAAACCTTGTCTAGTCAAGCATGTCACTGGAGCATTGAGGAGGCACCCAGGCATTCTTGTTATCTTACGTTTTATAGGGTAGTTTTAGGGAGGTTAGGTACTGTGTGTGTGTTGTCTCAGATAGCTGCTAGGCAAGAGACAAAGAACACAAAGATTGATGGGAGGCCTCTCCTGGCACAAGGATAGTTGTAATAAGGGTGTGTTTTTAATATATATAAGCCTGGACTTGGAGCATAGATGTTAGAATATTCTCGGAGCGAAGCTGAACATGCTCAAATGGTAACAAGTCTGACCATCTCGGAACCTTGTGGTGTTAGTCAGGTTGTATACCAACGGCTCATTCACTGTTTAATAAATATAACTGGTGCATAATTTAATTTCTTTATGCTGTGTTGTAGTTTCTTTTAATAAGTATAATAAACCTGTATACTTTGGAACAAGGCTCCCTCTCGTCGATGAATATCACAGACCGATTCTAATATACATAACTTACACCGGTGAATTTTGTGGTTTGTAGAGTGTTATGGTAAGTTCACGCTTCATACAGAGTAGAACAACAGTTTAAAAATTACTGTACAAGAAGGCATAGTTTAATAGCAATTTTATAAACTGCCAGCCACATGTCGTGAGTTATCAAAATTTAAATTCTGCACCATATGGTTCTGCATGAATGTAGCAACATGAATTGGCAGTGAAACAATTTCAATTTATAGTATATTGGCTAGCAAAAAATATATTTAGAACAATCTGTATTTGTAATTAAACATGCCAGAATGGTAGCCCAAAAATATTATTTTCACTGGTATTTGCACAATTCTAAACACATCATGGTATGAGGGAAAAAAGAAACACTGTTCCATTTTATGGCTTGAACTGCAGTTTCAACAACAACAACTTGCTTTATATACCTTTAACGTAGTAAAACGTCCCAAGGCGCTTCACAGGAACGTTATCAAAGAAAATTTGACACCGAGCCATATAAGGAAATACTAGGACAGGTGACTTGGTAGGTTTTAAGGAGTGTCTTAAAGGAGGAGAGAGAGGTAGAAATGCGGAGAGGTTTATGGAGGGAATTCTAGAGCTTAGGGCCGAGACATGTGAAAGCTTGGCCGCCAACGGTGGAGCGATTAAAATCGGAAATGCGCAAGAGGCCAGAATTGAAGGAGCGCAGAGATCTCGGCGGGTTATAGGGCTGGAGGAGGGTGCAGAGATGGGGTGGGGCAAGGCCGCGGAGGGATTTGAAAACCAGGATGAGAATTTTAAAATTGAGGTGTTGCTGGACTCCGTAGGTCAGTGAGCATAGGGGTGATGGGTGAATGGGACTTGGTGCAAGTTAGGATACAGGCAGCAGAGTTTTGGATGAGCTGAAGTTTCATGGCACAAGATAGGTAATTTCATTTTTAAAAAGGAAAGCATCTCCAAAAAAAATGGAAGGGCAATTTCAGCACATCTGTTGGAAACGACCCATTTGTGTGTGTAAATAGTTTTACAAAAGTAATATATTTTGTCTTTTGCTACTGCTATATAGCAATACCAACAAAGCTCTGTGTGGCAAAGGCAAGTTTGTTCATTAAAAACAAAGGGGAAATTATCTTGTGGGTGAGAAGGTAATTCTGGCAAATTTATTGCTGAGCCATGAGTTATATTATGAACTACCTTACAGCATGGTTGGATTACATCAAGCACTATTGGCCTTGCACTCCTCTCACTACCACTCACTACCCCAGTATCATCCTGGAAAGCTAAGATAACCTATGGCTTCTTTTCTTTACCACCAAACATCTCTTTAAATCCTTCTCCCCTGCCCCCTGAACCCTTGCCTTCAACAACAAGTGCAATCAGCTCATGAACGACTTTGTCATTGAGATTGAGACCATCCGCTGGAGTTTAGAAGAGTAAGAGGTGACTTGATTGAAACATATAAGATGCTGAGGGGTCTTGACAGGGTGGATGTGGAGAGGATGTTTCCTCTTGTGGGAGAATCTAGAACTAGGGGTCACTGTTTAAAAATAACGGGTCGCCCATTTAAGACAGAGATGAGGAGAATTTTTTTCTCTCAGAGGGTCGTGAGTCTTTGGAACTCTCTTCCTCAGAGGGCGGTGGAAGCCGAGTCTTTGAATATTTTTAAGGCAGAGGTAGATAGATTCTTGATAAGCAAGGGGGTGAAAGGTTATCGGAAGTAGGCGGAATGTGGAGTAATCAGATCAGCCATGATCTTATTGAATGGCGGAGCAGGCTCGAGGGGCCTGAGTGGCCTACTCCTGCTCCTAATTCGTATGTTTGTATCCATTCAGCTGCCTTTGTCGCATCTCCCCCTTCCCCTAGCCCACCAAGCCAAACCTCCCACAAGATCCATCCTGCCCTAGCCCTGAACATGTGTCTTTCTCTAGTTTCTCTCCTATCTTCCCTTATGCCCTCTCCGAGCTTATCTTCTCCATAAGACCTGCCTCCTGTTCTCTTGACTCCATTCCCACTAAACTGCTGAACACACAACCACCTGCCTGGCCCCCATGCTAGCTAATATGGCAAATGGTTCGCTCCATAGAGGTACTGCCCCCTGCCATTTAAATCTGTCATCACCAATCCCTCCTCAAAAAACCACCCTCTATCCTTGCAAACTACCACCCCATCTCCAATCTCCTGTTCCTTTCCAAAGACCTTGGCTGCGATTTTGCCAGCGCTCAGAGGGCGGGTTTGGAGGCGGGTCAGAGGTTAAATTCGTTTTGATTGACGGCGGGTTCGGAACCTGCCGTCAACCCGCCTCCACGCAACTTTGCAAAGTGTCAGGTCTAGGAGTCCCGATCAGACCCGCCACCAAGCGGTGGGAGAGGCACTTAAGGCAGTTAACAGCTTGTTAACTGCCTACATAATCCAATTTTAGCAGGCTCTTCCCATATTAGGGTATTATCAGCGTGTTCCACGCCGTTCGCAAAACACACCAGCTGATTGTGCTGGGTTCAGAAACTACGCAAATTCTTGACAGCTGCTCCTGCAGCATAAAAGCAGACCTGTAACATGGCTGACTTTCAGATGACAGAAGTTTGTTTTTTGAGGTGTTGGAACACTTTTTGCAGGTCTACTGAGCTTGTAAGTGGTTAAGCTGAGATCCATATGCAGTGTGACCTCCTGGGAAAACCCTCTCCCCACATTGACTGAGCGCTTATAACATCTATTCCTCAACTGACATATCTACCAGCAGAATGGGAACCATTTATATCCTCTCATCCTGGTCCTCAGAATTGGAGGAAGAGCAGCCGTGGCAGCAGCAGAATGAGGCACAACAGCAGCAGCAACAACAGGAGCGCCAACCTCTCCTCACCCACCTGATGCTGCACAGGGCAGAAGGCGTCAGCGCAGGAGATACCCCCAACACAGGGTTTACAGGCAGAGGATGAGCTTCCTCAACATGACTGAGCAGCAGTGCCAAAGGAGGCTGAGACTTTCGCAAGAGGTAGTCGCTCACATCTGCGCAATGCTGCAGCAACACCTGGAGCCCAGTGGAGGGGGTGGATACTCCTTACCAGTGGCTGTCAAAGTCACCACCGCCCTCAAATTTTTTGCTTCAGGGTCCTTCCAGGGATCATCAGCAGACATCAGCGGCATCTCCCAGTCGGCTGCACACACTTGCATCACGTAGGTTACCGATGCCCTCTTTGCAAAGGCGTACAATTACATCCACTTCGCCATGGATGAAGCAAGTGTAACCGCGCGTGCGGTTGGCTTTGCAAATATGGCCGGCTTGCCAAGGGTGCAGGGCATCGTAGACTGCACACATGTGGCTATGAGGGCACCCCATCACAACCCAGCTGTATTTGTCAACCGCAAGGGCTTCCACTCCCTTAACGACCAGCTGGTGTGTAACCACAGGAAGAACATTATGCACGTTTGCGCCAAGTTCCCTGGCAGTTGCCATGACTCGTTCATCCTGCGGCAGTCTACTGTGCCTCAGCTCTTCAATCCGCCAACCCAACTTTCCGGATGGCTACTTGGAGACGAGGGCTATCCCCTGAAGACATGGCTAATGACGCCATTGAGGAGGCCATCAAACGAAGCTGAGGAGTGCTACAATGCCAGCCACATTTACACCAAAGCCATCATCAAGCAAACCATCGGCTTGCTCAAAATGCGATTCAGATGCCTCGACAGATCAGGTGGAGCCCTACATTACTCACCAGCCAGGGTCTCCAGAATCATCGTGGTCTGCTGTGCACTGCACAACATCGCACAGCAGCGTGGCTTACCGCTGCCTGAGGAACAAGTGGCTCAGCGCACAGCCTCCTCCTCGGAGTAAGAGGAGGAGGAAGACCTTGCAGAGGCGGATGTGCTAGTTCCACCAGCACGCGAGCACATTGCTGGCCGTGATGCAAGGGATGCACTAATCCAGATTCACTTAAGTTTACGAAGCAAACACATGTGGCTGCAACCTTCTTAACACACCATACACCATCTGTACAATAAACTGTGGGTTCCTATCACTCTCACCACCATCATTACAGATGAAAGGCGCCCTGACACCTCACTGTGACACTTCTATTTCTGGGCACACATAGGCCAACTTTTTGAATGTTTGCCATCGCATTTCTTTATTACAATTGAAATGACAATGATAATCTTACATTTGTATTACATCAAAACACCCAAGTGACTACCCTTGTGACTATTTGTGTGTTAACTTCCTCTTACGCATGCTTCTACATGGTGCTTCCCCTGTGGCTTCAGCAGATGTGGAGGCACCTTGCTCACTTTCATGCTGCTCCTGCTTCGACACCTTTGGCGGGCGTCCCCTGGGTTTGCGAGCCTGGGAGGGCTCGGCAACAGTCTGCTCCTCCTGCATCTGTGCAGGGGCTGAGACGCCCATCTCAGTTGGGTGCGGAATCTGGGGCTCTGACCGAGGGCTCCGCAGTGGCATGGGAGTGTGAGCGCATGGAGAGGAGCCCACACTTCCTTGTTGTCGACCACCAACATCCCTCTCATGGGTCGCCCGCACTTCACTGCTAGCAAGTAGCTGGAGAGCACCTTGCTGCACATCAGTGGGGACATGAGGACCTGTCTCTGTACTGACAGTCCTCATAATGGGGACGTCCATGTACCTCTGGTGTCTCTCTTCAATAGCTGCCCATGTATCCTCCATAGCAGACCATCTATTTAGAAGAGTCACCATGCTCTGTTGAGTCTGGCGAGTTATGTCCTCCAAAGAGGTTGCCACCCTCTCCATGTTGGCACGTTCATGCGCCATTGCCTCCAACATGACATTGCTTATGTTTGAGATGGACTCCTCCATTCTCTGCACACTTGCAGTTACCGTGGATGCAAAACCTGTCAGACTCCTGCACTTGTTGCTGAAGTTCCAGCACCGCTCTCTTTCTGGATGGTTCCAGAGGCACAGGGTCCACATGCAGCTGAGCAGAGCTAGGAGTGCCCTGCGGCCTCCGACGAGGACTCTCCACTGCTGTCCCTGTCTCCACCATCTGCTGATGCTCACTTGTGAGCTGTGATACACCAGGTGACAACACTAATCTATCTCGCAAATGACCCACCGAGGTGTGCGTCTCTGCGCTGGTGCTGGGTGCGCTCAATTCTGCTAACACTGCACCCCTAGAGGTTGCAGCTTCCTCTGAGGAGTCTTCCGACTCTTCCTCCTAGACAGTGGGGAGGGGGCTCTCGGTGGTCATGTGGGGGAGTAAAGGCATGAGTTAGAAATGTGATATTAACGTAGCAGGCACATCGAATTGTGCAGATGATCAGAACTCAATCTGTATGAACATCAGATGCCATATCAGTCACTCATACAATCTAAATGAGAGGGCTGCAAATCTATTCTGTCACCAGTTTGCTCTACTGTGCCCGTCTGACTGTCCCCCACTTCAGATCCTCAGCACCTCCGACGATGTCGAGAACAGCCTCCTCAGCGGTGGTCAAGTGGGCAATGGAAGGTGGCCCTCGTCCTGTTTTGCCCCTCTCCCTCTTATTGTGGGCTCTCTTTTCCTGCAATGAGGGACACAAGTGGAGTTTGAGTGAGAATGTTGGTGTGAGTGTAGAGAATCCGTAGCATAGATGCTTAGAGGGAGACAAAGATGGAGTGAGGTGCCAATACCAAGGACCCTCCCTGTGCATTGTTAGTTGTTGTCATTGCATAACAGTGATAGCGAGTGTGAGGGGTGCATAGTAGAATAGTGAAGTGATTCTGTACATAGAGAGAGAGGGATGGTTATGGGTGCAAGGATGTAAGGGTAAAGTGGAATGTGCAGGAGTAGGTTGACAATGCAGAGTGCTGGTGATGAGAGGAGATGGGGAGCAGATTGAAGGTAAGTGTGATGTTATATTCACTTTTGTTGAACGTAGCAGATCATTGAACCTTTTCCTGCACTGCACCCAGGTGCGTGAGCACAAAGACCTGGCGCTCACCTCCTCAGCAATTTGCATCCAGGCTGCTTTGGTTTGCTGAGGAGGCTTCCTCCGTCCGTTTGAGGGGAACAGTACCTCTTGGCGCCCTCTCACTCCCTCCACAAGAGCATGGAGGGAGTCATCATCAAATCGGGGAGAGGCCTGGGTCTTGAAGCAGTCATTTTCAGATGTGCCACACCGAGAAGCAGCAGAATAGGAGTGATCAAAAACAAGGCTGCATGGGCCCCTTAAATGCAGCTGGCTGACAGACGTCAGCAGAGGCGAGCAGCAGACCCGAACCCACTGATTGGGCCGAGTAGCGCGCACGACGGGCTTAATCAGCCCACTTAAGCAAAAATCATAATTTCGGGGCGGCTAAAACCGGCAGCGGGACCAGGAACCTGCCAACCATCAAAGCCGCCTCCAACCCGCCTCCACTCGGAAAATCGCGGCCCTTGAATGCGTTGTGCCTCCCAAATCTCTGCCCATCTTTTCTGCAACTACATGTTTAAATCTCTCTAATCAGCTTTCTGTCACTGCCATAGAACTGAAATGGCTCTAACCTGTCACATTTGTGACTGTGACCATGGTGCACTAACCCTTCTCACCCTTCCTGGCCTTTGTCGTCTTTGACATGGGCATTACAGTGCACTTCAAGTACGGCACCCCACTGGGAATGGGGAGTTGGTGAATTTACCCTTGAATGCTGAAAACAGTTATAAGACTGGAATACAATTTAGAATCATAAAATGGGTGCAGCATAGAAGGAGGCCATTCAGCTTGTTGAGCCTGTGCCGGCTTTCTGCAAGAGCACATCAGCTAGTCCCACTCCCCCTCCGTTTCCCCGTAGCCCACAATTTTTTTTCCTTTAGTACTTATGCAATTCCCTTTTGAAAGCCACAATTGAATCTGCCTCCACCACCCTTTCAGGCAGTGCATTCCAGATCCTAACGACTCACTGCGTAAAAATGTTTTTCTCATGTCGCCTTTGGTTCTTCTACCAACCACCTTAAATCTGTGTCCTCTGGTTCTCGACTCTTCCGTCAATGGGAACACTTTCTCTCTATCTGCTGTCTAGAACCCTGATGATTTGGGGTCAGCTGACCTCCTAAACTGTGAGAGAGCAAAACTGGACTACAGATTTCAACTTCCTGTCTCTTGTGTGTATAGCTATCTATCCTTTAAAGAATTTATAAGCAAGAACGTTTGTTTTCTTACTGGTGCCTGTGCTAAGCATAATCTTGGGACTAAGGCAGCATGACGAACGACAAAGGGTATTACAGCAGATTATGACATTTGACCTAAGGCGACACATCATTATATGCTGCTGTAATATTTTAATTTTGGCAGAAATTATTTGCATATTGCTATTTATATTCTGAATAGGAGTTATGCAATAGTATTTAAAGCGCAATGTTTTTATAGAGTTTACATCGATACCATATAAAGTAATAGATTTAGGTTTATTTAGAAGTTTACATAAAGTGCTTGCAACCATGTGTTAAAAAGTAATGCAGAAAATTAGTACTACCTAAATTAAAATAAACAGCTTACAAGAGGGCATCATCTCTCTGTCAGGAAGCAGCAGTTTGTCAGATTCAGTGCCAAGATTTTATATTCATTTCATATGAAAATTTCACTACCTTTTAAACACAGTTTAACTGAACAAATGTAGGATAATAGATGACAACCAAGGCTGTAACTCAGTTATGATATAAAATGTAGGAGTAACGTTGGAGTGGTTTCTGAACATCAGCAGAACCCCGATTTGATTTTTATTGTACTAACTGCCTATCTTTATAAGAAAAAAAGATTATTTTTTTTGTTACTGTGTTGCAGGTCCGGTAAATAAGATTGATGTAATGGAAATTATATTGATCTAAGGCCTGAAAGTCTACAATATTATGAGAGTAATGTTTTTCTTGAAGCAGATTATTTTTTTTAATTAAATTCACGTTTGCTATTATTTTATTAGTGGGAAATGTACTCTAAGTGAAATTCTAGGAAATTCCAGAGATCTAATATGCAAAACTTTATGCCAGTCACATTCAGACATGCCAATTGAGTTTTACAGAGTAACTGCAGGAAGTAATGTAATTGAATCAACATATAAATCATTTCAATGGCAATATTCAAATTGGGACCATAAAATAGATCAATTCCTATGATCTGAAATTGTTCAGGGTCCAAGAGCAACAATAGTTACAATATTTTTCTGTCATATTGTAATAAATCAACCGCACAGGAAACAGCTCGGGCTGATAACAGAAGATGTGAAATGTAGAATCTTCTTGATGTGAAAGAAGCAGAACAGATCGAACAAATACATTACTGTATTATTTGAAATAATAACAGAAAATGCTGGAAACACTCAGCAGGTCAGGCAGCATCCGTGGAGAGAGAGACAGAGTTAACGTTTCAGGTCGAAGACCCATCGTCATCGACCTGAAACGTTAACTCTGTTTCTCTCTCCACAGATGCTGCCTGACCTGCTGAGTGTTGCCAGCATTTTCTGTTGTTATTTCAGATTTCCAGCATCCGCAGTATTTTGCTATTGTGTCGGTAGACTGTATTATTTGAGTCTATTTCGAGAGATTTTTATTTCGAAGTATAGTTTGGATATTTTTAATAATGCTTCTACCTAGTACACATGGTCCTTTTGAGTAATTTAATAAAAACAAAGATAATTTGTATAATTTCTGATTTAAAATTTACTGGTAACCTAGATTACTTGTTTATCTTAAAAAGGTGTTAAAAAATGACTGCACTATCCCATCATTGGCCTAACAGCGTAAATCAAGATTGTAAAATTTATAGTGTCAACCTGATCTTGTGTGCTGCTCCAAGGGATATCACATTATCACATAACATAAGACAGGTCATGAAGACATTCACATTGGTAGAAAAAAACACATTGTTATTGAGAGAAAATGTATTTTCTATTTAATTGAAGGGAAACTTGATCAGACAATTTTATTTTGCTGCAGTAGTTATTGGGGGAGTACTATAGATTATTTTTAATAGAAATATATTTGTGTTTTGCAACTGTTTCACAGATAAAATGTATTTTGGTATCACCTAGTGTCTAACATTCTATGACGTTCTCAATTTACTGTCTGAATAATGAGAGCCTAACAAATGGAATAATGGGGAGCCTGGGAATAAATCTGAATTACCCTGTGGGTGGGTGGGGTCTCTTTTTCTTTCCTCTGCACTCTGTAGTCACAAGTATTCAGGTGGAATATTATATAAGTAATAAGTGGACTTCCTCTAATTGCCAGTGCTTCTTTGTGGATAGAAGAAGCACTTCTCAAATGTGGATAGGGATAATCTGGACTCCCAGGAATTTCTCACTGATGTGGATCGGTCCAATAGTGAGCAGCTGAGAATTAATAAACTGCACTATTGTCTAATCTTCTAAAGGCAGCTAAATTTAAACCTTTCCTAAAGTCAGTCAAAAATACAGATATTTATCATTGCTTTGTGGAATCCAGTTATAGTTTCACGTTTGATAAAATACTCTTATTAATCTCCAGATGTTCAGTAATTGTTAACTAGAAGCTAAAAGTAAATAAGCTAGCTATTTAATTGGAGTTCACACAGTTTAGAGAAGGGTATTTCTCATTTGTTTTAATTAATTACTTTTCTCTTTACCAGATAGATTTACTGAGTCAGGAAATTTGGATGTTATCCATAGAAAATGCAATGTTGTTGATTGCTCTAGGGAAGCATGCATCATCCACCTGCTTGACACATTTGTGCACTGCAGGTTGACTGACGTTGCTGATGTCCCATAGTGAATCTTAGCCTGTGCATCGACTGTTCCTAAGACAAGCCATCTTTGTTTATATGTATGGTTTCTTCTCATTCCTTCTCCTTTTTCTTCTTCCTCCAAATAGGATAAATTAAGAGAAATTCCCATAAGAACACTGATTGTCCCAATTAATAGACTGGTAGCAAAACCCATGGCACAGATCCTCTTTGGCCACAGTGTTGGCCCTAGTAAAGAAACACTCAAAATAGTTGAACATAACACTTGAAAAACAGACATTAACATTACAAGCTTTCCCTTTAAATACGCATGCTTTCCGAGACAGTTTAGCAATCCTGGAAGCTGAATTTATACAGGTGAAATTTATGTTCTGTGTAATCCTGACCAGAGAATAGCATTGATGTCAATGTCCAAGTGACATTTTTTCCATCACATTAACGTAGTGAAGTGAAGATCCCACCTATTTCCTGTGGGAGTTTCTTGCATCAGGTTATACACTCCACTGGAAATGGATGCCATGCACATTGTGGGTGAAGATCCAATGCAAGTGATCTCTACCTGTATTTCTGATTGTGTCCTGATTATGCCCATCAATAGAACATAAACAACTTTCAAAACCACTCTAGTATAACTTAGAATATTATAACCCCCTAACTACGCCACTATGCTATTAGCTTTAAACTTATAAATACTTATTGAGATTAAACAATACATTCTAGCATGGCAGAACCTGATCCTAGTGGAAGTGGGCCTGTTTTTCTTTTAAAGGCCAGTTTCCTTGTGGCAATCTATGACAGAACTGTTGGGAAAGTGTCAAATCTTCTTTGAAAATAAATATCTTCTGCCCCTCAGATAAGGTCGGCTACTTAGCTGCATTGAAAATGGCGTGGGTGCCAACAGTGATAGGTTTGGTTTGGTTGGGTGGGGAGGGGGGAGGGCGGAGAGTCAAACTCATGATTTGGCCCACTTGGCAGGAAGAAGACAAAGCTGGGAACTGAGGAATACTGAGTTAGCTTGTCTGGTGAGCCAGGAACCACAAAATCTTTCAGGCCATACCTGGAGGCAGATGTCAGGTGACAGAGGTTCTAAAAGAAAAAGAAAGACTTGCATTTATAAAGCACCTTTCACGACCACCGGACATCCCAAAATGCTTTACAGCCAATGAAGTACTTATTGAAGTGTAGTCACTGTTGTAATGTAGGAATTCCGGCAACCAATTTGCGTCAACAAGCTCCCAAAACAGCAGTGTGATAATGACCAGATAACTTGTTTTAGTGATGTTAATTGAGGGATAAATATTGGCCAGGACACCGGGGATAACTCCCTGCTTTTCTTCAAAATAGTGCCATGGGATCTTGTACGTCCGCCTGAGAGAGCAGACGGGGCCTCGGTTTAACGTCTCATCCAAAAGACAGCGCCTCCAACAGTGCAGCAACTCCCTCAGTACGGCACTGTGATGTCAGCCTAGATTTTTGTGCTCAAGTCTCTGGAGTGGGATTTGAACCCACAACCTTATGACTTAGAGGCGAGGGTGCTACCAACTGAGCCACTGGCTGACACTCTGGTAGTGAAATGTAGGTGGTCCTCCAAATCTACATTGGCCGACCTCAAGATAATTGGTGGGGGGGGCGGGGGTGGGGTGAACCCATGCACCCCCCCCCCCCCCCCGCAACTGGCTCCACCACAGCCCAAAATACACAAATAACCTTGATCTCAGGATTTCAGACAGGATTGTAAGTGACATTTAAGCTCCACCCTGGCTAAGTTACGTAAGTATACCCCTGATTTTAACTTGGATCAAGATTCGGGTGGACAGATGCTGGGGCGAGCGCCAAAGCCCCCTGACTTCAGCAGCGTGAGGCCCTGGCGATTTTAATTCCCAGGCCTTAGCTGCAAGGCAAAACAGGCAAGGAACAGCAGCTGGCCAGTGGGCGGAAGCGCAAGTTCAGATGGCAGGAAGCTCACCGACAATAAGGTAAAGTGCAGGGAGAGGGTTTTAGGATGTCCTCACGGGAGGGACAAATGGAAGCCCAGGGTAGGGAAGGCCTAAACTTTCATCCTGCTCCTCCTGGCCCCACAAGGAAAATTAAAAAAAAACTTCTCTTAAGTGGCCACGACTGGTCCCAGATTCTCTTCTCACTGTCTTCACAGTTAAAATTGCAGTCGGAGCCTGATGACATCATCGGACGCCAATCTGCATATTTAAAGAAAGACCTCACCAGCTTCAGGCAAGTGCCTTTGCGCCCTGCTCAGAAGAGCAAGTTACTATTGAAGACGACAGGATTCAGGCAGGATGTCGGCGGGTAAGTCACCCAGTTGATTTTAACTGGCTGATTTTAACTGTGGATAGGGTTAAAATTGCATCTTGTATTATTGCATATGTAACAGCATTTTGTAGGAATAAAATGATCATCTTGCATTTTAAGTGTTTCTTACTAATGCACTTTTCTGATATTCATGGTCAATTTCCATAATTTAAATTTTTGTTTATTGGTGGAATTTCTTGTTCATGAAGTTGAGGATTTAAGTGCCATGAATGAAAACTTTTCCACCTCTGGCACTCTAGTACCAGCATCAAGCGTAAAGCTCCTTTTCCTCTTTCCCAACAATGTGACTCCAACCTCCAAAGAATATCCCCAATTGCACCAAATGTTTCCACATTCTCACAACAGCAAACCTTGCATCCTCGGTTTGAGATTTAGTTTCTATTTGTCCTGATTTGTGAGCATTTTTGCATTGTGGATCTATGTTCATTTTGAACTATGATGAAGAATGCTCAGATACACTTCATGTGTGACTTTTACAGGGAGCAAATGGGACATTTTCATCCCATTAGTACAGGTCAATAAGTGAAATAATGGTGTCCTTTCCACTGCACCAACCATTCATCCAAAACAGAACATAATGTAAGAAAAACATTCTTGGAGTGAGTTCAAAAGTTGAAATTTAATGTTGTGGTTTGTGTGGTAATTTGAACCACTCAATTAATGAGTTGTCAATGCCTTGGGGTGAATTTCCACAGGGGTTCTCCCGCACGTCTGCTGTAACCTTGGCAGAAGAGCTGTGGAAACCCTGGAAAAATGGCGTATACTAGCAAAATTAATGGGATTAAAAGTCGCTAAATCCCAAGGACCGGATGACCTACATCCTAGGGTTTTGAAAGAGGTGGATAGTGGACACATTGGTTGTCATCTTCCAAATTTCTATAGATTCTGGAACAGTTCCTGCAGATTGGAGGATAGCAAATGTAACCCCGCTATTTAAGAAAGGAGGGAGAGAGAAAACGGGGAACTACAGACCTGTTAGCCTCACATCAGTAGTTGGGAAAATGCTGGAATCTATTATAAAGGATGCAATAATTGGGCACTTAGAAACTAATAGTAAGATTGGGCAGAGTCAACATGGATTTATGAAAGGGAAATCCTGTTTAACAAACCTATTGGAGTTCTTTGAGGGTGTAACTAGTGGAGTAGACAAAGGGGAACCGGTAGATGTGGTGTATTTGGATTTTCAGAAGGCCTTCGATAAGGTCCCACACAAGAGGTTGGTGAACGAAATTAGGGCACATGGAATTGGGGGTAATATACCAGCATGGATTGAGAATTGGTTAACAGACAGAAAACAAAGAGTAGGGATAAACGGGTCTTTTTCAGGATGGCAGGCTGTGACTAGTGGGGTACCGCAAGGATCACTGCTTGGGCCCCAGCTATTCACAATCTATATCAATGATTTGGATGAGGGGACTAAATGTAACATTTCCAAATTTGCTGATGATACAAAGCTAGGTGGCAGTGGCAGTTGTGAAGAGGATGTGAAGAGGCTTCAAGGGGATCTCGACAGGCTCAGTGAGTGGGCGAGAACATGGCAGATGGAATATAATGTGATTAAATGTGAAGTTATCCACTTTGGTAGAAAAAACAGAAAGGCAGAGTATTTCCTAAATGGTGAAAGATTGGGGAATGCAGATGCTCAAAGGGACCTGGGTGTCCTTGTACATGAATCACTGAAAGTGAATGTGCAGGTGCAGCAAGCCATTAGGAAGGCAATTGGTATGCTGGCCTTCATTACAAGAGGATTTGAGTACAGGAGTAAAGAAGTCTTACTCCAATTAAATAGGGCCTTGGTGAGACCACACCTGGAGTACTGTGTACAATTTTGATCTCCTTACCTAAGAAAGGATATACTTGCCATAGAGGGAGTGCAACGAAGGTTCACGAGATTGATTCCTGGGATGGCGGGACTGTCGTATGAGAAGAGATTGAGTAAACTAGGCCTGTATTCTCTTGAATTCAGAAGAATGAGAGGGGATCTCATTGAAGCATACAAAATTATTACAGGGCTTGATAGGGTGGATGCTGGGAGAATGTTTCCCTTGGCTGGGGAGTCTAGAACCAGGGGCCACAGCCTCAGGATAAAGGTTAGGCCATTCAGGACTGAGATGAGAAGAAAGTTTCTTCACACAGAGGGTGGTGAATCTTTGGAATTCTCTACCCCAGAGGGCTGTGGAGGCTCAGTCATTGGGTATATTCAAAACAGAAGGCGATAGATTTCTGACTAGTAAGGGCATCAAGGGCTATGGCGATAGGGCCGGTGAATGGAATTGAGGCAGAAGATCAGCCATGATCTCATTGAATGGCGGAGCAGGCTCAAAGGGCCGAATGGCCCACTCCTGCTCCTATTTCTTATGTTCTTACATCCAGGATTTCCACAGTTCTTCTGCCAAACTTGCACGAGTGAGCGGGAGAACCCCCATGGAAATTTACCCTCTTGGTAGTAAACAGCAGTTGACATGTTTGCACCTATAACACACAAATCTGCTTTGGAAATAGAGGGTTTGCATCATGCAATGCTGGGAGATATTAGATATATTGAGGGTAAAATTCATCTTGCGCTTCCGCCCAAGATTAATTTCCACTCCTCTGCAGATTGAATGTTAGGAATGGGCTCCCAGACAAAGCCGTTAAATACCCTTATTGATTAATTTGTTTCGAAAATAAGCTGGATAAATATCCATTTAAGAATATAGGGATTTCCTCAGTAGGTCAAGTGTAACCAACTTGTAAACCTCTTTATAAAGAATAGGCTTATGATTTAATTATACATAACATACAAAGGAATTCTTCACTAGCATTGAAGGGTATGAAGGTAATAGTAAACACAGAGGATGTTCTTGGAACTTGGATGTTTCAACTGTAATATATCACCGTCCCTTCATCATCGCTGTGTCAAAATCCTGGAACTCCCTCCCTAACAGCACTGTGGGAGTACCTTCACCACAGCGACAGTAGCGGTTCAAGAAGGCGGCTCACCACCACCTTCTCGAGGGCAATTAGGGATGGGCAATAAATGCTGGCCTTGCCAGCGACGCCCACTTCCCAGGAACGATGAAAAGAAAAACGTAATATGCAACTATCAATAGTTGAATAGTATGGGCTGTAAGGTTGGTTTCATATACTGGAATCATTTTTGATGGTTGGGAAGAAATTTGACATAACATTGTGCTACCTGTGATTAGTCACCTCCAACGGGTTGAGTAGAATCCATAATAGGGTAAAGTGGAGACAATGGATTTGATGGGTCAAAGGGCTATTCATAATTTTAATTTTTTTGCTGACTAATATTTATTTACATATATTTATTGATCAGCAGTCATAACTTCTTGTGTCATGAGAAAATATTGAAAATGTATCCCAGTCGCATCAATACTGCTGATGTGAAAATTTACATCTGGTGTCAGTGTGACAAATAAGCAAGAGTGAACTGAACTTATTATCTTGCATTACACAAACAAAATCCAGACACACTTGGTTTCTTCATTTAACAGAAAAGCTGTATTAAAAGATTGGGTTTCGTCAATTAAGAGAAAAGCTGCATCCTTCTCACTAAACAATTGGTTAAAATCTGACACAGCAAGGATAAGACTGCAGTCTAATTTTTTGGAATCCACCCAAATTCTAATGTGTGACAAACACTGAGTGCTGTGCTATTGCATCACTGTAATGCTCGGTTGCCAGGGAGCTTCAGTTGCTATCTTTACTTATTACATTTCTTATTTAACCAAGCATATTGCAGCTTGTTGCAAATTAACACAGTAAGTATAATTCTATCTTTGCATGGATGCTGTGATCTAGCTCACAACATTGCTAATAAAGTAGTTAATGATTCATTTCTAGTGATTGATTTTGTAAATATTTAATGAATCTGGATGCAGTCTACACAGAACTGAGATGCAGCACTTTTATATTAACAGCTATAAAAAATATTTGAAGGCTTCTATATATTTATATTCCAGAATAATAGTCTAGACCAAGATAGTAACATGCAAAGTAATGAAGGATCTATTATTATAGTAACTATGACAAGGATGTTGTGCATAATTATGGATACTTGAATACTGGAAAAATCTCACGGTGTAAGAGGAAATTGAATCATAGACATTCACCTAACCAGATTGATAGCAAAGTGGAAGGTAACGAATAGTGAGCTACTGCCAGCAATTCATCCTGAAACACAACAGGGGTTGCCAAAATGCCATGAAGAATTGAAGCGGTCTGTATTCTTCATGAATTATTTATAACCATACACATAAATCCTTTCTTGTTACCAGCCTTTGCTTGACTTAATGTTTTTCAACTAGGAAAATATAATACATTTTTCTTCACAATTTACTAAGACATAATCATCAAAATATATGTGGATTGAGGCAACATGTGTAACCAAGATAAAAGATTTTGGGGGGAAAATTGGGTTGATTTGTGCCTCTCGTTAGCGCCCCCATCATCACCATGTGCAACGCCCCGCTTGCGCCCCGACCGCAACCTTGGGTTGCGCCCCCTGACCTATCGCAGGACGATATGTCCGACAGGGTCAGGGGGGCGATTTTGCAGCCGCAGTGGCGCAACTTAAAGGGCAGGTGTTGGACGGTCATTTGTTTTTGGGCCGACTGCCAGCACCTGCCCCCTTCCCCTTTTTCCTCCTCTTGAGTGCCGGGCTGTTTTCACGGCACCCTGCTCCCCAGTTCAGCAGGGCCCCGGTGCGCGCAGCGCTAGGCCCCTCCCCTGTAATCAGGGGAGGGAGGCCTGCAATGACGCGGTGCTACATGCTGATGCGCGTGGCACTGTTGCATGTAGCACCGTGAAATTCACTGGTGGCGCCCCAAGAAGGAGGGGGAGCGCTTCCAGTAGCACCCCGCCTCCTATTTGGGGCGCTACTACTGAATTTATGGCACAGGGGCGCTAACTTTTTCAACGTTAGCTCCCCAAGGGGGCCGCCACCGAATTTTTCCCCCTTGATTTTTACTGTGCTATACAGTACAAATTGGAATGCTTTATTGTGCACTATTGTCCACGTACAAATCAATTATTTTTCATCTATTTGCACCACAACTGAAAATTAATATTTAAGCACGTCTGCACAACCTTACTGCACTGGAGGAAACTGTGCTGCAGATAATTGATGGGGCCGTCACTGAGGCCGTGGCGAGAGGCGAGGTTGAAAGCATTGCTGATGATGGTATGCTAATACCTAATCCTTCTTCTCACATCCCACTTCCCCCTCATCGCACAATCTCTTCTCACTTACAAGCTGCTGATGGTGTAAGCATGCACATCTTGCTTCCCCCACCCGCTACCTCACTAAAACCCGACCCTTGCACCTTTCTCCTTTCAAATACCCAAGAACTGCCAGCAGCCCAGCCAGCGCATGAAGAACTAGACGAGAGTAATGCTGAAGAAGAAGCACCGTCACTCGATCTGACACTCCCAGGCACCAGCTCAGAAAATGGCACTACGCCAACTTTAGAGGGTAGGGTAGAGGCGGGATCTGCATGTTGCGAGTCACCGGGCATGAGTGGGCTGCAGCCAGGCCGGGGGAAAGGGAAGCGCAGGTGCCAGCTCCCCAGAGGCAAGTTTGCGCATGAGTTCTGCTGCACAGGATTCATGAGGACTTCGATGGGGCGGCCTTCAGATGGGCATGCACACTGACATGCTTGGTGCACTGGCAGGCCTGCCAGAGAGCTTCTTGTCACTGTCAAGGAGCATGGAGGAGTCTGACTCCAACATTGCATGGGGCTTTGCGCAGAGCTTGGAGCCCATGATTTCCATGATGGAAGTGATGGGCAACTCCATTAGCGCACTTGTGGACCCAACCATGATGCTGGGTGTGATGGGCGATGTCGCAGCTTCCATTGCAGCACAAGCGGAAGTGACCCAATGTCTGAGTGCTGCAGTGGAAGTTCAGACTGCGCTCATGCAGGCTCAACTTGCTGCCACGTAGGCTCAGACTGCTGCCATCATGGCTGGGTTTACGAGAGTGGAAAGGGGCTCGCAGGTTATCACAACAGTCCAGCAATCTGTGCTCCAACAGATGGCTAGGAATGCTGAGGCGCCGCCCTGAGGGAGAGTGGCAGTGGCTCCATGGAGCAAGAACCTGCTGTCCTCTCTCAGGATGATAGCATTCGTACTCCCACCCCTGCCACTCCGCCAGTGCCCTTGTAGTTGCCAGTCAGCCAGCCAGCCCATCCTGCTGCCACCCATGCCGAGGTGGTGCATTTTACAGCCGGGTCTTCTAGGCCCAGAGCTGCTCGGTCGGCCATTTGCAGTCTCCCCCACGAAAAGTCAGCAGTCTTCTACCAGCCATGCTGCAGCCACTGGGGCAGCACTGCATAGGAGCTCTAGAATAGAAAAACAAACATGAAAGACAGGCACTAAGTGAATGCACAAGAGTGATTAGTTGACTTTGTTATGTAAGATTCGAAATAAGCATTTAGAAATTATGTTTGGAATGTTTGTTTTGTGGTGGTTTTCATTTCAGCTTTGTGCCCAAGATGATGCTGCGATGTTCCGTGACAGAGGGACGGTAAGGTTGAGAAGTGGTGAGCAACAGGGATCTGGGGCTTCATTCACTGGAACCGGAGTCTGATGAGGCGCTCACGGATAGCCCATCTGGAGCAAAGATTTGTTGCCTGCCTCCTCCCTTCCTCCTCCTCTTCCTCCTCCTCCTCCTGAGGTGGTCGGGGAACCAGTGGTGGCGAGGGCTGCACCCTCATGATGGCCAAGTTGTGGAGGATGCAGCAGACCACTACAAAATGGGACACCCACTCCGGCGAGTATTGGCGGGCTCCTCCCAAGTGGTTAAGGCAGCGGAACCGTTGCTTGAGCACCCCGATGGTCTTTTTTTTTTAATTTGTTTATGGGATGTGGGCGTCGCTGGAAGGACCAGCATTTATTGCCCATCTCTAATTGCCCTTGAGAAGGTGGTGGTGAGCCTCCTTCTTGAACCATTACAGTCCGTGTGGTGAAGGTACTTCCACAGTGCTGTTAGGGAGTCAGTTCCAGGATTTCGACCCAGCGACGATGAAGGATCGGCGATATACTTTTAAGTCAGGATGGTGTGTGACTTGGAGGGGAACTTGGAGGTGGTGGTGTTCCCATGCGCCTGCTGCCCTTGTCCTTCTAGGTGGAAGAGGTGCTGCTGAAAAAGCCTTGGCGAGTTGCTGCAGTGCATCTTGTAGATGGTACACACTGCAGCCATGGTACGCCGGTGGTGGAGGGAGTGAATGTTTAAGTTGGTGGATGGGGTGCCAATCAAGCGGGCTACTTTGTCTTGGATAGTGTCAAGATTCTTAAGTGTTGTTGGAGCTGCACTCATCCAGGCAAGTGGAGGGTATTCCATCACACTCATTACTTGTGCCTTGTAGATGGTGGAAAGGCTTTGGGGAGTCAGGAGATGAGACACTCGCCGCAGAATACCTAGCCTCTGACCTGCTCTTGTTGCCACAGTATTTATATGGCTGGTCCAGTTAAGTTTCTGGTCAATGGTGACCCCCAGGATGTTGATGGTGGGGGATTCGGCGATGATAATGCCATTGAAAGTCAACTGGCGGTGGTTAGACTCTCGCTTGTTGGAGATAGTCATTGCCTGGCACTTCTGTGGCGCGAATGTTACCTGCCACTTATCAGCCCAAGCCTGAACATCGTCCAGGTGTTGTTGCATGCGGGCATGGACTGCTTTATTATCTGAGGAGTTGTGAATGGTGCTGAACACTGTGCAGTCATCAGCGAACATCCTCATTTCTGACCTTATGTTGGAGGGAAGATCATTGATGAAGCAGTTGAAGATGGTTGGGCCTAGAACACTGCCCTGAGGAACTCCTGGGGCTGTGATGATTGACCTTCAACCACCACAACCATCTTCCTTTGTGCTAGTTATGACTCCAGCCAGTGGAGTGTTTTCCCCCCGATTCCCATTGACTTCAGTTTTACTAGAGCTCCTTCATGCCACACTCGGTCAAATGCTGCCTTGATGTCAAGAAGGGTAGTCACTCTCACCTCACCTCTGGAATTCAGCTCCTTTGTCCATGTTTGGACCAAGGCTGTAATGAGGTCAGGAGCAGTGTGGTCTTGGCGGAACCCAAACTGGGCATCAGTGAGCAGGTTATTGGTGAGTAAGTGCCGCTTGATAGCACTGTCGATGACACCTTCCATCACTTTGCTGATGATTGAGAGTTGACTGATGGGGCGGTAATTGGCCGGATTGGATTTGTCCTGTTTTTTGTGGACAGGACATACCTGGGCAGTTTTCCACATTGTCGGATAGATGCCAGTGCTGTAGCTGTACTGGAACAGCTTGGCTAGAGGCACGGCTAGTTCTGGAGCACAAGTCTTCAGCACGATAGCCGGGCTGTTGTCGGGGACCATAGCCTTTGCTGTATCCAGTGCGCTCAGCTGTTTCTTGATATCATGTGGAGTGAATCGAATTGGCTGAAGAATGGCTTCTGTGATGGTGGGGACCTCAGGAGGAGGTCGATATGGATCATCCACTCGGCACTTCTGGCTGAAGATAGTTGCAAACGCTTCAGCCTTGTCTTTTGCACTCACATGCTGGGCTCCACCATCATTGAGGATGGGGATATTCATGGAGCCTCCTCCTCTTGTTAGTTGTTTAATGGTCCACCATCATTCACGACTGGATGTGACAGGACTGCAGAGCTTTGATCTGATCCGTTAATTGTGGGATCGCTTAGCCCTGTCTATAGCATGCCGCTTCTGCTTTTTAGCATGCATGCAGTCCTGTGTTGCAGCTTCCCCAGGTTGGGACCTCATTTTTAGGTACGCCTGGTGTTGCTCCTGGCATGCTCTTCTACACTCCATATTGAACCAGGGTTGGTCCCCTGGCTTGATGGTAATGGTAGAGTGAGGGATATGCCAGGCCATGACATTACAGATTGTGGTGGAATGCAATTCTGCTGTTGCTGATGGCCCACAGCACCTCATGGACACCCAGTTTTGAGCTGCTAGATCTGTTCTGAATCTATCCCATTTAGCACGGTGGTAGTGTCACACAACACGATGGAGGGTGTCCTCAGTGTGAAGACGGGACTTCGTCTCCACAATGACTGTGCGGTGGTCACTGCTACCAATACTGTCATAGACAGATGCATCTGCGACAGGTAGATTGGTGAGGACGAGGTCAAGTAGGTTTTTCCCCTCATGTTGGTTCTCTCACCACCTGTCGCAGGCCCAGACTGGCAGTTATGTCAACATGGCAGAGTACTGATTCATCAGCTGAGGGAGGGCGGTAGGTGGTAATCAGCAGGAGGTTTCCTTGCCCATGAGTCTTCATGGGGTCCGGAGTCAATGTTGAGGACTCCCAGGGCCACTCGTTCCCGACTGTATACCACTGTGCCGCCACCCCTAGTGGGTCTGTCCTGCCGGTGGGACAGGACATACCCAGGGATGGTGATGGAGGAGTTTGGGACATTGGCTGAAAAGTATAATTTTGTAAGTATGACTATGTCAGGCTGTTGCTTGACTATTCTGTGGGACAGCTCTCCCAATTTTGGCAAAGGTCCTCAGATGTTGATGAGGAGGACTTTGCAGGGTTGACTGTGCCATTGCCGGTGCCGGTGCCAGTGCCGGTGCCAGTGCCAAGGTCAATGCTGTCTGGTTTCCTTCTTATTATTTTGTTTCGTAGCGGTTTGTTACAACTGAATGGCTTGCTCGGCCATTTCACAGGACAGTTAAGGGTCAACCACATTGCTGTGGGTCTGGAGTCACAAATAGGCCAGGTAAGGACAGTAGATTTCCTTCCCTACAGGACATTAGTGAACCAGATGGGTTTTTACGACAATCCGATAGTTTCATGGTTACCATGATTTATTTAACTAACTGAATTTAAATTTCCCAGCTGCCGTGGTGGGATTTGAACTCACTTCTCCGGATCATTAGTCCAGGCCTCTGGATTACTAGCCCAGTGACGTTACCACTACGCTATCGTTCCCCTATTGCTTGATGAGGTTCCTCGTGTCAGCATGGCTGTCATTATATGACTGCTGGCCACGAGTGGTGGGGTTGCGGAGGGGAGTCATCAGCCAGGTGTAGGGTGGCTAGTCCTTGACCCCAAGCAGCCACCCTCGGGTTCGACGTGGTGGCTGGAAGATTGCTGGCAAAGTGGACTGGCGCAGGATGAAGGTATCATGACTTCTGCCAGGATACCGGGCATTCACCATCATTATGTGCTGGCCGTGGTCACACATCAACTATACATTAAGCGGCTGGTAGCGTTTGTGGTCGCGGTACATCTCAGGACTGATATACGGCGCCTGCACCATGGGAAAGCACGATATCCTGGCAAAGCCACATGCGCACTCCTCCTGCTTCTCTCTGTTCAGAGAGAAGACAATGAAGTCCCTTCTCCTGGAGTACGGAGCCTCTGTGACCTCCCGGATGCAGCAATGGATGGCGAACTGCGAGATGTTAGCTATGTCGCCTGCTCCAGCCTTGAAGGATCTGGTGGCGAAAAAATTCAGGACCACGGTCACCTTGAGGGCCACTGGTAGCGCCGTCATCGCCCTGCTCTGAGGCTGCAGGTCTGGTTCGAGGAGGTGACAGAGTTCTGTGACCACATCCTTGGTGAAGCGGAGCCTCCGAATACACAGCTCCTGGCTTAAATTCAGGTATGAGAAGTGCTCCCTGAAGACCCTAGGTAAGGCCTCCTGCTGAGAGCCCTCCTGTCCCTCCTCCTCCTCCCTCTGCGAGCAGCTTGTCTTTGCTGCCTCTGCTCCATGTCCCTGTCATGCTGCAGCTGCAAGTAGAGCACCCATAACTGGCAGCAAGTGGTCTGACCAGAACCCTTGATTTCAGAAGCAAGGCCTTCTCCACTTGCAGCAACACTCCCTGTCACCTCACCAACTTTAAATAACTGTAGAAAGCTCCAAACCGTTCTACAAACTTACACAGAGCCAGTAGAAATCAAAAAGCAAGTTTCCTGAAAGTTGTTGATGATCCCTTTAAATATCGCAGATGGGGGTCCCTCATGCTTTAAACTAATGAAGGTGGGTGGTGAGAGGATTCAGGAAAGAGTAAATTTAAAAGCAGTGAGAGAAATGTCAAGGCTCTAGAGCAGAGTAGAGTTTTGGGTAAAAATAAGCAGAGTGGGTCAGGAAGGGACAGAGAGAATAACAAAGGTAATAGGGCATCAGTGACTAAGGTGACATCAGGGAAAAATAGAAATAAGTCAAAGCTAAAGGCACTTTTTCTGAATGCACGAAGCATTCGCAACAAAATAGATGAATTAATAGCGTAGATAGAAATTAATAGGTTTGATCTAATAGCCATTATGGAGACATGGTTGCAAAGTTTGGGAACTAAATATTCCAGGATACTTAACTTTTAGAAGAGATAGGCAAAATGGAAATGGAGGAGGGGTAGCCCTAATAATAAAGGATGGGATAAAGGATCTTAGCTCCGAAAATCAAGAAGTAGAATCAGTTTGGGTGGAGCTAAGAAACAGCAAGGGGCAGAAGACATTGGTGGGAGTTGTTAATAGGCCCCCAAACAGTAGTTGTAATGTAGGGCAGAGTATAAATCAGGAAATTTGAGGTGCATGTACAAAGGTAATACAATAATCATGGGGGACTTTAATCTACATATAGACTGGGCAAACCAAATTTGCAGTAATAGTGTGGAGGACGAATTCATGGAATGTATACAAGATAGTTTTCTGGATCAGTATGTTGAGGAACCAACTAGGGAACAAACTATTTTAGATCTAGTATTGTGTAATGAGAAAGGGTTAAATAATAATCTTGTAGTAAAGGGACCTTTTGGGAAGAGTGACCATAATATGATATAATTTTATATTGAGTTTGAAAGTGATTCAGTTAAATCCAAAACTAGGGTCTTAAATCTAAACAAAGCAAACTATGTAGGTATGAGGGGTGAGTTGGCTAAGATAGATTGGGAAATTACATTAAAAGGTATGACAGTAGATAAACAATGGATAGCATTTAAAGAATGAATACATAATTTACAACAAATCTACATTCCTTTCAAGGCACAAAAACCCCACTGAAAAAGTGGTCCAACCGTGGCTAACAAGAGAAGTTAAATTAGATCAAAGGAAGTGGCTTATAATGTTGCCAAAAAGAGTAGTAAGCTGGAGGATTGGGAGGATTTTAGAATTCAGCAAAGGAGGACCAAGAAATTGATAAAGAAAGGGAAAATAGAATATGAAAGTAAACTAGCGAGAGACATAAAAACAGACTGTAAAAGCTTCTATAGGTATGTAAAAAGGAAAAGATTAGCAAAAGTAAATGTGGGTCCCTTACAGGCTGAGACAGGAAAAGTTATAATGGGGAATAAGGAAATGACAGTGAAATTAAACAAATACTTGGGGCTGGATTTTGTCAATGGGAAGCTTTTGAAGGCGGGACTGCTGCTTGCTGGCTTTCAATCCCGCCTCCATCAGCTTCTGGCCAACCAGTGGGATTTTCCCCTGATTGACCTTGTTAAGCCCGCCCTGCGGGCTCAGCAGGCCAATTAGGGGGAAGTCATTGACAGAGCACGTCAACGTATGACGTGCCATCTGTCAAGAACTTTTGAAAGAAGAAATGTCATCGTTTGACAGCTCTGTGAAGCTGTCAAACACTGACATTCTGTATAGTTTGATGAGTCCTTGTGTTCAGGACTCATCAAACCTTTCAACTTTGCAGAATTCACCTGGCTGTTGGTTCGGAGGTTCCAACAGCCAGTCTGTGATATCTACAATGGAGATGTCGGGACTCCGGCTCCACAGCGGCTGAAGGCTGTAGGCAGAAACAAAGGTAAGTGAACATTTTCTAACACTTTACACTCACCTTACATACTTACCACTCCACACTTGCACCCATCACTCACCTCTACATCGCACTTTCAGACCCCTCTGACCACGCAGACCTCCTACTCACCTCCTACACCCTGGCGGGGTTCCCTGAGGTCGGGAAGCCTGCACTTCGGATGGAAAAATGGGGCTAATCCTATTTTCTGCCTGTTAACTATCTGTTAACAGGCAGTTAATAGGATTTAATCCCTTTCCCACCTCGAGGAGATGGGACCCGGGGCCGGACGGCTTCCCGCCTCCTGGCAAGAGGGCACAGAGGCGGGATGGGGGCGGGTTTGCCAGCCGCCCCCAAATTCTGCAACTTTACCGGCAGTCCCGCCTCCATACCCGCCTCCTCGGGGCTGACAAAATCCAGCCCTTTGTGTCCGTCTTCACGGAAGAAGATGCAAAAAACTTCCCGGAAATAGTGGCGAACCAAGGGTCTAGCGAGAATGAGGAACTGAAAGAAATTAGTATTGGTAAAAAAATAGTACTGGAGAAATTAATGGAACTGAAAGCTGATAAATCCCCTGGACCTGATGGCCTACATCCTAGGGTTTTGAAAGAGGTGGCTATAGAGATAGTGGATGCATTGGTTGTCATTTTCCAAAATTCCATTGATTGGGAGCAGTTTAGGATTCAGCAAAGGAGGACAAAAAGGATTAATTAAGAGGGGGAAAATAGAGTATGAGAGTGAGCTTGCAGGGAACATAAAAACTGACTGTAAAAGCTTCTATAGATATGTGAAGAGAAAAGGATTGGTGAAGTCAAGCGTAGGTCCCTTGCAGTCAGAATCAGGGGAATTTATAATGGGGAACAAAGAAATGGCTGACCAATTAAATACATACTTTGGTTCTGTCTTCACAAAGGAGGACACAAATAACCTCCCAGAGATGTCGGGGAACATAGGATCTAATGAGAGGGAGGAACTGAATGAAATCAGTATTTGTAGGGAAATGGTGTTAGGGAAATTGACGGGATTGAAGGCCGATAAATCCCCAGGGCCTGATAATCTACATCCTAGGGTACTTAAGGAAGTGGCCCTAGAAATAGTAGATGCATTGCTGGTCATCTTCCAAAATTCTATAGAATCTGGCACAGTTCCCATGGATTGGAGGGTAGCTAATGTAACCCCACTATTTAAAAAAGGTGGTAGAGAGAAAACGGGGAATTATAGACCGGTAAGCCTGACATCAGTAGTGGGGAAAATGCTAGAGTCCATTATAAAAGATGTAATAGCAGAGCACTTGGAAAACAGTGACAGGATCAGACAAAGTCAACATGGATTTACAAAAGGTAAATCGTGCTTGACTAATCTGCTGGAATTTTTTGAGGATGTAACTGGTAGAATAGATAAGGGAGAACCAGTGGATGTGGTGTATTTGGACTTTCAGAAGGCTTTCGATAAGGTCCCACATAAGAGATTAGCGTGTAAAGTTAAAGCACATAGGATTGGGGGCAAGGTACTGACTTGGATAGAGAACTGGTTGGCAGACAGGAAGCAAAGAGTTGGAATAAACGGGTCTTTTTCCGAGTGGCAGGCAGTGAGGTACCGCAGGGATTGGTGCTAGGACCCCAGCTATTCACAATATATATTAATGATCTAGACGAGGGAACTAGATGTAATATCGCCAAGTTTGCAGATGACACAAAGCTGGGTGGGCATGTGTGCTGTGAAGAGGATGCCGAGAAACTCCAATATGATTTGGACAGGTTGGGTGATTGGCCAGATGCATGGCAGATGCAGTATAATGTGGATAAATGTGAGGTTATCCACTTTGGTGGCAAAAACAGGAAGGCAGATTATTATCTGAATGGCAATAGATTGGGAAAAGGGGAAGTGCAACGAGACCTGGGTGTCCTTGTGCACCAGTCGCTGAAGGTAAGCATGCAGGTGCAGCAGACGGTTAAGAAGGCAAATGGTATGTTGGCCTTCATAGCAAGAGGATTCGAGTACAGGAGTAAGGATGTCTTGCTGCAGTTGTACAGGGCCTTGGTGAGACCATACCTTGAGTATTGTGTGCAGTTTTGGTCACCTTATCTGAGGAAGGATGTTCTTGCCATGGAGGGAGTGCAGCGAAGATTCACCAGACTGATACCTGAGATGGCAGGAATGACGTATGAAGAGAGATTGGGTCGATTGGGCTCATATTCGCTGGAGTTTAGAAGAATGAGAGGGGATCTCATTGAAACTTATAAAATTCTAACAGGACTAGACAGACTAGATGCAGGAAGGCTGTTCCCGATGGCGGGGGAGTCCAGAACCAGGGGTCACAGTCTAAAGATAAGGGGTAAACCATTTAGGACAGAGATGAGGAGGAATTTCTTCACCCAGAGAGTGGTGAACCTGTGGAATTCTCGACCACAAAAGTCAGTTGAGGCCAATTCATTAAATATATTCAAGAAGGAGTTAGATATATTTCTTAAGGCTAAATGGATCAAGGGATATGGGGAGAAAGCAGGGACAGGGTACGGAATTTGGATGATCAGCCATGATCTCATTAAATGGCGGAGCAGGCTCGAGGGGCCGAATGGCCTACTCCTACTCCTATCTTCTATGTTTCTATGATTCTATATTCTAGAACGGTTCCTGCGGATTGGAAGGTAGCAAATGTAACCCAACTATTTAAGAAAGGAGGAAGAGAGAAAACGGGGAACTACAGACCAGTTAGCGTGAAAAGGCTAGAATCTATTATTAAGGACGTGGTAACAGGGCACTTAGAAAATAATAATCGGATTGGACAAGGTGAACACGGATTTATGAAAGGGAAATCGTGTTTGACAAATCTGTTAGAGTTTTTTGAGGTTGTAACTAACAGAATAGATAAGGGGGAACCAGTGGATGTGGTGTATTTGGATTTTCAGAAGGCATTCAATAAGGTGCCACACAAGAGGATATTAAACAAAATTAGGGCTCATGGGATTAAGAACATAAGAACATAAGAAATAGGAGCAGGAGTAGGCCAATCGGCCCCTCGAGCCTGCTCCGCCATTCAATAAGATCATGGCTGATCTGATCCTAACCGCCAATCTACTATCTATCACAGAACCATCTCCTGCATCTAACAGAATTGCACACACGAAATAGGAGCAGAATCAGGCTACACAGTCCCTGGGCCCGCTCCACTACCCACAGGGCCATGACCGATCCGAACCTAGACTCATGTCCAAATTCCTGCCCGCTCCCCGTAACCCTTAATGCCCTTTACTTCTAGGAAACTGTCTATTTCTGTTTTAAATTTAATTAATGTTGTAGCTTCTACAGCTTTTTGTGGCAGCATATTCCATGGACCTACCACCCTCTGAGTGAAGTAGTTCCTCCTCATCTCAGTTTTGAAAGAGCAGCCCCTTATTCTAAGACTATGTCCCCTAGTTCTCGTCTCACCCGTCATCGGGAACATCCTCCCCGCATCCACCCGATCCAACCCCTTCACAATCTTATATGTTTCAATAAGATCGCCTCTCATTCTTCTGAACTCCAATGAGTAGAGTCCCAATCTACCCAACCTCTCCTCATATGACCACCCCCTCATCCCCGGGATTAACCGAATGAACCTTTTTTGCACTGCCTCGAGAGCAAGGATGTCTTTCCTTAAGTAAGGACACCAAAACTGTATGCAGTATTCCAGGTGCGGTCTCACCAATACCTTGTACAACTGAAGCAATACCTCCCTATTTTTATATTCTATCCCCCTAGCAATGAAAGCCAACATTCCATTTGCCTTCTTAATCACTTGCTGCACCTGCATACTAACCTTTTGAGTTTCGTGCACCAGGACCCCCAGATCCCTTTGCACTTCAGTACTCTCCAGTTTCTTGCCATTAAGATAATAAATTGCTCTAGGATTTTTCCTGCCAAAGTGCATCACCTCACACTTTCCAGTGTTGTATTCCATCTGCCAAATCTCTGCCCACTTACTTAGCCTGTCTATGTCCCCTTGCAGGTTTTTTATGTCCTCCTCATTCACTACTTTCCCTCCCATCTTTGTATCATCTGCAAATTTTGATATGTTACACTTGGTCCCTTCCTCCAAATCGTTAATATAGATTGTGAAGATTGTGGGTAATATACTAGCATGGATTGAGGATTGGTTAACGGACAGAAAACAGAGAGTAGGAATAAATGGGTCATTTTCAGGTTGGCGGGCTGTAATTAGTGGGGTACCGCAAGGATCAGTGCTTGGGCCTCAGCTGTTCACAATCTACATCAATGATTTGGATGGGGGGACCAAATGTAATGGCCTAGAAATTCGCGTGGCCGGCTTGCCGCGTGGGTAAGGATCACGCGCGCTCTTACCCACCGCGCCTGCCGTTGTGTTTTGGGCCCACTGTAACTTCGGGTCCTGGGCCTCTCCCAAGAGCCGGCGCGCAGTGCTTGCGTGTTCCAGGGGCGCAGTTAGTGCGATGCGACCCCTGGGATCACGTGGGCCATGGAGAGCCAATGGCAGCAGACCATCTTTCATTCATAGATTTGACAGGAGACCTGTCAAATCTGTGAATTGAAATCGGCCCCAAAAGAACAGCTAAACCTCAAATAATTTTTTTTAAAAACCATCACATTTATAAAATAACTATAGTTAAATAAATTAACCACTTTAAACAAAAATTTAAATTTTTGAAAAAATTAAAATACTTTTTAAAAGTTATAAAAATAAACTTACCTTTCTTTAAAGTCTCTAAAAAAGATAAACCTGTTGAAAAAATTTTAAATTATACTTAATTAACTACTTACCTTGTTCAAAAGGGGTCTTACGCCTCCTTTTTACAAGCGTAGAATCTTCAATACTTACCTTCGCGTTGAAACCTGAAAAAAAATCGAAGTGTGCTGCGTGCGCGCAGCCTCTAGCGCGCACACGGTTCACCTAGGAACCGCCCTCTTCACCATACCGGAAGTGCCGGTTTCCCGCGCATGCGCAGTGCATGCAGGAAACCAGCACTTCGGGAATGAATACGGGTGAGTACGCACTGAGTACTCACCCGAGAACGGCCGAATTTTTGGGCCAACATATCCAAGTTTGCTGATGATACAAAGTTGGGTGGGGATATAAGTTGTGAGGAGGATGCAAAGAGGCTTCAAGGGGATATAGATAGGCTAAGTGAGTGGGCAAGAACATGGCAAATGGAATATAATGTGGAGAAATATGAAGTTATCCACTTTGGTAGGGAAAAATAGAAAAGCAGAGTATTTTTTAAATGGTGAGAGATTGGGAAATGTCGGTATTCAGAGGGACCTGGGTGTCCTTGTACACGAATCACTGAAAGTTAACATGCAGGTACAGCAAGCAATTAGGAAAGCAAATGGTATGTTGGCCTTTATTACAAGAGGATTTCAGGAAAGAGTAAAGACGTCTTACTGCAATTATATAGGGCCCTGGTGAGACCACACCTGGAGTATTGTGTACAGTTTTGGTCTCCTTACCTAAGGAAGGTTATACTTGCCATAGAGGGAGTGCAACAAAGGTTCACCAGACTGGTTCCTGGGATGGGGGAATTGTCCGATGAGAAGTGATTGAGCAGACAAGGCCTATATTCTCTAGCGTTTAGAAGAATGAGAGGGGATCTCATTGAAACATACAAAATTCTTACAGGGCTTGACAGGGTAGATGCAGGGAGGATGTTTCCCATGGCTGGGGAGTCTAGAACCAGGGGTCACAGTCTCAGAATAAGGGGTCAGCCATTTAGGACTGAGATGAGGAGAAATTTCTTCACTCAGAGGGTGGTGAATCTTTGGAATTGTCTACCCCAGAAGGCTGTGGAGGCTCAGTCATTGAGTATATTCAAGACAGAGATCGATAGAGTTTTGAATATTAAGGGGATCGAGGGATATGGGGATAGTGCAGGAAAGTGGAGATGAGGTAGAAGATCAGCCATGATCTTATTGAATGGTGGAGCAGGCTCAAAGGGCCGAATGCCCTACTCCTGCTCCTATTTCTTATGTTCTTATGCAGCTGAACGTACCTTCAGCTGTTCGTGTCTAGGAGAGGGTTTTGATTGGAACGGCGACCTCAAAAATGGCAGGTGGTGCGTCAAATCAGCATTGCACGCTGACTGATGTCATGATCTGCCTCATTTGAATTCTACCGCCGCACGCAGGCAATGCCCACACGACCAACCTGCCCGAAATGGAACAAGGCGGCCACCATTTTTTTGCCCAAACCGGCCTTTAATGCCGGCACTAAGGTGCCGAATTTCGCGGCCTTGAAGTTTTGATTGGGAGCAGCTGGTCATTTGGCTCCCCCTGGTGGAATTTGCTTCACTTCATTCCGGATTGGCATGTTATTATGGAAAATAATAATTAGACAATATTTAATAATAGTAATCAATAAATGAGGAAATAACAATTAAATAATTACATGTATATTAAATGTTAATATTTATTTTAAAACTTGTGGGCCATCTAATTGAATTTTGATGTTTTATTAAACTATAAAATGGAAGTTATGGATAAAACTATTCGGTAAATACTCTGCATACGTGCCAGTGGCGAGGTACTTTATTTCAATGGACAGAAAATTGTGGGCAGTGTGCTTGTGGTGGATGAGGTGCCTTGCTGCCAGTGCATACTCAGAAAAATTAGGCTAATTAGATCTCAGTTCAAAACTGTTAAAAAGATATATTAAGTACTACATTCGATCTTCTATGGCATCGTTCCTGGGTAGTTTGATATTTGAAACATGGCTTCTGATGCTTACCACCGTCCTACATGACAGCGATTTTCTAATCACTGTAATACAGTAAAGTTACTTAAGCATTATTGTGACCAGGTAAAAATCTAACCTGATTGGGGAATGCAGATGCTCAAAGGGACCTGGGTGTCCTTGTACATGAGTCACTGAAAGTGAATGTGCAGGTGCAGCAATCCATTAGGATGGCAAATGGTATGCTGGCCTTCATTACAAGTGGATTTGAGTACAGGAGTAAAGAAGTCTTACTCCAATTATATAGGGCCTTGGTGAGACCACACCTGGAGTACTGTGTACAATTTTGGTCTCCTTACCTAAGGAAGGATATACTTGCCATAGAGGGAGTGCAACGAAGGTTCACGAGATTGATTCCTGGGATGGCGGGACTGTCGTATGAGAAGAGATTGAGTAAACTAGGCCTGTATTCTCTTGAATTCAGAAGAATGAGAGGGGATCTCATTGAAGCATACAAAATTATTACAGGGCTTGATAGGGTGGATGCTGGGAGAATGTTTCCCTTGGCTGGGGAGTCTAGAACCAGGGGCCACAGCCTCAGGATAAAGGTAGGCCATTCAGGACTGAGATGAGAAGAAATTTCTTCACACAGAGGGTGGTGAATCTTTGGAATTCTCTACCCCAGAGGGCTGTGGAGGCTCAGTCATTGGGTATATTCAAAACAGAAGGCGATAGATTTCTGACTAGTAAGGGCATCAAGGGATATGGCGATAGGGCCGGTGAATAAAGTTGAGGCAGATCAGCCATGATCTCGTTGAATGGCAGAGCAGGCTCGAATGGCCTACTCTTGCTCCTATTTCTTATGTTCTTATGCTACAACTGAAGATCGCGGCGCTACGTGCAACAGCGCCACGCGCGTCGGCACGTTGCGTCACATCATTGCAGGCCTCCTCCCCTGATTAAAGGGGATGGGCCTAGCGCTGCGCGCACCGGGGCCCTGCTCGACCACCGGGGAGCAGGGTGCCGTGAAAACAGCCCGACACTCCTTGAGTGATTGTGGCCGGCACCCCGAGGGAAAAAAAGGGGAAGGGGGCAGGTGCTGGCAGTCGGCCAAAAAAATATGGCTGCCCGACACCTGTCCCTTTTACTAGCGCCGCTGCTGCAGCAATAACGCTCCCCTGACCCTGTCGGACATATCGTCCGGTGATAGGTCAGGGGGAGCAAGCTGAATTTCGCGGGAGGTGTTAGCGGCGCCATGCTCGGACGCTAGGGCATTTGCGCCCCACGTTAACGAGAGGCACAAATCAACCCAATTTTCCCCCCTAAAGGTTTAGCATAACTTTCTTGCTTTTGTACTCTATAATTCTATTTATGAGGCTAAGGATTCCGTATGCCTTTTTAACAACCTTCTCAGCTTTCAAATATTTGTGTATGTACAGCCCCAGGTGTCTCTGTTCCTGCATCCCCTTTAAATTGTACCATTTAGTTTATATTGCCTCTCTTCATTTTTCCTACCAAAACTGATCACTTCACACTTATCTGCATTAAATTTCATCTGCCATGTGTCTGCCCATTTCACCAGTCTGTCTACATCCTCCTGAAGACTGTTATTGTCCTCCTCACTGTTTACTACATTTCCGAGTTTAGTTTCATCTGCAAACTTTGAAATTATGCCCTGTATAGTCAAGTACGTATTAAAAAGAGCAGTGGTCCCAACATGCTCCCACTTATATCAATGAAGAAAAGTATTTTAAAGTTCTAAAAAAAATGAAATTGTTTTAGATTTTTATTGGAAAAACAATTAACTGCAATGAACTTGTATAAGTAATCATGAAATGTTCTTCTAATAAATGTCACATAGGCCCAGAAATTGCGGTGGGAGGCGTACCTCCGGAGTACGACTCCGACCCACGAAACATTTACGAAATTACTTGCTGGCACCCAGGCTGCGAAGAGTTGTGCTCTCAGGCCTCGAGGCGGAGGGCAGTGTAATGACCTACGGATCTCAAGGATGCAGGCGGTTTGGAAGCGTACCTGGGATCACGTGGGCCCGATCCTCCAATGATAAAGGAGAATTTCATTGCAATCATTTACGAAGGGAATCTCCTGTTGAAATGCAATGGAATCCCGAAATGTAATAATTATACAATTAACAGAATTGCAATTTTGTTCATGAGTTCCTTCAATGCACCAACCTCAATAAAAATGTAAGTTTTTGTTAATTTTAAACATCATTAAGATTGCAATCTCGGCCAATATTTGCATAAATGGAGTGGTCAACCTTTGACACGATTGACCACTCCATCGTTCTCCAACGCCTCTCCACCGTCGTCCAGCTGGGTGGGACTGCACTCACCTGGTTCCATTCTTATCTATCTAATCGTAACCAGAGAATCACCTGCAATGGCTTCTCTTCTCACTCCTGCATCGTTACTCTGGTGTCCCCCAAGGATCTATCCTTGGCCCCCTCCTATTTCTCATCTACATGTTGCCCCATGGCAACATCATCCGAAAACACAGCATCAGTTTCCACACGTACGCTGATGACACCCAGCTCTACCTCACTACTTCTTCTCTCGATCCCTCCACGGTGTCTAAATTGTCAGACTACTTGTCCGACGTACAGTTCTGGATGAGCAAAAATTTTCTCCAATTAACATAAGAACATAAGAAATAGGAGCAGGATTAGGCCACTTGGCCCCTCGAGCCTGCTCTGCCATTCAAAAAGATCATGGCTGATCTTGGGCTCAAAGCCACTTCTCCGCCCGCTCCCCATGACCCTTCACTCCCTTATCTTGCAAAAATCTGTCTATCTCCACCTTAAATGTATTTAATGACCCAGCCTCCATGGCTCTCTGGGGCAGAGAATTCCACAGATTTACGACCCTCAGAGAATAAATTCCTCTTCATCTCAGTTCTAAAAGGGTGACCCTTTATTCCGAAACTGTGCCCCGAGTTCTAGATTCCCCCACGAGGGGAAACATCCTCTCTGCATCTACCTTGTCGAGCCCCCTCAGTATCTTATATTTCAATAAGATCACCGCTCATTCTTCTAAATTCCAATGAGTATAGGCCCAGCCTGCTCAATCTTTCTTCCTAAGTCAACCCCCTCATCTCTGAAATTAACCTAGTGAATTGTCTCTGAACTGCCTCCAATGCAAGTATATCCTTCCTTAAATAAGGAGACCAAAACTGTACGCAATACTCAAGGTGTGGTCTCAACAATACCCTGTACAGTTGTAGCAGGACTTCCCTGCTTTTATACTCCAACCCCCTTGCAATAAAGGCCAACATTCCATTTGCCTTTTTGATTACTTGCTGTACCTGCATGCTAACTTTTTGTGTTTCATGCACAAGGACCCCCAGGTCCCTCTGAACTGTAGCATTTTGTAATCTCTCTTCATTTAAATAATAATTTGCTTTTTTATTTTTCCTGCCAAAGTGGATAAATATTGGGAAAACTGAAGCCATTGTTTTCGGTCCCCACCACAAACTCCGTTCCCTAGCCACAGACTCCATCCCTCTCTCTAACATCTGTCTGAGGCTGAACCACACTGTTTGCAACCTTGGTGTCATATTTGACCCTGAAATGAGCTTCCGACCACATATCCGCAGCATAACAAAGACCGCCTACTTCCACCTCCGTAACATCGCCCGTCTCTGCCCTTGCCTCAGCTCATCCGTTGCTGAAACCTTCATCCATGCCTTTGTTACCTCTAGACTTGACTATTCCAACACACTGCTGGTTGGCCTCCCACATTCCACCTTACGTAAACTTGAGGTCATCCAAAACTCGGCTGCCCATGTCCTAACTCGCACCAAGTCCCGTTCGCCCATCACCCCTGTGCTCGCTGACCTACATTGCCTCCCGGTTAAGCAGTGCCTCGATTTCAAAATTCTCATCCTTGTTTTCAAATCCCTCCATGGCATCGCCCCTTCCTATCTCTGTAATCTCCTTCAGCCCCACAACCCCCCGAAATATCTGCGCTCCTCTAATTCTGCCCTCTTGAGGATCCCTGATTATAATCACTCAACCATTGGTGGCTGTGCCTTCTGTTGCCTAGGCCCTGAGCTCTGGAATTCCCTGCCTAAACCTGTCCGCCTCGCTACCTCTCTTTCCTCCTTTAAGACGCTCCTTAAAACCTACCTCTTTGACCAAGCTTTTGGTCACCTGCCCTAATTTATCCTTATGTGGATTGGTGTCAAATTTGTTGTCTCAAAATACTCCTGTGAAGCGCCTTGGGACGTTTTACTACATTAAAGGCGCTATATAAATACAAGTTGTTGTTGTTGTAAACTTATTTAATAAAATGTATGTGCATAATTTTGGATTTTTGAATGTTTTATTTAAGGTTTAGATATCCCCTTCTTCTTCTTCGGCAGTCTCTCGGAACCGAAGATGACTTGCTTCCACATTAAAAAAATGAGTTCTCAGCTAACTGATGAGTCCAATGCGGGACCTACAGTCTCTGTCACAGGTGGGGCAGACGGTGGTTGAAGGGGCGGGTGGGTGGAGTGCTTGGGTTGACGTGCGCTCCTTCCGCTGTTTGCGATTGGCTTCCGCTTGCTCCCGGCGAAGAGACTCGAGGTATTCGACGCCTTCCCGGATGCTTCTCCTCCACTTTGTACGGTCTTGGGCCAAGGATTCCCAGGTGTCGGTGGGAATGTTGCACTTTTTCAAGGAGGCTTTGAGGGTGTCCTTGAAGCGTTTCCTCTGCCCACCTGGGGCTCTCTTGCCGTGTTGGAGCTCCAAGTAGAGCGCTTGTTTTGGGAGTCTCGTATCGGGCATGCGGACGATGTGACCCGTCCATCGGAGCTGATCGAGCGTGGTCAAAGCTTCGATGCTGGGGATGTTGGACTGAACGAGAACACTGACGTTGGTGCGCCTATTCTGACAATGGATTTGCAGGATCTTGCGGAGGCAGCGTTGGTGGTACCTCTCCAGTGCTTTGAGGTGCCTGCTGTACATGGTCCATGTCTCTGAGGCATACAGGAGGGCGGGTATCACTGCTGCTCTGTAGACCATGAGCTTGGTGCCGGGTTTGAGGTCCTGGTCTTCAAACACTCTCTTCCTCAGGCGACCGAAGGCTGCACTGGCACACTGAAGGCGGTGTTGGACTTCGTCATCGACGTCTGCCCTTGTTGACAGTAGGCTCCCGAGGTATGGAAAGTGGTCCACATTGTCCAAGGCCTTGTCATAGATTTTGATAATCAGGGGGCAGTACTATGTGGCGGGGGCAGGTTGGTAGAGGACCTTTGTCTTACGGATGTTTAGTGTAAGGCCCATGCTCTCGTACGCTTCAGTGAAGGTGTTAATGATGGTTTGGGGTTCGACCTCCGAGTGTGCGCAGACGCAAGCATCGTCTTCATACTGTAATTCAACGACAGAGGAAGGGCCGACCTTGGATCTGGACTGGAGGCGACGGAGGTTGAACAGTTTCCCGTTTGTTCTGTAAAGTAGCTCCACTCCAGCGGGGAGCTTACTGATGGTGAGATGGAGCATTGCCGCAAGGAAGATCGAGAAGAGCGTTGGTGCAATGACACAGCCTTGCTTGACCCCGGTCCGTACATGAATTGGGTCTGTGGTGGAACCGTTGGTCAGGATCACGGCTTGCATGTCGTCGTGAAGCAGGCGGAGGATGGTGACAAATGTTTTATTTAAGGTTTAGATATCCCCTTCTGCTGATGCAAGCAGGGCCTATGCCTGCTTGCATCAACCGTAAAACTTCCGTACGCAATTGCTGGTCAGAGCTCCCGTGGATGGCCTGTCAACGCGTACGGTGACAGGCCGCAAGTTCCAGATTTCGTGCATGCGGAAATCCCGAATTTGCGGGGCATTTCAAAAGGATTATGATACTGCAATTTCAGGGCCATAATATATAATGTTAACACTATACAATTAACAGAATTGCAATTTTATTCATAAATTCCTTCATTGCACCAACCTCAATAATAATTTCAGTTTTTAATAATTTGAAACATCATTAAGACTGTAATCCAGGCCAATATTTGCATAAACACAGATTAACACTGGTATCTGGTTGCTGTGCATTGCCCAGTTTATTGTGGGACTGGAGAGCCAGACATTGGCTGTCGATTGAGCAGCTGTTGGCTGGCGGCGGCGCCCTCTAGCGGCGGCCTGGGGCGTTGCCGGGCTGGTGCTCGATTGTTTGTGGCTGGTGGACGGCGCTTGTTTTGGTAACCAGGAGACGGGCGGCGGGAGCGGATCGGGGCTCCGAGCGACCCACCGACCTCAGCCTGCGCCCGGCATGGCGGAGCAGGACTCGCCGACTTTGGTAAGGGAGTGAGCGGCTTGATTGTTGAGCGAGAACCGCACGGGCGGTTCCTCTCGGGCTGCGGCCGGGCCTGTCGGACCATTAGAGAGAGCGGCGGCACCCGGGGGATGGCAGGGCAGGGCAGGGTGCCCGGGGTTCAGGGGAGGGGAGCAGGGTGCCCGGGATTGGGGCCGGCAGGGTGCCCGGGGCGAGGGGAGAAGGGGGTGCAGGGAGCCCAGGGTGGGCGGGGCAGGGGCGCCAGGGGTGGTGGATATGGGGCGCCCGGGGTGGGGGAGCGTGCCTGGGGTGGGGGGCAAGGTGCCTGGGTGGGGGGTGCTGGGAGCCCGGGTGGGGGTTGGGGAGGCAGGGCTGGGAGCCCGGGTAGGGGTTGGGGAGGCAGGGTTGGGAGCCATGGTGGGGTGGGGGTGCAGGGATGGGAGCCATGGGGGGGCAGGGAGCCTGGGGTGGGAGCCCAGAGGGGGGAGGGGAGGGGAGCTCAGGGCAGGGAGCCCGGGTGGGGGTGCAGGGAGGCAGGGCTGGGAGCCGTGGGGGGGCAGGGAGCCTGGGGTGGGAGCCCAGAGGGGGGAGGGCAGGGAGTGGGCGCGCGGGAGGCAGGTCAGGGAGCCTGGGTGCGGGTGCAGGGAGGCAGGGCTGGGAGCCATGGGGGTGTAGGGAGGCAGGGTTGGGAGCCCAGAGGGGGGAGGGGAGGTCAGGGCAGGGAGCCCGGGTGCGGGTTGGGGAGCCCGGTTGGAGGGGCAGGGCAGGGAGCCCGGTTGGAGGGGCAGGGAGCTCGGTTGGGAGGGCAGGGAGCCTGGGGTGGGGGCTGCGGGGGGTGGAGGCAGGTCAGGGCAGGGAGCCCAGGGGGGGCAGGGAGCTTGGTTGGGACGGCAGGGAGCCCGGGGTGGGGGCTGGGGGGTGGGAGGCAGGTCAGGGCAGGGAGCCTGGTTGGGAGGGCAGGGAGCCCGGGGTGGGGGCTGGGGGGGAGGCAGGTCAGGGCAGGGAGCCCAGGGTGGGAGGGGCAGGGCAGGGAGCCCGGTTGGGGGGGCAGGGCAGGGAGCTCGGGGTGGGAGGGGCAGGGCAGGGAGCCTGGGGTGGGGGGGCAGGGCAGAGAGCTCGGGGTGGGGTGGGGGGGCAGGGCAGAGAGCCCGGGGTGGGGGAGAGCAGGGCAGGGAGCCATGAGTCCCACTTCCAACTGTCTCGACATCCTCTCTATCCAATTATTAACCTCTTAATTACTTTTCCTGGCCCTGATATTTGCTGACGTCGTTAATACTTGCCTTTGCTCAGATGCTCCTCTTTATTAATATCATTGTCATCAACCTCTTCCTCAAAAATCGTGCCCTTGATCTATCTGTCCTCTCCAACTACAGTCCTCTATCCTTTATTTCCTCTTTAACCTTCCTTTTCTTACTAAGGAAATGCCTGACCCTCATTTGGCATTTTCCCCTGATATTAAGGGTGAGATTGAAAACTTGTATGATGAATTGTAGCTGTCAACCATGGTTGCACCTCTCTCAGAACAGAGTGTTGGATGGTATGGCATGTCACTGTGCTGCTGTGAATAGAGTTGAAAATCTGGGAATAAGTAGCTGTGTGGTACAGTGACTGGGCATTGTGATATGTTGTTACAGAGGGATGTTATTTGGATTAAATGACCTGTCACAGAGGGGTATTCTGATTAAAACTGGTATTTTCCTAAATCATGAATGTCTGATATCAGCTAGAAGTATACATAGATAAGTTTTTCATCCAGGGATGAGAACTAATTGGAGTTAGGGTATCCATTTGTGTTGCTTATGTGCATCTCTTAATGGCGTTCGCCGTCCTACCGCCTTTGTAACTGACCGCAAGTTCGGGATTAAATCCCGAACTTATGATCTGTTCAGTTACGACTACAGAGGCTTTGCTGCGTCTTTCACCTCCTGATAGAAATCAACGTGCTGGAGAAAAGTTGGGCTAATTACCCACCTACTCCGAAGTGATTATAATTTCAATTTTTAAGTCTTGTGCAAGCAGGCGCAGGAAGCCTGTTGCACAGCGTAAGGGGACCGGAACAGACTTTTTTTTAGAACAGACTTTGATTTAGAAGAAAGATAAAAGGACCACAAGTGCTGGAAATCTTTCATTAAAGAAGAACAGGAAATATTGGAACTACACAGTAGGACCCTCAGCACCTGAAAGAAAAATACAGGTTAATGTTTGGGAGTGTGACCCTTCATCACAACCCAGTTTAATTCGAGCATGAAATCAGTCACAGTCATTCGACGTTGTCTTTTTTTCTGCAGAATATGTTCCATTTAATTTTAACTTGTAAAATGGCAAGGGTATTGCATATTGGCTCACCCACGTTTTCACTTTTTTGCCAGTAATAGACATTGATTAAAAAGACACGCAAAACTTATTTAAATGTGGAATAAAATTGTTAATGATGTCCTTCCAATGCATTGTCTCAGTTTCATTGATCTTTAGTGGAGACCAAATGATGATCGAGCCCATCTCGAGGTGGTAAATAATTGTAAAATTACAGCCAAATTTCTGTTGTTAAGAGTTAAATGTGGAAAGCTTAAACACTGGTTTATGTTGTGCTACAAACTTTGGAACCTTTAAAAGGGGTTCTGAGACTAAACAGAGTAAAACAGTCCAACGAGAAGGTAAACAGAAAAACTATTCTTCAAGAAAATGTCAGAAGCCATGATATTTAAGTTTTTGAGATTGGTTATGTTTCTCTTACAGCAATTGTACCTTGAAATGGCTATAAATTTTTCTTCTCCCCATTTATTTTCATTTACATTCCATTTTTTCCACTAGGTCCACAACTTTGTTGATGTTTGCTTCTTATTGCTGACCCTGTTCTACTGTCATAAATGTGCACAAAAATTTCATGGACATGTCAAAATGTAATTTATGACATCTTAATGCTCTTTTTAAATTGGACAACATAATCAAAATCTACTGACTTCAGCAGCATTAGTTGCTGAAAAGGGATCAACTTATTTCACAGTGATTATAGGCTAAGAATCAGGAAGTAAAAGAACCACTGCCCCACGTGATCCCAGGTTCGCATACGCACAACGTTGTGCTCCTGGACTCCGTGGGGGAGTACGCTGAGCAGAACTCTGCAGCGTGTTAAAGGAAGTTCTCACGGGGGATCGCATGAGGTAGGTGCGGATTTACTTGCGATGTTTTCAGCGTATTCCTTAGCTTCGCCGCCGACCGCAAATTCAGGCCCAATATCTTGTTGCAGAACATTGTTAGTGGGATTTGGGATTGGGATAGTATCTGTTTTCTTGATGTGAGGTCAATCAATTGTGTGAAGTGCAATCGAATGGAAGAAAAATATCTCACCAAAAAGGGCAAGTGGAGGAGGAACTAGTACTTTAGAGAAGACTACATACTAAAAGCAGGATTAAATATATTTACTTTAATCTTTTTATTTTGCAGGCTCTAATAAACTATTACTGCCAAAAAAAATACTTCAATCATATCCAGATTGCAGCAGATGAGGGTCTCAAAAAGTATGGGAATGATGCTGTGTTCCTATTTTTTCATGCTTATGGGATCCTTATGGAAGGTAATTAAGTGCAATGAAAATGCTTAATGTATTTTCAGAACGTTCAAAAACCAACCAGTAACCAGACTTGTTTCATAATTCCAAAATGTTGTCTTTATTTTGCACATGTAGATCGTATTCAAGAAGCTATCCGTGAGCTTGAGGCTGTTAGGGAGAAGCAGGATGTGTCATTATGCTCTATAATGGCTCTAACCTATGCTCATAAAAAAAGTTTAGCTCCAGGTGAGTACACAGAGCATCCAATACCTGGCAAGGAAGGAATTGCACCACTTGTTCTAGAGTAAAAATTGCATAAAAGATCAAGTGGGACTCTATTATGAATATGTTTGATTAATTTAGTCTAGAGGAGATTGATAATGTTAAAAACACAGCAGTTTGTTTCAAAACAACATACAGCTTATACATAATAAAAACAGAAAATGCTGGAGATACTCAGCAGGTCAGGCAGCATCTGTGAAGAGAGAAACAGTTAACGTTTCAGGTCGATGACCTTTCATCAGAACTGGAAAAAAGCAGGTAATGGAACAGGTTTTTAAGCAAGTGTGGGAGCTGGGAAAGCGGGGAGGGGATGAAAGAACAAAAGGGAAGGTCTGTGATAGGATAGAAGGCAGGAGAGGTTGAGAGACATTGAGAGATATTCAAGGCAAAAGGAGATGGTAATGGGACAGGTTAAGAAACAAAGGATGGCTCTAGATGAAGTGTAAATTGTGCTGGCAGAATGAAAGACAGCTGCCATGTGGGAGAGAAGAGAAAAAAGCTCATATATGTCTCCTACATGACTTCTATTTGTTTGGTTTCCTTATGTACTTTTGAAACCCTGGCGTCTGTCTGCTGTGCCTGTGTTTTCACCTTATGATAATGTCACCTTGTGTCAGTTTCATGACAAATATAGGACTACCACATCCAATTATTGTAAAGAAAGATTACACTGACCCCCAATTTTTACCTTTTTCCATTGTATAATGCAAAATAAAGTTAGACAGGGAATTCTGCTGAACCACTGAATGATCCTTGCCATATCCATAGTTCTGTCTTTCAGTTTCCAGTGTTCACAGCTTATTTTTTCCTGAAATTATCTACTTTCATATTTTCTACCCCATTTTCTACCCAGAACTAACTTTTTTCTTTTCAGTCAGGAACTACAACACTTTGGCATTCTTATTCTTTGGTCTGGAGCTCCCAGATTGTGGCATTTTGTTTTCTTTTTATATTTGTGCAGAATACTCTTCCCATGATTTACTTTCTGCCAATATTTTCCTTTCCCCTCCTCCTCTCCAGAAGCCATTAAGTACTTGTTGTGGCATGGGTCCAATTGCCCTGAAGTGGCCATTATTCATGTCTAAGCCTTGAGTAAACCTTGAAGCTGCATGTTAGCATAACAGCTGAGCCCCATAATAATCAAAAGTGGGAATCCTGGCTGCAGCTGAGATCAACTATCTCAACACAAACTTGGGATCAAACCTGTGACCTTCCTGCTACATATGATTTGGCTTCTCACTGAGTAATTTGCTCAGCCACTGAGGAAATAAAACTTGATATCTGAATAAAATTTTGTTTTGAGTAAGCCGTAATTTTAGTTGCAAGATTCATACAGTATTTTCTCTGAACAAAAAGTGCCATAAAATAAAAATGAATTGGATCAGATAGATAAGCATTAAAAGTACTCAATTTAGTTACAGATATCCTGAAATAGATTTTTTTGCATTGATAAAAGATCGTGATGCCATTCAAGAACTTGATGGCAAACTAAAAGAGGATCGAAAGACTGCAGGACAGATGGCATTGTACTTTGCGGGCCTCTTCCTTTGGCATATTGGGCGTCATGACAAAGCTCGTGAATACGTTGATAGAATGATTAAGCTTTCTAATGGAGCAAGAAAGGTTAGTATACTTTCTCTAGATAATTGTACAGGGAAATTGATAACATCATTAAAGGCAGAGTTACACAAGTTGGTTGTCCCATACTACTAACTAGCAATTTTAAAGCATATATAAAATGCGAACGAAGATTGACTGAGGCACACCAGTCAATGTGAAGGTATCTACTTTTGAAACATTTAGGATTTATGGAATTTCAGTAGAATATAATTGCACTTTCAGTTCATAATATGTCTCATGATGTGAAATTGACCTTGTAAAGTTAGCTTTTTAAAAATGAAAGTTAAGTACTTTCTAGTATATGGTGACATTGTTCTCAAATGAGATCAATTCCATACACTTGCTACAATTTACTAGATAGCTATTATAACTTTATTTTAACAAGCAAGTTTGTTGGAGACAGTGTAAGACAACCATTTGTGCAAACTCTGCCTATAGTGACATTATGAATTTGCTCACAGCTTAGTGCTTTTATTCGTTACACTGAAATAAAGTAGAGGGAGGAAATGCTGGAAATACACTGCAGGTTAGTCAATATTTTGTGTTTTTTATTTCAGCTTTCAACTTTTTTTTTCTCTTTACATTAAAATTCATTCTGATTTATTTTAGAGTTCTCTGTGCATATTGCAAAGCAAAACATAGGTCATCCTAATTTTTAAATTTCATTTTTATTATACGTTGTAATCGGATTGTAGAGAAGCTTAAATGGCACCAAATGACTTTCAGTATGTCATATTTGTGTTACATTTTTCTTCATTCCTGACAGAATTTTTATCTAAAAGTTCGGAAGCATTTTCAGTATTTTCTCAATATTTGTTTAAATTAAATTCAGTGCTCCAGATAAACACATGTTTGATCCAAGCATAGAATTTCAGTGCCGGGTACACCAAACTACTTCCCTTCTAAAGGACAGTACAATTTTTTTTTTTTATCCAAGCATAAAATGTTTCCCAATTATCTGGTCTGTAATACTTACCAGACTGAATAGACTCAAATCTGCTGCCAAATGTGATCTACAGACATTAATGCATTTAATAAATATAATCACTTTTGTGTGATTATTCAGTGCTTTCTGTTTCTATTTCGATTTAATTGCTGAGTGAAGGATTAAGAAGGCTGCAGTGCAAAAATTTGCAAGTGGGTATTTTTGTCCCCACTTGATTAAAAAAACAAGATCCCAGAATAAATTGTATTGCTAATGAGCTTAACAGAATTCAACTATACAGGGCCATTCTACAGGAGAAATTGTCTGATAATTTCCCTTGGGAGTTTTTCTGTGGTATTAACCAGTTTTTCTTTTGAAGAAATTAGTAGATATCATGGTGTGTTGCTCACTGATTCAGAAGATATGCTGGCGGTCCCAGCTCATTATCTATCTCTAACTGAAATAGCTGTTTTATGTAAACCAAACAGTAACCAATTACTGCCACTTTATTAGTTCTTTGAACATTGTGTCTAACAATAATTCAGCCTAGAACTGATTTGAGCGCAGCTGAATGTGCCAAAATGTTTGCATACCAGTCGAAAGGGAGACTAAACTGATGCCTGAGAACTTTTTACTTTGTTTTCCAAATTTAATTAGAATGTGTACTGACTTAATATACAGCACATACATCGGCATGATAATTAGTGTACTGTGCACTATCATTACAGGGCCTGATTTTGAAAGGATGGATCGAACTAACCAGTGGGAGAGATGCATATGCTAAAAAGGCCATCAAATATTTTGATGAAGGAATCCAAGATGGAAATGATGTATTTGCTATGATGGGGAAAGTGAGTTGAAAATTGGGGGGGGGAAAGGTACTGTAGAAATAAAAGGGGTGAAATTAGTCTTCAGTGGCAGCACAAAACAGGCGATGGAAAAGAAAATCGGCAGGATGTAAAATGGTCTGCCGATTTGATATTGCCTGTTTTGCGCTATCACTGAAGATCAATTTCACATCCAGATTGTTTAAGAAGAACTGTTTAACGAATAATTTGTTCAGTAAACATTGCCCATTGTTTCTGATAGTAAACGGTTATCAATAGAAGATAATGGAACAGTTGACTTGATTTCCTAGAGTTCTGCAAACAGTATCTGTTCTCCTACCCTGACCCAGGCCCTCCACATCTCTCTCCTTCCAATCACAACAAAGCAAAAAAATGTAATGTAAGATTCCTTTAAAATGTTGTGGTCTTTTTTGTGTGCTCTTTCTCTCTCCCTTTTTCTCAATCACATTTTCTTTCTTGATTACTGCAGCCTATTCCCTTTGCATATATGTCTACATACTTTCTTTTGGTTGTAACACTCTTTCAAAGCATCTAGTTTCACTGCCATACACAGGAGTAGATTATCCTTTGACTTAAATTAATGAAGCAAAGTTGTCCCTGCCTGATTTTCCTCTCTATTGATCCCAGGCAATGCTATATGTGCTCAAGATGATAATTACCCCATAGTGCCAATTGACAAAGTGGGAAGATGCAACAGTATTAGGTCATACATCAACCAAAATGCATTTTCTATCCTGGAAATGGACTGACTCAGTTGCAGCAGTTTCTAGTCTTCTAAATAACTAAGCTTTGATGCTACTTTTAAGCAATTTGGATTAAAAGTTGAAAGATTTTCTCTGCGCTAGGTGTAATGAAATCATAAACCTGTTCTTTATAAATGCATTTGCAACCTCACTATACCTAGTGCACAGAGAGAATTTTTAGCCAATATTATACCATAGGATTAGATGATTCCAGTCCAGTTGATTCTATCCTCCCAAAATTATAACACAACTAAGTTTTGTAGATATTGTATTTGCTCAAGTTTCAGTTTTAGTTCCAGAATATTCTTTCTTCTTAATAGGCACAGTATCTTGAAATGCGTCAGAACTACTCAGGAGCTTTGGAAATGGTAAACCAGATAATAGTTCATTTTCCTGGTTTCCTGCCTGCTTTTGTGAAGAAGATAGAGCTCCAACTAGCCCTGCAGGACTGGGAACAGACAATTGAGACAGTACACAGGTAAAGAAGCCAGCTTAATATGAAAGCAAGCTTGTTGCATATTAACAGTGAGTGGATGATTAGGGCTGTTGCAATAGGCCAGAATGTAGTATTGGAGCTGCATATTACTGTACATAGCTTGTTTACAAACAAAAAAGAAATCTCAGACTGCACTTAAGTTGCAGCTGCTGGTCTCCGATCAGTATCTGTGGAGTGTGATCACAGGAGTTCTGTGCATGCACCCAGTGCAGATTTTTAAAGTTACAAGAATACTGCTAATTTCTAACATTAAAAACATGAAAATGTAGGTTTACATAGTGCCCAAAAAGACCAAAAGATGTGGATTCACACAGATAAAGTTCTAATCCTCCTGATTGAAGCTCAGATGGGTGTGAAATTGCTTTCTGGAAAGGCGGCCATGAAGGGGGCGGTATAGCACCGTCTAACTTTTAATGTGCTCAGGATTTAGAATCAGATTGGGACCTGACTCCAGACATGTACTGTCATTATCAATACACACCCAAAACTACTTTGCATGGGGAAAAATTGGCAGTTTAACTGCATCCTTAATGAGTTAGTTCACTTTACTGCAGACTGTAATTGTTACTAAGGTAAGCAGAACCATGATAGAATTATGAAAGAAATCCGCCAGTATAGCAGTATTTCAGTTTTAATTTCCAACTTTCAGTTCCAAGGAAACCTCCTGCTGATTACCCCTCCCCCTTCATTAATTGACGCATCAGTACTCCTCTATGTTGAATAATACTTGGAGGAAGCACTGAGGGAAGGAAGCAAGGGCACAGATTGTATTCTGGGAGGGATACTTCAATGTCTATCACCAAGAGTGGCTCGGTAGCACAACCAATATCTGAGTTGGCCAAATCCTGAAGGACATAGCTGCCAGACTGGGCCAGCATCAAGCGGTGAAGGAGCCAACATGAAGGAGTAACCTATTTGACCTTGTCCTCACTAATCTACCCGTTGCCAGTATGTCTGTCCACAAAACAATTGGCAGCAGTGTAGGACAAATCTAGCAGTCCAGAACTGGGCATCCATGAAGCATTATAGGCCATAAGCAGCAAAATTGTATACCTCATGGCCAGCCCATCCTTCACTACAACACCGGGCTACCTGCATGCTAAATACAAAAAGCAACAGACGATAGACAGAGCTAAGCCACAATCAACAGATCAAAACTCTGTAACCTTGCCACATCCAGTCGAGATTGGTGGTCGACAACCAAGCAACTAGCAGGAGGAAGAAACTTTCTATCCGCAATTGTGGCAGAGCCCAACACATGAGTGTAAGAAACGAGTCTGAAATATTTTAAAACATCTTTGGCTCAAAAATGTCAAGAGGGCAATCTCACTTGGCCATCTCCCGAGGTCCACACCATTATAAATATCAGTGTCCAGCCAATTCCGCTTACACCACGTGACATTAAGAAATGGCTGAGTGCATTTGGTCACAGCTTGGCCCTGACAACATCCTGGCTGTAGTACTGAAGACCTGTCCATTGGAACTAGCAGCTTCACTAGCCAAGCTATTCCAGTGCAGCTATGACACTGGCATCTGTGTGACAATGCAAAAAATTGCCCAGAACCTGGCCAATTACTGCCCCCTATTCCAATATCGGGAAAGTGATGGAAAATGTCACCAACAGTGCCATCAAGCAACACTTAATCCCTAATAACCCGCTCGCAGACACCAGAACTGCAGACCTCGTCACAGCCTTGATTCAGACAGACACAAGATCTGAATGCCAGAGGAGCGGTTAGAGTAGCTGCCTTCGACGTTAAGACAGCATTCGATCGATGGCACCAAAGAACCCTACCAAAACTGAAATCAATGGGAATCTAAGTTTAAAAACCCTCCAGTGGTTGGCATCATACCTGAAACAAAGGAAGATGCTTATGGTTATTGGAGGCCAATCATTACAGCCTCAGTATATCTCTGCAGGATTTCCTTAAGGAAGTGTCCTCAACCCAACCATCTTTAGTTGCTTCATCAGTGACCTTCCCTGTATAATAGGATCAGGAGTGAGGTTGTTTACTAGTGATTCTACAGTGTTCATCTCCATCGTACAGCATACCCCATAACCCAAGAACAAAAATTAAACAAAATTAATTGGAAAGCACAATATGGAAGTAGGAAATGTTATTGCCCTCCCATGTGCACTTTATTTTCAGTGATAAAAACAGATGTGCATGTCGTGAATATGATTACCTTACCATTCTTTCCAATGTATTTAACATTTTCACTGCTACAAGAAAATATAAATTGGCTTGTGGTAACATAACATTATACATTTTGTGTTGTAGAGCATTAAACAATGTAATTCCTTAAATGCTAAAGCAAATTTCAAACATAAATCTCCGTGAGCAAAGTTTAGTACAATGAGTTTTTCAATAAATAGAATGCATTTAATCTATCTAGTACAATTTAGAGATTAATATTCCATTCATTTGATTATAATTTAGTAGTGTAATTTAAAATTTATTCTAAAATCTATCGCAGACTCTTGCAAAAAGACAGCCATAATTCTGAAGCACTAAGGATGCTGGCCCTCCATTCATTATGCAGAGAGGGAAATATTAAGGAGGTAAGAAAAAAGTTATAATAATGAAGCACCAGTTAATAAGTGTTCCATTATTTATGTTATCCCTGATCAGTAGTGTAACCTGGTAAGTTTTTCTTAAATCTAATTCATGTGCGTCACTTGTGGCAACATTCAAAGTCAATGGTTTCAGATTTCTGCCTCCTTCAACAGATGTTAAGATGTAAATAAAACCCATTCTGTGCCATATAAAGTCATGTGCTAGTTAGTAATATTCTCTTACTGTATCAGAATCTAAATTTTCTGTGGCAATTTATGAATGAAATACATTTAACAAGATTGGGAGATTTACTAGATGCTCTGTCATGAGTAAGAATTATGGGGTTATCCAACATGCATCTTCAACCCAAAATGAAAATTTTCAGCAGTTTCAAGATAACTATCCATAATTGGTATTAAGGGTCTATGATAGGTCAGAATTTAAATGTGCTCTATTACCAATTTTTTAGTGTGAGGAGAGCAAAGGTAATTGATACACCATTTACCAAATCTATTCAAGTTTCACAACTAATAGTGCCGAAGTAAAGATTTGTCAAGTAGTACCATTCAAAGTCTGTGAACTGGAATTCATATTAGTTATTGACATCTTTCCAGGCTGGCACGAGACTTGGTGATCTGATCAGTGTCCTGGACCGTTTTGAACCCCACAATCCCGATCTTTTCTATAAAATGGCATTGGCTTTCAGTAGGATGGTAAGTTTGTTGATATTTTGAAATAAACATGTTTTTCCCTGATAGCTTAGGCAATTTGATCCAGTGAGTAGCTGAGCTGTAAAAACCACAAAGGGTCCAAGTTGATCCTAGTCTGTGCTGCGTCAGCTAATCTCATCCTCTGGAGCCTTGGGTTAGAGAGTGGGATATTGGGCAAGGTTCTCACTCCTGACATACCCAGCAAGTTCTCCTGGAAGTGTGTGTGAATATTGGGTGTGGAAAAGATCAGACTTTGCTATAATGCCCTTCATGGTTAGATAGCTTAATGACACTGTTGACACCCACATATGAATATTGCTGCCCCGTTCCCCCCCCCCCCCCCCCCCCCCACTTGGGGTAGGTACTGGGGGGCATTTGGCATTGGTGGAACCATATTCCAGCCTTGAGGAATTGGATTAAATTGGCAGGGGATGAGGGTAGGGATAAAAAAAACATACGAGATTAGAATTTTCTTTTTTTTTTTAAAGAATGGAGCTGATATTTTATGGATTTTCAGGTTTGCACTTAAGTTTAGCACCAACTTATTCGGTCTAATCTTCACCCTTCATTAAGCTTGTGTGAAAGCTTGTGTTACTGATTTCTATTAGGTTACCAATAAAAGATATGCTCTGCATGAATGCTTATTAATGTAACATCATATTCCAAGACACTATTATTATATTATCTTTAGAAAAATGTTACAGGTATGATGACAAGGTGAAGTTGTATGATTAGATTTTTATCCACTAATGCTACTGTTTGAACAGTTCTAATTTTAAAGCTAACGGGACAAGAATCCGAGAGTGGGGCCAAAGCAGCTGAAAGAAGGGAGTACAATTAGAGAATGCAGGAGTAATATAAGGCTGGAGAAGGTTATAGAGATAGGGATGGACTCAGGCTATGGAATCTGGACTCAGGCTATGGAAGGATTCGAAGATGAGGATGAATAATTTCAATTTCATGAGATAGGGCACAGGAAGCTAGTGTAAGTCAGCAAGGTCAGAGGTGATTAGTTGGGACTTAGTAAGACAGGATATGGGTAGGTTCGTTTTGGACAAGTTGGAGGTTATTGTGGTGTAGGGAGGGGGACATTGAAATAATCGCATCTAGAGGTGACAGAAGTTTAGCTGTGGTTTTCAGTGGCAGCAGGACTGAAATGGGGCAAGCAATGTTATTCAACTGGAATTGGGAAATCCTCGTAATAGATGGGATGTGGGGATTAAAGCTCAGTTTAGGGTCGAACAGGAACCAATTTTTGGCAAGGTCTGGCCAGTCTGAGTGAGGGGTCAGGGTCGGGGAAGGAATCGGTGGCGTGGGAGCCAAAAACTACGCTTTCGGACATCCCAATGTTAAGTTGGAGGAAATGTGGTTCGTCCATGGTTTGATGTCAGATAGACAGTCTGACAGCATGGAGGTTTTCGTTTGGTCTAGATGGCTGGTGAAGAACTGGGTGTCATCAGCATATATGTGTCAACTGATTGTTAGCTATCCGATTAACCTTGGGTCCATTCTTTATTTACTGTACTGATAAAAACATTGGCCCAGAAATTCCTCGGAGCAACAATCCTGTCAATTATGTTGGGATTGCACCAGCTGGTGACCTCCGCTGCTGACCCTTCTAGAGTATGCGGAGTCAATGGGAAGTCATTTGAATGCGGGTGCCCATGCCATTACTGCAGCATTGCCTGTAACCACATGCCCTGGGCGGATGCAAAATTCTGCCTTGATGTCCAGGCCATGACCCTGGCCTCCAAAGATATGCTGACCTTCTGCTAAACCAAGACCTTGGGAACTCCCAGAGTAAGGAGTTTCTGCCTCCTGTAAAGCCCCATGGGAACTTCCAGCGCAAGCTGGATTCTAGAGTTGATTGGTCTTGGACTATTTTACAGCCCTTCTGTTGCACTCCCACCAGAATTATGGTGGTGGCAGGCGTGCGCCAGAAGGGCCGAGGAAGTTCAACCCCTTTGTGTTTAATTTTGTTTATATGGTTGCCAAAGTAATATAGAAGTTTACCATAGAAAGTAAGAAACTTAAATACCTGAAGTATTTGAATTACAATTTGCTCATTCGTACAACTGATCACTCATGTATGTTAACATAGTGTGGACGGAACCAGATTATCCTTCAGCAGACCTACACCTTGGTTGAAAGAGCATTCGGCATGTCTTCACGTAATGCAGAGATTGCAAATGAACTTGGCTATCAGATGGTATTACAAGGGAAAGTAAAAGAAGCTGTAAGATGGTACAAAACTGCAATGTCACTGGATGAAACTAGTGTCCCTGCATTAACTGGTATGACTCTACTTTTATTTGTATCTTTTGAGGAAATACTTTTTCTATTGCCTGTGTGAGGTCCAGTGATTGTTAGTAGCCTTGGTTTGGAGAAAGAGAAGACAGATATTGTTGGCTCTTCTGATGTAATGATGGCTTTACAGCTTGTTCCTCTGTAAGGCCTGAGAGGAGATTTCAAAATCCATGCCTTCCCAGCATTGGGGTACCATTTTGCATTCTACTCCCTATCTTGGGTCCTGGCCCAAGCTTTCTAACTTTCCTGCCAATAGTTTGCAATGAGATTTTTTAAAACTGCCTTAGTTTGTTTTAACTTGGTTTGCTATCCACCAGAGACCTACTGACGAACTCCACTGCCGCTACCCAAACAACACCGTTACTGCCTCTGCCTCCCTGATTGAATCGTTGCTCACTTACTACTATAGCCTTTCATCTCAGCACATTAGCCCATGCCCCATCTCACTGATGGCTATGCAATTGCCAAATTCAAAATTGATTCTCTAAAGAAACATCATAACTACTACCAGAAACAAAGCAGGAAGGGAGCAGACCTGAGCAGGTTAAAGGTCCAATTCTCAACATCGGCTAGGCAAACTCTCACCACCGGCCAAACATACAGATCCTGAACTCTGCATGCCTGCAAGCCAAGTTCCAAACTGACTTCAACTGTCACATGGCCCTGACTTCTTAGGTCACCATGGGACCCCCCTTCCCCCCCCCCCCCCCCCCCCCCCCCCAAAACTAGCCAAGCCTAAGACTTTCTTCAACCATCGCTAGTCTTCGGCCCTTCTTCATCGGCTACCAGGACCTGGATCACTTTCTTTCTTTGACTGTCACCAGGCCTTAGACTTTTTTTCTATCTTCATCCACTTCTAGCTCCCTAACCACTTCAATCACCTACAAGTTCTGTACTCTTTGATCTGGTAGCAAGCCCTGTACGTTGTTTGCCACGCTGATGAACTATCCTGCCACTTTCCATGTTGATCTCGTGTACATTTTGTACTGCCTAGATCCCAAGCTCCCTCCCCCTTTCCTGTCGATCTCCTTCCAATCCTGCTCTTCCTCTTCCTCATACCCACACCACCGAGAAGTTTGTAGTTGATTACCCAAAAATTATTTGGCCAATATATATAATTATATGGAAAGCACTATTTTTTATGAATGGAAAATTGATTTTGAGTGTCTTTTGTAACTCAAGGTATTATAAGATGCCAACTAATTGAGGGACAACTAGAAGATGCAGAGCAACAATTGGAATTTCTCAATGAAATTCAACAATCTATTGGAAAATCTGGGGTAATTACATTTTTGTTCCTGTTTATTTGAATTGTAGTTAATGTCTTAAATATAACCAACCTTTTTTACATGCCTATATTCCTGCTATCCAGCATGTGGCCGCCTTGATGCACACCTCAGCATCAAACTACCTATAACACCTCATGCCCAAGCAGCATGGTAACCTTCCAAGACTAATTTCCATCTGAATCTCCAAGCCAACCAATTGTTCATCTTTATTATAAACCATTTTTATGTAAATATTATGGCTTGAGAATTGGAACACATTAGATGTTTAACCCTTTAAGGATTACAGTAACATTTCAGTTGGATCTATATAAAGTGCAAATATTTAATTGTTAATACCAGATATAAATATATGATTAAATGCTTATTTCTTTTCCTTTTTAGAACCTGTAACTCCTATATTGCAATGGGGTTGGAGTATAAGAGTAAGGAAGTCTTGCTGCAATTGTATAGGGCTTTGGTGAGACCACACCTGGAGTACTGTTGATGATCTTACCAAAGGAAGGATATACTTGCCTTAGATGGGGAGCATCGAAGGTTCATTAGATTGATTCTGGGATGAGAGGGTTGTCCTATGAAGAGAGATTGAGTAGAATGGGCCTATATTCTCTGGAGTTTAGAAGAATGAGAGGTGATGTCATTGAAATGTATAACATTCTTAGAGGGCTTGACAGGGTAGATACTGAGAGGATGTTTTCCCCTGGCTGGAGAGTCAGGAACTAGGGGCTGGATTTTGTCAATGGGGGCACATTGGGGGCGGGACTGCTGGTTTTTGGGTTTTAGTCTCGCCCCCAACGACGTCTGGCCAACCCACGCTATTTTCCCTTGATTGACCTTGTTAAGCCCACCCTGCGGGCTTAGCCGGCCAATTAAGGGAAAGCCGGTGACAGGACGCCAGCGTATGACGTTTCATCTGTCGAAGATTTTTTGACAGATGAATTGTCAGCGTTTGACAGCTTTGAGAAGCTGTCAAACACTGACAATCTCTGTTCTAAGGTGAGCCCTTGCACTGAAGGTTCACCAAAATCTCTCTCCTCGGCAAAAAGCAGATGGCTGCTGCATCTGAGAATGCAGCAGCTATCTGTCATCTCTGCCGTTGAGATGAGGCACCTCCGGATCCCCAAGGGTTGAAGCCTGCAGGAAGAAGCAAAGGTAAGTAAACTTTTTCTAACACTTTACACTCACCTCTCATACTTACCTCTCCGCACTTGCACCCATCACTCACCTCTACGGCGGACTTTTCGACCCCTCTCACCCCCACAGACCCACTGTTTGCCTTGTTGACCCTGGCGAGGTTCACAGCCGTCGGGAAGCCCGCACTTGCAGGGGTAAAATGGGGATAAGCCTCAAAACTGCCTGTTAACTACCTGTTAACAGGCAGTTAATTGGCCCTATTCCATTTCCTGCCTTGAGGAGACGGGTTCCTGCGCGAGTCGGGGATCCGCCTCCCGCGAAGATGGCACGGAGGCGGGTTGGGAGCGGGGTCGGTACCCGCTCCCAGTTTCTGCCATTTTCCCAGTAGTCCCGCCTCTATACCCACCTCCCCAGGGCTGGGAAAATTCCCCCCTAGGAGTCATAACCTCAGGGTAAGGAGTTGGCCATTTAGGACTGAGATGAAGTGTAATTTCTTCACTCAGAAGGTTGTGAATCTTTGGAATTCTCTACCCTAGAGGGCTGTGGATGCTCAGTCGTTGAGTATGTTCAAGACTGAGATCGATAAATTTTTGGACATTAAGTGAATCAAAGGATATGGGGCTAGGGCAGGAAAATGGAGTTGAGGTAGAAGGTCAGCCATGATTTTACGGATCAGGCTCGAAGGGTTGTATGGCCTACTCCTGCTCCTATTTCTTATTTTCTTATAGATAATGGTTTTTGTAGCTATATCCCAGGATGTGCTCCAACAATTTTTCATTAATTAGCAAATTTGCGTTGCTGCTCAGAGGCAGGATTGCGAGTTAGAACAGTAAAAGTTGATGCACAAGTGGGGTAGGGATGGAAAAGCAAGAGGTACAGATTAGTTTAGACTACAGTAGATGAATATTCCAGGAGCAAAGGTGGTGTGAAAATGAAAATATAATATTTTTACGTTCTCATTCTAATTAAAAAAGTGAAAAATAAAATCACTTGAATTTAGCCTTTAGCATGCAGTGGACAAGTATACTCACCTGGGCATGGTTGGGTTGTATAGGCCACCAACAAGGAAACCTCCTGCTGATCACCGCCTACAGCCCTCCCTCAGCTGATGAATAAGAACATAAGAAATAGGAGCAGGAGTAGGCCAATTGGCCCCTCGAGCCTGCTCCGTCATTCAATAAGATCATGGCTGATCTGATCCTAACCGCCAATCTACTATCACAGAACCATCTCCTGAACCTAACAGAATTGGACACACGAAATAGGAGCAGGATCAGGCTACACGGCCCCTGGGCCCGCTACGCTACCCACAGGGCCATGACCGATCCGAACCTAGACTCATGTCCAAATTCCTGCCCGCTCCCCGTAACCCTTAATTCCCTTTACTTCTAGGAAACTGTCTATTTCTGTTTTAAATTTATGTAATGATGTAGCTTCTACAGCTTTTTGGGGCAGCATATTCCATGGACCTACCACCCTCCGTACTCCTCCATGTTGAACACTACCTGGAAAAGGCACTGAGGATAGCAAGGGCACACAATGTACTCTGTGGGGGACTTCAATGTCCATCACCAAGAGTGGCTCTGTATTGACCGAGCTGGGAGTGTCCAGAAGGACATAACTGCCAGTCTGGGCCTGCGTCAGGTGGTGAGAGAACCAACACGGGGGAAAAAACCTACTTGACCTCGTCCTCACCAATCTACCTGTCACAGATGCATCTGTCCATGACAGCATTGGTAGCAGTGACCACCGCACAGTCCTTGTGGAGACTAAGACCCATCTTCACACTGAGGACACCCTCCATCGTGTTGTGTGGCACGACCACCATGCGAATTGGGATAGATTCAGAGCAGATCCAGCAGCTCAAAACTAAGCCATCAGCAGCAGCAGAATTGTACTCCACCACATTCTGTAACCTCATGGCCCGGCATATCCCTCACTCTACCATTACCATCAAGCCAGGGGACCAACCCTGGTTCAATGAGGAGTGCAGAAGAGCATGCCAGGAGCAGCACCAGGTGTACCTAAAAATGAGAAGCCGCAACACAGGACTACATGCATGCTAAAAAGCAGAAGCAGCATGCTATAGACAGAGCTAAGTGATCCCACAATCAACGGATCAGATCAAAGCTCTGCAGTCCTGCCACATCCAGTCGTGAATGGTGGTGGACCATTAAACAACTAACGGGAGGAGGAGGCTCCATGAATATCCTCATCCTCAATGAGTGCAAAAGACAAGGCTGAAGCGTTTGCAACCATCTTCAGCCAGAAGTGCTGAGTGGATGATCCATATCGGCCTCCTCCTGAGATCCCCACCATCGCAGAAGCCAGTCTTCAGCCAATTCGATTCACACCACGTGATATCAAGAAACGGCTGACCGCACTGGATACAGCAAAGGCTATGCGCCCCGACAACATCCCGGCTGAAAACTTGCACTCCAGAACTAGCCGTGCCTCTAGCCAAGCTGTTCCAGTACAGCCACAACACTGCCATCTACCCGACAAAGTGGAAACTGTCCAGGTATGTCCTGGCCACAAAAAGCAGGACAAATCTAATCCGGCCAATTACCGCCCCATCAGTCAACTCGCAATCATCAGCAAAGTGATGGATGTTGTCGTCAACAGTGCTATCAAGCGCCACTTACTCACCGATAACCTGCTCACTGATGCTCAGTTTGGGTTTTGCCAGGACCACTTGGCTCCAGAACTTATTACAGCCTTGGTCCAAACATGGACCAAAGAGCTGAATTCCAGAGGTGAGATGAGAGTGACTGCCCTTGATATCAAGGCAGCACTTGACAAGAGTGTGGCATCAAGGAGCCCCAGTAAAATTGAAGTCAATGGAAATCAGGGGGAAAACTCTCCATTGGCTGGAGTGTTACCTAGCACAAAGGAAGATGGTTGTGGTTGTTGGAGGTCAATCATCTCAGCCCCAGGACATCGCTGCAGGTGCTCCTCAGGGCAGTGTCCTAGGCCCAACCATCTTCAGCTGCTTCATCAATGACCTTCCCTCCATCATAAGGTCAGAAATGGGGATGTTTGCTGATGATTGCACAGTGTTCAGTTCCATTCGCAACTCCTCAGATAATGAAGCAGTCCATGCCCGCATGCAGCAAGTCCTGGACGACATTCAGGCTTGGGCTGATAAGTGGCAAGTAACATTCGCACCACACAAGTGCCAGGCAATGACTATCTCCAACAAGAAAGAGTCTAACCACGGCCCCTTGACAATCAATGGCATTTCCATCGCCGAATCCCCCACCATCAACATCCTGGGGGGTCACCATTGACAAGAAACTTAACTGGACCAGCCATATAAATACTGTGGCTACAAGAGCAGGTCAGAGGCTGGGTATTCTGCAGCAAGTGTCTCACCTCCTGACTCCCCAAAGCCTTTCCACCATCTACAAGGCACAAGTCAGGAGTGTGATGGAATACTCTCCACTTGCCTGGATGAGTGCAGCTCCAACAACACTGGAAGCTTGACCCCATCCAGGAAAAAGCAGCCTGCTTGATTGTAACCCCATCCACCACCTTAAACATTCACTCCCTCCACCATCGGCGCACCGTGGCTGCAGTGTGTACCATCTACAAGGTGCACTGCAGCAACTCGCCAAGGCTTCTTCGACAGCACCACCCAAACCCACAACCTCTACCACCTGGAAGGACAAGGGCAGCAGGCGCATGGGAACACCATCACCTGCAAGTTCCCCTCTCAGTTACACACCATCCTGACTTGGAAATATATCGCCGTTCCTTCATTGTCGCTGGGTCAAAATCCTGGAACTCCTTCCCTAATATCACTATGGGAGTATCTTCACCACACAGACTGCAGCGGTTCAAGAAGGCGGCTCACCACCACCTTCTCGAGGGCAATTAGGGATGAGCAATAAATGCTGGCCTTGCCAGCGACGCCCACATCCCAGGAACGAATAAAAAAAAAAGCTCATTTAGCAAATTTGTATGACATGAACAGATCAATTTTAAAGTCTGTATTTTTGTTTTGAAGCTAAGAGTTCTTCAGTCGATCATGTTTTTGTAAGTTGCTTCCACCTCCATAACAGAAAGGACACTAACCTTCACAAAACATAGCGGGGGAGTCGGACTGAAAGGTGCAGTGTGCAATCAAACCTGAGTCACCCTGGGTTGGCAGCAGTACAGACACACACACACTAAAATCCATGAATTGAAGATTAGTGCACTTTGAGTGATAGATGTAGCAGCTCTGTAGATCACAGGAAATCTGAACTGCTGATTTAACTGTAAATGTGGACATGCAGCCAGTTGGCCAGCCAAGAGCTTTTATCGGCCTGATCCAATTGCCTTTGCTTGGTCCGGGTGGATGAATTCCCACAACTTGCCAGCTGGTGTCCTCCTTATCTGTGTGTGCAGTTAAATCAGTGGATTCAAATCTCTTGTGCTCCAGGGAACCATGGTGATTGATGGCACAAATCCCTGAAATTTCAATCTGTTGATTTAACTGCAAACACAGACAAAAATTAATTAGCCGGCAAGTTTCAGCCATGAACCTGCCCCAGTTGCCTTTGCTTCAGTCAGAGTATCTCTCAATAAAGAAACTGCAATTTTATTTTAAACAGGTTCCAAACAATACAGTTCTGTATGCAGCTGGTAGCTAAAGCAAGTAATTTAACATCCGAATACAAATCTGAAAATTTCTATATTCACTGATGACCACAATTTTTCTGGAAAAATTGCATTCATATAGCACCTTTTTAATGTGGTAAAACATCCAATGGCACTTCGTAGTGACGAGCAAGTGTTCGGAGAGGTGACCAAAGGCACGGTCCAAGAGATTGGTTTTATGGAGGCTTTTGAACGTGGGGAAATGAGGTTGCATGTTGGAGGAATTGATGGCGACAGCTTAGATTGGGACCTAGGTCGCTGAAGGCCCTGCACCAAAAGTGGACTAGGAACAATTGGGTATATGAAGGAGGTCCGAGTCAGAGGAGCAGTGTCTTGGAGGCAGTGAAAATGCCCATTTTTGAACAAATAAAGTGCATTACCTATAGTGTGGCTGGAATAATTTAAAAAACTTTAGTCTCGTATTTCACCAGCATGTGTTGAAATAAAGAGCTCAAGTAATTGTGGAAAGTCATTCACATTTTAACATTTAATTTTGAAGAGTTGATTGTAAAACAGGCAGCAGTGAAGCAAATTACAAACTCTGCCTCCAAAACAACAACACAGAACCTATCCAATTGGCAATCGTTTCAAGGTTGTTCAAAATTTACGCTAATAAAAGAAAGAACTTGCATTTGAATAGCGCTTTATCATGCCTTTCAAAAGTCCGAAAGCATTTCACATGCAGTGAATTGTTTTGAAGTGAATCACCATTATGTTAATGATATTATGCTAAATAAAAGTTTAAAATGCAGTACTACTAATGGATAGCCAGCTACTTGGATTTTTAGAGAACCAATAAAATGTACTATACTTTCAGCTTCCAAACAACTGTGCATCAGCCTTGCTACTCAACTAAATTACATTGAACACTTACTTAAAAATGCTGACGGGTTTAGGTTGGCTTCATGCTAATCTGACATAAAAGCTACTCTACAGAATCAATAAGATACTACAATTTGTGAAAGTGGTTCCCTCTTAAATTCCTTAAAGTCCATCTCCGGTGATGTTATTAAGCTAATTTCAGATATCTTAATAGATTGAAAAGCGTTGTCCTAATGTAAAATATAATTCAGTTGGTCAATTCAGTGTTCATTAACTCCACTGGGTACTGAAGGAAATACTCTCTCTTTTGAGAAATAATGACAATGCAAACAATCATTGAATGTAACACAAACATAGCTACTGCAATGTCCTCTTGTTACTCAAATAAAAATGGCATATTCTAAACTTGGCTATTTTTACTGAGTTAATGAGATGATACTGCAGCCAAAAATGTTCATTTAGATTACTATATAAAAAATGAAAACACTTGTTGAAAGATGTTGACAGAAAGATGTACTTCAATATGTATATTTTCCAATTATTTCTGTTACAACTGCAATGCATATCTTTGGCTGCATTTGCAGTCTGGTGACTCAGTTATCCATGTTTGCAGTTAGGTCAACAGATTTAAATTTCCTGCAGTCCAGGGAGTTGTGGAGACTGTGGTCCCTGGGGTATGGGGAATTTGAACCACTGAATCCACTGGTTTAACTGCAAACACTGATAGCAAGGTGCCCTACAACAATGAGCCCATCTTGACCAAGACAAAAGCAATCACCTCAGATTTGAGGACCATTGCAACCCCAGTATTAAGATGAGGGGGGACAGATGGTTCCTCTGCACCTTCTAAATCAGTGCCAAAGACATTGGATAGTGTTGTTCAGAAACGAGAAACAAGTCATGGTTTAAAAGTTATTTTTTAAAATTAAAACCATTGGGTGTGAATAGGTTGATTTTTAAAATTAGGTAAATTAAAATAATAGAGAGAAAGTAGGAAAGAGAAAATTCAGGATAAAAGGAAATAAAGGGCAAGCAGAAGTAATGTGCTTTTTTAAAATTAAAAGTTGTACTTTTTTATTCTTTTTAATTATATTGGGTTAATAATAGTACTAAAATGAAGATACCCATGATATTTGTATCAGTGTTAGCATGAGATCTGAAAATTTAATATATAAACCCAAGAAGACTGGAATTTTCTTGGATTGCCAGCAGTAATGAGGGATGAAATTTTCTTTATGAAGGTGATCAACAAAAAAGTTGGTCAAAAATTGGGTGCTAGTTGCAGCAACAATATCTTGCAGCTTTGTTTTACATTTAACTACCTAAGTCTTTAATTGTATTCATTGTGGACCACTCCTGTGTTGGCAGTAGACCTGAGGGACGATTCTGCAGTCTGTTTCCCAGCATTTGCTTGTCGCAGTTCAATGTGGAGCGTGCAGCACAGCTGCCATGATAGTGATGTGATCCCTTGTAATTTGGAGCCGGTGTGGGATTGATCCTTTGACAAATGGAAACATGTATATCTCTGCCTGTAGATTCTGGTAAGGGTGCAGCCTGGCCTCCCCTTGTTGGTCCTCCTCTTCCTTGATAAAACTACAGGGGGATTCCTATGGAGAAATCCGTTGTTACACTATTGCAGCTGTTGGAGGAAAAAAGGCTGCTCAACAATAATTGACACAAAGGAACTCTTCAAATGAACTTTAATTTACTGCTCAGTACCGGACAACCTTGGATGCCCATTTTATATGGACGGTTAGAGGACTCCATGTTAGGCGTACACGAAGGTCGGGAAATTGCGTGCTGTCTAAATTATGGCATCATATTCAAATTAAGCTGGCTATTTTAGGCAGGAGCGTCCTTCACCCATGAAATCCCCCACTGAAAATGCGTGTGATGTGCAAAATGGGTACAAATCTTGCATGCTGGATCTCCACCCATTTTTCAATCAGTAATATCCATTTTGCATCTGAAGATCAGGCATTATTGATCAGAAAATCACGTGTTAAAAAGGAAAGGTTATTCAAGTGGAAAAAGAAAATTAAATTACTTTTAATATTTTTTTGCAGGAACTGTCTTTCTTGCGTGCAGTTTTGGCAGTGAAGAAGCACAAAGGACAGGATGAAGTAATTAATTTGTTAAATGATGCTGTTGACACTCATTTCTCCTCCTTGCAAGGCCTGCCTCTAGGAGTTCACTACTATGAAAAATTAAATCCTGACTTTTTGTTAGAAATTATTCGTGAATATCTTGCCTTTTGTCCCACACAGGTAAAAGTTCAATATTAAATTAATATTTACAGAAATATACTTGGAAACATAAGAAACATCTGTTTTGTAGGTCTGCATAGTTGGATCTAACACTGAAAAGGAGAAAAATTGCCTGTCTAGAGTTTTGTTTACTGGTCCTACTTTGTAACTTTAAGAATGATTAAATACTTAATGCAATATGTTTTTACTAGTGGAATTAGTAGTTACTTAAGCTTGTTTTTGAAATAAGTACTTTTAATTGTTTAAAGTTGCCAAGAAACTAATGAAAAGGTTATTTACAAAGAAGTGTGGCTGTTGGAAACTGTTGTGATGACTTTAAATTGTAGTCCAACAAATTGAGATGCTGTCTGTTGTGACAGGCAACTCTACTAATGTTTTATTCAGATTAGAAATGAAAGGACTTCAACAAATGGAGTCAGAAAAAGGTAAAAGCCACCAAACTTTTGATTTTTTTTTTTTTTTAAAGAGTTGCATGTATCTCCATGTGAAAGGTAATTGTAGAACATTGGAGCCAAATACATTTTTATCTGTCACATATCATATTGTGTGCCCATAAAATTAAGAAGTATAAAAAAACTATTCCAGGGAGAACCTACTGGCCATTCAGGCAATATGTTTTTTTTTAAATGGAGTAATTACTTCTATGCTATGATATTGAAATAGAAACATGAGTGTAAAGTTCCTATTGTATGTATCCTAGAGTAGAAGCTTTCAAAGTCAGCCTTACTATTATTTTATAGAGATTTCTGAGCGGCTTTTCTGTTGACCCTCGAAGTTCGATATGTTATCTGTTTTTCTTTAAACCACAAATCAGAACAAATAATGGTAAAATACAAAATATAAACACAAGGTTAAAATATTATTTTTATCAATGCTATAGCATAAAATATTAAGCACAGAAAAATACTTGTAATGGTAAATATGCCCTGAAGTAATTTGACATGGGAAATCCAATGGAATTCATTCATAAGCAAGTGCTGAGTTTCAGTAAAACAAAAGCAAAATACTGCCAATGTTGCAAATCTGAAATAAAATAGAAAATGCTGGTAGTACTCAGCAGCTCAGGCAGCATCTGTAGAGAGAGAAACATAGTTAACGTTTCAGGTTGATAATCTTTCATCAGAACTGCAATCCACCTGATCTGCTGAGTGTTTCCAGCATTTTCTGTTTCTAATGCTGAGTTTCGATGTTCATAGTTAATTAAAAGGCTAAGAACTATTATCCTGATTTATTCCGGCTGAGTTTTACAGTAACTGGAACATTTTGGTTTTTAAAAAAAAATACAAAAAGTCTATTTGAAGATCAGAAAAGGTAGAAACTATGCATGTTTTGAAAGTTACTAAGGAAATTTAGTTCTTAAATGTTCCTGGTTTGTATTTGTTTTGTATATTGTATTGAGAAGCATTGGACTTGGTATACTCATGTTTTCTCTAGCCATGACAGCCTCTCTTTTTTCAGCCTGCAGCTCCTGGTCAGCCTCTCTCTCCATTGCTGAAACATTGTGCTTCAGTGCTGGAGACTGTAGTGAAGACAGTGCCAGGACTTTTGGAAGCTGCCTTTCTAATGGCCAGAGTCAAGTACTTGGCAGGTATTTATATTGTAATGGTACTTATAAATAAAACCTGTACTTTTTTTTTTATTACAACAGTACTTTTTAGTTTGTTTGGGGGGAGACAAATACTGGATGTTTTATTGCTCTATGTAACCTCTTCATTCTGAGATCACCAGCATTTCATGTTGTGCAAAAACATGAAGCTGCTTGCCCCTATATTTTTAAATTTGTGTATAGCGCAAAGGATTGACAGGATATTCAGATATAAAGATGTAGACATCTTGTAGTTTGTAACACCTATTGGCACATCCACAGTGTATTAAGAGTTTTACTGTTCCTTGTATCTGGAATTAAAAATGACAGAAAAAATATTCCCCACAAGTCAAAACATCTTTGTATTAAATGGCATGTAAACGTGAAGTAGACTTGCAGAAATAGTTATGACAAAAGACAAAATCTGGGACTGCTTGCACAATAGTCTTAACTAGTTTAGGATTTAGAACTGAAAATGTTACAGCACGATCTGGATTAGAACTTCTACATTTTATGCTTTTTCTTCTTTAAAAGGTGATGTTGATGCTGCCCAAAGCAATTTACAGCATTGCTTAGAACAGAATCCTTCGTATGCAGATGCCCACCTCCTGATGGCTCAGGTTTACCTGTCTCAAGAAAATGTTAAACTCTGCTCACATTCTCTAGAACTGTGTTTGAGTTATAATTTTGAGGTGAATTTAATTGAGTTCACTAAATAGTGTTTATAATATTTTTAAGAAGTTTAAATTGTATCAGTACAGATTTTTAGTTTTTATCTAACTTTCATTTATTCTTAAATCACACCCAAGCACATTAAAATTAATTTAAACTCATCCTTTTTTCTGTGTGTAATTACAAAATTCTACAACCTAGATCTTCCACTCGTATTCACTATGACAGTTGAACTGCATAGTGGCAGGACCGTTGACCGCCACAAGGGTGTATCCCTGACCCAAGGTTATTTTCTGGCTTGAGAGTCGTTTGAATTTTCCAGAGAGGCTCTCCATCCTCCCTGAGTAATCTGCCTGAAGGGAGCTGGAGATTTGCTATGGCAGACCTCCGAGGCGTGCTGCAGTGTTGTGTGGCCATACTGCTCATTAAAGTGGGGGGATGGGGAGAGGGGAGGGGTAGGGGAAATAAAATAAATACATTTTGAAAAGCGGCACCTAAGCCTATGTGATTGATTGCATTGGCCTCTTGCCCATTTAAATTTTAAAGGACCATTCTGCTGCGAACCTAGTCCCACTATCTTAGTTCCACATAATGTTCATCTTTTTCAAGCAACTATCTAAGGCCCTTTTAAAAGACTTTATGGACTCTGCTTTAACAATGGTATGTGGCAGAGAATTCCACTTTCTAACCACCCTCTGTGAAGCAATGCTTTCTAACCTCTAAGTATTTTTGTGCTTGTCTTATATTTGTGCCCTATTGTTCTTTCCTCTAGTCAGTGAGAAGTTACATCATAAACTTCCTAACTCTATTAGGTCACCACTTAACCTTCCCAACTCTAGTGAAAAAAGCCCTAATTTCTCAGCTCTGTTTAAATAACTATAAAACTGCAGCTTTCCCATTGCTTTTATATTTTGTTTTATTTATTTGTTCTTCAATGTAACATTTTCGGACAGGAGAAGACTTTTGGTCCATCTAGCCCATCCATGTAGGTGGTACTGGCAAGGCTATATTTGTTGCCCATCCTTTGTTGCCCTGTGAAGGTGGTGGTGGGCCTTTCTCCTTGAACCACTGTAGTCCTTATGATGGTGGTGCTCCCACAATGATGTTAGGTTGGGAATTCCAGGGTACTGAACCAGTGACGATGAAAGAACAGTGATTATATGTTGAAGTCAGGATGGTGTGTAACTTAGAGGGGAACTTGGAAATTATGGTGTTCCCATACATTGTTACACTTGTCTTTCTTGGTGATGAAGGTCGCAGGGCTGGGAGGTGCTATCAGAGTAACCTTGGTGAGTTACTGCAGTGCATCCTTGTAGTACGTACAGCAGCTACAGTGTGCTGGTGCTGGAGGGTGTGGCTGTTGAGGCACTGATCAAACAAACTGCTCTGTCCTCGATGGTGTCGAGCTTCTTGAGTGTTGTTGCAGCGAGTGGTGAGTATTCCATCACATTCCTGACTTCGGCCTTGTAGATGGTGGAGAGACTTTGAGGGGTCAGGAGGCGAGCTGCTCGCTGCAGAGTATCCAGACTCTTCCTTGCTTTTGTAGCTACAGTGTTGATCTGACTGGTCGAGATCAGTTTCTGGTCAGTGATGACACCCAGGATGTTGCTGGTAGCAGACTCTAGTGGCGATGCACATGAAGGTCAAGGGGATGCAATTAGGCTTTCTCTTGTTCAAGATGGTCATTGTCTGGCACTGTGGTGCAGATGTTACCTGCCACATGTCAGTCTAACTCTGGATGTTGTCCAGTCCTGCTGTAAGCTGACATTAATTTTTGAATGGAGCTTAAGACTGTGGAATTGTCAGCAAAGACCCCCACTCCCAACCTTGTGCTGCTGGGAAAGTCATTAATGCAGCAGTTGAAGATAGTTGGGTCGAGGACGCTTCCCTGAGGAACTCCTGCAGTGATGTCTTGGGTTGGTGATGACTGGCCTCCGACAACCATAACCATTGCCCTTTGTATGAGGTCTGACCCCAGCCACTGGAGAGTTTTTCCTTTGATCCCATTGGTTTCTGTTTTGCAAGGGCTCCTTGGTATCTTTTCAGGCATTCAGCGCTTGCATCTATGTCGGAATCAAGGCTATGTTACGGTCTGGAGCCAAGTAATTCTGCTGGAACCTTATCTGAGCGTTGGTGAGCAGATTATTGGTGAGTTGATGTTGCAGTATCAGCTGTGGCTCAGTTGATAGCACTCTTGTCTCTGAGTCAGTAGGATAATGTAGGATATACGGCACAGAAACAGGCCATTCGGCCCAGCCAGTCCATGCCGGCGTTTATGCTCCACACGAGCCTCCTCCTGTCTTTCCTCATCTAAATCTATCAGCATAACCCTCTATTCCCTTCTCCCTCATATGCTTGTCTAGCCTCCCCTTAAATGCATCGATACTATTCGCTTCAACCACTCCCTGTGGTAGCGAGTTCCACATTCTCACCACACTTTGGGTAAAGAAGTTTCTTCTGAATTCCCTATTGGATTTCTTGGTGACTATCTTATATTGATGGCCTCTAGTTATGCTCTTCCCCACAAGTGGAAACGTTCTCTCTGTATCCACTCTCTCAAAATTTTTCATAATTTTAAAGACCTCTATTCGGTCACCCCTCAGCCTTTTTTCAAGAGAAAAGAGACACCCAGCCTGTTCATCCTTTCCTGATATGTATACCCTCACATTTCTGGTATCATTCTTGTAAATGGTCTCTGCACCCTCTCCAATGCCTCTAGATCCTTTTTATAATATGGCAACCAGAACTGTACGCAGTGCTCTAAGTATGGTCGAACCAAGGTTCGATACAGGTTTAGCATAACTTCCCTACTTTTTCAATTCTGTCCCTCTAGAAATAAACCCTAGTGCTTGGTTTGCTTTTTTTATGGCCTTGCTAACCTGTTTCGCAACTTTGTGATTTGTGTATTTGTACTCCTAGATCCCTTTGTTCCTCTACCCCACCTAGACTTGCACCCTCCAAGTGATAAGTGACCTCCCTATTCTTCCTGCCAAAATGTAATACCTCACATTTATCTGTGTTGAACTTCATTTGCCAATTATATGCCCATTCTGCAAGTTTATTAACGTCCTCCTGTAACTTGTTGCAGTCCTCCTCAGTATTGACTATTTCCCCCCCCCCCCCCCCCCCCCCCCCCCCCCCCCCGGCCAATTTGGTATAATCAGCAAATTTAGAAATTGTGATTTTGATTCCTAAGTTGTGGGTTCAAGTCCCACTCCAGAAACTTAAGCACAAAAATGCAGGCTGACACTCCAGTGCCGTGCTGAGGGAGTGCTGCACTGTTGGAGGTGCTATCTTTCAGATGAGACATTAAACCAAGACCCTGTGTGATCTCTCAGGTGGACATAAAAGATTCTATGGCACTATTCGAAGAAGAGCAGGGGAGTTATCCCCGGTGTCTTGGCCAATATTTATCCCTCATTGGTTATAAATCGTTTTGGGATGTCATGAGGTTCTGAAAGTCTGTCTGTCTGTCTTTCTTTTATTAATGACACCTTCACTTTACTCATGATTGGGAGAAAACTAATAATTCTGTAATTTACCAGCTTCGATTTATCTTTTTTTCCCCAATAGGACATATATGGGTAATCCTCCACCTTGTGGGGTAGATGCCAGTGGTCATAGTTGTCTGAAACAGCTTGGCTAGGGAACGCTTAGCTCATGTACACAGGTCTTCAATACTACAGCCGGGGTGTTGGCAGGGCCCATAGTCTTTGTTGTGTCCAATGCTCTCAGATACTTGTTCGTGTCACGTGAGGTGAACCAAAGTGGCTGGAAACTGACATCAATGATGGTGGTGACCTTGGGAGGATGCTAAGTAGCATTATCCATTCAGCACTTTCGGCTGAAGACACTTGCAAACACTTCAGCCTTGTCTCTTGTATTGGTGTGCTGGATTCCACTGTGGTTTAGGATGGGGATTTTTCTGGAGCCTCGTCCTCCTGTTAGTTGCCTGATTGTCCACCACCATTCTAAACTGTATGTGGTAGGGCTACAGAGCTTTGCTCTGTTCTATTGGTTGTGGTACCGCTTCGTGCTATCTACCTTTTTGATATCCTTTCTATAACAGGGTGCCCAAAACTGTACACAATAATCCAGCTAAGATCTTGTAAAATTTAGACATTACCTGCTTGCTTCTATATTCTATGCTTCTACATACAAAACCAAGTATTCAATTTTATGGCCTTATCTACTTTAATGATCTGTATATCTGAACTCTAAAACCTTCTACTTTATCCTCATTTAATATCTTACAATTTAACGTGTATTTCTTTACCCTATTCTAATATTTCACATTTTTTGCATTGAACTGCATCTGCCACCTCTCATCTGCCCATTCTGCTGCACTATCCTCCTGTGGTCTTTCACAATCTTTGTCCCAATTTGACATACCATCCAATATGGGCAAAGTCTTTCTCCGCACTTTGTGTAACAAAATCGTAGGCTTGATCTTTAGTAATTTGATTTTAATTTTGTTAGCATACAGTAGAAATCTTCCGCTGCCCCCCTGCAATGGGTCAGCGCATTAGGCTGTATTATTTTTTTTCCTTTTATTTATGTCTGCTCCTTTTGGGGGTTTAGGCTATCATAATTGCTTGCTCCAGATAAGTTCCTGTATCTTTCTATTGATAGGTCTGACTATTGTCCTGTGTAGGCCTGGTCATCTCTCTTTTCCTTCTGGTTTCAGGACATGCTCTTTTTTGTGATAGGAGGAGAATAATGGAGGGCATACATGTCTCTCTATTTCTATATTAATTACTATTGTGGGACAGATGCCCTCTTACTGTCTCTAAAAAATTCTTATATTCTAGATAGAAATTTAAACACACAAATACGAATCTAATATATTATATAGTTAATGGATGAAAATAAACTAAAACGGAAAAATAAAGCACGCTAAATGGGAAGTAAGCCTTTTATTACTTTGAAATTTTAAGCTTCCTTTAAGTCCCTGGACATAGCTTTTTAAAATCATGAGGGAACTATAGAAGTTGAAGTCCATTAAACACTCTTTTCAGTAGATACATATGTTGCATATTCTGAGTTATCGGCAGTAGGAGAAAGGCAAATAATAAGCAGAAAACAATTGGAAAAACCTTGATCTTGTTTCTCTTACTTCAAATGATTTTCCATTCCAGATTCGTGAACATCCCCTGTATCATTTGATTAGAGCCCAGACTCAGAAGAAAATGGGCGATGTTCAGGAAGCCATTAAGACCCTGCAGATAGCTGCAGGTTTACCTGCAATGAGGAAAACTGGAAGTGCATCCAAATCAAAAAGCAAAAAAATTGAATTTAGCGCAACTGATCGTGTTTCTGTTTTTCTGGAGCTAGCAGATGCTCACCGTATGAATGGAGAACAGGTAATGAAAAAAGTTATTTTTACTGTAGGCAGTACATTTCAACATGAAAGGTGATATATAAATGCAAGTATTATCATGAAAGTATTATTTGGATTTAACTTGTTTGTAATTTCTGATATGGCAAAGTTAACTTCATGGGTACGGGGATATTGATAAAACCAGCCTTTGTTATTGCATCAATAAACATAAATAACTATTAAAACATAGAAACATAGAAGATAGGAGCAGGAGTAGGCCATTCGGCCCCTCGAGCCTGTTCCGCCATTGAATGAGATCATGGCTGATCATCCAAATTCAGTACCCTGTCCCTGCTTTCTCCCCATATCCCTTGATCCCTTTAGCCTTAAGAAATATATCTAACTCCTTCTTGAATATATTTAATGAATTGGCCTCAACTGCCTTCTGTGGCAGAGAATTCCACAGGTTCACCACTCTCTGGGTGAAGAAATTCCTCCTCATCTCAGTCCTAAATATAAAAAATAAAAAAATATAAAAGCTTTACATTTACATAAAACTGCTGTATTGGATTATTATTTGTTATTTGTAAACAATAAAGCATCCATCCTCGACATGGACTAGACTGAGATCCTACATTATCTTGTGTATGACACACAATTTACATGCATGTGTTTCACTAGTAAATTTTATATATAATTATGATGATTTTCTGATAGCAATAGAAAAGTCTTTCTTTTTGTTTCTGCAGCATGAAGCTGCCAAAGTGATGCAAGATGCCATCAATGAATTTTCAGGCACCTCTGAAGAGTTACGTGTTACAATTGCTAATGCGGACCTTGCTGTTATACGCGGTGATATAGAGCTGGCACTCGGTATGCTTCGAAATGTCACACCTGAACAACCTTATTTTATTCAAGCAAAAGAGAAGATGGCCGCCATATACCTGAACCAGAGGAAAGATAAGCAGTTATATGCAAGCTGCTACAGGTGAGATTTTTTTTGTACCATGAAACATTTTCCTTATTTGTCTCTAATATATAAAAAATGGGAAGTGGCGTTGACATTCTGTTGGTATTTCATTTGTAAGTAGCACTGTGAGGTGGTGTTAAATGCACTGGTGTCAACTAGTTACGTGACAGCCCCACTGTAATTGCCCCCTCCCTTTACTGGCAGTTAAAGAAAGTTAGACGTAGAGGCTCTCCCCACTGAGCAGGAAAATAACTCCAAGCCAACTGAATCCCCTCTCTTGACAACTAAAATCGCCCAAGACCCTCCCACCGCCACCCCTTCCACTGATCTCAGGAAAGTCTTCTGGCTAACCCCTGCCCACTGTGCAGGAAAACCAACCATTGGATACCACGGTTCTCTTTTCCCCATTCAGAGAAAAGTGTTGCCCTCTCCCCACCCGCTGGCTTGGATGACAATCCTGGCCTGTTGGAGGGACAGGGATCTTCGGCCACTCTCTGCTGAGAGAGTTTGCCCACCTCTCTCATTGCCCCCCCCCCCCCAAGCTTCTCTGCCTTTTCTTTCCCTGTTATACTCTTGTCCTCCTCTCTTCATCCTTTTCCCCCTCTCTCCCCATTATCGCTTTCACCATCCCACTTTCCCCATTCCTATCTTGATCCTCTCCCCTACCACCGTCCACCTCTTTCCTTCTCTCTCTATTTGCGCCTTGCATCTTCTTACCCTTCCCCTTCTAACCCTACCATCTGCCTTTTCCCATCTGGATCCAGTTATGCCCCACCCTCTAACCATACTTGACCTGAATACTGCACTTCCCATGTGCAAAGTCATGAGAGGTTGACTAATACTCTTAAAATGTTCATCTAATGAAAACAATAACATTATCTTACTGTAGCATTTACATAGTATAAAGATGAAGGTAAATTAAGTTAGAATGCATCTGACAGGAATATAACTTGAGTATAATTTTACATTTTTGTTTACAGAGACTTGGTTGACAAACTGCCTGGACCTCACACTTACCTTGTGTTAGGTGATGCCTACATGAATATTCAAGAGGTGAAACATTTCTTATTTTTACTAGTAAATTTCTGTAGGAATTGTCCATGATCAGTCGATGAAAGTGTTTTTTTTAACCAGATGGCAATGTCGTGCGTGTGTGTGTGTGTGTGTGTATTTCCTGTCAACTTTTCCATTATAAGTTCCTATGTCAACATTAATAATGAAAACTGCTTATGTAAACTTGTCAAGCAGTAATTATGTCGCCCACCATTGGTGACATTGTAGTGCCTCTTTTGTTTTATATCTCAGCTTCTCAGCCTGTACAGTACAGAAATTCCTACATTTCAACCAACTTTACATTACTTTCCAAATTGCAGTAAGTTTCCTGTTTAACTATAAGCAAGCAAGGCTGTGTCATCGCACCAATGCTCTTCTCGATCTTCCTGGCTGCAATGCTCCATCTCACTCTCAGTAAGCTCCCCGCTGGAGTGGAGCTAATCTACAGAACAAACGGGAAACTGTTCAACCTCCGTCGCCTCCAGTCCAGATCCAAGGTCGTCCCATCCTCTCATCGAATTACAGTATGCAGACGACGCTTGCGTCTGCGCACACTCTGAGGTCGAACTCCAAACCATCGTCAACACCTTCACCGAAGCGTACGAGAGCATAGGCCTTACACTAAACATCCGTAAGACAAAAGTCCTCTACCAACCTGCCCCCGCCACACAGTACTGCTCCCCGATTATCAAAATCCATGACGAGGCCTTGGACAACGTGGACCACTTTCCATACCTTGGGAGCCTACTGTCAACAAGGTCAGACGTCGATGACGAAGTCCAACACCGCCTTCATTGTGCCAGCGCAGCCTTCAGCCGCCTGAGGAAGAGAGTGTTTGAAGACCAGGACCTCAAACCCAGCACCAAGCTCATGGTCTACAGAGCAGTAGTGATACCCGCCCTCCTGTATGCTTCAGAGACATGGACCATGTACAGCAGGCACCTCAAAGCACTGGAGAGGTACCACCAACGCTGCCTCCGCAAGATCCTGCAAATCCATTGGCAGGATAGGCGCACCAACGTCGGTGTTCTCGCTCAGGCCAACATCCCCAGCATCGAAGCTTTGACCACGCTCGATCAGCTCCGATGGATGGGCCACATCGTCTGAATGCCCGATACGAGACTCCCAAAACAAGCGCTCTACTCTGAGCTCCGACACGGCAAGAGAGCCCCAGGTGGGCAGAGGAAACACTTCAAGGACACCCTCAAAGCCTCCTTGAAAAAGTGCAACATCCCCACTGACATCTGGGAATCCCTGGCCCAAGACCACACAAAGTGGAGGAGAAGTATCCGGGAAGGCGCCGAACACCTCGAGTCTCTTCGCTGGGAGCAAGCGGAAGGAGCGCACGTCAACCCAAGCACCCCACCCACCCGCCCCTTCAACAACCGTCTGCCCCACCTGTGACAGAGACTGTAGGTCCCGCATTGGACACATCAGTCACCTGAGAACTCATTTTTAGTGTGGAAGCAAGTCATCCTCGGTTCTGAGGGACTGCCGAAGAAGAAGAATATAAAATTGAAGTATTCTGTAAGAAAGAAGAGTAGAATATATGATGTGAAAATGAGGACTGAGTGATGTCTGTCTGTCCTGGTTTAATTATCCCCTGCCCCCTAATCCTATTTCACCCAAAGACTACACCTGGTCTTGACACACCAAGTCCAATGTTATGAGGGATCGACTAGTATATATCTACATTTAATAAATCTAAGGATTCTTCTGATTAGTTGAGTTAGAACAATATTAAGTACAAAATATTTGACATCCGTTACCAAATATTTAATAAAGGACAGATTAAAGTATTTCTGTTGAGACTAGAGAAAGTTTAACTGTGATGAATATGAAATTCAAAAATAGACTCTCAAAGGGATTTAAATGTTGAGCTAACCTTGAGTGGCCTTCACTCTAGTGTTCGTTTACTGCACTATTATTGATGTGACAGTGCTTCAGTTCGTTTTATAGCGTTTACGTTTACTGAGAGATCTATATTTAATATATTAACAATTTTGAGTGTGCGAACTTCCTATCTACAAAACCTTACTTCCTGTTGTCACATACAAATGTGATAAAAATGTCAATGTTAGTCCTCTGTAAATTCCTTCATCAGCATTTATAATGGCAACTGCCTATGTAAACTTGTTGCACTGGAATTACCACCTCTCGCCAGTGGTGATGGCATAGTGCCTCCATTTTGTGTCTGCCAGCTCTTCAGCCTAAATTGCAAAGAAAATGCTGTGCTCTCACCAACTCTTAGCTTATTCCCAAATTGTTGCAAGATTTGCTATTTATCTACTAATAAAATCAAATTGAAGTAATATCTATAATATATTAAAAACCTTGCATCTGTAGGTGCTTATCTGCACAACTTGACTTCCATTGTCATGTTTTGTCAACCTTTTATCAACTTTTCACCATTATAAATTCCTACATCCAGCATTTATAATGCGTTTTGTATGCATAAATGTGTCTCTTGGCGTAGTCTGAACACCGAATTCCTACAAATTGCTCAAAAAGCTTTCTGAAAATAGTTTTCAACTCCCATTTTGTTCTCCGTAACAAATATTTTTAATGTCCAAAATAAGGGTTTAAACAAAATATAAACATCAAAAATTACATATTTCACAATGGCATGATTAAATTTGTCAATTGAGTTGTCTTTTGTATCTTTTAATGCTTTCCTTAAAGCTATTAATCAAGGGCTCAGCGTCTCCCAAAAGCCTGTGCTTGGACTTAATATTTTTGCCTGGAGTGCTGAGTTTGGAGTGTACAGTTTGAGCATGTACGTTGTACCTAATTTCTAAGGATGCCTCAGGTACCTTTCAGTCAGCTGTACTGGTGGAAAAATTTTCTTTAGCTCCTAGCAATTTCTGCTCTAGCTTTTCTTCAAATAATTTTGAAAAACGTGGGGACACTATGGCCGCAATTTTGCAAATGGATGCGGCTTGGGAGCTGGTTTCCGGGTTCCAGTCCCACCCCCAACTGCATCCGGCCAACGGATGTGATTTTACGTCGATTGGCCTTGTTAAGCCCGCCCTGCGGGCTTGCCGGCCAGTTCAGAAGCAGCCATTGATGACACGTCATCTGCCGGTTTTCTTAAAGGGACCACGCACAATTTTTCTTTGACAGCTCATTTCTCAGTGTTTGACAGCATTGAGGCGCTGCAAACACTGACAATGACTGTTCACAGATGAGCTCTTGCACCCAGGCTCTCTAATGACTCCCTCCTTAGGCTAGAACAGATGGCAGCTGCAGGTGAGGTTACAGAAGAGATCTGTCAATGGTGAGAGAGGTTCTCCTAATGAGGTGGGACTAGACAGCCAACTCAAAACTTGTTACCTACAGAAAAGTGTAAATGCATTAAAAATTATTTTCCCAACATTTCCTTACCTCTGAAACTCACCAGTGCTCCATTGGATCCTTCACACCACTTTTGCAGCCGTCATCAATGCAGAAACATCACAGCAGACTCGCAACACACCACACTTACCTGGCGTGGTGTCCGGACGTTGGGGAACCCGAGGCAGAAGCAGCAAAATTGAAAAAGTGCCTGTTAACAAGTATCAAGTACCTGTTAACAGGCAGTTAAGTGGCTATAATCCTCTTCCCGCCGCTAGGTGTCTGGTCCATGCGCAAATCGGGGACCCAACACTTGGGAAGATTGATTGGAGGCGGGTTGACAGTGGGTTTCCTGCCCACTGTCAATCTTTGCCATTTTGACAGCGGTCCCGCCTCCAATCCCACACTCTGAGGACCGGCAAAATTCGGCGTATATGTTGGGGCAATTTTAACCTTACCCGCCCACTGAGCAACCCACCCACCATCCAATAATCCCACACCCCTGCCACTGCCATCTCGGTGCTGCCACACTCCAAATACAACCTTCAACTACTGCTATGCCCAACACCCCTTTCCCACTCCTCCTGCTCCCACTAATGCTGCCATACCTTGACACCTTTCCATGACTCTTGTCAGATCCTGATGCTTCTTTCCTACAGCTCCCAAACTGCCACAGATTGTCCCTCCCAGTGCCTTTACATCCTGAAACCCTCTTCTCCGTTTTCACAGACATTCACACTGCCTCCACACTCCATGCCCTTTGCTCCCAAACCCCAACACTACAATTCCACACAGCCCCTTCTACTCTCCCTTCCTGCTCTATGCAGTTCCCACAACCCAAATTCTACTTAACTACAATCTGGAGGATCTTCCCTACTATCTGTATCCTGGTTTTTAAAAAGGTAAACTAAATTAACAATATAATTAAACAAACAATATAATTAAACATTTAATAACAATCAAACCACTGATTTACAGTTTCCATGCAAATATGCACCTAATCATGAAATTTAAGCTACAATAACCTGTAATGAAAGGTAATTTGATTTATTCAATCACCGTAAATTAAGGGCCACCACAGGAGATCTGTTTCTAATGTACGAACAGTTTTAGGTTTGCATTCATATCCTGTCAACTTTTTCTATTATAAATTGCTATGTCTGCATTTATAATGGAAACTGCCTCTGTAAACCTTCATGTTGTAATTATAGCATAGGTGGAGGGGTTTACATAGGCAGTTTCTGTGGAAAGTTATAATGGGAATAGTTGATACAGATGTAAGAATAGATGAGATCAAATCCAACTATTATACCAAAAAATGGACAGAATGTATGACTTTAAAATGGGGACTAAATTAGGTCTGCATGCCAATTATCCCCTACTGTTTGACGCCCACTTCACCTGAAGACTATACTTGGTCTTGCACCCCATATATAATGTCATGGGAGATAAACTGATATAAGAACAGAATGTATGACTTTAAAGTGGGGACTGAATTACATCTGCGTGCCCTGGTCCAATTATTCCCCACCCTCCAACCTGTATCTTGACTTCCCATGTGCAAATCACAGGCGATGAACTAGTAATTATAATTTTTACTGACCTTTTGTGTCATCTTCTGAATTGCTATCATACAAAGATATTTGCAATTCCACAAAGTATATGAGAGAGTAAGTACTTCTCTGAGAGTTTCATTGGAAATTAATGAAATGGTTAATGTGTGCAGATTTTGAGGGTAGATTAATGTATCTACCAATTCCATCAAAGTAGATAACCTAGCATGCATGGAATATAAAGTTTAATTTGATATTGTTATAAATTTAATTGTCTTTTAATAGAAATTGTAATTCTATGAAACTGATATTTTCTATTCCATTGCAGCCTGAAAAGGCCATTGATGTATATGAACAAGCTCTAAAGAAAAACCCAAGAGATGGAACTTTGGCTAGCAAGATTGGAAAAGCTCTTATTAAAACACATAATTATTCTAAGGTCTGTTATAAGATTTATTTTTTATGTATTAGACTAGAATCTGCCTAATGGGATTCCTGTTGCAAACTATGCTATTCATATTGTTCAGTTATTCCTAATAGACAATTAGTGTAAATTGTATGGGAAAATAAATTGCCTCCTGATCAAATAGTCCGTTCATTGACTGCTGTTTATAGTAAAGTTAAAAGATCAGATATTTTCACACATCGATAGATTTTTGAATAATAAGGGAATCAAGGGATAAGGGGATAGTGCAGGAAAGTGGAGATGAGGTAGATGATCAGCCATGATCTTATTGAATGGCGGAGCAGGCTTGAAGGGCCAAATGGCCTACTCCTGCTCCTATTTCTTATGTTCTTAGATTATAAATCAGTTTTTTTAAATAATTAGTTCACCTCCCCAAATGATTCAGCAGGTAAAAACCTTGCATGATATTGAGACACATAAGTCAGGAATGTCGCAGAATGTTTTAGGTTTGATCCCTGTTCTGCACTGATCTCACCTAAGGTAGGGATAGGGGTGCTACAGTTTGTCTCAGTACTCCTGGGCTAGGGAGGGGGGGGAAAATCAACTTGGGATCCAGCTCCTGATTGATATCTAATGTCTCCCCCTGTAATGAACGCATGTGGATATCGGAGGAAGAAAGGATAGAATTTGATTGCGGTGTCCCCACAATTGAATAGCCCATCACCGCTCACACATAGCTACTGTGTAAGGTGCTTGAGGGCTACTGTTACTTGTGGAACCTTACCCCGCGCATGAGTTATGCCTTCACAAGAGGAGAATAGGAGAGGAAACTGGGGTGAAATAGTTGATTAATAATGCAAACGCTTCATGGCAGCAATGTGGATTTCAATCAAAGTTGTGTCCATTTTATTTTTTCTCATAGGCAATTAATTATTATGAAGCAGCAGTGAAGACTGGCCAGCAGAATTTCCTTCGTTATGACTTAGCTGAGCTCCTTCTTAAGCTCCGACAGTATGAGAAGGCAGAAAAGGTTCTACTGCAGTCATTAGAACATGATCATGGTATGATGTTTTTATGAGGGAGTGAATTGTCCACTTTCATTATTTGAATTTAGTAATGAAAGGAAATGATTTAAGTATATTTAACTTCATAAGTGGTGCACAAAGATTTACTTCTAATGTTACAAAAACAACTTTTTACACTTGAAGTGGGTGGCAGGACTGCCATATTCTACTATTATCTACAATATCTGGCTTTTTAAAAATATTTTAGTTGCTATAGCTTGGGAGTTTAAAAGCCCCAATTGGATGTTTTCAAATATCATGAAAATAGAATTGCAAGTTAGAAAAATTCACAAATACCTCTTTATTTAACTAATGGGGTAGATTTCAACTTGCAGCTTGGGTGTTGCAGATTGGCTACCTGTTACAGAAACTGCCCCATCTTTCAATGGAAATGAAAATCATGCAGTTTCTATAACCGAAAGCCAATCCGCAACACCAGTTTTATACCCGGCGGCAAGTTGAAAAACTACCCCATAATTTAGCTAAAATACTAGATTCACAAATATTTTATCTATTAGGCTTTAATAACTAATAAGTGATGAGTAACCTGTAGTGTTCACTGCATTCTTTTCATAATTTATTGCTGTATGGCACAAAAATAGATACCTTCAAGACAAGCAGTTGTCTTGCAAACAGGTTAAACAGATGGTTAAAGGAAAGGGCATGAAGGGATAGGGGATAAACATAATGACCCGGAATTTGCAGTCTGCGGCGTAATCCTTAATTATGGCATTCGAAACAAATGCGCACTTAACTGTTGCGAGGCACCAAACGAAAAGTTACTGTCAGGTGCTGCAGAGTTGAGCGCAGCGTAGTGGCCCACGGATCCCTGGGCCACACCGTGTGCGGAAGTGTACCTGGGATCACATGGACCGGTGCTCCAATTATCAAACAAAGTCTAGCAGAACTTGCATATTAACATTGCTAGTGCAATGCTTTCTGCTGCTTGAAGTATTTAAGAGCTGCAGGAATGACTTTCATGCTGGCATCTAAGAGTTATGAATGCAGAAACATGCAGAATATTTCTCTATTTGTTGAGTTAATTAAACTAACTAAATTAACCTTTATAACATGACAAGTAGTGGACACCATGGACACAATCCTGTAGGTCATATGTAAATACTTCCATTTCCGGCCTCTCCTAGCTTTTAAAATTACTTGGATTTGTCAGGAGGTATCCCCATACGCTATGCAAACCGATCCTGCACCTGTTTGCACCAGCAGTAATATTTTCATACGTAATTGCTGAGCAGTTGATGGGCAATTAGCCCAACTCTGCAGCAGCAATTAGGATTTCCATGTCGGTGTGGATCATCTGTCAAGTCGGAACTTGACAGATCGCAAGGGATTTAGCGCATGCGCCAAACTTGCTGTCCATTTCACAGGCGGTATGGCGGCGGACTCTGAGCACGCCGTCATACCGACCGCAAAATCCAGGCCAATGTTTAGTAAAATTTACAAAACACAGACAACCTCTGTTAGTGCGATTTATAAAAGAACGGAAATTATTTTAGATCTTTTTCTCCAATCTTTTACAGTAAGTGATCTTCAAGCTTTGATGGAAGATGCACGATATTTAATGCTTCTAGCAAAAATATATAGTAAGGAGAAGACTGATGATGCCATCCTTGCGTTGCAGAGGGTGAATAGGCTTTCTTTTGTTTTTATTTATTTGTTTGAGTATTGAAAGATATTTTAAGCTTTCAAAAGTTTCACCTCTTCAAATAGTGTCTGCAAAAGTTGTTGTTATATTCAGTGAAATTAATGCCGTAACTATGTCTCTTTAGTAGCATAATTTTGCTTTGCTCAAATTGGAATGCATCTCTGGAGTGCATGTACTCATGCTAAAAATAAATATACGGACAAAAAAATACTTTTTCTCATTATTCATCTACAATACCTGGCTTTTTTTATATTATAGTTGCTATAGATATCATAAAATCATACAGCACAGCAGGAGGCCATTCGGCCCATTGTGCCTGTGCCAGCCCTTTGAAAGAGCTGTCCATTAGTCCCACTCCCCTGCTCTTTCCGTATAGCCCTGCAAATGTTTCCTTTTCAAATCTATATCCAATTCCCTTTTGAAAGTTACCATTGAATCTGCTTCCAGGCAGTGCATTCCAGTTCATAACAACTCGCTGCGTAACATAATTTCTCATTTCCCCTCTTTTTTTTTGCGAATTACCTTAAATCTGTGTCCTCTGGTTACTGACCCTCCTGTCAGTGGGAACAGTTTCTCATTTCAAACAAAACACTTCATAATTTTAAATACCACTATTAAATCTAGTATGCTTAATAAGCGTTTGAATGATCTGACTGGTATATAACATAATCAAGGTAAGAGTGACAAAAGGTGATTCTAGCTATCAAGGTTAACCTGTTTACATCCATATATAGGACACTGAGGCTAGTTTTAATTTCCTTTTGCTGTGGTACTCGGCCAATGTTCCTTTACTCTGTTCAATCAAGAATCTGTCCATTTATTTTATGTCTCTTTCAAGCAAGTCTGAATTTATGGTGCTTGGTAGCATTTATATCCATGACATAATAGCTTAAGGTGTAAAATAACCTGAGGCTTTAATCATGTACCCTATTTGTCATTTCTGGTAGCAGAGAAAAGGTTTTCTACATTCACTCCTCTGATTACCTTCATGATTTTAATAACATCTTCTACCTATTTTTCTTCTGCCACCTTTCATATTTCCTTTCTCTCTTCACTGTGTTTTCATTGTTGATTTTAAAGCCTAGCACTATTGTTGATTTTAAAGCCTAGCACTATTGTTGATTTTAAAGCCTAGCACTATTGTTGATTTTAAAGCCTAGCACTATTGTTGATTTTAAGCCTAGCACTATTGTTGATTTTAAAGCCTAGCACTATTGTGATTTTAAAGCCTAGCACTATTGTTGATTTTAAAGCCTAGCACTATTGTTGATTTTAAAGCCTAGCACTATTGTTGATTTTAAAGCCTAGCACTATTGTTGATTTTAAAGCCTAGCACTATTGATTTAAGCCTCACCATTGTTGATTTTAAAGCCTAGCACTATTGTTGATTTTAAAGCCTAGCACTATTGTTGATTTTAAAGCCTAGCACCATTGTTGATTTTAAAGCCTAGCACTATTGTTGATTTTAAAGCCTAGCACTATTGTTGATTTTAAAGCCTAGCACTATTGTTGATTTTAAAGCCTAGCACTATTGTTGATTTTAAAGCCTAGCACCATTGTTGATTTTAAAGCCTAGCACTATTGTTGATTTTAAAGCCTAGCACTATTGTTGATTTTAAAGCCTAGCACTATTGTTGATTTTAAAGCCTAGCACTATTGTTGATTTTAAAGCCTAGCACTATTGTTGATTTTAAAGCCTAGCACTATTGTTGATTTTAAAGCCTAGCACTATTGTTGATTTTAAAGCCTAGCACTATTGTTGATTTTAAAGCCTAGCACTATTGTTGATTTTAAAGCCTAGCACTATTGTTGAACTCTGTCCAATGTCTCTGTTTTTGAAATAAAGCAGTGAAAACTAGGAATTGTACTCTCAATTTGCTTTCCTTCCCCTAATTCCAAACCCTTTAATCTTTTCCAATAATCTCGTGTGTGGTACCTTGTCAAAGGCTTTGTGAATGTACACCACATCCACTGTATTTCCCCCCCCATTCATCATATCTGTCACCTTCTCAAAGAACTCATTCAAGTTTGTCAAACACAGTCTTCTTTCTGAAATATGTATTGGCTGCTTCTAATTATTTTCTCTTCATCTAGATTTTTAGTAAATTCATCTTTAAAGATTCAAACATTTTCCCTACCACAGCTGTGAAATTGATTGGTCTGTAATTCCCCAGGTTAGCCTTGTCTCTCTTTGTGAAAATGGTTATTACACTACCCACTCTCCCAGTCCTCCGGCACACATCATTGTACATAGAATCCTGAAATATAATTTCTGGGGCCTCCAATTTCCCTCAAGATCCTTGGATGTATCCCATTAAATCCTGGCAGTTTGTCCTCTTAGCTTAATTAATTTCTCTAATACTTTGTTATTTATTAAATTTCTCATTTACTTTTAACCAATTCAGGATTTACCTCCTCCCCAGCATCCTTCTGTTTTGCAAATACTGATATGAAGTACTTGTTAAGTATCCCTGCCAATTTCCATTCATCCTCCACTAACTCATTCTTGGGCCACACCTCACATTTAACAATACTCCTTTCAGTGATCTATTTGTAGAATGCTACTTTTAATATTTTTTGAGATTCTCTCCTCATAAATTCTCCTTTGCTTTCTTTATCACTGGCTTTGGCCCAAAATTTGCGATCAGAGGCCTCCCGCGTGCAGATGCCTCCAACCTGTGGGGAAATAAATCTACGCATTTACCTGGTGGCCCGGGAGGTATGGAGACTTGCGATCCTGGGCCTCTCCGGGTCCGTGCGGGCAGAGGCCCACGTATCCAAGGGCGCGGGCGATTCGCAAGCGCCCCTGGGATCACGTGGGCTGATCCAACCAATAAAAGAAGGGAATCCCCATTCATACTTATCGGAACTCCCATAAGTATGAATGGGGATCACTTAAAAAGTACACAAACACATGAAATAAAAAAAATTTTAAATTACATATTTAAAATTAATTAAAACGCCACTGAATTAAATATTGTAAACTTTTTTTTTTAAATGTTTGTCTTAACAGGGCTAAAAATAAACTTACCTTATTGGACAGGGTTTTTAATGTATAAATGAGTGATAAAATTTTATTTTTCTATTTTTTTAAAACTTATGCTGGTAAAAGCAGGCCTTACGTCTTTTACCAGGCAAAGAATTTCACAGTATTCAGCGGGCGGAAGTTGGGCAAATAGCGCAACTCTCCACCCACAGAGGCCCTTCTCCTGAGGAAGATTCTTTTCAGATCACAAGTTCCGGGTTTTAGCGCATGCGCTTCACATGCCTAAACCTGGAACTTGCGCGGCCCCTACGGGCAGGTACACACCTTGTACGCACCCGTAGTGGTCGCAAAATACGTCCCTTTACCTCTTTCCTTACTTTCTTGTGATCTGTTTTATTTTAATCATTTTTTATATCTAGCCTCCATATGCCCTCTGCTTCAGTTTTACTTTTTTTTGTAGCCTCTTTATTTATCCACGGGATCCTGAAAGTTACATAGATACATAGATACATAGAAGATAGGAGCAGGAGTAGGCCATCCGGCCCTTCGAGCCTGCTCCGCCATTTAATGAGATCATGGCTGATCCTTCAATTCAGTATCCCGTCCCCGCCTTCTCTCCGTAACCCTTAACCCCTTTTGCCTGTAGAAATATATCTAATTCCCTCTTAAATATATTTAATGAGCTGGCGTACACTGCCCTCTGTGGCAATGAGTTCCACAGGTTCACCACTCTCTGAGTGAAGAAATTCCCCCTCATTTCTGTCCTAAATGGTTTAGCCCTTATCCTTAAATTATGTCCTCTAGTTCTGTTCTCACCCGCCAAGGGAAACATTCCTTCTGCATCTAATCTGTCTAGACCTGTCAGAATTTTATACACTTCTATGAGGTCCCCTCTCAATCTTCTAAACTCCAGTGTGTACATCCCTAAACTACATAGTGTCTCCTCATAGGTCAATCCCGCCATTCCTGGTATCAGCCTGGTGAATCGCCGCTGCACCCCCTCCATGGCAAGAACATCTTTCCTCAGATGAGGCGACCAAAACTGTACACAGTACTCGAGGTGTGGTCTCACCAGTGCCCTGTACAGCTGCAGCAAGGTATCCCTGTTCCTGTATTCCAACCCTTTTGCTATGAAGGCCAGCATACCGTTTGCCTTCTTGACCGCCTGTTGCACCTGCATGCTCGCCTTCAGTGACTGGTGTACAAGAACACCCAGGTCTCTCTGTACTTCCCCCTCTCCCAATTTATTGCCATTTAAATAATAATTTGCCCTCCCGTTCCTGCACCCAAGGTGGATAACTTCGCACTTGTCCACATTATAGTGCATCTGCCATTTATCCGCCCAATCACCCAGTCTGTCCAAATCGCTCTGGAGCTTCCTGGTCTCCTCCTCTGAGCCCACCCCCCCTCCTAGTTTAGTGTCGTCTGCAAATTTGGAAATGCTGCATTCGACTCCCTGATCCAGGTCATTAATATAAATTGTGAACAGCTGGGGACCCAGGACAGATCCCTGTGGTACCCCACTTGTTACTGCCTGCCATTCAGAAAATGAGCCGTTTATTCCAACTCTCTGTTTTCTATCTGACAGCCAGTTCTCTATCCACGTCAATACTTTCCCCTTTATCCCATGAGCTTCAATTTTCCATGCTAATCTTTTATGTGGGACCTTATCGAAGGCCTTTTGGAAGTCCAGGTACACCACATCTACTGGCTCTCCCCCATCTATTTTACCAGTTACTCCCTCAAAAAATTCCAATAGATTAGTCAAGCACGATTTACCCTTTGTAAATCCATGTTGACTCTGTCCTATCCTGTCCCCATTTGCTAAGTGCTCGGCTATTTCATCCTTAATGATGGACTCCAGCATTTTGCCCACAACTGATGTAAGGCTTACAGGTCTGTAATTACCTGCTTTTTCCCTACCCCCCTTTTTGAATAGTGGGGTAACGTTAGCTACCCTCCAATCCATGGGCACTGTTCCCGAGTCTAATGAATTCTGAAAAATCATGCTTAGTGCATCCGCTATCTCTAGGGCCACCTCCTTCAGTACCCTAGGATGCATGTTATCAGGCCCTGGGGATTTGTCCGCCTTCAATCCCTTTAGCTTCCTTAACACCATATCCTTAGAGATATTGATTTGCGTCAGTTCCTCCTTTGCCAATGTCCCTATTTTTCCCGATATCCCAGGGAGGTTTTTTGTGTCTTCCTTCGTAAAGACTGACCCAAAGTATGCATTTAGTTGGTCTGCCATTTCCTTATTTCCCATTATATATTCCCCCGTATCTGACTGCAATGGACCAACTTTGGTTTTCACCAGTCTTTTCCTCTTGATATACTTATAAAAGCTTTTGGAGTTAGTTTTTATATTTTCCGCCAGCTTGCTTTCGTAAGCTATTTTGCCCTTCTTGATTAAGCCCTTTGCCCTCCTTTGCTCTATCTTAAACTGTTCCCAATCTTCCGCTCTGGCGCGTTTTTTGGCTATTTTATACGCCCTATCTTTGGATTTTATGCTGTCTCTAATTTCCCCTGTTATCCACGGTTGAGTCACCTTTTTAGATTTCCTTTTATGCCAGATTGGTATAAACAATTTTTGCAATTTTGTCATTCTATCTTTAAATGCTTGCCATTGTTTATCTACCTCCAGTCCTCCCAGGAACGTTGTCCAATCAGACCTACTCAGTTCCCGTCTAATGGCATCATAATTCCCCTTGTTTAAATTCAGGACCTGAGTCTCTGAGTCAATTTCTTCGCTCTCCATTTCGAGTGAGAAATCGATCATGTTATGATCGCTCTGACCCAAGGGTCCCCGTACAACAAGATTACTAATTAGTCCCTTCTCATTGCACAGTACCCAGTCCAATATAGCCTGTTCCCGAGTTGGTTCCTCGACATATTGATCCAGATAACCATCCCTTAAACACTCAAGGAATTCCTCCTCCTCATTATTTTTACTGATTAGGCTAGTCCAATCTATATGTAAGTTAAAGTCACCTATGATGACAGCTGTGCTCTTATTGCACGCTTCTCTAATTTCCCTCGTGATGCCCTCCCCAACCTCTATTTTACTATTTGGAGGCCTATATACCACTCCTATTAATGTTTTTCGCCCCTCGCTATTTCTTAGCTCCACCCATATAGATTCTGTATTAACTGAGTTAATATCCTTCCTTTCAATTGCATTTATCCCCTCTTTTACCAGCAATGCTACCCCTCCTCCCTTTCTTTTTTGTCGATCCTTCCTAAATACTGAATACCCCTGTATGTTAAGCTCCCAGCCCTGCTCACCCTGCAACCATGTTTCCGTAATCCCAATTAGATCATAATTATTAACCTCTATTTCCACAGCTAATTCATCTACCTTGTTCCTGATGCTTCTCGCATTAAGGTATAAAACCCTCAGGCTTTTTTTATGCTCACATTTTTTATGAATTAGTTTGGCCCTTTGTTTTTTGTTCCTCTCCTTTTTACCATTTATTTCTGTCTGCCTTTCACTTTCCTCTATTTCACTACATGGGTTTCTAGCCCCCTGCCATACTAGTTTAAATGCTCCCGAACTGCTTTATCAAAATTTACCCCGAGAACATCAGTTCCATCTTTGCACAGGTGTAGACCGTCCCTTTTGTATAGGTCACACCTACCACAAAACTGGTCCCAATGCCTCAAAAATTTAAAACCCTCCCTCTTACACCACTGCTCAAGCCACGTATTTAGCCTAACTATCCTGTTCTCTGTACTCTTACTAGCACGTGGCACTGGTAGTAATCCAGAGATTACTACCTTCGAGGTCCTACTTTTTAGCTTGGCTCCTAACTCCCTAAATTCTACTTGTAGGACCTCTTCCCTTTTTTTAGCTACGTCGTTGGTACCAACATGTATCACGACAACTGGCTCTTTTTTTTTATAATACATATTTATTCTGCACCTTTGCAATGTTCTTTTTTAAAATGCCCCATTGTTGATCTACAGTCCTATGTGCAAATTTCTCTTTCCACCTTACCTCAGCTAGCTCACTCCTTATCTTTCTAAAATCTACCCTATTCCAATCTGGTGCCCTTGTTTTGTACTAACTTTCCCTTTCTATGTAGACCTTACTGTCTTATGATTATTACTTTCCAGGTGTTCACCCACAATCAACTCATCCACCTGATCTATTTTGTTACGCATAATTAGATCTAGCAACAACTTTTCCCTTGTTGGCATTGGGACATACTGTTTTAGAAAGGAGTCCTGCACACGTTTTCAAAATTCCATTCGCTTTTCTCCATTTACTCCCTCCTAGCCCCAATCAAAATGGGTAATTAAAATCTCAGAGAACAATAATTTTGTTATTCCTACTCATCTCCCTCACCTTTCTAACTATTTCCCCTCCCATTTCCATCCCACAATTAGGGGTTCTGTAGTACATGTAATGTAACTTTTTTTTATCTTTGATTTCTAACCATATTAACAATATCTGAAATAAAAACAGAAAATGCTGGAAATACTCAGCAGGCCAGGCAGCATCTGTAGAGAGAGAAACAGAGTTAACGTTTCAGGTCGATGATCCTTCTTCAGAACTGGAAAAAGCTGGAGATGTAACAGGTTTTTAAGCACGTGTAGGGGCAGAGCGAGGGGGGGAGGGGAGGAAAGAACAAAAGGGAAGGTCTGTGATAGGATGGAAGGCAAGAGAGATTAAGAGACAAAAGGGATGATGGTGCAAGGCAAAAGGAGATGGTAATGGAACAAGTTAAGAAACAAAAGATGACTCTAGATGAAGTGTAAATGACAATGGCAGGATGATCAACAGCTGCCATGTGAGAGAGAGAAAAAAATGATCGGAGCAGAGGTTATGGTCTGAAATTGTTGAACTCGATGTTGAGTCCAGAAGGTTGTAAAGTGCCTAATGGAAAGATGAGATGCTGTTCCTCGAGCTTACGTTGAGCTTCATTGGAACAGTGTAAGAAGCTGAGGACGGAGAGGTCAGAGTGGGAGTGGAGCGGAGAATTAAAGTGACAGGCGACAGGAAGCTTGGGGTCAATTACAGACTAACCGGAGGTGTTCCGCAAAGCGGTCTCCCAATCTGCGTTTGGTCTCCCCAGTATCTGAAGTTCTTTTTATGTACACCAATGCATCTATATCCTCTTTCACCAATATTGCCACTCTCTTCTTACTTATGTTGTTCCTCCTACAAATATTATAGCCCAATATGTTTGTTTTCCAGTTCTGTTCTGTTTGCAGCCAAATTACTGTTGATGCTACTAAATCTATATCTTCCTAAGACATAATTACTTCTAATTCCCTCATTCTATTTCCTACACTTCAAGCTTTGCAATGCATGTTCTTTTCTTTGCTCCTATTTAACACTACTTCATTTCCGTTGTATTTTTTGTTGCCCAAGTTAACACCTCGTTCCTTTATCTCGGTCTTTTCCATGTTTATAATTTGGCCAATTTGTCTTTCCTCTTTTACACTCTCTTCCTTGTGCATGCTATCCCTTTTTCTAACCTTATTTATATACTAACCCTAGCTATTTCTACCTTCTGTACTTACTCTTTCTGATTGCTTTCATTTTCCCTGCCCCCTTCCTTACTAGTTTAAAAGACTATTTAATCCCTATGTTTATCCATTTTGCCAGTTTATTAGCTCCCTTCCTATTCAGATGTAGCCCATTCTTGCAGAATATCTCCCTCTCTGTTACCATCCATTTTAACTACTTGTTGAACTCCCTAATCTTCCAATTGTTACCCTATTTTATCAGGATTAATCACTCTTGAAGTCCTGCTCATAAGGAACATAGGAACAGAAGTAAGCTATTCAGCCCCTCGAGCCTGTTCCGCCATTCAATTCGATCATGGCTGATCTGTATAAATATCATATCTGTAAGCCTGTTTCCTATTCCTCTAAACTCCTTTTGCAGGACTTCAGGCTTTTCCTATATTGTTGGTTCCCACATGGACCATGATGACTGATGGCTGCTCTTCTTCCCCTTCCATACACTTTTTCACTCTTTATGAAATGTCCCTTACCCTAGCACCTGGGAAGTAACAAACCATCTGGGACTCATGATCTGGACTGCAGAAGATAATATCCACTCCTCTAACTATGAAGTCTCCTAAAGGGAAGTGGATAAATATTTTAAAGGAAACATTTAAAAGGGTATGGAGAAATAAAAGGGACATGTGACCAAATGACTAAAAAGAAAGAATTTGAATTTATATAGCTCCTTTCAAGACCTCAGGACGATGAAGATGGTTAATTTTTGATTTGAATAACCTGAGCTGAGCATTCTGTAACCTAGAATTCTCTCTCCCTACTTTTTCTAATTAGTAGGCCAAGTCCATTCCTAAATTTGGGAGCAATCTAAAAGCACTCCTGACCTATGACTGCTAAAATATCCTCCTTGCTGGAAACAGCTACCGTGTTATAGAATATTGACTTCCCAGATGTTATGAATGCTTAACTACTTAAGGAGCTCATAGAACTTATCATTATATTTCTTGAACAGTTGTTCCTCATTAATCCTGATTTCTGGACATTCATATCTACGGTAAAACCAATATAGCAAACTTTAAAAACCGATATAAGAAATTGCACAGTAGATCGTCCCCTCAGGTGATTTCAATTCAAAGATGTGATCTGACTCCAACTCACTTACAAAGTGGGAGGGATGAGTCCAGAGGCAGTGTTAACAAGATTAGCAACAAGACCATTGGAGCAGAGCAAGGTAGGAGAGAGCAGTAGTAAGGTGATATGGCTCAGCACCAGTAGCAACAAAATCAAAGATAAAATTTATTTAATTCTTGCAGTACATGGCTGGTCTGGGCAGGTATGTGCAGAACCAAGTGTGAATCTCTGGAGATTTAACAGTCAATGGAAAAAAAACAACTTTGGAAATCTAGCTGGAAAATTAAGTGGCTAGTTGGACAAAGTACAGTGTTCCAGACCAATTTAACCCATGTCTCCTGGTTGTTAAAATTGATTTTAAACTAATTCACAACAAATAATTACCCTCGCATGGGACCTAAATAGGTACTTCTCATACCCATGTATTTTTAGTTGGAGTTCCTGGTTATTCTGGATCTCCGTAGTATCCTTGAATTTGCATGGGTGTTCCTCTGATTTTTTTCTATTCTCCACTTCCATTGCTTGCATTACCTATGTTATTTAGAGTACATATGCCTTTATTTGGTTAATATAAATGTTACTGAAGCTAAAGAGTAATCTACCTTTCTCGCCATGACCTCCCAAAAAGAAGTTGTTTATTAAGAATTGCAAGGTCATTATTATTTGCACTTCCTTTTGCCGTGTCTTTGCTTGACTTTGCTCTGCTTGACAGTATGCTTGATGAAATGCTTTTGGAAAAATGATGACAGCATAGAATCTGCTTTAAATTGTAAATGGACCTGAAATTTGCGGTCGGAGGCGTACCTCCAGAGTACGCCTTCGACCCGAAAAAATCCGAACCTATCTGCTGGCTCCCGGGCTTCGGAAACTTCGGGTCCTGGGCCTTCAGGCGTACACCTGCGTAAAGGCCCATGGATCCCAGGGCCGCAGGCTGTTCGGAAGCGAACTTGGGATCACGTGGGCCAGGTCCTCCTATCAGAAAGGAGGATTCCATTACTGTCATTTCCAAACGGAATTCCCAAATGACAAGCAATGGAATCCCCAAATAATTAAAGAATTTACACAATTCTAATAAAAGTAAATGTTCCCATTTTCATATTTAATTAAAAGTCCCTTTAATGAAGCATTTACAATAAAAATTTAATTTTTTGCAAAATAATTTTAAATATTTTAATCTGGACCAAAATTTACATCAGCTAATTTTAAATGTTTGTGATAATTTTTTAATTTGACATTTCCATTAACCTTTAGACTGGTGAAAGCAGGCCCTATATCTGCTTTTACCAGACGTAAGGGTTTCATGGGCAGTAATTGGGCAAAATCCCCAACTCTGCACCATCAAAAGTGATATTTCTTTGGTTCGCAGGATCTGTGAAGGCGAGTGCATGCGGAAACCCGGAACTTGTGGAGCCTTTTACAAGGCTTACGACTGGACAGTGTACGCCATCATCGGCTCCTGCAAAATCCGGGCCATTATTTCTGAATGTAATATTCAAGTGGATCTTTTTTTTCAGCAGGCTAAAGTTTAAAATCATTTGTTCTGTGTGAAAAATGTCTAAGCGTTTATAATAGCCAATGTGTCTCACATCATAGATTTAATATTCCATGTGCTTAGCAATTAAAATGTTAATGAGAATATTTGTGTGTGTGTGTGTGTGTGTGTGTATTTTATCTGTGTCAGAAGTACACGATCAATTTTATTTTCTGAACAGGCACGCGAGGTCCAGGCTCAGGTGTTAAAACGAGTTCAGTTGGAACAGACTGATGCAGTCCCTGCCCAGAAGCAACTTGCAGCAGAGATTTGTGCTGAGATAGCAAAGCATGCTACAGACCAGCGAGACTATGAAAAAGCAATTAAGTTCTACAAAGAGGCACTTGTCTATTATGAGAATGATCACAAGGTTAGTTATGCAATTGCTAGGTTATTGTATGTGGTGACTTCAAAAAATTCTGGACTACGCTTTCATTTCACAAGGGAAGAATGTGCATGTTTACGTAGATATCCTGGAATATGAAGATTGCGCTATCGATCACTGCTTTCAGATATGTTTAGAAAGCTTGAGTAAAGATTGTTAAATATTTCACCTGATACTACTAAAATGAGGTACTTTTAAAGTAGTTTTGAATATATAAGATGAACTGTGCCTGTGAAAGCAATCCATTTTTGTTTACTCCAGAAGAACAGCACAAAGCAAAAAATAATGACAGGCCTATGAAGCAGGTTTCTTTCTTCATCATTGTAAAGTTTTGTACTTTGCATTGGTGTTTCCCAAGGAAGAGGACTTTGCCAAAGCTATGGTAAACTAGGAGGTTGCCAGGATACTGGATGAGATAAAAATAGATAAAGAGGAGGTACTGAAAAGGCTGGCAGTACTTAAAGTAGATAAGTTACCTGATGGGATGCCTCTTAGGTTGCTGAGGCAAGTAAGGGCAGAAATTGCAGAGCTACTGGCCACAATCTTCCAATCCTCGTTAGATACAGGGCTGGTGCCAAAGGACTGGAGGATTACAAATGTTACACCCTTGTTCAAAAAAGGGGGAGAAGGTTTAACGTCGGTGGTAGGGAAACATTTTTAGAAACCATAATCCAGGAGAAAATTAACAGCCACTTTGACAAGTGTGGACTAATAAAGGAGCGCAAGCACGGATTTGTTAAGGGCAAATCGTGTTCGACTAACCTGATTGAGTGTTTTCATGAGGTAACAGAGAGGGTGGATGAGGGCAATGCAGTTGATGTTGTGTATACGGACTTTGAAAAGGCGATTGATAAAGTACCACGTATTGGGCTTGTTAGCAAAGTTGAAGCCCGTGGGATAAAAAGGGCAGTAGCAGCATGGATACACAATTAGCTAAGGGATAGAAAACAGATATAAAAACAGAAAATGCTGGAAATACTCAGCAGGTCAGGCAGCATCTGTGGAGAGAGAAACAGAGTTAACATTTCAGGTCGATGGCCTTTCGTCAGATCAGGGAAAATAGAGACACAAAAGCAAAATACTGCGGATGCTGGAAATCTGAAATTAAAAAAAAAAAAATGCTGGAAGTACTCAGCAGGTCAGGCAGCATCTGTGGAGAGAGAAACAGAGTTAACGTTTCAGGTCTTATGACCCTTCGTCAGTTTTGACGAAGGGTCATCGACCTGAAATGTTGGGCTGGATTTTGAATGACCCATGGAGTCGGGTTTGGAGGCGTGTGGGGGGTTAAATTTGCGGGGTCGGGGTTTCCGACCCCATCCCGACTCCATCCCGCCTCCACGCAATTTTGACAAAATCAGTCGCGGGGTTCCCGACTCCGTCCCGCCTCCAAGAGGCGGGAGAGGCCATTAAAGCCCTTAACAAGCCCTAAATTGGCTCTAATGCCATTTTGAAACGTTTTAGCTAGTTTAACCCTTTTCTGACGTGAAGCACGCCTGGTGTGAAACACTCCAGTGAAACCTGGCGGGAGCACAAGTAGATAGCTGACTATGAGCTGCAGGTCCACTATTACAACGGAGATGTGATGAAAGTAGTATTAGGTCTGAAAGTCGCCTCTGATGCTGCTGCATTGAATGTGTTCAGAGACTGCCTGGCCTTTGCTGTGAGAGGACTTGGATGCAAAAAAAATTGTCTGTCTCTCTCTCTCTCATATTCATATCAATTTTGCATCCAGGTCCAATCACTTCAAAAGCCAGGCAGGTCCTCTCTCAGCAACAGCCAGACAGTCTCTGATACCAGGCAGACAGTCTCTCACCTGCAATGCAGCAGGAATGATGACATCATCAGAGGCGACTTTCAGACTGAAACCACTAATTAGTTCATGGGTTACATAAGAACATAAGAACATAAGAAATAGGAGCAGGAGTAGGCCAATCGGCCCCTCGAGCCTGCTCCGCCATTCAATAAGATCATGGCTGATCTGATCCTAACCGCCAATCTACTATTTATCACAGAACCATCTCCTGCATCTAACAGAATTGCACACACGAAATAGGAGCAGAATCAGGCTACACAGTCCCTGGGCCCGCTCCACTACCCACAGGGCCATGACCGATCCGAACCTAGACTCATGTCCAAATTCCTGCCCGCTCCCCGTAACCCTTAATGCCCTTTACTTCTAGGAAACTGTCTATTTCTGTTTTAAATTTAATTAATGTTGTAGCTTCTACAGCTTTTTGTGGCAGCATATTCCATGGACCTACCACCCTCTGAGTGAAGTAGTTCCTCCTCATCTCAGTTTTGAAAGAGCAGCCCCTTATTCTAAGACTATGTCCCCTAGTTCTCGTCTCACCCGTCATCGGGAACATCCTCCCCGCATCCACCCGATCCAACCCCTTCACAATCTTATATGTTTCAATAAGATCGCCTCTCATTCTTCTGAACTCCAATGAGTAGAGTCCCAATCTACCCAACCTCTTCTCATATGACCACCCCCTCATCCCCGGGATTAACCGAGTGAACCTTTTTTGCACTGCCTCGAGAGCAAGGATGTCTTTCCTTAAGTAAGGACACCAAAACTGTATGCAGTATTCCAGGTGCGGTCTCACCAATACCTTGTACAACTGAAGCAATACCTCCCTATTTTTATATTCTATCCCCCTAGCAATGAAAGCCAACATTCCATTTGCCTTCTTAATCACTTGCTGCACCTGCATACTAACCTTTTGAGTTTCGTGCACCAGGACCCCCAGATCCCTTTGCACTTCAGTACTCTCCAGTTTCTTGCCATTAAGATAATAAATTGCTCTAGGATTTTTCCTGCCAAAGTGCATCACCTCACACTTTCCAGTGTTGTATTCCATCTGCCAAATCTCTGCCCACTTACTTAGCCTGTCTATGTCCCACATGCTGGAACTCAATTGCCCAATTAAGTGAAAATTGCATCATTCATCCACATTAATCTGGAGTCGGGGGGGGGGGGAACACGAAATGCGGATGACACGACCCCAACCCGACCCCAAGACAAAATCCAGCTCGTTAACTCTGTTTCTCTCTCCACAGATGCTACCTGACCTGCTGAGTATTTCCAGCATTTTCTGTTTTTATTAGGGAAAACAGAGAGTTGTGGTGAATGGCTGTTTTTCGGACTGCAGGGAGGTATACAGTGGAGTTCCCCAAGGTTCAGTACTAAGACCACTGCTGTTTTTGATAGACATTAATGGCTTGGACATGGGCACAATTTCAAAATATGCAGATCACATGAAACTTGGAAGTGTAGTAAACAGTGAGGAAGATAGTAATAGGAAGACCTGTCAAATCTATGAATAAGATTGGCCCCAAAACCTAAGTTAAACTTCAAATATTTTTTTTTTTAAATCACATTTTTAAAATAACTATAAATTACATAAATTTAAATTTTTGTTTAAAATAGTTAATTTTTGAAAAAATTAATTCTAGTTTTTAACAGGGCTAAAAATAAACTTACCTTTCTTTAAAGTATTTAAAAATGATAAACCTGTGGAAAAATTGTTTAAATTTTACTTAATTCACCACTTACCTTGTTAAAAGCAGGCCTTGCGCCTCCTTTTTCCCCGCGCAGCTTCTTACCCTCACAGAGAAACCTGGGGGGAAAAAAACGAAGTTCGAGGTCTACACGCTGCCTCTCCGGTGCACACGTTCGACCTCTGAACCCCTTCCTTCAGGGGAACGGAAGTTCCGGTTTGCAGTGCATGCACGAAACCGGCACTTTCGTTGGGTCTACGGGTGAGTACCCAGCGTGTACTCACCCGTGGAGACCCGAATTTCTGACCCTATATTGTGCAACTGCTATGTGTAGACATTATTACAATCAGCACTCAACAGAGTGTAGAGTGATTGGAAAACTGCCATTCAAACCTCGACTCTTGAACATATAAATAAATCTGGAGTTCAAGTGCTGCATTGGAGTGTCTTTTACCATCTCATAAGAAAAGACTGAGGCAAAGTGTTCTTCATTTATTTGTTTGCTTCCTGAGACCAGCACCCAAAGATTTGTCTAATCTGAGCAGGGAGGTCGATATCCCTAATTCCTATACATAGGAAAACAAGTGTTAAAAAGTGCCTGGAAATTAGAGAAGGATAAAAGCCAGATACCTGGCTGCAAATAACTGCTGTCTGTATCAGAGTCGGGAGGGGAGGCTGACTGCAGGCAGTATCGCGCAGGAAATCATAACGCTACTCAACTCCTGCGTATGTTGGGATTTCAAACTAGAATCTGTAGGAAATCTCAGTCTCCAAAGTGAAGAAGTTGGTAATTTGGGAGCATCGGGTCTTTAAGCTCGCAGCCCTGAAAACCAGGCCACATGCTCTGAAATTAGACCTTTCCTGTCTGATATTTTTAAAGAAAACAACCATCAAAAAACAGGTGACCACTCTTGAAGTTAATTTTTTCTAAAATCCATATTTTGGTACATGGCTGAATTCCCAAATGACACATCATTTTACAATTACCATGGCAAAATGCAGCAATCTCAATAGGAAAATATGATTTTTTTTGTGTATGTACACTAATGTTTTACTGGCCTCATTGTTGATTATCATTTTTGTGATGTGTATGTGTGTGTGTACGTATGTGTGTGTATGTATATGTCACGGATATTTATATCAATCTATCTGTCTAATCTGTGATGGTGATAGAATACCATTATCTTGAATTTCATTGAGGCCTTATTATGAACCACCTAACAAGAAAAAGGAGTAAAAGTTAATTCCATAATTAACTGGAATATTCCTGTGTATCCAAAAACCAATTAATTTCATATGCTATAAAAGAATAGTAACACCATTTCTCCACACTCCTAAATGAGGCACTAGTCTTTCATAATTGTGAAATAATGTATTGTTATCCTCCAAATATTTTGCAGTGTTAAGTCACGCTGAATCCTTATTGTCTTCTGTGTCAGGTGATGCTGGAGCTTGCTCAGTTGTATCTTGCCCAGGATGATATTGATGCCTGTCAGCATCAATGTGCAGTTCTGCTGAAAAGTGACCAAGATAATGATGCAGCTACCATGGTTAGTAGAAATAAAAGCATAACGTAATAGGTAATTGTGTTAATGCCATTGCTGGTAACTTTTTTAAGTTTTGGAAGGTTGTCTCTCAATTATGTAACTGAACTTCCAGTGTTCATTTAGTTTTGTTGTCACACATTTGTGTGCCATTGGGTATCTTTTAGGACTCCCCTCTCGTTTGATTTCATGGAAGAGAAATGAGAAAGGGATGCCATGGATGTGAGATGGCACGAGATCTGGCTGCCCACACCTGTACTATGGCACTGTAAGAACACTGAGATTGACACCCTGACAAGAATATTCATCAAGGGCACCAGGCGAATCCTTAACCCCTTCACCATAACTCCTAGTCAAGAAACCTTCTGGGGTTTACCACCTAGTTTATGCCTAAGAGTTAATGATGCCTAAATTTAGTCGCCAAGCAGTCTTGCATCAATCAGTTTGGATTATATTGGCATTTACCATTCCCAACTTCCCATAAGTATCTGCACAAGCTACTGAATGAACAAAATAACCCTTTCTTGCCAATTATCAAAGAAGTCAGACAACAAAATAATGAACTAACAATTGTTTATTAATCATAGAATTCTAGGTAGCACCACTAAAACATTGAGTATGCAAATAATTAGTAGATGGGAGAAAGTAAATAAATAGCAAGTTACAAAGGCAGTTCAGTTATGTCACAGTGATTCTGCACTAACTGCTTACTGATTAGAAATTTACAGTTGAGTTCAGTGTCTGAGATTGATATAAATTGGTGAGGTTAATTTAGGATTTAGACTCCTTGGATAGCTGACATGTTTCCAGCCAGATAGCTAGACTAAAGTCTATATGTGTTTAGCCAGTAATGTTTCCAGAACTTATGGGACCCTGTCCTAATGAACTGGTGTGATTGAACTGGTTACCTCGCCTTCCTTTGAGAGAATGGTGTTGGCCTTCTGAGACGTCTGGTCCCAGGTAAATTCACCTTTCACGCTGGAGCTGTATCTGAAGTATTTAACTTAAATCTCGCCTCCCATGATCTCGGGGAAATGTATCTAAGTGATACACTTGTATCTGACTGGTATAGCCTCATAATAACTTCTGTAACCTTTCTCTCTCTCTCTCTCTCTGTGTTAGAGATGCACTTTTCAATTTTATAGACACCCATGTGCATATACTAGCTGCAGAACTCCTGCATTTTGTACTACACAGACTACTAAAAGAACTAGAATTAAGCATGAACTGAAGACTGAGACTCGAGGACTGAGGACTTTAGTGTCAAAAACACTATCTTAATTGTGTAATAGATCCTTATTTTGTGAAGAAATCTCCTCAATTCTTTGACCAATTTTAGCGACACTTGTGTTAGAAGAGTTCAGCCCTTAGAAGAATCAATCGCCTCAAATAGCCCTGTTGGTACCCTTAATGACCTTCATCATCTAGATATGCCAGCTCTTCCATTTATTCCCTGGCTTCTCAGTTCTTTGCTACTACCGGTGACAGTCAAGGTGACCACAGCTCTCAATTTTTTTGCTTCCCTCTCCGAGGCTAGCATGCAGTATTCATCAATTTTGTGCCTACAAATGAATCAGAGGTGACTGATATTCTATCCAGCGAGACCAACATCTTCACCTTTTTTTATTAACCAGCAAAAGCAGCATAACAGGACTGCCCAATTCTGCCAAAATACTGGGTATTTGTATAGCCATCTGGGCCCCTAGCCACAATACAATGGCCTACTTGAACAGAAATGTGTCAGCCTTGGCTCAGTGGTAGCATATCACCTCTGAGTCAGAAGGTTGCATAAGAACATAAGACGTAGGAACAGGAGTAGGTCATTTGGCCCCTCGAGCCTGCCCCGCCATTCAATAAGATCATGGCTGATCTGATCTTGGCCTCAACTCCACTTCCCTGCCTGCTCCCCATAACCCTTGACTCCCTTATCGTTCAAAATTCTGTTATCTCCACCTTAAATATATTCAATGACCCAGCCTCCACAGCTCTTTGGGGAAGAGAATTCCAAAGATTCACGACCCTCAGAGAAGAAATTCCTCCTCATTTCCGATTTAAAAGGGTGCCCCCTTATTCTGAAATTATGCCCCCTAGTTCTAGATTCCCCCACGAGGGGAAAACATCCTCTGCATCTACCCTGTCAAGCCCCTTCAGAATCTTATATGTTTCAATAAGATCCCCTCTCATTCTTCTAAATTCCAATGCGTATAGGCCCAACCTGCTCAACTTTTCTTCATAAGACAACCCCTTCATCTCCGGAATCAACCTTGTGAACCTTCTCTGAACTGCCTCCAATGCAAGTATATCCTTCCTTAAATAAAGGAGACCAAAACTGTACGCAATACTCCCGGTGTGGTCTCGCCAATACTCTGTACAGTTGTAACAGGACTTCCCTGAGGTTGTGGGTTCAAGCCCCACTCCAGAGACTTGAGCACATAATCTAGGCTAACACTTCTGTGCAGTACCAAGGGAATGCTGCATTGTCAGAGGTGTGCCGTCTTTCAGATGAAATGTTAAACCGAGGCCCCGCCTGCCCTCTCAGGTGGCCGTTCAAGATCCCACAGAACTATTCCAAGAAGAGCAGGTGCGTTCTTCTGGTCTCTTGGCCAACATTTATCCTTCAACCAACACCTAAAGTAGATGATCTGGTAATTTATTTTGTTTGTGGGAGCTTGCTGTGTGAAAATTGGCTGCTGCATTTCCTACATTACAACAGTGACTGCACTTCAAAAGTACTTAATTGGCTGTAAAGTGCTTTGGGACGTCATGAGATTGTGAAAGGTGCTATATAAATTCATCAGAGACACTGATGCCTGTTTCCCAGGCAACAGCCATGGTGCTTTCACTGTAAGATAATCATCTGTGCCAGGCTTATTTTGAAGTTGGAGGGAGACTGGAAGCTTGCCCGTTGGAAGATAGGTTTGTCCCTTTAAAAAAAAAACCTGCTGTCCACGTGGCACTGAGAAAGTGACTCTTGAGCATTATCAGCAATACCCTCCTCCGCATTTCCTCAACTATCATCAGTCACCATTGTTTGCTGATCTGCTGCTTTATTGCCAAATAACAATGATTTCAATTCAGAAACAATCCATTAGCTGTAAAGTGCATTGATTTGTGCTGACAATACAGTATACAAAATGCAAGTTCTTATTCTCCACAATGAGCGAGAAACTCACCAGACTAAATTCAAATTACAGGCTAACCAATTTATTCAGCTACTTTGTGTCTTCTATAAATGATGCTATCTTTACCCACAATGTTTCCCCTTAAGACTATGTATCGCAACTCCTAACTTGTGATTCCTAAGGAATTCCTCAGTGGAATGAGCAATGTGTGCTGCCTGGCTGTTTCAGGCAGAGCTGGGTGGGATTCAGGTGCTCCGTATCTACTTGTGCAGGTTCCTGAAATAACCTTGCAACTTATTGAGACACAACTGCTGCTGCTGTTATGGCTGGTTGGTTCTGCCTACTTTCTGGCATTTCAAATATCACTTGCGCAGGGTTGCTGGATGGGACAAAGATAGTGATACGCTGAGAGGCAGCTCCTCAAGTGATTTCTGTAGATGCTCAAGCAGCAATCTCCTTTAATATGCAAGCCCTGTAAGGTCCAAATCTGTAAAAACAGTTGCCAAGGAAGGAAGCAAGACAGTCCTTTTATGCAATGGGTTTCTGCTTCTCTTCTGCCACCATAAGTTGCTCCTATTCACCTGGACACTGTAGCTCAGATGGAGCTCCCTCCTCAAGATCACTATTTAAATCCTCTGGATTGTGTATAGCTGTGCTGATGCTTACAAAATTTGTCGAGGGTGATGCAGGGTGCTGAGTTAGTTGAGACCATGGGCAATTCTGCTAGGCTGTTCCCATGTACTACAAAAAGAGAAAAGGAATGTGTTAAAATGTTGGTTCCCATAGACACCTTCACACATTGCTTACATTGCAATATACATTTTGTAATTCATCCTTAGGGTATGGTGAATGCTGCCAAAGCCCCATTTAATGCCCATCCCTGATTGCCAAAGCAGTTTTACAGCTGAGTAGAAGACCACCTAAATGGGCACTAAATATTAACCATGTAATGTGGACTAGAGTTATGTATAGGCTAGACCTGAGCAGGGATGGTAGGTTATTTACCTGACGGATGTTAATGAGCCAGGTGGGTGGGTTTTTAAATGGGCGCTAGCCAACAAACGATTGAATTCACTTTCACGATTTGCTATGGTGGAATTTGAACTCATGGGGAGCAAAATTTGGTTGCTTTGCGCCTCCTGTTAGCAAAGCAACTAGCGCCAGGACGCAGTGCCGCTACCGCCTCCCGGTAACCGGTAGCGCCCTGCGGCGATGACGTCATCGCCGTGCGCAGCGCCCTACTCGTGCCCCGGCCACGAACTTCGGTAGCGCCCCTTGACTTAGTGACGGACGCTATGTCCGACAGGGTTGGGGGCGTACGTGCGGCCGGGGCAGCGATAATTAAAGGGGAGGTGCCGGTCGGCCATTTTTGTTGCTGGCCGCCTACCAGCACCTGCCACTTCTGCCATCCCCGGCCTCCCCTTCAGCCCCCATGCGGGGTGTCGGCCATGCTCCATGCTCTTTTGCTGGCACCCCAATCCCTGGTGGCTCAGCTGGGCCCCGGGTTGCGCTGCGCAAGGCCCCTCCCCTTTAAGGGGAGGAAGGCCTGCAGCATGTAGCGCCACGATATTCCCTGGTAGCGCTCCAAGGGGGAGGGGGAGTGCTTCCAATAGCCCCCCGCCTCTCTCTCGGGGCGCTACCAGTGAATTTCGGGCGCGGGGGCGCTAACTTTTTCAGAAGCAGTGCCCTGGCGAAGTTTAGCGCCCCAAAAGGGGCGCGACCGAATTTTTGCCCCAAGGTCTCTGGGTTGCTAATGCAGTATCATCACTACTGTATTGTGTGTGATGTTTGTCGTTGTGTGTGCACACTTGCAAGAGAGAAAGGTGAACAAGGTATGATAAGGGCGTGATGGTACTAACTCTGAGCTTGGGGCAGGTCTTCTGCTGCACCTTCTCCAACTCCCTCAATGCTTTTGTATCCAATTATTTCCAGCGTAGGTTCCTTAATAAGCTTGTAGTTTCTGGGCCTGCCTCCAGCTTGGGCTTGTAGTTTATTGTGTGCATCTCGCCATGCATGTAGAGAAGTAGGCTTTCACGTAGAGGAGAATATATAGCGCCAAAGATGTGCCTAACCTGCAGTATCCTGTGTGCCAGTAAACCAAGATGCATCATACGGCTAGGTTGTATTCGAAGGATTTGCTGTGTGAAGCTCTTTAATAATGTGACAACTGTTTGAGATGGAAGCTGGAGCTTATAGTTGTGTCATGCTGCAGTATGGCTATGCATGGTAAGCACTGGAGCAAGAAGGTAATAAATAATTTGGATGTGGATTCAGTGAAAGGGAAACCAGTTATGAGGAAACACGTGTACTTACTTGACAGAAAAACTGTTTGATATCCTTACCTTGCCAGTTTTCTTCAGGCCTGCCATCTTCTTGCACATTTGGTTCCAGGTCCCTTGGGTGTTGTTCACCCTGTTGGTTATCACCTGCTAGCCTAGCTGCACCAGTTGTTTCTGTGTAGCTTCCCTTCAGAAAGAGGACAGGCCTCCTTTCCCTCACTTCCTACGGCATGAGCTCCAGTGCAGCATGAATATATCTGGTGGCGAATAGTCGAGAAAATGCTATTGTCCAGGAATTTGGCACCTTAAACACTTTCCTTTCAGTTGCAATTGAGAATGCTGCAATTTAAATGGTTGCTGGAACTATTTAAATCAGCCTTAGCTATTGACCTCCTGTGAGTGGTTCCTTGGGCAACCCAACCTGTGAATGGGAGTGCTCACAGAATACAAATTGCGCAAATCCTAAATATCGTGAGTAGTCGCCATACAAGAGCAATATTGGAAACCATTCACAGCAAATCATTTATCCAAAATTAGTGTGTGAACAGGACTTTCCAGTCATGTCTTGAATTAGCTATTCTTAGAGGTCAGTTATGTGTTAAGTGTTGCTCTTTTCCTGTGCTGCAGTCTACTCCTGATTGCCTATCTGTGGCTGTCACTTTATTGAGTTGTGTTACGTATGACAAATGTGAGCCTGAAATAGATTTTTGCAGTACAGTCCTAGACAATACTAAGCAATTTCTCCTGCACAGTATAAAAAAAAGAGTGCCACATACAAGGTGATTCCCCTGTTGTCAGATGTCAAAACCATCTTAAAGCAGTAATGTCCTTGTGATTCTCCTTGTGATAACCTGGGCTTACACCTGGTAGTATGTTGAGGATACCTGCATTCAAAGAACAGGTAATGCCCTGCAGCTACAGTAGTATAGTGGTTATGTTACTGGACTAGTGAGTTCAAATCCAACCACGGCAGTTGGGGAATTTAAATTCAGTTAATTAAATAAATCCAGAATAAAAAGCTCGCATCAGTTATGGTGACCATGAAATTACCGGATTGTTGTAAAAACCCAACTGGTTCCCTAATGTCCTTTAGGGAAGGCAATCTGCCGTCCTACCCAGTCTGGCCTATATGTGACTCCAGACCCACAGCAATGTGCTTGACTCTGAAATGGCCCAGCAGCAAGCCACTCTGTCGTATCAAAAAAACTGCTACGATGGTCTGCAGCGGTTCAAGAAGGCGGCTCACCACCACCTTCTCGAGGGCAATTAGGATGGGCAATAAATGCCGGCTTTGCCAGCAACGCCAACATCCCATGAATGAATAAAAAAAAGTTTTACAGCCTCACTATTCTCATGAAATAAGTCATGTTATATTTGTTAGATTGGAAGAGATTACTGGCAAATATCTCGTCATTTTTTAAGCAAATCTTATCCACTACTGCCTTGGCATATTACTGTGTAATATTTATTCTAATTTGAGTCATTTTGATGTTTTGTTATAGATGATGGCTGATCTGATGTTCAGAAAGCAGGATTATGACCAAGCTGTATTTCACTTTCAACAACTTTTAGAGCGCAAACCAGGTAAACATAGCTGTTTACTGCTTTAGATTGGTAACGTTTTGTAAGCAGGCGATCTTACAATCATGTCTAAGAATATTTGGATCAGTAACCTGAAACTTGTCATTATTTACCCATTCTGCAAACATCGGTATGGAAAATATCAAATATTTCTGACCAGCTAATATGTGAATTTCACCAATGAGGTGGGGATAATTGGCACCTGATTTGAATAAACTCTGCATTCCATTTAATAATTGAGCAATGTATGTGCTATGTGAGTGTTACAAATTTGGGTCTACCACTGATATTTAATCTGGTACAGTGGAGACTGCTGCGCCCTTAAGTGTTCTGGTCACCATATTCTTGCCTTTATCTAATGGAGTAGTAGCCAGACCTGGGAGTGTAACAATGAGACTCCCTTCTGTTATAGACCAGATCTCTGTGTCTTTCACAAGTGCGCTCATTCAGTCTCTCCCAAGGTGGACCAAGTTAACACTTGGCAAGACGCTTGGTTTGATGCATAAGCTGCTTTATTCCACAGTCGACCGTACAGACAAATACTAAGTATGATTGAGAAACACTTGGTACAACTAGTATAACTTCTGTTCATGTCCTATTACAAAATAAAGACCATAGATAGGCTAGCCCACTTTGGGGCGCTTTACCTCATGTAAAAGCATGAATTTGCCCTGACTAGGGCAGAGGTTGTCCTTTTGCAGCCTGTTGCTGCCTGACTGACTTTCTGGTATCTGTGTCCTGAATTTTACAAGCTACTCCCTGATCAAACTGGTTTGTCAGTAGCAGGGTTCTAGGAGTTTTCCAGAATAACCCGACATTGCTAACAAATTGGCCATTGTTTGGGATCTGTGCTAAACAGCTTGCCATCCTGCATTTTAAATACCTCTCGTCTGATGGGGCTGGTGCTTTTGGGCAATTTTTGCTCAGAATACATTTTAAAATCGCTTATGTTCAAGTCTTTCGTATTGGAAAATGGCCAAAGAATCTCAAACTGTGACAGTTAGCATTTATACAGTTTTTTTTGTTTAGATAATTTTATGACATTAGCACGTTTGATCGATTTATTGAGGAGAGCTGGAAAACTAGAAGAAGTTCCCAGATTCCTTGACATGGCTGAAAAACACACTCCAAGACCAACTTCTGAGCCTGGTTTTAATTATTGCAAAGGATTGTACCTCTGGTAAGTTGTCCTATAATTATGACAATTATGAAAAAATAAATAAGCACCGATGACTCAATGAACAAATATACCACATGGTGTCACAAAAACCAGGAAGATCCCAAGTTTAATCTGACCTGTGCTGAGTTAATCAGTTACTGTCAGGGAAGCAGTAAGGGTACTAGATTGGTCATTTTCCTGAGTGAAGTGGAGGGTGAAACGAGCCAAGATACCTGTTCTCATTTTCAAAAAAAACGTCCACGTGAGTGACAGTTAATACTGGATCAGATTTGGTTGTGATGGCCTCTATGGTAGAACAGTTGAACAAAACATAGCAACGAAAGAGCAAGTGTAGGGCTACTGTTGTGGAATTGTCCCCAGGATCACTTCCACTTTTGGGAGTGAAGGGGTAAGGGGGGAAAAAATTTCCACTACCCTTTGTGTGAAAAAGTGCTTCCTGATTTTATACCAAATAGACTAGCTCTAATTTTAAGATTCTGCCTCCTTTTTCTGGATTCCCCCACCAGAGGAAATAGTTTCTCCATATCTACCCTATCGACTCATTTTATCATATTCAACACCTCAGTTAGATCACCCCTCAGTCTTTGAAACTCAAACCAAGTTTATGCAACCTGTCCTGATAATTTAACCCTTTAAGTCTCGGTATCATTCATGTAAGTCTGCACTGCAGCCCCTCCTAAGTCAATGGCCCAAAAATTGCGGTCGACGGCGTAGCTGCAGAGTACGCCGCCGACCTCCAAAAAGAAAACAAACTTACCTTGTGGAGGCCCAGAATGTAGACTTCATCTTCAGCGCAGCAGAGTTACACGCAGCGTATTACATCACGAAGACCAGGAGCGCAGCATACAAGTATACCGCCTATGCGTAAGGGAAGACACGCCCACAAAATCTGACAAAACTAAGCCGCGCCCACAAACTTCTTTCAGTCGCTTCCATTGAAATTACATTTTAAAATATTTTAATTAAACTGGTACTTGGACTTATTTCATATATCAGCATTTTGTTAAAATTATGTAACAAAATACCAACAATAATTTGGCATCTGTTTTCCACTTGAAGATTAAAAAAGATAATTTGAGGTCAATGGAGAGATTCTCGTCCTTTGGATGTTTAGTAAAGTGAAATAAATCATTTAGCTGTTCAACATTCTATTGAGGTTGAAACCGTTTCTGTCACTTGGAAAGTGTATGAAACGTTACGTTATTTATATTTCATACTAAGAAACATGTTCCTTTTCTTATTTGCACGAAGGAGCATTGTAGAGTGTTGCAGAGTGTTTTGCTAGCCCCAAGAATTACCTGTACTGTACTTCAAACATCCCGGCTTTTTAAATTAAGGATGTGTTCGGTGTATTTTATGTAAATCAGGTAAGTTTTTTATACTTTTAAGGCTAGCATTTAATATCCTGTCAAAGGTCCATTGCGACAGATGCGATTCAACAGCACTGAAAGGTGTTGGCAATGGTATTTTAAATTTACTGTACACCATGCACGTAGCACACCAGCTGTGCGCCAGCTTTAAATGTATTATATAAAATAATTAAATAGCAAAATGGTTTTATTTCATACATTTGGAGGAAGTATAAATGATCTGTGCCGCATGCCCAATACTTGCTCATGCAATTGGAGTGCAGAAAACATTGATCGTTTTAAATAATAATTGTCATATTTTATATTTTTAATGTTGCCACTAGGTACATGTATTTTATTGCAAAGTGATACCAGAACGATTAACAATCCTTTCAGACGCACTCAAATGGGTTCCATTCACAGTGAAACAGGCTCCTGCGCCTGCTTTCACTAGCCGTAAGAAAAAAGTCCGTAATTGCTGGGCAGCAACTCTGTACCAGCATTGAGTATTTCCCTGTCGGTGTGGATCATCTGTCAATCCGGAAGTTGCTATCAGATACCCCGTTCCTCCACAGGATGCGCTGTTGCAGTCCTCGCCGATAGACTCGGCACTGAAATGAATGCATCGGCGAGAACTTTGGGTACTTGCCCACTAGTTCCACACTAAAGACAACAGAAAAAAGTTAGGGCTGGTGCATTCAGGAGTAAGTGAGTTTTTAATGGCGTGATAAGTGATAATTACTGTCAAACAACCTCTGTGGCCCTGAAAAATTAATTTAACGAGTGTGAAGTCTCCTTCCCTCACAAGATAATTAGTGTTGGAGATTTTTTTTACTTTTTCTGTCTGTCTCTTTTATCTCTCTCTGTTAATACCATCTGTAATTCCCAGTCTTTATTTTGCTTTTAGTATATGATTTAAAGCTAATTTATATTTCCTACTTTATACTTCCTGGTTTAGACTCTGCGGGCTCAATTTTCACCAGCCCGTGGATTTGATTTGGAGGCGTGTGGGGTGGGAAAATAGCAGGTTCAGGGGTCCCGAACCCATCCCGCCCCCAACCCACCTTCATGCCAGTTTCACAGGAGGCGGGTACCCGACCTGTGCTGGGACCCGCCTCCCTGAGGCAGGAAGGGGATTAGTGCCAATAAACTGCCTGTTAACAGGTAGTTAACAGGCAGTTTCTTTGCCTAATCCCTATTTTTAGCCCTGAAGTGTGGGCTTCCTGACAGGTCCGAACCATGCCGATTTAGCAAGGCGGACCGTCAGTCTGGAGGGCTTGGAAGGGTCGAGATGTGTGTTTGGTGTGTGTAAAGTGTTTTAAGAACTTGTACTTACCTTAACTTTGTCCTGCAGGCTTCCTTCCTTCAGTTCTCGGGAGTCCCTCAGCTCACCAGCACAGAAAGCAGAATGGCGGCGGAGCTGTCAAAAGCTGCAGTCTCTGCTTTCTGTGCTGGATTGATTTCTAACTGAGTCTAAGTACAGGGATTCGCGTTAGAAATCATATTGTCAGTGTTTGACAGCTTCACAGAGCTGTCAAACGCTGAAATTTCATCTGTCAAAAGCTCTTGACAGATGAAATTTCAATGGCTGACGTCCCCTGTATCCAAGGGACCCTTGATTGGCCTGCTGAGCCCGCTGGGCGGGCTTAACGAGGTCAATCAAGGGAAAATACAGTGGGTTGGCCACAAGTCGATGGAGGCGGGACTACAACCCAAAAAGTGGGAGTCCCGCCTCCATCACGTCCCCATTGACAAAATCCAGCCCAGTTTGTCTGAGGATTCTTCAATCTGATTGGTTGAAGAGCCTCGCTGTTCCTTGTCCTGCTCAGACGCCACCGATGCCCTGTAGAGGGCGCTGCTCTGGATCAGATGATAAAACTCTGTGGGCAGCTGTCAGCGAGGTGACCGGCAAGAGCCGTTCCTTCGCCGCTGACCGCAAAATCCGGGCCAATATGTATGACACCTATACCACTCTTACTGAGGTAGCAGTAGACAAATGACATTCCTATTCTTGTCCCCCCTTCCCATCAGCATCGTGACGAGCAAAACTGTCTGAGAACTGATGCCACAGCCACTGTAGTGGCTGTCTTAATATAAAGTGCCAGCTTTTCCTTGGTCTCTCAACACTCATTTTAACATTTTGAAGAAAGCAACTTCACCACTGGTCTTTATGGGGAATTTTTGTGAAAAGATAAAGCTGTACAATTAGAAAGGCTCCAGTAGTAAATTCAATTATTTTAGAAGATCCTAATATGTATGGAATCAAATGTTATAAACTGACAAATGTGAGAACTACGAAATCCAGATCAATTTTAAAAATGCGAGTATTTCAAGACTTAATTTCCCAGTTAAGATACCACTTTTGGATCCGTGTGCAGTCAAAGCCACTTTGCATCAATAAAAAAGTGGCAGTATTATTGTACCCTTAAAGCTTTGTAATGTCTTCAATAGCCACTCCCACTTTTGTAACAAAAGCATTTTGTCATGAAGGGGTGTTTGTACTGCTTTTCTTTTTCTAGGTACACTGGGGAACCAAATGATGCACTCCGACACTTCAATAAGGCTCGCAAGGACAGTGACTGGGGACAAAATGCAATTTATAACATGATAGAGATCTGCATGAATCCAGATAACGATACTATAGGAGGTGAAGTATTTGAGAATCTGGATGGAGATGTGCGGTGAGAGCACATTGCTATTAAATACTTGTCTTGTATGTTTACTTGAAAAGCTAGGAAGAAAACTAAATGTTAATTCCTTTTAAATTGCATGTTCAATTTTGCTTTAGCATCGCTTTTAATGCTTTTATAACCTCTCAATTATTTTATCAAACTTTTTGCTTTATCATGGTTATCCCAGATCTAAAACTAAAATCTTTAACAAAATGAAATTAACTTTTCCTGGTTCAGGTTAGACTAGTGGGGAAAAATACTGTAATTTTATTTTAGTTTTCCCATTGCACAGTCTAATTTTCGCTGTGTAGGATTTAGAGTGCCAAGTCACTAGTAACTTATTAGATTACCAGTTGACCAGTGTAATTTATCAGGATTCACTATGCTCAGATACCTTGTACATACTATTGCAATTGCATGTAAAGCTATCTTACATTTGAAAAAATATTCATGTGAATGCAGTATAATTCCAAGATAGGAAAGACTAGTAGGGATCCAAATCAAGAAAAAAAACATTGGGTGTTTTTTTTTACATGTTTCTGTTACCAATAGAAACTCAACTGAAAAGCAAGAGTCGGAGCAGTTGGCTGTGATGACAGCAGAGAAACTCCTAAAAGAACTTAAACCTCAGACTATTCAAGGCCATGCTCAGTTGCGCATAATGGAAAGCTGCTGTCTCATGGCAACAAAGCAAAAAGCAAATGTGGAACGAGCTCTCAATGTCTTCACTGAAATAGCAACAGCTGAGGTTAGTTTTCTATAAGTCACAAGATAATTATGGATGAAGAAGGCTTTTTTGCTCATCTGAATTCATATGTTTCTGAAATTATTTCAGGGTTTTTGCCTCCAATACTGTATCTGGAAGTCCATTCTGCATGCTAATCACATTTTGTGTGAAGAACCTCATATCAGTCCTAAACTTACTTTATACTAGTTTGAACCTCTGTTCCCTTGTCCTACTCTCATAATTCAAAATAATATTCCAGATTTATTTTTTTCCATTACCATAATTATCTTGCATACTACAATACGATCATCTTTCAGGGGCTTTTTTAGCCTGGAAAGAAGGTGCAAGTCTCTCCAATCTTCCTCATAACACTAGGAATCAGCCTTGTGGCTCTCCTCTGCACTGCCTCCAGTGCTTGAATGTCCCCTAACTAGAACTGGACAAAGTAATCAAAGCCACGAACACTCAGCTGGTCCGGCAGCATTGTGGAGAGAAACAGAGTTAATGTTTCAGGTCGATTACTCTTCGTCAGAACTGGAAAAAGTAGGAGAAGTAACAGATTTTTAAGCAAGTGTGGGGCAGGGAAAGGAAGGCGGAGGAGGGTGGTGGTGGATGGGGACTGGTTGGGCCTCAGTTTTCAGTTTCCTGGCCCCAACCATCTCCTTTTCACTATGGACGCCCAATCCCTCTACACCTCCATCCCCCACCAGCTCCGCTTCTTCCTTGAACAGAGGCCCAACCAGTCCCCATCCACTACCACCCTCCTCCGTCTGGCTGAACTTGTTCTCACATTGAACAAATTCTCCTTTGACTCCACTCACTTCCTCTAAATTATCCCACATGGGCCCTAGCTATGCCAGCCTTTTCGTGGGATATCCAGTCCTACTCGGGCCCCCTCCCTCACCTCTTTTTCCGGTACATTGATGACTGTATTGGTGCCGTTTCCTGCTCTCGCCCTGAACTGGAAAATTTCATTCACTTGGCTTCCAATTTCCACCCTTCCCTCACCTTCACATGGTCCATCTCCGACTCTTCCCTTCCCTTCCTCGACTTCTCTGTCTCCATTTCTGGGGATAGGCTATCGACAAACATCCACTATAAGCCCACTGACTCCCACAGCAACCTGGACTACACTTCCTCCCACCCCTCTTCCTGCACGGACTCTATTCCATTCTCCCAGTTTCTCCATCTCCACCGTATCTGTTCTGGCGATGCCATCTTCCATACTAGTGCTTCCGATAGGTCTTCCTTTTTCCTCAACCGAGGATTCCCCTCTACCGCGGTTGACATGGCCCTCAACCGTGTCCGTTCCATTTCCCGCACTTCTGCTCTCACCCCTTCCCCTCCCTCCCAGAACCACGATAGGGTTCCCCTTGTCCTCGCCTTTCACCCCACCAGCCTCCACATTCAACGGCTCATCCTCCGCCATTTCTGCCACCTCCAGTGTGATCCCACCACCAAACACATCTTCCCCTTCCCCCCCCCTGTTCAGCATTCCGAAGGGACCGCTCCCTCCGCGACACCCTGGTCCACTCCTCCATCACCCCCAACACCCCTTCCCACGGCACCTTCCCATGCAAGCGCAGGAGATGCAACACCTGCCCTTTTACCTCTTCCCTTCCCACCGTCCAGGGCCCCAAACACTCATTCCAGGTATAACAGCGATTTACTTGTACTTGCAATTTAGTATACTGTATTCGCTGCTCACGATGCGGTCTCCTCTACATTGGGGAGACCAAATGCAGAACACCTCCGTTCAGTTCGTAAGTGTGACCCCGAGCTTCTGGTCGCCTGTCACTTTAATTCTCCACTCCAATCCCACTCTGATCTCTCCGTCCTCGGCCTCTTACACTGTTCCAACGAAGCTCAACGTAAGCTTGAGGAACAGCACCTCATCTTTCGATTAGGCACTTTGCAGCCTTCTGGACTCAACATCGAGTTCAACAATTTCAGACCATAACCTCGACCCCTATGTTTTCTTTTTTCTCTCACATGGCAGCTGTTGATGATTCTGCCATTGCCATTTACACCTCATCTAGAGTCATCTTTTGTTTCTTAACTTGTCCCATTACCATCTCCTTTTGCCTTGCACCATCATCCCTTTTGTCTTTTAATCTCTCCTGCCTTCCATCCTATCACAGACCTTCTCTTTGTTCTCTCCTCCCCTCCTCCCTTTCCCTGCCCCTGCACTTGCTTAAAAATCTGTTACTTCTCCAACTTTTTCCAGTTCTGACGAAGGGTCATCGACCTGAAACAGTAACTCTGTTTCTCTCTCCACGATGCTGCCTGACCAGCTGAGTGTTTCCAGCATTTTCTGTTGTTTCAGATTTCCAGCATCCACAGTATTTTCCTCTTGTAATCAAAGCTGTGGTTTGACCAAAGCATTGTACAGTACTTGTACTCTGCTGTTCTAGCTATGGAGTTCAGCATTCTGTTGGTTTTTATTGATTCCTGCTCTGCATTGGTTGGACGTTTTGTGTGTCGAGTTGAGTCGACTAAGACTAGTTTCTTTCCATTTCATCCTTGTCTATTTAAACACTATTCATGAAGTACATGAGTCATCCATTTCTCCTTCCTATGTGGAGTTCTTTATACTTGTCTACATTACATTTCAACTGTCATTGTTCTGCCCACATGCATATTTTATCTAATTCACCTTGTAATTTTGAAGCCCCAATTCCACTGTCTCTCCTAGTTCATCATCTGCAAATCTGATCAATTTGCATTGAGTTTCAGAATCCAAGTCATTGATATAAATGAGGAATTGTATTAGTCTAAACACCAAGCCCTGGGATACCCCACTCACTGTTTACCTCTACCCCAACATAACTCTAATAACAAGTAGCTGTTGTTTTCTACCTTTCAGACAATTACTTATTCATTCCCATGATTTACCTTAAATCCCCAAAGCTTTGAGCTTAAATAATAGCCTTTTATGGTGGACTTTGTCAAATGCTTTTTGGAAGACTATATCATCGGCTATTCCACAGTCCACTTGGGTTGTCATTTTCTGATGATGTTGAGGACTTTGGTCAATCAGGATCTTCCTCTTCGGAATCGATGTTCACTTATTTATTTGATAGATTTCTCCACAGCTTATAAAGATTTTAGCAACTAGCACTTGAAAGACCATAGGCCATCTGCCCTAGATTTTTAGGAGTTTCTGAAAAATATTTTCAGATGTCCAGGGAAACAAATTCTGAAATGTAGTGCTGAGAGAATAAAGATGTTGCAAAATGAATTTGCTTGCAGATTCTTCATGCTCAAATTTCATTTATAGAAACATAGAATCTAGGAGCAGGAGTATCTAAGCTCAGTTCAGTCCTGTGCAAGCCTGCAAGAAATTATTTGAAAGGCATCTGTAGAACTACATTGTATTATTTGAATTAATAATTTGGTACAACTATTCTTGATCTTAATGCAGAAGGATCACATTCCTGCACTGTTTGGAATGGCCACAGCCTACATGATCTTAAAGCAGACTCCTCGTGCAAGAAATCAGCTGAAACGCATTGCAAAATTAAACTGGAATGCAATTGATGCAGAGGAGTTGGAAAAGAGTTGGTTGCTTCTGGCCGATGTTTACATTCAGTCTGGAAAATTTGATATGGCAGTTGAACTACTTAAACGCTGTCTTCGGCACAATAAGGTAAAAGCAGTTATTGATTCCAATATTGTGAGTCACTTCAAAATTAATAACAGACTAGAAAGGCATTACATTTTGTGTTTACGGTCCATTTGTTTCCTTTAACATAATGCAGTGAACTGCAGTTTATGCTTGATGATCATCATTGGGAGAATTCGAGGCACTGGAGTAAATTTTCGTCTTCACTGTGTGAATGGCAGTCTGGCAGAGCAGATTGGCCACCTGTTGTAGACCCGCCCGATTTTCATTCCACTGAAATCAATGGAACGAGTGAAAATCGTGCAGGTTCTATAACGGGCAGGAAATCCGCTCCACCAGCTTTATCACCCATGTGGTGAAGATGCAAATTTACCCCACTGTCTCTTGAAGACTGTTGTCTCAGCCTATTCCTACTGTCAGTTTTATAAAATCATAAGAAAAACCAGAGATACAAAGAGACAATTTAGCCCATCAAAACATCTCCCTTTTGCACCTTAATGTTCCCATTACAACATCCAATGATTTCTTGAACAACCCCAATGTTTTTGCCTGTACGACCTGGCAGATTATTGAATACAAAACAATTAAGAGGTTCTCCCTAATGTGTGTATATGGATTAAATTTTCTTTCAAGTCATTTCCATTTCTTCGAACAGCACTCACCGTTATTATGGAGTAAATCAGACAGCAATTTCCGGAGTGTATACATGTTAAATGCGGAAATTCGGAAGTTGCAGTCCAAGTTACCCTGTTCCTCCACAGGCTGTGTTATAATAGTACCTCGCCGATAGACTCGGCATTGAAATAAATGTAAGGGCGTGAAGTTACTTACCCACTAGTTACCCACTAAATATGCCAGAAAAAGTTAGGGCTGGTGCATTCAGGTGTAAGTAAATTTTTAACACTGATCAGTCATAATTGCTGCCAAACAACACTTCTGGCCCTGAAAATGTCATTAGAAACATAGAAGATAGGAGCAGGAGTAGGCCATTCGGCCCCCTCGAGCCTGCTCCGCCATTTAATGAGATCATGGCTGATCATCCAAATTCAGTACCCTGTCCCTGCTTTCTCCCCATATCCCTTGATCCCTTTAGCCTTAAGAAATATATCTAACTCCTTCTTGAATATATTTAATGAATTGGCCTCAACTGCCTTCTGTGGTAGAGAATTCCACAGGTTCACCACTCTCTGGGTGAAGAAATTCCTCCTCATCTCAGTCCTAAATGGCTTTCCCCTTATCCTTAGACTGTGACCCCTGGTTCTGGACTCCCCTGCCATCGGGAACATCCTTCCTGCATCTAGTCTGTCTAGTCCTGTTAGAATTTTATAAGTTTCAATGAGATCCCCTCTCATTCTTCTAAACTCTAGCGAATACAAGCCCAATCGTCCCAATCTCTCTCCATACATCATTCCTGCCATCCCAGGTATCAGTCTGGTGAATCTTCGCTGCACTCCCTCCATGGCAAGAACATCCTTCCTCAGATAAGGCGAACAAAACTGCACACACTACTCAAGGTGTGGTCTCACCAAGGCCCTGTACAACTGCAGCAAGACATCCTTGCTCCTGTACTCGAATCCTCTCGCTATGAAGGCCAACATACCATTTGCCTTCTTAACCGTCTGCTGCATCTGCATGCTTACCTTCAACGACTGGTGCACAAGGACTCCCAGGTCTCGTTGCACTTCCCCTTTTCCCAATCTATTGCCGTTCAGATAATCTGCCGTCCTGTTTTTGCCACCAAAGTGGATAACCTCGCATTTATCCACATTATACTGCATCTGCCCAATCACCCAACTTGTCCAAATCATACTGGAGTTTCTCTGCATCCTCCTCACAACACACATGCCCACCCAGCTTTGTGTCGTCTGCAAACTTGGAGATATTACATCTAGTTCCCTCGTCTAGATCATTAATATATATATTGTGAATAGCTGGGGTCCTAGCACCGATCCCTGCAGTACCCCACTAGTCACTGCCTGCCACTCGGAAAAAGACCCGTTTATTCCAACTCTTTGCTTCCTGTCTGCCAACCAGTTCTCTATCCAAGTCCGTACCTTACCCCCAATCCCATGTGCTTTAACTTTGCATGCTAATCTCTTATGCGGGACCTTATCGAAAGCCTTCTGAAAGTCCAAATACACCACATTCACTGGTTCTCCCTTATCTATTCTACCAGTTACATCCTCAAAAAATTCCAGTCGATTAGTCAAGCATGATTTACCTTTTGTAAATCCATGTTGACTTTGTCCGATCCTGTCACTGTTTTCCAAGTGCTCTGCTATTACATCTTTTATAATGGACTCTAGCATTTTCCCCACTACCGATGTCAGGCTTACTGGTCTATAATTCCCTGTTTTCTCTCTCTCACCTTTTTTACCCTCCAATCCATGGGAACTGTTCCAGAGTCTACAGAATTTTGAAAGATGACCAGCAATGCTTCTACTATTTCTAGGGCCACTTCCTTAAGTACCCTAGGATGTAGATTATCAGGCCCTGGGGAGTTATCAGCCTTCAATCCCGTCAATTTCCCTCACACCATTTCCCTACAAATACTGATTTCATTCAGTTCTTCCCTCTCATTAGACCCTATGTTCCCCGATATCTCTGGGAGGTTATTTGTGTCCTCCTTTGTGAAGACAGAACCAAAGTATGTATTTAATTGGTCTGCCATTTCTTTGTTCTCCATTATAAATTCCCCTGATTCTGACTGCAAGGGACCTACGCTTGACTTCACCAATCTTTTTCTCTTCACATATCTATAGAAGCTTTTACAGTCAGTTTTTATGTTCCCTGCAAGCTTACTCTCATACTCTATTTTCCCCCTCCTTAATTAATCACTTTGTCCTCCTTTGCTGAATCTTAAACTGCTCCCAATCCTCAGATTTGCTGCTTTTTCTGGCCAATTTATATGTCCTCTCCTTGGATCTTATGCTATTCCTAATTTCCCTTATTTGCCACGGTTGAGTCACATTTTACAAGTGTGGCGTCTCAGTCCTTCAGAATTTAATTAGTCTTGGAGCTTTAAAAAAAATTAAATAATCCCTTTTAATCTCATTAAACTACAACATTGCATTTTGTAGCGCCTTTTAACGTAGCAAAATGTCCCAAGGCGCTTCACAGGAGCATTATCAAACAAAATTTGACACCGAGTCACATAAGGAGATAACAGGACAGATGACCGAAAGCTTGATCGAAGAGGTAGGTTTTCAGGAGCATCTTAAAGGAGGAGAGAGGCGGAGCGGTTTAGGAAGGGCATTGCAGAGATTAGGGCCTAGCCAGCTGAAGGCACAGCTGCCAGTGGTGGAGTGATTTAAAATCGGGGATGCGCAAGAGGCCAGAATTGGAGGAGAGCAGATATCTGAGGGTTGTAGGGGTGGAGGAGGTTACAGAGATAGGGAGGGGCGAGGCCATGGAAGGATTTCAAAACAAGAAGAGAATTTTAAAATCTAGGTGTTGCTTGACTGGAGGCCAATGTAGGTCAGCGAGCACAGGGGTGTCTTTTCTAGTCCAGCCCACTTGCCTTTGACACTTCATTCTCCTTTCCTTTTTTCACATTGAACCCAAATATGTTGTCATCGTCATTTTCTCAATTGTTCCGCTACTTTTACTTCCGTTCTTTGTCTGATCTCATGTCCCAGAATTAAATCAAGCAATGTTTTTTCCTTGTTGTACTCGAAACATACTGATCCAGGAAGGACTTTTGGATGCATTCTAAAAAGCGTTCCCCATTTTGATCACATGCATTGCCTTTATCCCACTCTTTACCCAGAGTAGAATGTGGAACTTGCTACCATAGGGAGTAGTTGAGGCGAATAGCGTAAATGCATTCAAGGGGAAGCTAGATAAGCACATAAGGGAGAAAGGAATAGAAAGATATGTTGATGGGGCTCGATGAAGAGGGGTGGGAGGAGGCTCGTGTGGAGCATAAACACTGACAGTGACTCTTGGGCTGAATGGCCTGTTTCTGTGCTGTAAATACTTTGTAATACTTTATCATTTCTTGTGCTAATTAAAACCACATGGAAAAGATAAGCTTGGAGAGAGTGCGGGGAGATGAGAGAAAATACAAAGTGACAGGATTCAGGGTGTGGTGAGTGTGGGACAGGCCCTGACCGGTTCAGAGGCACCTGTGTGTGACAGACAGCAATGAAACTTAGCCGCTGGAATTAATTTGTTTCTGCTGTCTGTCTACGATTTCAGATTCAAGAGTTCGATAAGTCTGCCACATAAAACAGTTTTAATGACTTTTGATTACTCTTTGAAAGGTCTCTCGCTGGATGATGAGCCTTTTTAGCCAAGTACCTGTAACACTTTACGGGCATTTTCAAAGTGCACTCGCTGTCTAAAATTTGTTCTGAAAATCATGTTCCCGAAAATCTCCGGGCACCCGCCAACCCCCAAGTACAGAAATGACAAGTGTCAATTTGGCGGATCAATTGGCCACCTCCATCCGAACATCTGCACCCAAATCGCCACAAATAGACATTTTTCATTTCTCCATCGGGACTTCCGACTTGGCTAATGATTTCCCACCATCTAACTGATTAACCATTGATTGGGAACACTTGCCAGTAAATGCACATGACCATTTGCCGGGAGCAACTCGCTTCCCCCAAGTGGGAAGCCTTCACCCGCCGGCCGTGTGAGGCGGCCGAATCCGATCCCATCGGACTCCGAATAGGGTGGGTTTTGACTCTCTCTCTCTCTCTCTCTCTCTCTCTCTCTCTCTCTCTCTCTCTCTCTCTTTCTTTCTCTTTCTTTCTCTTTCTCTTTCTCTCTTTCTTCCCCCCCCCCCCCCCCCCCCACCCTGGCCACGGCTTGCTCACTCACTTCAGCTCGGCCTGCACTTTGGTTAATCAGTAGCCCTGGTCCAGACTCAGTCTCGCCTTTTTAATTTTTGGTTAATGATGTGCCCAGCCTGGGACTTAGTCTCTCCAACAACCAAGACCTTTACTGGTTAATGATGTGCCCAGCCTGGGACTTAGACTTGGTTTGCTGGAGAGACTTTCTTTTTGGTTAATGAGTTAGACGCCGGGGCGTCCCCAGCCTGAATTCGAGTCTATCGGCCAACTTTGGATCTCCTTTCGGGGCTTAATCGGGTCGAATACGGTCCCTTACGCAAGGGAGCTGAAGCCCTGGCCTCTGCCAGGCGTCAGGCTGCCGTTTTTTAAGCCTGCCCAAAAACCCGAAAAATTGGCGAAAATTGAAAAATATTCCCACCCAAAAAGGGTTAAAAGTCAGTTGGACGGCAGCCTGGGTCGGTCTCTGCAGACCTGGAAGCGCTAGACATTAGTCTGGAAAACAGACCAAGTCTCGACTTGCCACTTCCTACCATTCTGCAGATACCCCGCCAACCCCTAAGTACCGGAATGACACATTCCCAATCAGCGGGACGAATTTGACTTTGGTGACCGACGTCTGGAACTAATTTCGGTCAAACGCGTTTAAATCTTTCGGCTTCCGTCCATCCGGACCAACTTTGACCGGCCATATCTCCGCACTCACGAATCGGAGCCACGCCATTCTGACACCATTAGACTCGGCTCCCCGTGCTCAGTCGAATGCCGCCCCTGGCAGCGGCAATGGACAAATTTAGAATTTTCGGCCGATTTTGCGAAAAAAATTTAGAATTGCCTGAATCCATTCCCCGAGTGGCTTAACCAGTTGCCCACCTCTGACTAACCCCACCGTGCTTTTTGGGCCTTTTTGGTTAATCTTTTCAAAAAGACAAATTTTAAAATTTGGTAATGAGTTCCCACTTTAGACTTTTTGGTTAACCATTTGTCTCTTTGATATTTGGTTAACCATTTGTCACTTTTCGCATTTCAGTTAGAGTTCCCACTTTTGATACTTTGATTTACCATTTATCACGTTTACATTTGATTAACCAGTTGTCGCTTTTACATTTTGATTTACCATTTTATCACTTTTACATTTCAGTTAAATTCCCACTTTGGTTAACCATTTGTTCCTTTTACATTTTGGTTAACCATTTGTCACTTTCGGACTTAGTCTCTGTGTGTGCCACTTTTGGCTGAATTTTCGTTCGTTTTGACGATTTTGGTTAATCATTTCATTGCTTTTCAGTTGACCGTTTCCCAATTGGCTCGTGCTCCCGGAGTGTTATTTTTGGCATTTTGCTGCAGGATTTCACCTTTTCCAGCGGGGTCCCCCTCAAGTTTCGGCGACTCCCGGCACGCCCCCCAGTGTACCACCGCTCTGGTTCTGGTACCGGCCGATGCCCCTTGCCCTCGGCTTGCGCAAATGGCGCCCCCAAGCAGATCGGTGGCCGGCCCGCGGAATTAGTAGTCGGAAAGCGGTTTGCAGCCTGACTGCCGTCACTCGGCCGGGCAAAGGCGCAGCTACACAAGGCTGGGGCTGGTCTGTTCAGGCCCGCAAGCTCAGTCAGGCGCCGTTAACCCGGACCGGATCCGATGTTCCTACCGGAAGTTATGCCCGACAACCGGCCTGGTGACCGATGGCCCGGCAGGCGGTTCGGGATTTCGACACTTTCCCTCACTCGCCTGGGGCCAGTGCAGCAATATAGTGTGCGCCAGCGCTGGGGCTTGCCAACGAACCATCCCTGGCCGAAGTCGGACACGGGAGTCCGGAACAAAAGGCGTTTGACTGCTGCCGTGCCAACCGGGGCAAATGGTTAACTGAAAACTAAAACTGCAACGAGAGGATTCTACCGCCAGAGGGCAGCACTCATTCCCGTCGTTTTAAACCCGAAACCCCAGGCTCGCTTCGGAGCGAGCGGCACCCAGCTTCCCTGTGACGCACCGAGTCCGTTCCGGTACCACTGGATGCCCCTTGCCCCTGGCTTGCCTAGACGGCGCGCCCAAGAAGGTCGGTGGCCGGCCCGTGGACTCGGCTGTCGGAAAGTGGTCTGCAGCCTGACTGCCGTCACTCCGCCCGGTAATGGCGCAGCCGCTCAGCCTTGATACCTCCCTGTTCAGCTTTGCAAGCCCGTTCACCTGCAGGTAAACGCCAGCAAGTCCGATGTTCCCTCCCGAAGTTATGCGCGACAACCGGCCCTGCACCACTGGTCTCAATCTTAGAGTGGAAGTTGATATTGCAGGTGAGGATGGAGGGAACGGGGGAAATGGAGGAAAAAGCAGTCCTGCTGGCGAAAAGCAGCTGTGTTTTGTCCTTGCCCTCCAGGGTAATCCTGTAATAATAGGATTTGGCTGAGAGTGAAACATGGTAGAGCTTAACGTACTGTCGTCTTATGGTGGCATCAGCAAATTTGAGAGGGCCAGGATGCGGTGTATCCAGGCCGAATCATTGGGATTCCAGGATGGCATTTTGGGGAAGAACCTCAGCCCACCCCCAACAAGGCCATCGGTATAAGAGGCACAGGGATCAGATCTTGTTCTATCAAGGGTTCTATATCTTCGACCCTCAGAAGGACCTAGGTAGGGTCAGTGGAGGTGAGACGAGGCCAAATGGAAGATTTGAATCTCCGAAGAAACTGTCTGGAATTTTTAAATGGTGCCTGCCATTGTCGAGCAAAACGGGGCTGCCGCTGACCTCATGAGCTTTGGTGAGGACCGCGATGGTAGGTCTCACTGGGCACATCTTGGTCCCAGTACATTTTTAGAAATTTGTGTCCTTGGTTCATTGGTTCTTTCTTTCTTGTGTCTCTGAATCTATTAACAGATGTTTGTTTCCTTAGTCCTGCTGCAAGGCGTATGAATATATGGGATACATCATGGAGAAAGAACAATCTTATAAAGATGCAGCCATTAATTATGAGATGGCTTGGAAGTATTGTCACCAGACAAATCCAACAATAGGCAAGTTCAAAATTATTGGTATATGCCAGGAATAGATATCATAGATTCTTAAATGCAACCATGTGCAACACTGGCTCAGAAAATTGATACTTATTTTCATTTTACAGGGTACAAGTTGGCCTTTAACTACTTGAAGGCAAAACGATTTGTTGATGCTATTGACATTTGTCATAAGGTAATATTTATAAATTCAACATTTGATGTTTGTTTCAGAATTTTAGACAGACCAATTACAACTAACCAGTCTGTTAGTGTTTATCTTCCGCACAAGCAGTAGTCCTAACCCCATCTGCCTGGCCTGTTCCCATATCCCTCCATCCCCTTATCTAATCTATTCTTAAATGTTGACATGGTCTCTGCTTCAATCAACAATTCTAGTGGTGCATTCCACAGCATCACAACCCCTGAATATATCTAAAAAAAGGTTTATCCTACTCTCTGTCCTAATCTCTTAAATCCGTGTCCTCCCGTTCTAGATGCCTCAATCACTGGAAACAGTCTGTTGCTACCTACCCTGTCCCATCCCTTCATAAACGCCTCGATGAAATCACTCCATGATCTCCTCTGTTCTAACAAAAACAACCCCAATTTTTCAAGCCTTTCTTTGTATTTCCATTTCCTCACAGCAGGCAACATCCTAGTGAATCTGTGTTGCATCCTCTTTATTGCCTCAACATCCTTTCTATCGTGTGGAACTCAAAAATACACACAATACTCTTAACTGTGGTCTTACTAAGGTTTTATACGGACTTACCATTGCATCTCTACTTTTACATTCTTTACTTCTTGCTATAAAACCTAATATTCTATTAGCATTTTTAGTGGTCTTATCCACTTCACATGTTGCTTTTAATGTCTTGTGACCTTGAACTTCCAAATCGCCAACCTTTCCCATCCAATGTATAATTATTATTTATATTTTTTTTAAACTAAAATGTGTCACCTCGTACATACTGACATGAATTCCGTGTGCCACATTTTTACTCATTCTGCTGTCTTCAGTATCTCCTTGCAGCTTCCTTTGGTCCTCAGAATTATTTACTATGCCTCCTATTGTAATATTGGCTGTAAATTTGGACACCCCTCCTTCCAGTTCTATATCCAAATCCTTGATGTAAACAGTGAACAGAAACTGCCCCAGAAAGGAACCCTGTGGAACACCACTACTCACTTCCAGTCACTGAGAAACTGCCCTTAGAGGGGAGGAAACTTCTAACCAACTTTTAATCCAATTTGCTACCCTTCCTATAATTTCATACTCCTTTATCTTCTCTAATAGTCTCCTGTGTGGTACCTTGTCAAAAGTTTTCTGGAAGTCCATCTGCACCACATCTACTGTATTTTCCCTCACCCACCATATCTGTCACCTCCTCAGATTTGTTGAGCATGATCTGCCTTTCTGAAATCCATGTTGGCTGCCTCTAGTTATTTTCTCTTCATCTAGATATTTAGTAATTTCATCTTTCATTAAGATGATAAACTAACTGGTCTGTGATTACCTGAGTTAGCTGTGCTGCCTTTTTGAAATTGGTTATTACATGGGCCACTTCCAGTCCTCTGGCCATTGATGGGCAATACATTTTCCCCCTTCCCTGCAAGATGAGTTTCATGGGTGGGATTGCCAATCTAGGAGTTGGAAGTTCAGTATCCATTCCTTTCTACAGTTTATGTTATGTAAATACAATTCAGACTTTAAAATGTTCCTGTTCTTCATCATTACATTGTATAAAGTATCTGTTATTGTAAATAACCAATCAGACCTGTTCGAGCAAAGGTTTTTTTTATTCATTCACGGGATGTGGCGTCGCTGGCAAGGCCAGCATTTATTGCCCATCCCTAATTGCCCTTGAGAAGTTGGTGATATACAACGGAGTGGCTTGCTAGGGAATTTCAGAGGGCAGTTAAGAGTCAACCACATTGCTGTGGATCTGGAGTCATATATAGAAACATAGAAAATAGGTACAGGAGTAGACCATTCGGTCCTTCGAGCCTGCACCGCCATTCAATGCGTTCATGGCTGAACATGCTACCTCAGTACCCCATTCCTGCTTTCTCGCCATACCCCTTGATCCCCCTAGTTGTGAGTGTTATATCTAACTCCCTTTTGAATATATTTAGCGAGCTGGCCTCAACAACCTTCTGTGGAAGAGAATTCCATAGATTCACCACTCTCTGGGTGAAGAAGTTCCTCCTCAGCTCAGTCTTAAATGGCTTCCCCTTAATCCTTAGACTGTGACCCCTGGTTCTAGTTTTCCCTAACATTGGGAACATTCTGCCCGCATCTAATTTGTCTAAACCAGTCAGGATTTTAAATGTCTCTATAAGATCCCCCCTCATTCTTCTGAACTCCAGAGGATACAAGTTCAGTTGACCCAATCTTTCTTGATATGTCAGTCCGGCCATCCCAGGAATCAATCTAGTGAACCTTCGCTGCACTCCCTCAATAGCAAGAATGTCCTTCCTTAAGTTAGGAGACCAAAACTGCGCACAATACTCCAGGTGTGGCCTCACCAAGGCCCTGTACAACTGCAGCATCACCTCCCTACTCCTGTACTCAAATCCCCTTACTATGAAGGCCATCATTCCGTTTGCTTTCTTGACTGCCTGCTGCACTTGCATTCCCACCTTCAGTGACTGATGTACCATGACGCCCAGGTCTCGTTGCACCTCCCCTTTCCCTAATCTGCCACCATTCAGGTAATAGTCCGCCTCTCTATTTTTACCACCAAAGTGGATAACCTCACATTTATCCACATTGTACTTCATCTGCCATACATTTGCCCATTCACCCAACCTGTCCAAGTCACTCTGTAGCCTCCTAGCATCCTCCTCGTTGTTCACACTGCCTCCCAATTTAGTGTCATCCGCAAATTTGGAGATATTACATTTAATCCCTTCGTCCAAATCATTAATATATAATGTAAACAGCTGGGGTCCCAGCACCGAACCCTGCGGTACCCCGCTGGTCACTGCCTGCCATTCTGAAAAGTACCCATTTACTCCTACTCTTTGTTTCCTGTGTGCCAACCAGTTCTCAATCCACGTCAACACATTACCCCCAATCCCATGTGCTTTAACTTTGCTCACCAATCTCTTGTGTGGGACCTTGTCGAAGGCCTTCTGAAAGTCCAAATACACCACATCTACTGGTTCCCCCCTGTCCACCCTATTGGAAACATCCTCAAAAAATTCCAGAAGATTTGTCAAGCATGATTTCCCTTTCACAAATCCATGCTGACTTGGACCTATCATGTCGCCACTTTCCAAATGGTCTGTTATGACATCTTTAATAATTGCTTCCATCATTTTACCCACGACCGATGTCAGACTGACCGGTCTATAATTCCCTGCTTTCTCCCTCCCTCCTTTTTTAAAAAGAGGGGTTACATTGGCCACCCTCCACTCCATCGGAACTGATCCAGAGTCTAAGGAATGTTGGAAAATGATCGTCAATGCATCCACTATTTCCAAGGCCACCTCCTTAAGTACTCTGGGATGCAGACCATCAGGCCCCGGGGATTTTTCAGCCTTCAGTCCCATCAATTTCCCCAATACCTTTTCCCGACTAATAAGGATTTCCCTCAGCTCCTCCCTCTTACCAGATCCTCTGACCCCTTTTATTTCCGGCAGGTTGTGTGTGTCCTCCACAGTAAACACCGAACCAAAGTACTTGTTCAATTGATCTGCCATTTCCTTGTTCCCCATTACGACTTGCCCTGTTTCCGACTGCAGGGGACCTACGTTTGTTTTTACTAACCTCTTTCTTTTTACATATTTATAGAAGCTTTTGCAGTCCATTTTAATGTTCTCTGCAAGCTTCCTTTCATATTTTATTTTCCCTGCCCTAATCAAACCCTTCGTCCTCCTTTGCTGAGTTTTGAAGTTCTCCCAGTCCCCGGGTTTGCTGCTACTTCTGGCCAATTTGTATGCAACTTCCTTGGTTTTAATACTATCCCTGATTTCCCTTGTTAGCCATGGTTGAGCCACCTTCCCTTTTTTATTTTTACACCAGACCGGGATGTACAATTGTTGTAGTTCATCCATGCGATCTCTAAATGTCTGCCATTGCCCTTCCACTGATAGCCCCTTAAATATCGCTTGCCAATTTAACCTCGCCAATTCACGCCTCATACCATCAAAGTTGCCCTTATTTAAGTTCTGGACCATGGTCTCTGACTTAACTGTTTCCTTCTCCATCCTAATGTAGAACTCCACCATACTATGGTCACTCTTCCCCAGGGGGCCTCGTACCACAAGATTGCTGATTAGTCCTTCCTCATTACACAACACCCAGTCCAGGATGGCCTCCCCTCGAGTTGGTTCCTCAACATATTGGTTTAGGAAACCATCCCTTAAACACTCCAGGAAATCCTCCTCCACCGTATTGCTTCCAGTTTGAGTAGCCCAATCTATATGCATATTAAAGTCACCCATGATAACTGCCGTGCCTTTTTTGCACGCACCTCTGATTTCCTGTTTCATACCCTCCCCCACCTCACTACTGCTGTTTGGAGGTCTGTACACAACTCCCACTAACGTTTTCTGCCCTTTGGTGTTCTGCAGCTCAACCCATATTGATTCCACATCCTCCAAGCTGATGTCCTTCCTAGCTATTGCATTAATCTCCTCTTTAACCAGCAATGCTACCCCACCCCCTTTTCCTTTTATTCTATCCTTTCTGAATGTTGAATACCCCTGGATGTTCAGTTCCCAGCCTTGATTGTTCTGGAGCCACGTCTCTGTAATCCCAATCACATCGTATCCGTTAACATCTATTTGCACAGTCAATTCATCCACCTTATTACGGATACTCCTTGCATTAAGACACAGAGCCTTTAGGCTTGTTTTATTAACATCCTTTGTCCTTTTAGACTTATGATTTAGTATGGCCCTTTGTGTTTCTTGCCTTTGTTTACTCGGCCTTCCCCTATTGTTTCTCACCCTTCTAACATTTGTTTCTGACTGCATATTACTTCCCCCTGTTTCGCTACATAGGTTCCCCTTCCCCTGCCATATTAGTTTAAATCCTCCCGAACTGCTTTAGCAAATATTACCCCGAGGACATCGGTTCCAGTCCTGCCCAAGTGCAGACCGTCCCTTTTGTACAGGTCCCACTTCCCCCAGAACTGGTTCCAATGCCTCAGGAATTTGAATCCCTCCCTCCTGCACCACTGCTCAAGCCACGTATTCAATCTCACTATCCTGTTCTCTCTATTCTGATTAGCTCGTGGCCCTGGTAGCAATCCAGAGATTACTACCTTAGAGGTCCTACTTTTTAATTTAGCTCCTAGCTCCCTAAATTCTGCTTGTAGGACCTCTTCCCGCTTTTTACCTATATCGTTGGTACCTACATGCACCACAACAGCTGGCTGTTCACCCTCCCTCTTCAGAATGTTCTGCAGCCGCTCCGAGACATCCTTGACCCTTGCACCAGGGAGGCAACATACCATCCTGGAATCTCGGTTGCGGCCACAGAAACTCCTGTCTATTCCCCTTACAATTGAGTCCCCTTACAATTGAGTCCCCTATCACTATAGCCCTACCACTCTTTTTCCCGCCCTGCTGTGCAGCAGAGCCAGCCATGGTGCCATGAACCTGGCTGCTGGTGCCTTCCCCTGGTAGGCCATCTCCCCCAACAGTATCCAAAGCGGCATACCTGTTTTGGAGGGAGATGACCACAGGAGACTCCTGCACTACCTTCCTGATATTGCCCTGCTTCTTGGTCACCCATACACTGTCTGTCCTAGCCTTTACCTGCGGTGTGGACAACTCACTAAATGAGCGATTCACCGAGTTCTCGGCATCGTGCATGCTCCAGAGTGAGTCCACCCGCAGCTCCAGCACCGCCATGCGGGCTGTCAGGAGCTGCAGCTGGACACACTTCCCGCACACGTAGTTGTCAGGGACACTGGAAGTGTCCCTGGTTTCGCACATGGCACAGGAGGAGCATGAAACGGGTCCGAGACTTCCTGTCATGACTTAACCCTTATGTTACTTTATTACTAAAATTTTAACTTATTTATCTTAGGTCCAGGAGTTAAGTCCCTGAAAACAAAATATAAAATCGAACCTACCTTTTAAATTCCCTCTACCCCTGAAGGTTAGAGGAGGTGGGAGGGTGGGAGTCACTACTAGTGTAGTGTCTCGGGTTTAGCAACCGCTCCACCTATATACGGGTACCAATGATTTGGCCCCGCCCCCTGCCTTTGAAAAAGCCCGTGAAGCTCTTACCCCGCTGGGGAAAAAGGCCACGTAGCTGAGTTTATTGACTCACCTCAGGCCTCTGCCGCTCCAACCAGGTCCGCTCCTCCTTCCCTGCTGCCGACCGCTCTGTGGGAGAGAGAAAGAAAGAAAGGCTCCTCCTCCCCCGCTGTCGACGCTGGTCTGAGGCCTACCTGAGCCTCGGGCCTCCCTTTATTGACTCACCTCAGGCCTCTGCCGCTCCAACCAGGTCCGCTCCTCCTTCCCCGCTGCCAACCGCTCTGTGGGAGAGAGAAAGAAAGAAAGGCTCCTCCTCCCCCGCTGTCGACGCTGGTCTGAGGCCTACCTGAGCCTCGGGCCTCCCTTTATTGACTCACCTCAGGCCTCTGCCGCTCCAACCAGGTCCGCTCCTCCTTCCCCGCTGCCGACCGGGTAAAGATGGCAGATTTCCTTCCCTAAAGGACGTTAGCGAACCAGATGGGTTTTTACGACAATTCGACAGTTTCATGGTCACCATTACTGAGAGCTTTTTATACCAGATTTATTTAATTAATTGAATTTAAATTCCCCAGCTGCCGTGGTGGGATTTGGTGTAACTCTAGATCATTAGTCCAGGCCTCTGGATTACTAGTCCAGTAACATAACTACTATGTTACCGTACCCCTTATTATTAGGTTATTAGGTTCTACATCTGAGATTCAAGTTACCAGACTTTTATTGAATTAAACTACATTCATTGCCATACCATGCTATTTAGTATGCCCTTTTATTCTGCCTTATGGCAATGTAAAGCAAAACTAAATCATTTGCTTCAAATCATTTGTTTACAACTAATATACTTTCCTTTAAGGCACAAAAACCTCACAGGAAAAGTGGTCCAACCATGGCTAACAAGAGTAGTTAAAGATAGCATTAGATCAAAGGAAGAGGCTTATAATGTTGCCAAAAAGAGTAGTAAGTCTGAGGACTGGGAGGATTTTAATGGGACTAAAAGCTGATAAATCTCCTGGACCTGATGGCCTGCATCCTAGGGTTTTGAAAGAGGTGGCTATAGAGATAGTGGATGCACTAGTTGTCATTTTCCAAAATTCCATAGATTCTAGAACGGTTCCTGCGGATTGGAAGGTGGTAAATGTAACCCCACTATTTAAGAAAGGAGGGAGAGAGAAAACGGGAAACTACAGACCAGTTAGCCTGACATCAGTAGTAGGGAAAATGCTAGAATCTATTATTAAGGACGTGGTAACAGGGCACTTAGAAAATAATAATAGGATTGGGCAGAGTCAACATGGATTTATGAAAGGGAAATCGTGTTTGACAAATCTGTTCGTTTTTTGATGTTGTAACTAGCAGAATAGATAAGGGGGAACCAGTGGATGTGGTGTATTTGGATTTTCAGAAGGCATTCGATGAAGTGCCACACAAGAGGTTATTAAACAAAATTAGGGCTCATGGGATTGGGGGTAATATCCTAGCATGGATTGAGGATTGGCTAACGGACAGAAAACAGAGAGTAGGAATAAATGGGTCATTTTTGGGCTGGCAGGCTGTAACTAGTGGGGTACCGCAAGGATCAGTGCTTGGACCTCAACTATTCACGATCTATATCAATGATTTGGATGAGGGGACCAAATGTAATATATCTAAGTTTGCTGCTGATACAAAGCTAGGTGGGAATGTAAGCTGTGGGGAGGATGCAAAGAGACTTCAAGGGGATACAGACAGGCTAAGTGAATGGGCAAGAACATGACAAATGGAATATAATGTGGAGAAATGTGAAGTTATCCACTTTGGTCAGAAAAATAGAAAAGCAGAGTATTTTTTCAATGGTGAGAGATTGGGGAATGTTGGTGTTCAGAGGTACAGCAAGCAATTAGGAAATCAAATGGTATGTTGACCTTTATTACAAGAGGATTTGAGTATAAGAGTAAAGAGGTCTTACTGCAATTATATAGGGCCCTGGTGAGACCACACCTGGAGCATTGTGTACAGTTTTGGTCTCCTTACCTAAGGAAGGATATACTTGCTATAGAAGGAGTGCAACGAAGGTTCACCAGACTGATTCCTGGGATGGGGGGATTGTCCTATGAGGGAAGATTGAGTAAATTAGGCCTATATTTTCTAGAGTTTAGAAGAATGAGAGGTGATCTCATTGAAACATACAAAATTCTTACAGGGCTTTACAGGGTAGCTGCAGGGAGGATGTTTCCCCTGGCTGGGGCGTCTAGAATCAGGGGTCACGGTCTCAGAATAAGGGGTCGGCCATTTAGGACTAAGATGAGGAGAAATTTCTTCACTGAGGGTGGTGAATCTTTGGAATTCTCTACCCCAGAGGGCTGTGGAGGCTCAGTCGTTGTGTATATTCAAGACAGGAGACCGATAGATTTTTGACTATCAAGGGGATAGTGCAGGAAAGTGGAGATGAGGTAGAAGATCAGCCATGATCTTATTGAATGGCGGAGCAGGCTCGAAGGGCCAAATGGCCTACTCCTGCTCCTATTTCTTATGTTCTTATCTGAGACTATGAGCCGGACGTCTGGATTTTTAAATCTGCCAAAAGGCATTGTAAATATCAGGAACAAAATTCAAAAAGTGAATTTTATTATAATACAGCAGTGTGTATATAGATACATATCATTTCCAAACACTGATCCCTTTAAGAATTGTTACAGTTCCTGTTGTAGTCAATTTAAATACAGTATAAAGTTTTGTTCCAAACTGATAGATTTTTGCACTGGAAGGACTTGAACTTCAGTGCATTCCTGTTGTTCTTTTTAACCATGCATGTGTGATACACCAAGGAACTCTGTAGAAATTTTTGAGACTTGGTGTATGCTAGCATTAATTCTCTTACTAAGAGTCAGCGAAATTTGAAATGTAGGCAAGGTTTAGAATTCAGTCATAGTGATTCTTTAGCTTCAGAGTACTACACATATTGTCGACTCATTCTTGCTCTCTCTAATTTATACTTTCAGATTAAAACAGTATAGACTGCCTCAAGAAGAAACACAACATAAAAATTAGTTTTCACTATTGCCTGAGAATTAGCATCAGCAGACTTGAACCCTAATTTATAACATCCAGTATATGTATCACCTTAGCTTAGAAAATTTGTGCAGACTTACTATTCTTCTGAAATTTTACAAGAAAATTTAACGTAGACATTTACCATGTTAGTTAGACTTCCATTATTTAATTCATAGCAGTTCAGTGACACGTTGGTAAAAGATTACACACAGAAAAATCATTACATCGCAGATTTCAATTTTTATCTCTCTGAAATGCTGGTGATTTGAACATCTCATTTTAAATAAATATCTCTTGTACTAGAACCTTTGAGCTGTAAAATATAATACTAATGCATAGAAGTATTATAAAATTGAAATCTATATTAATATGGCATCTCTTTAATTATGTGTAAAATGTATGTAATATGTTCCATATCCAATATACAGTATTCCCTAGCATTTGCAGTTCCATGAGACGTTTAACTTTTTATTATCTAGTTAAGCGTATAATTATCATAACTTGTACTTTCCTTGAAGGTAAGGATTACCATAACATTTTTGAGTAGTTTGTTTGAATGACAAGTCTGGGCCTGTATAGTCTTGAAACGTTTTATGTTGATGTTCCTAAATAATGTAATGACAATACACCCTGAAACAGTAGGTGACGCACAAGCTGCTCTTCAATAACATGGAAATTAAAGAAATAAAGCAGTATACCGAGAACATAAATTAGAATAAAATTGTTTTTGTGACCCCATACATTGAGCATTGCTGTTAAGTAGGCACTACTGAATTAAAATAATAGCTCCGAGTGCTGGGCATCAGAAAATTGATAAACTAAGTGGGCACCAATCACTTTTTTTATTCGTACATGGGGTGTGGACGTAGCTGGCAAGGCCTTGCATTTATTGCCCACCCCTAATTGCCCTTGAGAAGGTGAGCCGTCGCCTTGAACCGCTGCAGTCCGTGTGGTGATGGTACTCCCACAGTATACTTCTTTGTGTGTGGCTTGCTACAAATAAGTGGCTTGCTAGGCCATTTCAGAGGGCAGTTAAGAGTCAACCACATTGCTGTGGGTCTGGAGTCGCATATAGGCCAGACCGGGTAAGGACGGCAGATTTCCTTCCCTAATGGACATTAGTGAACCAGCTGGGTTTTTACGACAATCTGGTAGTTTCATGGTCACCATTACTGATACTAGCTTTATATTTTATTTATTCAAGATTTATTTAAATTCCCCAGCTGCACATACAAGAAAATCAATAAGGGGTACACCCAAAATATCAATAAATTAATGGAGCCTTCAGCATCAGTGAATCAATGAATTCATAGAGCAGTGGGCACAGTGCATTAATAAATTAATAGAAAAACCACAGTGAATCAATAAATTCATAGAACAGCAGACACATCAATGTGTACCAGAGAATTAATACCTCAATGGAGCAGTAGCTACACTAATAAATCAATAAGTTAATGGAGCAGCAGTCACAATTGAATTAATAAATTCATAGAACAGTGGGCACCAGTGAATTAATACTGTCTTAACTTTGCTGGCTATACATTTGCTTCACCATTACTGGCCTTTTGTAAATACATTGCCTGGCTCTTAAAATAAATACATTAATGCCTAGAATTGTATTCCCATCTTATAACTAAAAGGCCAGTTCTAGAAATGTAATTTATAGGCATTAAGATAGGGGCCATTGGTTTTCAAAGAGCCGAAGTGGGAGTGGGTTGTGCAGTAACGGAGTTTCACCTGAGCAGAGCCCAGAGGATCAGGGTCAGAAGAGCTGGGACTGGGTGATGAGCAGGGCCTATTGATAGATTGGGAGGCACTAGGAATTCCTCAGCGTGGAGTAAAACATTGAAGAACAGGGCCGTGATGGTGAATAGCACCTGTCAATGATTGGGCGGAAGTAGGGATTCCTCAGTGCAGTGGTGGAAATGAAAAATAAATAGAATAGATCACATTGCAGCAATGTTTCTGCTGAATGGGACTGCAAACTTTAAAAAAAATTGCAGCTGCTAGTGGGAGCAGGGTAAGAGACAGAAATGAAAGAGGTAAACATCAGGAAGGAAAGAAATGTGATAAAAGTAATATAAAATGAATTTAAAATATAACCTTCCTGACTTGGGATAAGAAAAATTAAATGGCAGGTTGACGTGGGTGACTCGTTCCAGTGTCACGAGTGATGGGAAGAGTACATAGTCGGAGGTAAGTGTTGCTTATTAGAAATAATGGAAGCAAATGTTATAGTTACACTGTTGCCTATTAAAAATAGAAGCAGGCATTACTGTTGCACATTAGGTGTAGCTGTAGGTGCTATCTAATAAAGTGTTACCAAGTCATCACAACCAAAAATAACATGACTGAGGAAGATTCAATAACTTTAAAATAGTGTAGATATTTATAATATTCAAACTTGGTAAGTTGTTTTGTTTTCCTTTGACAGGTATTAGGAGCCCATCCCAATTATCCAAAAATGAGGAAAGATATTCTTGACAAGGCTCGAGCAGCTCTACGTTCTTAATAGTGCCATTTGATGCCAGCTTTTCTTTAGAAGATTTCTAAAGATATATACTGTATGTTGTTTGACATGTCAATCTTGCATTTATGTAGAATAAGTTCTAATTATAATTGGTTAGAATTATAGCTATTGTATGCTTTATAGTTCAAATAGTAATTTATATACAAAGTACTGTAACAGTATTTCATTGTTTTTACGTTACCCTTTTTAAAATTGCTAATACTGTGCATATAAATTTGTATATGTATAATCTTTCAAGCCTCAGAATTTGCAGTCACCACTTGACTGCTTTTGAGTACATTTTAGATATTTTGAGCACAAATTAATTTGAGGAGTCTACAGTGTTGGTGTTTTTGTCTTGAGCTTTTGGGGGCGGGGTCAATCTATTTTGAACGATTTAAGCTAAAAAGTGATCTGTATGTAGTGAATCACTGTATCTGTAAAGACATTTTAAAGACAAGGGAAACTAAAATACAGTAAACTCTTTCTTATCCGGCACCTATGGGACCAGGATGGTGCCAGTTGATGAAAAATTCTGGATAACAGAGGGGTATACCTACCAAGGCAATTTCCACTCACCATCACCACTGACTAACTCGGCCACCACGGGAGACTTGGACTTGGCAAAACGAGTGCTGGATGGATTCGGCAAGATTACCGGTTATTGAGGTGTTGTTTTGTATTGATATATATCTATTTTGCCGGTTATTAAAGTATTCCGGATGATAAAGTGCCGTTTAAACAAGAGTTTACTGTAGATATTTTACATTCCTGTAGTTGTCACTTGTAATACTGTATATGAACTGGCAAAACTTGCTGATTTTTTTTTTCCCCTGGCATGCAACTTGGTTCAATTAGTTGCTATGCAAAGTCAAAAGATTGACACACACATATTTTCCACTTCAAAAAAATGCGAAATGTTTCAAAGCTTTCACTTTTCAGTCTAATTTGTTTGCATTCTTGTTTTTGATTTGTTTTTTAATATTGCAAATTACTCTATAAATATTTAGTGGAGTAGAGAGAATTTCTGTGATTAATGCTTTCTACTTATGGTGGTTGTATCCTGAAAAAACAAGAATTACTACAATCTCAATAACTACCTTATTTCAGAGCATATATCAATAAATAGGCAATGTTGATTTATTTTTTATACTAAATTTCACTGATTTTTGTTGTATTTGTTTAATACATAGATGTAATTTTGCTCATACTATGTGTCTAGCATGTGTCCATCACACTCCAGCCATTACACTTCAAAGTATTATACTTTGTTACAGGTAAAACATTTTATTTTTTGAAAAAAAGAGAAAGGCATTAATTTCATAATGAATATTTCTGGCCTGGAGCCGGAAGCTTACAAGCAGTTACAACTGTCCTGTGACTGACCTCGAGAGTTTAGAAGCAGTTATAATTATTGGGATTTGCCTAATTATATCATTTCCCTCAGAGAGCACATGAGTAGTGGCCCTAAAAAGACAGGCCAAGTAGTAGCCAGATATCACAGCCATGGTCCAGACTATTCATGAGCTACCCCACTGAAGATTAGTTAGTATTGGCCCAGAAATTAAACATCGATGGTTCCCGCAGGGGTAAGGATTCCCCGCGATATCGCACTCCGCGCCTACCTTTTTGTTTGGGGCCCACACGAACTTTAGTTTCAGAGCCTCTCCCTGTTGCAACCGTGCAGTGCTTGCGTGTCCCAGAGGCGCAATTAGTTCGTGCGAGCTCTGGGATCACGTGATTCAGTTAGAGCCAATGGCAGCACACCATCTTTCATTCATAGTTTTGACAGCAAGGGCTGTCAAAGCTATGAATACTACAAACGCCCAAAAGAACAGCTAAACCTCAATTAAATTTAAAAAAAAAGCCATCACATTAATAAAATAAGTATAGTTAAATAAATTAACCACTTTAAACAAAAAATTTAATTTTTGAAAAAATGTAAAATCTTTTTTAAAGTTATAAAAATAAACTTACCTTTCTTTAAAGTCTCTAAAAAAGATAAACCTGTTGAAAAAAATTTAAAATAACACTTAATTAACTACTTACCTTGTTAAAAGGGGGTCCTACGCCTGCTTTCTTTGTGTAAAATCTTCACCACTTACCTGCGCATTCAAAGCTGACTAAGTGCACTGAGTGCGCACAACCTGTAGTGCACACGTGGTTCACTTAGGAACCGCCCCCTTTGCAATTCACGAAGTGCCGGCTTCCCGCGCATGCGCAGTGCATGCAGGAAACCGGCAATTCGGGACCTAATACGCGAGAGTACACAGTGTGTACTCTCGCGTATTAGGTTTAATTTTCGGGCCATTATATTAAAAAGTCTTGTGTGTGGAAAGTATCCATCACACCTCAAACACCATGGCCCGTAATTTCTGATAGGAGGCTTCCTGTGTGCGGAGGCCTCCTATCGGAAAAAAATCTACGAACTTACCTGAGGGCTCCCGAGGTGCGTACACTTCCGATCCTGGCCCGCTCCAAACTCGAAATGCGCAGGGCCCACGTATCCCAGAGGCACAGGCAGTTCGCAAGCGTCCCTGGGATCATGTGGGCCAGGCCAGCCAATAGCAGAAGGGAATCTCCCTTCATACTTTTGATAAAAATGAGAAGTCGCACAACACCAGGTTATAGTCCAACAGATTTATATAATTTTACAAGCTTTCGGAGCTGTCGCTCCTTCCTCAGGTAAGTTAGCAGTGAGAGAATCTCCCAGAATTCACAATTTAACACAGACAAAATCTATTCAAATATTTCCCTACATCAAAGACACACTAAGAGCACAGCCAAGACAATGAGATGTGTCCCAGGGGGTCCAACGTGTCAAACCACCTGCTGGCTGCATATCCTGTCAATTTGTGTTGGTTTCTTGTGTTAGTCTTTTTAAAAAAAAAACACCTGGGAAGACCGGCCATGATGTCAAGTCACGTTCTGTATCGTGACATGAACCCGATATCGCGATTGAGGCCATCCTCATGAGTGCGGAACTTGGCTATCAGTTTCTGCTCTATGATTTTGCGCTGTCGTGTATCCCGAAGGCCGCCTTGGAGGACGCTTACCCGCAGATCCGAGGCTGAATGCCCCTGGCTGCTGAAGTGTTCCCCGACTGGGAGGCAACCCTCCTGCCTGGCGATTGTTGCGCGGTGTCCGTTCATACGTTGTCTCAGTGTCTGCATGGTCTCGCCGATGTACCATGCTCTGGAGCATCCTTTACTGCAACGTATCAGGTAGACAACGTTGGCCGAGTCACATGAGTATGTACCGTGTACCTGGTGGGTAGTGTCCTCACGTGTGGTGATGGTATCTGTGTCCATGATTTGGCATGTCTTGCAGAGGTTGCCGTGGCAGGGTTGTGTGGTGTCTTGGTTGCTGTTCTCCTGAAAGATGGGTAATCTGCTGCGAACGATGGTACTTCTGAGGTTAGGCGGCTGCTTGAAGGCGAGTAGTGGAGGCGTGGGGATGGCCTTAGCAAGGTGTTCGTCGTCATCGATGACATGTTGAAGGCTGCGAAGAACATGGCGTAGTTTTTCCGCTCCGGGGAAGTACTGGACGACGTAGGGTACTCTGTTGGTTGTGTCCCGTGTTCGTCTTCTGAGGAGGTCTATGCGGTTTTTCGCTGTGGCCCGTCGGAACTGTCGATCGACGAGTCGAGCGTCATATCCCGTTCTTACGAGGGCGTCTTTCAGTGTCCGTAGGTGTCCATCGCGTTCCTCCTCGTCTGAGCAGATCCTGTGTATTCGCAGGGCTTGTCCATAGGGGATGGCTTCTTTAACGTGGTTAGGGTGGAAGCTGGAGAAGTGGAGCATCGTGAGGTTGTCCGTGGGCTTGCGGTAGAGTGAAGTGCTGAGGCGTCCGTCTTTGATGGAGATTCGTGTGTCCAAGAATGAAACCAATTCTGAGGAGTAATCCATGGTGAGTTTGATGGTGGGATGGAACCTGTTGATGCTATCGTGTAGTCCTTTTCAGTGATCCTTCGCCGTGGGTCCAAAGGAAGAAGATGTCGTCGATGTATCTGGTGTACAGCGTTGGTTGGAGGTCCTGTGCAGCGAAGAAGTCTTGCTCGAACTTGTGCATGAAGATGTTGGCGTATTGGGGTGCGAATTTGGTCCCCATGGCTGTTCCGTGTGTTTGGGTAAAAAAATGGTTGTCGAAGGTGAAGACATTGTGGTCAAGGATGAAGCGGATGAGTTGTAGGATGGCATCCGGAGATTGGCTGTTGTTGGTGTTGAGTACTGAGGCTGTCGCAACGATGCCATCATTGTGGGGGATATTGGTGTAGAGTGCCGATACGTCCATCGTGACGAGGAGTGTTCCTGGTTCAACTGGTCCATGGGTGCTGAGTTTCTGCAAGAAGTCTAGTGTCGCGACAGAAGCTGGGGGTTCCCTGTACGATGGGTTTCAGGATGCCCTCGACGTACCCAGAGAGGTTATCACACAGGGTTCCGTTGCCTGATACGATAGGACGTCCGGGTGTGTTGGCTTTGTGTATCTTTGGGAGGCAGTAAAAGTCTCCTACGCGGGGAGTACGTGGGATGAGAGCGCGTAGGATGTTTTGAAGGTCTGGATCGAAGGTCTTGATCAGTCTATTGAGTTGCCGGGTGTGTTCTTTGGTCGGATCTGCGGGTAGCTGTCTGTAGTGTTCCTGGTTGTCCAGTTGTCGGTATGCTTCTTTGCAATAGTCCATTCTGTTCTGTATGACGATGGCTCCTCCTTTGTCCGCTGGTTTGATGACGATGTTGCGGTTGGTCTTGAGAGCGTGGATGGCGTTGCGTTGTGCTCGGGTGACATTCTGGACTGTCTTGTGAGTACGGCTGATGAATCTGGCGTTGATGCATTTCCTGACAGCTTGAGCATACATGTCAAGCTTAGGGTTGCGACCCTCCGGAGGGGTCCAATTTGACTCTTTCTTCCTCGGTTGTAGCACTGCGGTTCCCTCTGTCTGCTGTTCCGGATCATTGATTGTCCCATTAGGAATGTTGCTGACATCTTGGGATTTGTGGTAGTATTCCCGGATCCTCATTCTCCTGATGAATTCCTCTGTGTCCGCCGCGAGACCGATGGGGTCCATTTTGGTGGTGGGGCAGAACTTGAGCCCTAGGGCGAGAACTTCGATTTCGTCTGGTTGAAGGGTGTGGTCCGACAGGTTGACGATGGACTTCCCTGTGGTTGCAACCGTGGTACCGGGGGAGGCTTGGTTGTAGCTGGTGGTTACGCCGAGTTTCTCAAGCTTCCTGTTCTTGATGCGCATGTAGGCAGCGTAGTTCCGTTGCCTCGTCTGTTTGGCGGTGTCTCGTAGCTGGTCTGCTGTGTCCTGAGCACAGGCTGAGAGCATGGACTCTATCTTGGTTTCGAGGTTGCGACGTCTGCTGTAGAGCTGGTGTACGAGATGGTTGAGGAGTGTGCGAGAGGTACGACGGCAAAGTCTCTCAGCGTAGTCTGTGTTGTATGTCGACTTGAGTGGGTTCGTGATCTGTAGTCCTTTCGGAATCTTGTCTGCTTTCTTGCATCTCTGCAGGTGCTTGATGTCTGTGTCAATATGCGTGATCTTCTTGGCGATTCTCTCCACTTTGAGCCGGCAGTTTGCGGTGTCTCCACATCATACTTTTGATAGATAGACCTGTCAAATATATGAATGGGGATCACTCCAAAAACACTAAAACATTAAATACATTTTTTTTAAAACCATCACGTTTTTAAAATAAGTTAAATATTTTAAACATTTAATTTTTTGAAAAAAATAATTCAAGTTTTTTATGGGGCTAAAAATAAACTTTTTAAAAAGTATTTTTAAATTATAAATGAGTGGGGAAAAAAATTATTTTTAAAAAAAATTTTCAACTCTTATGCTGGTAAAAGCAGGCCTTGCGCCTATTACCAGGCATAAGATTTCTAAGACGAAAGGTCTTCAACCTGAAACGTTAACTCTGTTTCTCTCTCCACGGATGCTGCCTGGCCTGCTGAGTTTTTCCAGCGTTTTCTGTTATTTTGTAAGATTTCTAAGGGTTATCTGCGGGCGGAGGTTCTCCAGAAAGCGGAACTATCCACCCGCAGAGGCCCTTCTCTAGGGCAGGCATTCTTGACAGATCGGAAATCCTGGTTTTCAGGCATACGCTTCGCATGCCTGAAACCAGCATTTACGATGTCCCTACGGGTGTGTACATGGCCCGTAGGCATCGTAATATACGGGCCCAAATTTCAGATGTCAATTAGGGATGGACAATAAACGTTTGCCTTGCCAGCGACACCTACATCGCATGAATGAATATTTTTTTTAAATGTCATGCTTCAACTAAACAATTTTTTAAAAAGGATATATTGTGCAGGGAGGACAGCTATTGGGTCCAAAATGATTGGTGGACAAGGGTTTGTCAATATTGGGTGATTCTGGGATCTGGCATCTTAAGTGGGAGGAGAGATTCAGGTGAATGGGACCTGTCTTTGTCAGACACCCTACCTCATGGTGCTACTGCCTCTCGGTCTCTTTCCCTTTTGGCCCTTCAAAAGCTCCCTCACTCCTTTCTCCATTGTTAACTGGTGCCTGCTTTTAAATTCCTCCCTTAATAGGGTATATTGGTGTGCTTGGTGACTTAGAGTATTGAAAGAAACATCTACTTCCAGAAACAGTTACAAGTTAATTATTTACAGTGCTTTCATCCAGAAAAGAATTTACCTTTAACCCACAAAGATGATTGGCTGTCCTTTTCAGAAGAGAAAGAATTTTAAACTGAATTTGGAACCAAAATGAAAGGGCTTGCCATGAGTAACAAAACCGCAACATGTAAGGAGAAGCGCAATAATTCAGTCATTTCAATCTCTTTCGGGAGGGGTGAACAAACTGAAATCCTTTTCAACTTTGAAGAAAAATCCATTCTTGATAACCAACCTTTTTGCTTTTTACACATCAACAATAGAGTGCACAGGTTTAGCTTGAGATAAAATGTGAGCATTTCATAATGGAAAAAGAGCAGTTGTTATTTTAAATATTAAACATGCCTGAATAAAAGCTTTGAGAATTCAATCTCCAGTTTAGAAGTGTTTTTGAAAAAAACAAATAAACTTTCAAATCCCCCTCGGGGATTAACGCAGAGAAACCTGATGCATACTGGCAATTTCTGCAAACTGCATCTGCTAGAAATGCACAGATGTGGTTGGAAAAGAATGCACCATTTAAATAAAGTTTTGGACACAATACAAGGATGATGTATATTCACATTAGAATATGTAGTGGAGGCACGACTTGACGTCAATCAGTTATATGATGATTTCAAGTGATACAATCAACAGAATTAGTATATTTTTAGAAATTTAATTTTTAGGCATAACAAACCAACTTCCATGGTTTATGATGAGCTGGACTCCTAGTATCTACATATGATTCCAACAGCAGTAAAATCTCTTAAAATCTAATGCCCATATTACTTGTATAACATGCTGAGTTCATGGAGATGGTGCACAATCTATGTATCTAATTCAACTATAATGTCTTAATTTTGTGAGCCATCTGCCCTGATTATAGTTCCTTGAATTGCACTCTATTGCAATTCCATTACACACCAATAATAGTTCTTGCATTTATATTGCACCTTATCTCAAAGCACATAACAGTTAATTACTTTGCAAACAGTGACCTCCTAGAAACAGCAGTGAAATGAATGCCAAGTTAATTTGTTTTATTTTGCAGTATTGCTTGAGAGGAATATTATAGAAATACAGAGAAATTAAAACACGGAAAGGGTTCATTCAGCCCAATTAGTCTGTGTCGGCATTTACCCTCCACACGAGCAAATAGTCCCAATCACATTTCCCACTCTGTTTTCATATCTCTTCATTCCTTTTTCCTTCTTCTATCTATCCAATCTAATCTTGAACGTGGAAGTAATTTCTGCCTTAACCACTGACCTTGGAAACGAATTCCACAGCAATACAACTTTCTGTGTAAAGAAGTTTCTCCTGACCTTTGTTATAGATCACTTGCATTTAGTCTTGTATCTATGGCCCCTTATTCTTTACTCAACTACTCGAAGTAGCCTGCTTCTGTCGACCCTGTCCCAGCCTATCATAATATCGTTGATCTCACTCTGAAATACTTAAGGATTCATCTCCTCTGATATCCTTCTCTTTAGTAAGGACCAACACAAAGCCCTTATTAAATACCTCCACTATTTTTTGATCATTACACATTGGCAATCCTCTCCACCTCACTTTGAGCATTTTTTTTTACTGATCTACTTTACTGTTCCTTGATGTTTTTTGAAATACTCCCTCTTAGCTTTCCTTATCTTAACCTCTTTCCTTATTTTCTCCTTTAGTTTTTGTTTGAATTATTATTATTCCATAGGCCCCCTTCAATTTTAATTGGTTTCTAACTTCTTTATTTATTCATGGCATCCTAAAACTATTAGTAGTTTCCTTTTTTAATGGAATAAAGTTTTCTGGACGTTTGCAATCTCTTTTTTAATACTCCACTGTTGCTCTACAGTCCTGTGTGTCAATTTCTCCTTCCACCTCACCTAGCGAACTCGCTTCTCATTTACCCTAATCCAATCTGGTGTTCTTGTTTTCGTACTGACATTTTCCCCTTTCTAGTTGGAGCTTAATCCTTATCATATTGTGGTCTCTGCTCCTAAGGTGCTCACCCACATCTGGCTCATCGACCTGATCTATTTCATTACTTTTAACCAGACGCAGCAATGCCTGTGCCCTTATAGGCATACTAACATACTGCTTTAAGGAGTCCTATACACATTTTAGGAATTTAATTCCCTCTCTGTCCCAATGGACAAAGGGATAATTAAAGGGGGGAATTTTAACAGCAAAGAGTGAGTGGGTTTGGGAGCGGGTGGGTGGTTAAATGTGCTGAAATTGACTGCGTCAGGAAGCTGGCTCCAACCTACCGACTTCCACATTTCACTCTAGCACGTTTGACTATGTGCAAGAAACCCCCTCGGGAGAGGCAGGTTCCCAATTTAAAGCTATTAAGAGGTAATTAACAGCTTTTTTAACAGGGGTTTTCAACTTTCACTCGGCAGTGAAAGCAAGGCGCGAGCACAGCAGCAATTGAGGGGGCCGAATAAATGACAAGCAAAAAAATCGATTAAGTACTGAGACCCCACACTTGCTTCCATGCCTAAGTGAAAGGTTTTTGCTCACAGCACTCGTTCTGACAGTTTGCTTTCAGTACTTTGCAGGTGATTTCTCCAACTTTGGAGGTAGTTTCTACAACTTTGGAGGTAGTTTCTACAACTTTGGAGGTCACTCTCACTACTTTGGAGGTGACGTTCACTCCATTTGGAGGTCACTCTCACTGCTTTGGAGGTTTGCACCTGACCACTTTACAACTGTCATATATCAGATCATGATGCGGAGATGCCGGTGTTGGACTGGGGTGGACAAAATTGAGAGGTCGCACAACACCAGGTTATAGTCCAACAGTTTTATTTGAAATCACAAGCTTTCGGAACTATCGCGATAGTTCCGAAAGCTTGTGATTTCAAATAAAACTGTTGGACTATAACCTGGTGTTGTGCGACCTCTCAATATATCAGATCAGCATAGGTGCCGCTTATGCTGTTTCACCTTGGACCTCAGATCAGGACCAAGATGAGCAGCAGCGGCCTTCTCCTCACAGACCTGCTACTCCACAGGAGTGAGGGGATGAGCATAGAGGTGCAGCTCGCAGGAGGTGATACCCCCAACACAGGCTATATAGCCACAGGATCAGCTTCCTCGACATGTCTGAACACCACTGCCTCAGACGGCTTGGTATTGCATCAAGTCGTGGCAGACGTTTGCACCCTGCTAGACTTGCTGCCAACTGGACTTGGTGGCCATGCTTTACCAGTGGCTGTCAAAGTGACCACCGTCCTCAACTTCTTCGCCTCAGGCTCCTTCCAGGCATCTACAGCCGACATTTGCAGGATTTCGTAGTCAGCCGCCCACAAATGCATTACACAGTTGACCTCTGCCATGTTTGCCAGGGCAGGCAATTATGTACACTTTGCCACCGATGAAGCCAGTCAGAATGAGCGTGCGCTCGGCTCTGTGGCTCTTGCTGGCTTCCCACAGATGCAGGGCGTCATCGACTACACATGTGGCAATCAAGACACGCCCCAGATCACCTAGGAGTGTTTGTGAACCGTAAGGGCTTCTACTCCATCAATGTGCAGCTCATCTGCAACCATAAAAAGATAATTATGCAGGTGGGTGCAAGATTCCCAGGGAGCTGCCATGATGCATTTGTCCTGCGCCAGTCCACCCTCCCTGAGCTCTTCATGCCTCCGAACAGATTTACCGACTGGCTGCTTGGAGACAAGGGCTATCCACTCAAGACATGTCTGATGACACCCGTGAGGAGCCCAAGCAATGTGGCAACAAGAGCAGGTCAGAGGCTGGGTATTCTGCGGCGAGTGTCTCACCTCCTGACTCCCCAAAGCCTTTCCACCATCTACAAGGCACAAGTAAGGAGTGTGATGGAATACTCTCCACTTGCCTGGATGAGTGCAGCTCCAACAACACTCAAGAAGCTCAACACCATCCAGGAAAAAGCAGCCAGCTTGATTGGCACCCCATCCACCACCTTAAATATTCACCACCTTAAATATTCACTCCCTCCACCACCGGCGTACCGTGGCTGCAGTGTGTACCATCTACAAGGTGCACTGGAGCAACTCGCCAAGGCTTCTTCGGCAGCACCTCCCAAACCCACGACCTCTTCCACCTAGAAGGACAATGGCAGTAGGCGCACAGGAACACCACCACCTGCAAGTTCCCCTCCAAGTTATAAACCATCCTGACTTGGAAATATATCACCGATCCTTCATCGTCACTGGGTCAAAATCCTGGAACTCCCTCACTAACAGCACGATGGGAGTACCTTCATCATACAGACTGCAGAGGTTCAAGAAGGCGGCTCACCACCACCTTCTCACAGGCAATTAGGGATGGGTAATAAATGTTGGCCTTGCCAGTGATGCCCACATCCCAGGAACAAATTTTTAAAAATGCTGAGATGTGTCATTGTGCAAACAATCGGGATGCTGAAGATGCGCTTCAGCTGCCTTGATAGATATGGAGGTACCCTTCAATATGCATAAGCCAGGGTCACCAGAATGATCGTGGTTTGCTACGCTCTGCACAACATAGTGCAGCAGGGAGGATTGGAGCTGCAGGAGGAGCAAGGCATAGAGCACATTGCCTCTTCAAAGGAGGAAGATGATGAGGAGGAGGAGGAACAACGTGTGGCCATGGCACCAGCAGCGGTGCACATTGCTGCCCGGGATGGACTCATCATGGCAAAATTTAGTTAGGTTGCACCACTGCACCCATCTGGCAGCCACATGCTGAACCCACTTGCCACCACCACCAACCCCACTGCCCCCAGCACAAAGCAGTCCTGCAATTAACAAAGCATCCCTTTCACAGACACCTATTGCTTAGATTTAAGTCTTGTCTTACCATTCATCAGAACTGAGAAGGCCAGTTGCCAGGCTGCAGGCAAAAATGGGCAAGATGGGAAAGTGGTGCAAAGATTTTATATGTGGCTCAAAACTTATACACAAACTTATCAGTGTAACATGTCTAACATGCCCATGTACATACCCTTGTGCAACTACTAATCTTTCATCTTCCTTTCCTACTACCCATACGTCGTGCAACCCCTGTGGCTTCAGCAGAGGTAGAGGGAGGCTGCTCATATCCTGCTCTGACTGCTCAGATGTTCTTGGCCAATTTCCTCTGGGTTTTGGAGCCCATGACAGCCCCGCCAAAGACTGCTCCACCTGCACCTGTGCAGGGGCGGACTCGGCCATCGGGTTCCGAGGCAGCACTAACTGAGGGGGGAGGCAATGGGTGAGAAGTGGATGCGCTTTGAGCAGAGTCCCCACTTATATGTCCCCTTTCTCCATCTCATGGCCCACCCGCATTTCCCTGAGCCGGAGAGCACTTTGCTGCACATCAGTGGGGCACTAAACGGCCAAGGCTAGGTTTTAATCTATCCTAGTTAAGGTGGCACTCTGAGTGTGCAAGCCATTGGTGAGGGCAAGCAGGCACTCGTTTGACTGCCAGGTTTGATGCTCCATGCAGATGGCCACTCTTTCCATGGATGAACATATCATAGCTAAGGCCTGCGACATCATGCCACCCTTGCTTGGCACGGACTCGTCCATTCTCTCTGCAAGCGTGGATTGTGCAGCTCGGCATCCTGCCAGAGCTTCACACATTTTTTGCTGCTGCTCCAGAATCATCCAGTTTGTCGACAGCCCCCGAAGTTCTGCATCCAGCTGAGCAGAACTTGGAGCGTCCTGCACCCTCCAACGAGGACTCTCCACTGCTGTCCCTGTTTCCACCATCTGCTCTTGCTCGCATGTGATGTGTGAGAGATCAAGTGACCACGCAACTATCTGCCTTGCTACTCCCACTGGCGTGTATGTATCTGCGCTGGTGCATGGTATGCATGAGTCTTGTGACGGTGCACCCTCAGAGTTAATGACCTCCTCTGAGGAGTCGTCATCCTCCTCCGTCACCACCTCCTGTGGGACACTTGATGGGCCTGTGGGAGATTAAAGACATGATTAGAAAGAAAGACTTGCATTTATATAGCGCCTTTCACGACCACTGGACATCCCAAAGCACTTTACAGCCAAGGAAGTACTTTTTGAAGTGTAGTCACTGTTTTAATGTAGGAAACGCGGCAGTCAATTCGTGTACAGCAAGCTCCCACAAACAGCAATGTGATAATGACCACATAATCTGTTTTTTAGTAATGTTGATTGAGGAATAAATATTGGCCAGGACACGGGAGAGAACTCCCCTGTGCTTCTTCGAAATAGTGCCATGGGATCTTTTCCGTCCACCTGAGAGTGCAGAGGGGGCCTCGGTTTAACGTCTCATCTGAAAGACGACACCTCCAACAGTGCAGCACTCCCTCAGTACTGTACTGGAGTGTCAGCCCAGATTTTTGTGTTCAAGTCCCTGGAGTGGGACTATGAACCCACAAAAGGGTGCTACCAACTGAGCCACAGCTGACACTGTCAGAACTGTCATGGTAAGAATGTTTTAAGTTAACATTATTCACATGATCATATTTCATTGGCTGCTGACATCAAGTCAACATGAGTGACTGTTATATCCCATGCGGCTGTGTGTTATTTAATTCTGTCACCAGGTAGCTGGGAGGTCCCCATCTCTCTATCTCCGACCGCCAGGCACACCAACACTCGGCCTATCTCCAGAGCATCCTCCTCTGCAGCTGTCAGCGTGGCAATGACTGGAGGGCCACCTCCGGTTCTCTGCCTCTCCCTGGTGCTCTGTGCTCTCTTCTCCTGCAAGGAGGGAAACAAGAGGCCTTTGAGTGAGAGTCATGGAATGAGTGAAACGGATGGATGGAGAACATTTGTTGAGGGTGGCTATTTAAGATGAGGGTGAGTGTCAGTGGTGAATGGTCAGATAGGAAGAAGGATGTGAGAGGGATGGGTGCACCAGCAAGGTACGTTGGTGTGAGGAGTGAAGTGCAGGAGTAGGCTTGGGAAGGCAGAGTGAGGGGGTTGGTGTGATACGCACATCAGGATGTAGTTGAATGTGGCATTGCACTCACCTTTCCTGACCTCATTAGGCTATTGAAGCGCTTCCTGCACTGTATCCAGGAGCGCGGCACCACATTCCTACTGCTGACCTCTTCTGCAATCTCCAGCCACGCCTTCTTGGTCATTGAGGCTGGCTTGTTCCTCCTGTCAGCAGGGAATAATATCTCCATGCGGGCCCTTACACCTCACAGCATCAGGTCTACGGATGCATCAGTGAAGCGAGGCACAGCTTTTGTACGCTGAGACTCCATTCTATATTGCTTACTATGTTTCTCCCACCTCTACAATCCTTCAACTGTCATTTTTGCAGTGTTCCTTTAAATACCTCAGCTGAAATAGACCCATGCGGGTCGTCATCACGCCTGCTCGCGCTAATTGGTCGGGAAACCCGGAGGTCAGATGCAAATGCAGTGGCTGGGTAAAAAAGTCACTGACAGACGCGCTGCAACTACTTCCGGGTATCCCGCATGCCACTGGGCCCACTCCCAGCGCGTCGGCAGGTAAATATTCCGGCCAAAATCTCTCAGAATAATATCTTTGTTATTCCTACTCACCTCTCTAATCTGACTGCAAATTTCCTCTTCCATTTCCCTCCCAGAATTTGACGATCGGTAACACATGCCTATCAATGCAACAGGCCTCTTTTTGACTTTTAACTCCAACCATTTTGACTCTGTCTGTACCCCTTTCTTGTCTGCATCAGCCCTCTCTACAGCATGCATTCATTCCCTCTTTTACCAATACTGCTACTCTATCTCCTTTCTTATCTTTTCTATCCTTCCTAAACATATCCCGATATTTTCCATTCTTGTCCAGTTTGCAGCCAGGTTCTATTAATGCTATCAAGTCTAGACCTTCCTGAAAAATAATTGCTTCCAGTTCCCCAGTTTATTTCCCACACTCTACGCATTGCAATATATTTATTTTAACTTAATTTCTTTTTTTTAAACACTACTCTTTTTCCCATAAGATTATTTCTCTAAGCTACCTTTATTGCAGTCTTTCCCCTATTTATAATTCGTCATTTTAATTTTATTCTTCTATTCCATATGCCTTTTGCTGGTTGGTTTAATTTTTCCAGCCCCCCCTCCTTCCTAGTTTAAATATCTCGTAACTTCCCTATTTAAATATTTTGCCAGAAATATCCTATCCTTGCGGAATAGTTTCTATCTGTCCCAGAACTGGTGCCAATGCCCAACAAAGTGTAATCCCTGTTCCTGACCCCACACCTTTAGTCCTGTATTGATTTTCCTAATCTTCCTGTCCTTTGCTATTCTAGTGCAAGACCAGGACACCAAGATAAATTCTTACTCTACTTTGAATAGTGCTATGGGATATTTAGCATGCAGCTGAATGAGCAGACAGAGCTCAACTTAACATCTCATTCAAAGGGCAGCACCTCCAACAATATTCCCTCAGTACTGCACCAGAGTGCCAGCTCAAATTATTAACTCTAATCCATGGTATGGGATTTGAAACCACAACTTTCTGACCCAGAGGTTAGAGCATTGTCAACTGTGCTAGGCTGACACACAGCTTTAATAAGGTTTCCTTGCTTCATAAAATATATGGGTAGATTTTAAAAATGTGTACTTCTGGCATTGAGTGTCGTGCGGCAAATATACATATTGAGACAAAAAGAAAATACTGCAGATGCTGGAAATCTGAAATAAAAACAGAAAATGCTGGAGATACTCAGCAGGTCAGGCAGCATCTGTGAAGAAAGAAACAGAGTTAATGTTTCAGGTCGATGACCTTTCGTCAGAACTGGAAAAAAGCAGGAAATGGAACAGATTTTTAAGCAAGTGTAGGAGCTGGGAAAGGGGGGAGGGGATGAAAGAACAAAAGGGAAGGTTTGTGATAGGATAGAAGGCAGGAGAGATTAAGAGACATTAAGAGATATTCAAGGTAATGGGACAGGTTAAGGAACAAAAGATGGCTCTAGATGAAGTGTAAATTGCGCTGGCAGAATGAAAGACAGCTGCCATGTGGGAGAGAAGAAAAGAAAACACAAACAAAAAGTGTGGGGAAAAAAAAAAATATATATATATATGATGGGGGCCGAGGTTATGATCTGAAATTGTTGACTCTAATTTGAGTCCAGAAGGCTGTAAAGTGCCTAATCGAAAGATGAGGTACTGTTCCTCGAGCTTACGTTGAGCTTCAGTGGAACAATGTAAGAGGCCGAGGACAGTGAGGTCTGAGTGGGAGTGGAGCGGAGAATTAAAGTGACAGGCGACCAGAAGCTCAGGGTCCCCCTTACGGACTGAACGGAGGTGTTCCGCAAAGCGGTCACCCAATCTGCGTTTGGTCTTCCCAATGTAGAGGAGTCCACATTGTGAGCAGCGAATACAGTACACTAGATTACAAGAAGTACAAGTAAATCGCTGTTTCACCTGGAAGGGGTGTTTGGGGCCCTGGACAGTGGGAAGGGGGGAGGTATAAGGGATCTCCTGCGCTTGCACGGGATGGTGCCGGGCGAAGGGGAAGGGGTGTTGGGGGTGAATTTGGATACAGAGCTCGACGCGTCCTCCAAAGTTTTCCATGCATTAGTTTTAATCTGCTCTTTAATTCCCTCCTGATGCCATCTATAAATCTTTTATGCAGTAATTAGTTCTATCTTGGGACCATAAAGCGAATGCACTATATATGTAAAGAGCAACAAGTTCTTATGGATGGGATTACTTTATGTAAATACTCTGCAGGCAGATCTCTTTCTTGCATTTTTCCTTCCCCTCTCCAGTTATCGTCCAAGAAGGATCTAATACAACAATATTGATTATTTTGTCTGTACTCAATGCTTGTAGATGTACATTATTATGAGAGCACCTTTCTCAAGAAGAGAAAGTATCTTATTGGAAATAAAATATGGATGGTGAAGTATTTTACTAGGAAAGTCTGTCCATATTAACTTATCTGTAGGTACCTATAAAATTCTTTATGGGGAGATTGTGGTTTTGGCATATAAGTATTCAAAGATTTCTGGTCTGATTATGAACAAAATCAACAATTCTCCTACCTCCTGCCAGTTCGAATAGCAAACGTTGTGCTGGCCAAAGTAAAATTTGGCATCTTATGAAAGGCAGTTAAAAGACAATCCCTTTAATTGAGTAAGTGTTTACGCATTCCAGACCAGAGGGTTTTATAAGCAGCCAAGAGGTTACTGTTCTGGTAAGGACTTTAAAAGCAGAGTATGTTTTCCCATGAATAAGTGTGTGTTTTTGGAATGGTTCGTTCAAGCACAGGAGATTTATTGCTGTATTGTTAAGTAATATAATCTACATGGTTACTTCTTCAATTTCTTTGCTGAAGTATACTCCACTGTTGAGCTTTGAGCCACAGTGATTTGCTTTGGCGTATACAGTTGGATAAACTATTTGTCCTGCTAGAAAAGCATTTTGGTAGTAACTTGTGGTGCAGCTTTCTAAAGAGAAAATAAAAGACAGATAAGAGTATGTTATATAGAAATAAACAAATAAGAGTGATTAAAATACAGCAAATTAATGAGATGCTATCAACTTCAAAAGTAAAAATTTGATCAGGTTATAATTCTAATCGGAACCCCAAAATAAGTAATAACCTTGAAATTATTCGAGGACATCAATCATTTGTATAATAAATTGATGCATGAGGTATTCGTAGTCCAGCTTTTGGCTCACTTTTTGATTGATATCATCTATTCTGGTTAAAAAATTGACGAGTATGCTCCTTATTGCTGATCCATGATGGCACCACACTGATTGTGATGTAATAAATTAAAATGTTTTTGAGTGAAAATGGTTGATTATTAGGAATACTATACATGAGATATATTGTTCAGTTATAATACATTTGAAGCAAGCACACACAGTTCAAACAGTTGTCTGTACTTTGATAGCAGGTGAATACATTTCCAACCAGGGTTTTTTTTAAAGATTTTTTTCACTGATTAGATCTTCCTCATTGAAGCTTTAGATTAAAATCCATGTCCATTATGAGCATCATTTAATTTTACTATCACCATTATCACCAGTTAGTTATGTATCACAGCTTCATGTTAACCATAGTTATAATAGTTTTAGCTTGCCTGACTAAAAATCAATATATTCTTGTTTCAACAAGGTATAATATTTCTGTATACATTACATATGTACAACAATAAGGGTGGAGCATTTATTTTCCTAATCCCTTTTCTCCTGATCATGGGTGGGAGATGACTACATCTCTTTAAATCTTCATGATTGATTTCAGGAGTTTGAAGCACTTGACATTAAACAGTAACTATATAAGCACTCCTAGCACTTCCATTGTATGCATGATTTATTTTTTACAATAGCAAACTCTTGAATCAACAAAACAAACTGTCAATTATGTCAAAACATTAAAAGCCCCTTATTGCTAGATGATTATATGGTGTTATTTCAAAAGCTATAATACTGTAGAGTATCATTCATAGTTTAAAATTCTGATAGTCCACACATCTTCAACAATTTAAAAAATATAGGCTTGATCATCATTATTTATTTAAAGACTAAAGAGAGCCAATTTTAACTCCCGGCAAGAGTCATGCAGGCAGGGACTGAGACCAAGTCGGTTGACAGACTGTCTGGCCCTCTGCAGCATGAGGCCCAGGAGATTTTAACTCCTGGGCCTCATCTGCATAGGCCCTGACGGTCTCTCGGCTAAACCCGACTGGAAACGTCGCCACTGGGGACCCAAACAAACAGTCCCCATGCACTCAGGTAAATGGTTGTGAGGGGGTTAGAAGGGCATTGTGGGAGGGAGAGGGAAGCCTAGAGCAGGGGAGGCCCAAGGTTTCCTTGTGGGGCCCAGAGGAGCACTCCTGGGCTTCTTCTGACCCAGCTCCTCTTGCAACCAGGTTGGCCTTTGGGGAAGCCACAATGACTTCCCTCTGCAGGCCTCTGGTTAAAATTGGAGTCGGCCCTGATGATGCCATATTTAAAGAAGGACCCTTTCCAGAAGCTACCTTCTAGCGGGTGTCAAAGGAACAGGTTAAGATCAGAACCCGTAGGAAGACAGTGGTGCAGGTAGGAACATAGGAACATAGGAACAGGAGTAGGCCATTCAGCCCCTTGAGCCTGTTCTGCCATTCAATGAGATCATGGCTGATCTGTGACCTAACTACATATACCCGCCTTTGGCCCATATCCCTTAATAACTTTGGTTAACAAATATCTATCAATGTCAGATTTAAAATTAACAATTGAAAAAGCATCAATTGCTGTTTGCGGAAGAGAGTTCAAACTTCTACCACCCTTTGTGTGTAGAAGTGTTTCCTAATTTCACTCCTGAAAGGTCTGGCTCTAATTTTTAGACTATGCCCCCTAGTCCTAGACTCCCCAATCAGCAGGAATAGTTTCTCTCTATCTACCCTATCCGTTCCCCTTAATATCTTGAAAACTTCGATCAGATCACCCCTTAATCTTCTAAATTCCAGGGAATACAACCCTAGCTTGTGTAATCTCTCCTCGTAACTTAACCCTTGAAGTCGGGTATGATTCTGGTAAACCTACGCTGCACTCCCTTCAAGGTCAGTATGTCCTTCCTAAGGTGTGGTGCCCAGAACTGCTCACAGTACTCCAGGTGTGGTCTAACCAGGGTTTTGTATAGCTGCAGCATAACTTCCACCCCCTTATATTTTAGTCCTCTAGATATAAAGGCCAGCATTCCATTAGCCTTTTTGATTATTTTCTGTACCTGTTCATGACATTTTAATGATCTATGTACCTGGACTCCCAAGTCTCTTTGGACCTCCACTGTTTTTAGCTTTTCACCATTTAGAAAGTACCCTGTCCTATCCGTTTTAGGTCCAAAGTGGATGACCTCACATTTGCCTACATTGAGATCCATTTGCCACAGTTTTGCCCATTCACTTAATCTTTCGATATCCCTTTGTAATTTTATGCTTTCATCTACACTGCCTACAATGCCATCTATCTTTGTGTCATTGGCAAATTTGGATATATGACTTTCTATGCCATCACCTAAGTCGTTAATAAATACTGTGAATAGTTGAGGCCCCAACACAGATCCCTGCGGGAGACCACTAGTCACATCCTGCCAATTTGAGTACCTACCCATTATCCCTACTGCCTGTCTCCTGCCGCTCAGCCAATTTCCTAACCAGGTCAATAATGTGCCTTCAATTCCGTGGGCTTCTACCTTAGTTAACAGTCTCTTATGTGGGACTTTATCAAATGCCTTCTGGAAGTCCATATAAATAACATCCATAGACAGTCCCCTATCCACTACTTTAGTCACCTCCTCAAAAAATTCAATCAGGTTTGTCAGGCATGACCTACCTTTCACAAATCCATGCTGGCTCTCTCTGATCAACTGAAAATTTTTGAGGTGTTCAGTCACCCTATCCTTAATTATAGACTCTAATTTTCCGACAACAGATGTTAGGCTAACTGGTCTATAATTCCCTGGTTTTCCTCTCTCGCCATTCTTAGGCCGCGATTTTATAAGTGGAGGCGGGTTGGAGGCGACTTTGATGTTTGGCGGGTTCCGGTCCCGCTGCCGCTTTCAGCTGCCCAGAAATTAATATTTTGCCTTAACTGACCTGATTAATGTCTTCGTGCGCGCTACCCGGCCCAATTAGTGGTTTCAGGCCTGCTGCTCACCTCTGCTGACGTCTGTCAGCCAGCTGTATTTAAGGGGCCCATGCAGCATTGTTTCACATCCATCCTTTGCTGCTGCTTCTCGTTGTTCAAATTGTGACCATGACTGCTACAAGAGCCAAGGCCTCTCCCCGATTTGATGATGACTTCCTCCATGCTCTCGTGGAGGGAGTGAGAGGGCGCCAGGAGGTACTGTTCCCCTCATCCGGACGGAGGAAGCCTCCTCAGCAAAGCAAAGCAGCCTGGCTGCAAATTGCTGAGGAGGTGAGCTCCAGATCTTTGTGCTCATGCTCCTGGGTGCAATGCAGAAAAAGGTTTAATGACCTGCTACACACAGCAAAAGTGAGTATAACATCACACTTACCTTCAATCTGCTCCCCACCTCCTCTCATCACCAGCACTCTGCACTGTCAACCTACTCCTGCACATCCCAACTTGACCCTTACATCCCTTGCACCCATAACCATCCCTCTCTCTCTATGTACACAATCACTTCACTATTCTACTATGCACCCCTCACACTCGCTATCACTGTTATGCAATGCCAACAACTAACAACGCACAGGGCCCTTTGTATTGGCACCTCACTCCATCTTTGTCTCCTTCTAAGCATCTATGCTATGGATTCTCTACACTCACTCCAACATTCTCACTCCAACTCCACTTGTGTTCCTCACTGCAGGAAAAGAGAGCCCACAATAAGAGGGAGAGGGCCAGGACAGGAGGAGGGCCACCTTCCATTGCCCAGTTGACCACCGCTGAGGAGGCAGCTCTGGACATCGTCGGAGGTGCTGAGGATCTGGAAGTGGGGGACGGTCAGACAGGCGCAGTAGAGCAAGCTGGTGACAGAATAGATTTGCAGCTGTCTCATTTACATTGAATGAGTGACTGATATGGCATCTGATGCTCATACAGATTGAGTTATGATCATCTGCACAAGTCGATGTGCATGCTAAGTTAATATCACATGTCTACCTCATGCCTTTACTCCCCCACAGGACGATTGAGAGCCCCCCTCCCCACTGTCTGGGAGGAAGAGCCGGGAGACAACTCAGAGGAAGCTGCAACCTCTGAGGGCACAGAGTCAGCAGAATTAAGCACACCCAGCACCAGCGCAGAGACGCACACCTCGGTGGGTCATTCGCGAGATAGATTAGCGTTGTCACCTGGTGTATCACAGCTCACAAGTGAGCATCAGCAGATGGTGGAGACAGGGACAGCAGTGGAGAGTCCTCGTCGGAGGCCACAGGGCGCTCCTAGCTGTGCTCAGCTGCATGTAGACGCGGTGCCTCTGGGGCCATCCAGAAAGAGAGCGGTGCTGGAACTCCAGGGACAAGTGCAGGAATCTCTGGCAGGTTTTGCATCCACGGTAACTGCGAATGTGGAGAGAATGGAGGAGTCCATCTCTAACATGAGCACTGCCTTTGTGGAGAAAATGGCACATGAACATTCCGCCATGGAGAGGGTGGCAACCGCCATGGAGGGCATAATTCACCACAATAACGAAAACATGATCACTCTTCAAAATAGATTGTTTGCTATGGAGGAGAGATGGACATCTATTGAGGAGAGACACCAAAAGTTCATGGACTTCCTTGTTATGAGACGGGTCCTCATGGCCCCCCTAATGTGCAGCAAGGTGATGTCCAGCCACTTGCTAGCACTGAAGTGCGGCTGACCCATGAGAGGGATGTTGGTGGCAACTAACAAGGAAGTGTGGACTCCTCTCCAAGCGCTCACATGCCCATGCCACTGCGGAGCCCTCGGTCAGAGCCCCACCAGATTCCTCACCCAACTGAGATGGCCATCTCAGCCCCTGCACAGCCGCAGGAGGAGCAGACTGTTGCTGAGCCCTCCCAGGCTCGCAAACCCAGAGGACGCCCGCCAAAGGTGTCGAAGCAGGAGCAGCATGAAAGTGAGCAAGGTGCCTCCCCATCTGCTGAAGCCACAGGGGAAGCACCACGTAGAAGCACGCGTAAGAGGAAGTTAACACACAAATAGTCACAAGGGTAGTCACTTGGGTGTTTTGATGTAATTCATATTTAAGATAATGATCGGTATTTCAATTGTAATAAACAAATGTGATGGCAAACATTCAAAGAGTTGGCCTATGTGTGCCCAGAAATGGAAGTGTCAGAGTGAGGTGTCAGGGCGCCATTTCATCTCTAATGATGATGGTGAGAGCAATAGGAACCCACAGTTTATTGTACATTGTGTATGGTGTGTTAAGAAGGTGGCAACCACATGTGTATGCATCGTCAACTTAAGCGAATCTGGCATGGATTAGTGCATCCCTTGCATCACGGGCAGCAATGTGCTCGCGTGCTGGTGGAACTGGCACATCCGCCTCCGCAAGGTCTTCCTCCTCCTCCTCCTCCTCCTTCTCCTCCTCCTCGTCCTCTTCTGAGGAGGCTGTGCGTTGAGCCACTTGTTCCTCAGGCAGCAAGAAGCCACGCTGCTGTGCGGTGTTGTGCAGTGCACAGCAGACCACGATGATTCTGGAGACCCTGGCTGGTGAGTACTGTAGGGCTCCACCAGATCTGTCGAGGCATCTGAATCGCATTTTGAGCAAGCCAATGGTTTGCTCGATGATGGCTCTGGTGGAAATGTGGCTTGCATTGTAGCGCTCCTCAGCTTCGTTTGATGGCCTCCTCAACGGCATCATTAGCCACGTCTTCAGGGGATAGCCCTTGTCTCCAAGTAGCCATCCGGAAAGTTGGTTTGGCGGATTGAAGAGCTGAGGCACAGTAGACTGCCGCAGGATGAACGAGTCATGGCAACTGCCAGGGAACTTGGCACAAATATGCATAATGTTCTTCCTCTGGTTACACACCAGCTGGACGTTAAGGGAGTGGAAGCCCTTGTGGTTGACAAATACAGCTGGGTTGTGATGGGGTGCCCTCATAGCCACATGCGTGCAGTCTACGACACCCTACACCCTTGACAAGCCTGCCACATTTGCAAAGCCAACCGCACGCGCGGTTACACTTGCTTCATCCATGGAGAAGTGGATGTAATTGTGCGCCTTTGCAAAGAGGGCATCGGTAACCTGCATGATGCAAGTGTGTGCAGCCGACTGGGAGATGCTGCTGATGTCTGTTGATGATCCAAAAAAAATTGAGGGTGGTGGTGACTTTGACAGCCACTGGTAAGGAGTGTCCACCCGCTCCTCTGGGCTCCAGGTGGTGCTGCAGCATTGCGCAGATGTCAGTGACTACCTTTCGCGAAAGTCTCAGCCTCCTTTGGCATTGCTGCTCAGTCAAGTTGAGGAAGCTCATCCTCGGCCTGTAAACCCTGTGTTGGGGGTATCTCCTGCAGCGCGGTGCAGCCCTGCGCTGACACCCTCTGCCCTGTGCAGCATCAGGTGGGTGAGGAGGAGGTTGGCGCTCCTGTTGGTGCTGCTGCTGTTGTGCCTGGTCCTGCTGGTGCCGCGGCTGCACTTCCTCCGAACCTGAGGACCAGGATGAGAGGGTATAAATGGTTCCCATTCCGCTGGTAAAAATCTCAGTTAAGGACTATAAGCACTCAGTCAATGTGGGGAGAGGGTTTTCCCAGGAGGTCGCAGTGCCTATGGATCTCAGCTTCACCACTTACAAGCTCAGTTGACCTGCAAAAAGTGTTCCAACACCTCAAAAAACAAAGTTCTGTCATCTGAAAGTCAGCCATGTTAGAGGTCCGCTTTTATGCTGGAGCTGCAGCTGTCAAGAAGTCTGTTACTTGTTGAACCCGACACAATCAGCTGGCGTGGTTTGCGAACGGCGTGGAACACGCTGAAAATGTAATAATATGGCAAGACCCTGCTAAAATCGGCTTATCCAGGCAGTTAACAAGCTATTAACTGCCTCTCCTGCCGGTGGTGGTGGGACCGATCGGGACTCCCAGAGCCAGCACTTGGCAAAGTAGCGTGGAGGCCTACAAAATGGGAGCTTTCATAGAACATTTGCAGCTGTCAGTTTAGTAAATCATTCCATGCTGACACAATACCCGACCTACTTACCTGACATGATACCCACACTCTGGGAAACTCATGGAAAAGCTGGTAAAATGGTAAGTACATGGTAAAATCCTGCTTAACTACCTTTTAACAAGCTTTTAACTATCTAAATTGGCTGACCCGCCGCTTGGTGTCGGGTCTGTTCAGGGATGACAGACCCGACACTTGGGAAACTGACACGGAGGTGGGTTTACAGCGGGATACTGACCCGCTGTCAATCTTTTTGATTTTGACAGTGGACCCGCCTCCAAACCCACTCTGAGTGCCGGTAAAATTCCGGCCTTAGTAGCTGTTTTGCGTTTCTCCCCTTCAAATGTTACATTGAACTCGATCATGTTATAATTGCTATTGGATAAATATTCATGCACCGTTAGGCTGTTAACTAAATTTGGCCCATTACTCATTACTAAATCTAATATAGCATGCCCCCTTGTTGCTTCTAGGACATATTTTGTAGAAAACTATCCTGGACACACTCAAGAAATTCACTACCTTTCTAGACAGGTGCTAGTCTGCTTATCCCAATCTATATGAAAGTTAAAGTCCCCCATTAAAACCACTCTGCCTTTGCTACACGCTTGTCTAATCTCACAGGCCATTTTAACTGTCCGCCCTGCCGGGTTTCTGCTGGGTGAGCAGGGTTAAAATTGGCCATAAGGACTTTTAGTTGGTTTTTGAGGAACAAATGTGTATCAGCAGATTTTGTTTTTCAATTACCTTCTGGGGAAAATAAAACTATCATGCCAATTATTAAAAAAAAAAACATATTTTACGTTGGTATACCTAAACCGCACATCAAAGCTATTAATAAGGAACTATTTTTAGGTGATTATTAATATGGTTGGTAAAATGGTTTCTGATAATACCTCCATATTCTGCTGTAAGAATGTGCAATTTATAAAAATACAATTCTCACAGGATGCTAGAGCACAAAGTACATTTCATGTTCTTGTACTTTATATGTTGCCTAGGCCCTAAGCTCTGGAATTCCCTCCCTAAACCTCTCCACCTCTCTAACTCTCTTTCCGCCTTTAAGATGCTCCTTAAAACCTACCTCTTTGACCAAGCTTTTGGTCACCTGCTCTAATTTCTCCTTATGTGGCTCGTTATCAAATTTTTTGTCTGATAACGATCCTGTGAAGCGCCTTGGGACGTTTCACTATGTTAAAGGCACTATATATATACAAGTTGTTGTTGTTGTATGTATTAAAAATATTTCCGCTGGAAAATTGCCTCTGGGTTCCTCCTGATCAGCTGTTGTAACCTAAGCGGAAGACAGGCGCAAACCCCATTACATGTGTAAGCGGGATTTCTGCTGATCTTGTGGCGGACAATCGGGAGAATCCCTGAGGAAATTTCCAGCATTTATTTTTAATTTTGAAATATATTTAATTAATTTGGCTGCTTTTAAATACATTAGCATTATTGAACTGGTAATTCTTAACCAGTTTACCAATGTTACCTATTAACCAGTGCTTAAAATTAATGATGTAACATTACCAGTTTTGGAGACACAACTTATTGTTTTAAACACTTGTACGCAACACACAAATCGGGACACAATCTGTTCATTGTCTTTAGACTAAATTAGCAACATCTCCCTGGAGGATTACTGCAGTATATCTTAAAGATAAGATCAGTTGGCAGACAGGCTAATGTGAGAATGGTTTTAATTTGATTCTATAAAATTGTGCTTTTTGTGCTTGGGATATAACCAGACAGATTTTTATTTTCTTTGTCACATAATTTAACTCAATATTTAGTGTCTTACATAAATGCACAGCAGCAACATTTATTTGCAGTTCACTTAGCTGTTTCAGTATAATCCAGTCACTAAGAGGCCAAGGAGGTATGCGGTGGTCACTGCAACTGTTGATTTAACTCTACATGTGGGGGGGGGGGGGGGGGGGGCGGGGTGTCGACAGAAACTCCCAATAAGCTGTGGCTTTTCACCCCACTGACCACTATATTCCAATCTTTTACTCTCAACTTCTTGTTTTGCTTGTTGATGCAAGTTGGTATTTCTCTGACAATGTGCAAAAATTTGAGCTACGATTCAGTTACCGATGAAGTTTGGTAAGTCATTAAAAGACTAACAATTGTTGCTTTTCATTGAGGTCTGTAGAATACTGGAGGAGAACTGAACAGGAGCTAATTCCATTTGTACGATATCAGACGTAAGAAGCCCATGGTGTTTTAATTATCTAGCTTGAAGAATAATGTGGTGTTAAGCTGCATTGTACAGAAGCATAAACCAGTGCTGCAGCTCATGTGTCTCAGTGTGAAAAATGTAAAGATTAGTTTCTTTCTTAGAATTTTGTATGTTTAGTCAATATATTCAAAGACATACTGCAGAGGTATGTTTGGCATTAAAATGAGTTACATATGATTATGAGTTTTTTTTGACCAGATTTCTATCCATGTACAAAGAGGCACATGGAACGTTAGCTTAAAGCAAAGGCCAAGCAGTTCTGATTCATAACCTTACCCTTAACAGTGCTAAATAAATATAGAAAAAGGGTATGGAAAGTCAGCAATATGTAAGAAGTTTTTTTTAATACTTTGATGATATTAAGAGTTGACAAAATTAGATATTTTGAATATGATCCCTTTTCAGCAATCGGAAGTTCTATTTAGCAATCTATTCATTTTAATTCAATTAGTAATAAAATTGTGATCATTTTAAATTGTGCGTGAAGATTTAAGACCCGTTTAAAGTTAAGAAATTTAAGGTTCATTTCTGCTGTGATGTCATAGTGAGGTCTGACTGTGGTCAGAACACATCAGCAGTCTTTTATTCTAGAAATTACAATTTTTAATCTCACTACACTAGAGATTGCATTATAGTGCTGTCTATCACTAAACGTTACTAGTTTAACATCATTTGCAGTCAACACTAGATTTCCTTCAAAAATGAACATGCTTGGAAATATCTTCAGAGCAAATATCCCACAAAGGTTGTGGAATGGTCAGGAATGGAGCAGAGTGGGATTTGTATCCATGAGAATGGATGATCACACCAAATCTCCTGAAAGCAGGCCCATTAAAAACATTTATATCAAGCTCCCGGCCTATATTGGGAGCTTGCCAAAGGATAAGTTGCCACATATACGGGGACAAATATTTTTCAGCCACACAAAGACTGTCTGGACAAAAATATGGCTAACAAAACCAGTAAGAGCCAAAATAAATGTGGAAGCAGGAAACTGTGGCCTAGAAATTGGATAAGGCCCAAAAACGGGCAGCATGAAGCACAATGTGCCTTCGCCCATTCAAAGTGGTGCAGGCAGCACGCAAAATTTGTGTTGCCTGCTCATTATAATGATTGCAGCGCTAATCTCAGTGCTAAACGCGCTGCTGATTAGCTTAGCACTGAACAGGGGTGGGGGGGTGGTGGGGCAATATCGGGTGCAGTCTACTGGCCAGTAAAGTTTGGCCTAGGCTCTCTGCACAACTTCTGCCTTGTTGCAGAAGCACCTCATTGTCATTTTGGAGAAAGCCATGGCCAAACAGCCAAGAGAGAGGGCGAGAAGAATTATGATGCAGCGTTGGAGGCCTTGGTCCTGGGCATTCAATTATGCCGTCAGGTCCTCTACCCGTAGGGGGCAGGAGGCCTTCAAGGCAGAACAGCAGAGGCTGTGGGAGGAGATCGTTGAGGCCGTCAGTGCGACGAGTGTTGTCCCCAGGATCTGGATCCAGTGCTGCAAAAAGTTTAATGACCTCACACGAGTGGTCAAGATGAGTGAATGCATCTTCAAATGCCATATCCCACCATGCAACACGGTGGCATAGTGGTTAGCACTGGTGCCTCACAGCGCCAGGGACCCGGGTTCGAATCTGACCTCGGGTGACTGTCTGTGTGGAGTTTGCACATTCTCCCCGTGTTTGCGTGGGTTTCCTCCGGGTGCTCCGGTTTCCTCCCACAGTCCAAAAATGTGCGGGTTAGGTTGATTTGGCTATGATAAATTGACCCTTAGTGTTAGGGGGGGATTAAATATGTGGGGTTATGGGGATAGGATGGGATATGTTAGGGGGAATTAAATACGTGGGGTTACGGGGGTAGGGTGGGATATGTGTACTGTGGGGATTAAAGCAGGGACAGGGTACTGGATTTGGATGATCAGCCATGATCGTATTGAATGGTGGAGCAGGCTCGACGGGCCGAATGGCCTACTCCTGCTCCTAGATTCTATGTTTCTATGTTTCTATCTGCACCACTAGCCTCACACACAGCTCAATGCACCACACCCCCATCACTCAGCTACCAACAATCTCTAGCAATCACCACTCATACCTCACAATCATAGCTTCACCTCACCCTCACACACTTACCACTGCTGCAAGACTCACACCCACAACTCACACCTTGCACACACTGCCAGCTATTCAACCATGGCAGGCACATCACCCAAACACATTGCACCGCACTCACTGACACACGTCCCTTTCTCCTACAGGCAAAGGTGGCTCATAACTGCCGGGAGCAGCAGCAGACGGGTGGAGGGGAAGCCCGTCTGCAGAACCTCACTGAGCTGGAGGAAGTAGTGCTGGAGATCATTGGAGGGGGTGTCACAGGGTCCGTGGCGAGCGGCGAAGTTGAAAGCATTTCTGCTGATGACGGTAGGCTCGTACCTAATCCTTCTTCTCACATCCCACTTCCCCCTCATCCCACAATCTCTTCTCATTTATAAGCTGCTGATGGTGTATGCATGGATATCTTGCTTTCCCCTGCTCCCCTCACCACAACCTGACCCTTGTGCCTTTCTCCTTTCAGATACCCAAGAAGTCCCACCAGCACAGCCAGGCCCTGAACTGATGGAGGAGGAGAGTGAAGGAGAAGAAGACACATCATCACTCATCATCATCACTCGCAGGCACCAGCTCAGAAATTGGCACTGCGCGAACTTTAGAGGATAGTATAGAGCCAGGATCTGCACGTGGTGAGTCACCGGGCATGAGTTGGCTGCAGCCAGGTCAGGGGGAAAGGGTAGCTCCTTGGAGGGCAAGTTTGTGCATGAGTTCTGCTGCACAGGACTCAGATGATGACCTCGATGGGGCGGCCTTCAGAAGAAGGGTGATGGGCATGCACACAGAAATGCTTGGTGCAATGGCAAGACTGCCAGACAGCCTCTTGTCAGTGTCAAGGAGCATGGAGGAGTCTGGCTCCAACATTGCACAGGGCTTTGCGCGGAGCTTGGAGCCCATGATTTCCAAGATAAAAATCATGGGCATCTCTAGGAGAGACTTTGTGGACCCAACCATAATGCTGCGTGTGATGGGTGATGTCGCAGCTTCCACTGCAGCATAGGCAGAAGTGACCCAACGTCTCAGTGCTACAGTGGAAGCTCAGCCTGCTGCCATCATGGCTGGGTTTACGAGTGTGGAAAGGGCTTGCAGGGTCTCACAACACTCCAGCAATCTGTCCCCCAACAGATGGCTAAGAATGCTGAGGCGCTGCCCCGGGAGAGTGGCAGTGACTCCGTGGAGCAAGAACCTGCTGTCCTCTCTCAGGATGACAACATTCCTACTCCCACCACTGCCACTCCATCAGTGCCAGTCATCCAGCCAGCGCAGACTGCTGCCGCCCATGCCGAGGTCGTGCAGTCTACAGCTGGGCCTTCTAGGCTCAGAGCTGCTCGAGGTCATCCTGCAAGGCCATCTGCAGTCTCCCCCACTGAAAGTCAGCAGCCTTCCACCAGCCATGCTGCAGCCACTGGGGGAGCAATTTGTAGGAGCACTAGAGTAGGAAAAGGAGCACGAAAGACAGACACTCAGGGAATGCACAAGGGTGATTAGTTGATGGTGTTGTTTTGATTTGGATTTGATAAATTTATGAGTTTTGTTTGGAATGTTTGTTTTGTGGTGGCTTTCATTTCAGCTTTGTGCCCAGGAGGATGTTGTGATGTTCCGTGACAGAGGGATGGTAATTTGGGGAAGTGGTGAGCAATGGGGATCTGGGGTTTCATTCACTGAAACTGGAGTCAAATGAAGCACCCACGGACAGCCCGTCCGGAACGGGAATCTCCTACCTGCCACCTCCCTTCCTCCTCCTCCTCCTGAGGTGGTCGCGGAACCCGTGGTGGCAAGGGCCACGTCTTCATGATGGCCAAGTTGTGGAGCATGCAGCAAACTACCACAAAATGGGATACCCACTCCGGCGTATACTGGAGGGCTCCTCCCGAGTGGTCAACCAGCGGAACTATTGCTTGAGCACCCCGATGGTCTGCTCGATGAGGTTCCTCATGGCAGCAAGGCTCTCATTATATGGCCACGAGTGGTGGGGTTGAAGAGGGGAGTCATCAGTCAGGTGCAGCCCGGATAGCCCTTGTCTCCAAGCAACCACCCTTGGGTTCGACGTGGTGGCTGGAAGATTACTGGCACACTGGACTGGTGTAAGATGAAGGCATCATCACTGCTGCCAGGATACCGGGCATTAACCATCATGATGTGCTGGGCGTGGTCATACACCAAATGCACATTAAGTGAGTGGTAGCCTTTGCGGTTACAGAACATCTCAGAATTGGTATGCGGTGTCCGCAAAGCCACATGTGTGCAGTCGATGGTGCCCTGCACCATGGGGAAGCCTGATATCCTGGAATAGCCACATGCATGCTTCTGCTGCTTCTCTCTGTTTATTACAGACACTCCAATTCTCATGCGGCCTATATATTTAACTCATATTAAAAATGTCAATATTTATGGGTAGATTAAAACCTGACAATCAGAACCATTGTTTTATAGTGACTAAATGAACTAAATTGTGTACTTATTACATGGGATTCTGGACTTTTATTGCCACTTTGAAGTGTGCATACTGCAATTCAGTCCATTTTTCTATGAAAACGGAAATCAACGTCCTTGCCTATAACATACTAAGAGGCTGCTATTCCCTATAATCATGGTCACCAATGTATAATGGCTCAGTAAGGTGGACTTTCCCATTTCAGTGAAGTTCAGCCTAGAATGGATAGAAACTAGTGCAAAGCTTGCCAGATGTACACTGAGATTTTCTGTTGTCAGCTTGTTTGTACAATTATTCATTGCTCCTTGTGCAGGAAACTAATCTAATAGAGGGAGTGGAAAATACTCCTTTTGGTGAAATTTAAAGCGATGCAGCCACTTAAAGTAAGTGGCTATATAGGGCCCAAAAATAGTTTCAGCTTTTGGAAAGGCTTGAAAGGCTATGTTTCAAATAAATAATTCAATGGCCATGAAACATTTAGGGACATCTTGAGGATGCAGAAAACGTTATGTAAATGCAAGTTCTTTATTTTCTTTCAGATTAAGTAAATTTTTGTTTTTAATACAACAACAACAACTTGTATTTATATAACGCCTTTAACATAGTAAAACGTCCCAAGGCACTTCATAGGAGTATTATAAGACAAAAATTTGACATCGAGCCACATAAGGAGAAATTAGGGCAAGATGACCAAAAGCTTGGTCAAAGAGGTAGGTTTTAAGGAGCGTCTTAAAGGAGGAAAGAGAGGCGGAGAGGTTTAGGCAGGGAATTCCAGAGCTTAGGGCCTAGACAGCTGAAGGCACGGCCACCAATGGTTGAGCGATTATAATCAGGGATGCTCAAGAGGGCAGAATTAGAGGAGCGCAGATATCTCAGGGGGGGGGGTTGTAGGGCTGAAGGAGATTACAGAGACAGGGAGGGGCAAGGCCACGGAGGGATTTGAAAACAAGGATGAGAATTTTGAAATCAAGGCGTTGCTTAACCGGGAGCCAATGTAGGTCAGCGAGCACAGGGGTGATGGGTGAATGGGACCTGGTGCGAGTTAGGACACGGGCAGACGAGTTTTGGATGACCTCAAGTTTACATAGGGTAGAACGTGGGAGGCCAGCCAGGAGTGCATTGGAATAGTCAAGTCTAGAGGTAACAAAGGCATAGATGAGGGTTTCAGCAGCAGATGAGCTGAGGTGGGGCGGAGATGGGCGATGTTACGGAAGTGGAATTAGGCGGTCTTATTTATGCCACGAATATGTGGTTGGAAGCTCATTTCAGGGTCAAATATGACACCAAGGTTGCGAACAGTGGTTCAGCCTCAGACAGATCTTAGGGAGAGGGTTAGAGTTGGTGGCTAGGGAACGGAGTTTGTGGTGGGAACCAAAAACAATGGCTTCGGTCTTCCCAGTATTTAATTGGAGAAAATTCCTGCTCATCCAGTACTGGGTGTCGGACAAGCAGTCTGACAATTTAGACACCGTGGAGGGGTCGAGAGAAGTGGTAGTGAGGTAGAGCTGGGTGTCGTCAGCATACATGTGGAAACTGACGCTGTGTTTTCGGATGATGTCGCCGAGGGGCAACATGTAGATGAGAAATGGGAGGGGGCCAAGGATAGATCCTTGGGGGACCCCAGAGGTAACGATGCGGGAGCGGGAAGAGAAGCCGTTGCAGGCGATTCTCTGGCTACGATTAGATAGATAAGAATGGAACCAGACGAGTGTGGTCCCACCCAGCTGGACAACGGTGGAGAGGCGTTGGAGGAGGATGGAGTGGTCAACCATGTCAAAGGCTGCAGTCAAGTCAAGAAGGACGAGGAGGGATGGTTTACCTTTGTCACAGTCACAAAGAATGTAATTTGTGACTTTGATAAGTGCCGTTTTGGTACTGTGGCAGGGGCGAAAACCTGATTGGAGGGATTCAAACATGGAGTTGCGGGAAAGATGGGAGCGGATTTGGGAGGCGACAACACATTCAAGGACTTTGGGGAGGAAAGGGAGGTTGGAGATGGGGCGGTAGTTTGCAAGGACGGAGGGGTCAAGGGTTGGTTTTTTGAGGAGAGGGGTGATGACGGCATATTTGAAGGAGAGGGGGACAGTACCTGAGGAGAGAGAACCATTAACGATGTCAGCTAACATGGGAGCCACAAAAGGAAGTTGAGTGGTCAGCAGTTTGGTGGGAATAGGGTCGAGGGAGCAGGTCTCATGGGCAAGATGAGCACGGAGAGGTCATGACGGGAGATTGGAGAGAAACTGGAGAAAGATGCGAGTCCAGGAGGATTCTAGATTTTTACTGGCATTTTGCAGTTTGCATACTGCAGTTAGTTTTCCACTTCCCTCACCAGCCACCTTGTGGCCTCTGAGTAAGATTGCCAAATTAGCGATTTTTGTAATGTAGAGCCCATGTCCACTAAGAACTGGATTGACACTGCCCAGTAATTTCACATAGGACCTTTATAGCAAACAAAGATTTTCATGCCAACAAACTGAGCTGGATTTGATCCCAGGTTGCAGAGGTCAAAGGCCAGTGTCCAACCCACTACACTATGCAGTTCCCCAAAATTGTACTGAAAATTTGCATGTATTTCTTCTATATTAGAAAAAATATATAAAAACTACCAGTAAATAAGTCAATTTTTAAGTCCACTTCTGTAAATAGAAAGGTCCCTGACAACTCTGGACATTCATTTTGTGTGGGTGGGTGTACGTGGGGTGTTGGTGGGGGGGGGGCGGAGGGGGAGAACAAACAATTCAGAAATTGAATCTTGATGTATTTTATATTGACTGTGTCAATATAAATGATTGCTTTTTAATTTTATACAGTCCTCCAAAAGAATATACACTTTTTACAGCATCTTTTTGCTAACTAAAACCTTTATGCCTTGGACATACTTTGAAGACTTCAATGGTAATTGTCTGATTGTTGTTGTTCTATACAATGAAGCATCAAAATACACGTAATTTGTTTCGTTTTTGTCTGTTTTTTAATGATTCTAAATATACTGTAGTATTCCAAACATGATCAGTGGGAACCAAGACATGGGAAGTACCAACATTAATTTGCAGTTTTCTATTAAGATATTGATTACTAGTTAATTCAAACTTTAAAAAAAATTCTCAGTCTTGATATACCATTATCTTCGTATCCAAATTTTACTGCAATCTTGAAGTTACATCAGAATCTATCTATAGAATTAAAAGTCTTGGGTATGACTGATCAGATATTAAATCTGTAGTGTTGCACATTAATTGTAATAAATGAAGTGTCATTCTTTTCTCATTGGCTGAGATTTTTACCCTAAATTATTGGTTCGCTGAAATATAGATCACCAATCTGACAGAAAAGCAGACACTTAAAAGGCTGCAATTTCAACCAATCTATTGCTGCACAAATTCATTAAAATGTTCTAATAACCTCAAAAAGTATAAAAACAGCCCCAGTATTTTTCTGTATGTTATTCTGCTTTTCCCCCCAACTTTTCTATTTGGAGGCGTGCCTGTGTCTCGGTGGGAGGTGGGGGGTGGTGGGCAGGGAGGAAGGCCTGACATTCACCACTTTTCTTCTTTGCATGCAGTTTGATTTTTTATCTTCGCCTTTGTTCCCTTTTTTTTGGCATTGCATTTTGGTTCAAATGCACATGCTAAATCACATTAGTTAAACAAAAGTCTCCCTTTTTATTGTCTCTTTTTCTGTTGTTACACTGTGGTCATTGATTTCCCACATTAATTTCCCATTTTTTTCCTCTTGCCATTGAAATTTTGTGCAATCAAGCTCAACCTTTGCGACCTACCATGCATATACGCTGCCTACTCCTGTTCTTTCTACCCATGAGCAATGCCAAAGGAAATGGACTGGAAGTCAGTTTATTGTCTTACCAGCCAGCTGAATTTACCAACTACACAGGTTACATTCAGCTGAAAGAGAATAGCACAGTTATGATTCTAAAATTTTGGGACTACTTAAGATATCCCACAGAAATTGTATGTGTTAAAGCAGCAATGTCTCTGCAGAGTCTCCTCCTTTTAAGTTCACAAGTCTTAAAACAACGAACTGCTCTTTTTCCTGTGGGGTGACATAGCAAGATTATCACATTTTCAAGAACTTTCAGTGCCTGGAATTTCTGAGCTTGGCAGGGATGAACTGGTGACATCACCACCCTCAAACAAGATCCGACTCATAAGATGCCATTCCCTTCTGTATTTCAGTTGTAGCCACAAAAGGGTACAAATAATTTGGCTATGGAGTTTGTTATGCTAAATTTCTCAAAACTAATTCCTGAAAGCCATAAGTCTTACTTGCAATAAACTGCACATTTACAGTTTATATTTTCAGTAAAAGGAGCAGTCAAACAACATGGCTTTTATTTTGATCCTAGATAAAATAGTTCCCATCTCTTGATAATGAATTTAAAACTGCTGACATTAGATAGTATCAGGCTGAACTTTCTGTTCTTTAAATTTTGCAAGTACTGAGAATTAGTGTCTCCCAGCAAAGTTAAAAAAACACACAACTCTCATCACTATTGTAAATAGTGCTCCAATTGCAGATAAACATTTTTAATTGGAGTAACCTATAAAAATAAATGTAAAAGCCATCCTAATAAGCATCAAAGTTTATCATTCTTGTAACTAAGTTTTAATCAGCAGCAGCCAAAAGGAAAAGTGAACATTGCCTGTGCAGATTATTTGAATTTTCTGAGATATTGTATCCAAGCAACGCTTCAGTGAAAGGGCTGAATGCACAGAACCCTGACATGAGCATACTATCCTGCTGCTATTCAAACAAACCATGGCAACCAGGCCAACATTTCTCTTTCACTCTCTCAATAAAGATATTATATATATACTGGTCAATCTTTCGTGGCATTGCATATGGGGAGTCAAGACCAAGTACAGTGTTCAGGTCAAGCAGGGTTATAGGTTGGGGGATAATTGGATCTACATCAGCAAGAGGGAGAAAGAAGAGGGGGAGGAGATAGATGGGAGGGGGGGGGTTGGGGTGAGGGAAAGCAGAAGGGAGGTCAGGGAGATGGAAAGAGGAGAGGGGGAGAGGAGTAGTGCTCGTATAGGGGAGAGAAGTAGGATGGGGAAGAAAAAGTGTACGGGGCAGAGGAAAGGGTGGAAAGAGGCAGAAATGGGGAACAAAGGATCATCCCATTCCCTCCATCAGACCTGCATTGTCATCGCAGTGGGGTAGGGGGATAGTAAACTCTAATTCCCTCCAACTGCTCTGTATTTTCAACTCAGAGAGGCAGGTTTGAGATAGCTGACCTTGCCTCCACTAGGCCCATGTTTCTCTCTCAGCACTTCTGTCAACAGTTCAGATTTCTCTCAGGAAGGATGGGGGGAATTTACCATGAGCTGCCCTTCTTTCTGCAGGTCCAGGTTTCTGTCGCAGTGGGGAGGGAAGGTTTTTTTTTCAGGAGAGCTATCTTCCCTCCATCATGACCAGTTTAATTTCTCAGTGGGGGGTGGCGGGGGGGTGTGAGGGGAATATGGATGCTGCCCTCTCTGCACCCCACCATGACTATTTTTCTTAGGAAGGGGGTTTAAACTTCCCTCTTTGAGCAAGGCCTGGAATTTTATTACAGTGTAGGGTCGACAAAAACAATGAATGTGGGAGAGTAAAAAATTGTGTTGGCTGGGACTGGGAAGTCAGCAATATAAGTGCCTTAGCAAGAGAATAGGATGCAACAATGAAAAAAGACTCGCATGTTGTGTAGGAGCCAATTGCAGGGTAACATGAAGGGGCAAGTATCAGGTTCCCCAATGGATGGGCTGGCAAAACTCGCTCATGGGGGGAGGGTAGTTCGAAACGTTATCGGGCGGTGAGAAGCAGGGTTGGCAGGCAAGTAGCTCTCAGGGGGTGGGGGTGGAAGTGGGACAGCCAGTGTTGGGTTATTGGCTTGGCAAAGGGTTGTAATAGATTGAGCCATGAGGAAGCACTCGTTAAAATTTGCTGAAGCTGCATTGACAGATAGAAAAGGTTTTATTTTAGTGACTGTGATTTGAATAAAACTTTTTTGAAAGATCTTAATTATTACCATTGCTTCTGAGATTACTCCCCTGTGTTGAAGACTGAGGGCTAGAAATTCGGTGCATTTGCGGTGGCGCAGCTGACATTTTGCCCGGGCGCGGCACCGCTAATGACTCTCGCTAAATTCAGCAGGAGTTTAGCGGTGGCGGTAAGCAGTAGCACCCCACTCTGCTGTGCAGGCGATGACAACGTCATCACCGTGCGCAGCGCCCTGTTTTCGCCCCACCTGCAAAATTGGCCCTTGCCCCCTAAATCTGCGCCAGGCAATGACAGCGACTGATTCAGGGGGAGGGAGCGGAGCAGCAGGAGTAAGTAAAGGGGAGGTGGCGGGCGGGGAAAAAAAATCGTCCAACTTACTTGACGCGGCCCGTTGTGTCTTTCAACGCGGGGTCCCTGCTGCGATCTGGCTGCCTTCTCTTGAGTGCCAGGCTGCTGGCACGGCACCCCACTCCCCGGTGGTCCAGGTAGGGCCCCGCAGAGTTGTGGGCTTGGGCCCTCCCTTTTAATGAGGGGAGGAGCCCTTCCAAGTGGCAGCGCTACGTGACCCAATGTGTAGCGCTGCAGAATGCACTGCCCCGATATTCGGGGTTAGTGCTCTAAGAAGGAAGTGGAGCACTTGAATTAGTGCTCCACCTCCCTCTTGAGGCGCTAAAACTGAAGTTAGCTATTTTTAGTGCCCAGGCGATGTTAGCGACCCAAAATGGTCGCTAACGAATTTTTCCCCCTAACACTTTCTAGCACTGACACCCAGTGCTTTGTACGGAAAGTGCATGCTGCCTCTGAGGGTCAAAACACAGTAACAGTAATGTTTTTTTGTCAACTAGCATTACATGGGAAGCCAATCTCATCCCTTCAGTTTCCCATCAAGCAGGTAGGGTTAAAATTGTCCCCAAATGTTGATGATTTTAAAATGCATTTCCATGGACATAACTTCACATAAGTGTTTTCAATGTATTTTGAAGTGGGATCTGGGGTGCATTACAAAATCATCAGGGCCATAGCCAAGGTCAAATTTTTAATGAGGCAATCATGGCTGTCCACATATTTTGTGTTTTACTATTACACTGTAATAGTATATCCTTACTTTCACAAATTGTTTCTATAATTCTTAGCTTTGCTGCATACATGTCATAAGGTTTTGAATTCAATTCTTCTTTTGCACACTTAGTGACTTTCAGATCTCCCTACAACCTTCTCTCTCTCCATCTATTCACATGCAGAAAAAAGTTAGCAAGTTGGCTACTTGGGTTGCCTCGGTGCTGGCTGTGGCCTTGAAGTTTAAAAAGCATTGCACTGAAATAGACCAGAGCTATCAAATAGACACAACTTTTACAATTCTATATAGTGAGATGTTTTTGTCCAAATTCTAACTCAAAAAATTAAAATTTTCATTATACCAGAACATCATGGCACATGCAACACACACATTGGTTTAAATATGTCCTGAATTTTTCTCATCATTCACAAGAAAAACACATTTTGTTATTTATACAGTTCAAATATTATTATTGTTTTTATTTGATTGAGCTTCTTATTTTAGGCATAAGAACATAAGAAATAGGAGCAGGAGTAGGCCATTCGGCCCCTCAAGCCTGCTCCGCCATTCAATAAGACCTTGGCTGATCTCCTACCTCAACTCCACTTTCCTGCACTATCCCCATATCCCTTGATTCCCTTAATATCCAAAAATCTATCGATCTCCTGTCTTGAATATACTCAACGACTGAGCCTCCACAGCCCTCTGGGGTAGAGAATTCCAAAGATTCACCATCCTCTGAGTGAAAAAATTTCTCCTCATCTCAGTCCTAAATGGCCGACCCCTTATTCTGAGACTGTGACCCCTGATTCTAGACTCCCCAGCCAGGAGAAACACCCTCCCTTCATCTACCCTGTCAAGCCCTGTAAGAATTTTGTATGTTTCAATGAGATCACCTCTCATTCTTCTAAACTCCAGAGAATATAGGTCTAGTCTACTCAATCTCTCCTCATAGGACAATCCCCCCATCCCAGGAATCAGTCTGGTGCACCTTCGTTGCACTCCCTCTATGGCAAGTATATCCTTCCTTAGGTAAGGAGACCAAAACTGTACACAATACTCCAGGTGTGGTCTCACCAAGACCCTATATAATTGCAGTAAGACCTCTTTACTCTTATACTCAAATCCTCTTGTAATAAAGGCCAACATACCATTTGCTTTCCTAATTGCTTGCTGTACCTGCATGTTGACTTTCAGTGATTTGTGTACAAGGACACCCAGGTCCCTCTGAACACCAACACTTCCCAATCTCTCACCATTTAAAAATACTCTGCTTTTCTATTTTTCCGACCAAAGTGGATAACTTCACATTTCTCCACATTATATTCCATTTGCGATGTTCTTGTCCACTCACTTAGCTTGTTTATATCCCTTTGAAGCCTCTTTGCATCCTCCTCACAACTTACATTCCCACCTAGCTTTGTATCATCAGCAAACTTGGATATATTACATTTGGTCCCATCATCCAAATCATTGATGTAGATTGTGAATAGCTGAGGCCCAAGCACTGATCCTTGTGATACCCCACTAGTTACAGCCTGCCAACCAGAAAATGGGCCCATTTGTTCCTACCCTCTGTTTTCTGTCCGTTAACCAATCCTCAATCCATGCTAGTATATTACCCCAATCCCATGAGCCCTAATTTTGTTTAATGACCTCTTGTGTGGCACCTTATCGAATGCCTTCTGAAAATCCAAATACACCACATCCACTGGTTCCCCCTTATCTATTCTGCTAGTTACAACCTCAAAAAACTCTAACAGATTTGTCAAACACGATTTCCCTTTCATAAATCCGTGTTGACTCTGCCCAATCCTATTATTATTTTCTAAGTGCCCTGTTACCACATCCTTAATAATAGATTCTGTGATGCTTTTGTTTTTGCTCCAAAAGAGGTTGTAGTCTCCTTGAATTATAATATTAAAGGTGATCTTGTTTAATCCTGAGGTGCAGAATATAGATCATTCATAACAGCTGTTCACTGTTACCAAAATTAATATTTTGTTGAACATACACATCTTTTGAAACTGTAAAAAGATGGAGAATGTTGTAAAAACACATTGGTCTCAGGTGAACAAGGCTTGTAATGGCAACCATGTTCTGTTTCGATTATGTATGGTGCAGGAAAGAATATAAACCAAATGACACACACACACAGAAAATAATGATTAGAAAAAGTATTTTGGTCACTTTAAAGGGAAAAATGATTGTTTTCTGGATTCCAATGGTAAAGTTCTATTAAGAACAAAAGTAACCATTATATAACATTTTAAAAAGTCAAAGAACTAGAAATCGCCAATGAGCCCATCAAAGTTCATCTCTCAAGTACCCTAACTCTCCCACCACAGCATTAAAGGAACAATCCCAAAATGTTTACTTCTATTGTCCTTCCTGGAAAATTATTCCAAAGATGTGTCACTCTTTGAGATAAGAAGTTCTTAATGATATATTTTTAAAATATACTTTTTACTAATTTCCATTTATGGCCTCTGTTCCTACTTTCCTGGTTTACTTTGAAGTAAAAATCTAGATGTTTCTTATCCATACCACTTAATATTTTATGTACCTTGATAAGGTTTCCCTCTTTCTGTCGTACTTTCAGAATGTTAAACTTAAGCTTATGTAATATTTCCTCATGGTTAATCCCTTTTATATTTGGGAACAGTCTTATTGCTGTACCTCTTTCATTGCATGTTTAAATCCCTTCATGTTCTTGCCCCATCTTAACTCTCTAACCTCCTCCAGCCTTACAACCCTCAGAGAACTCTGCGTTCCTCCTCTTTTGCATCCCCCCTCCCTTCGCCTCACCATTGATAGCCGTGCCTTCAGTCATCTAGGACCCTGGAATTCCTAACCCTAAACTATACTTTTGGTCACTCTTCCTACTAGCTCCTTCTTTGGCTTGGCGACCTTTTTTGTCGAATTATGCCTCTGTAAAGCATCGTGGGACATTTTTCTACATTAAAGGTGCTATAGAAATGTATGTTGTTGTTGTCATCGTAGTAGTGGGTATGTATATAGTGAGCAGTTTTGGTAGAGGAGCGAGAGGCCGGATAGCGCTTGATGTGGTCCAGCCAGATCGGGTGGACTTGTGGAGGAGGTTCTTCCAGGGGCAGATGTGTAAGAAAGTGAGGTCGGAAAAGGGTAGGGCGATATGGGTGGTGGGAGATACAAAGAAGTGATCAGAGATGGCCTTGTCTGTGATTGAAACCATGGGAGTAGAGAGACCATGTGGGATGACAAGGGTGAGGAGGTGACCTTGAATATGGGTAACAGAGTTTATACTGAGGGAGAGGTTAAGAGATTTTAGGAGGCCAGAGAAATAAGAGGGCAATGTGATTTGAGAAAGAGATTTAAATCAGCGAAGATGAGTTACATAAAAGCATAAGAATTAGGAGCAGGAGTAGGCCATATGGCCCCTCGAGCCTGCTCCACCATTCAATAAGATCATGGCTGATCTTTGACCTCAGCTCCACTTTCCCACCCGATCCCCACATCCCTTGATTCTCCTAGAGTCCTAAAATCTATCTATTTCAGTCTTGAATATACTGAATGACTCAGCATCCGCAGGCCTTTGGGGTAGAGAATTCCAAAGATTAATCCTCTGAGTGAAAAAATTCCTCCTCATCTCAGACTTAAAAGGCCGACCCCTTATCCTGAGACTATGTCCCCTAGTTCTAGACTCTCCAGCCAGGGGAAACAATCTCTCAGCATCTATCCTGTCAACCCCCCTCAGAATCTTATATGTTTCAATGAGATCACCTCTCATTCTTCTAAACACCAAAGAGTATAGGCCCAATTTACTCAATCTCTCCTCATAGGACAACCCTCTCACCCCAGTAATCAATCTCATGAACCTTTGTTGCACCACCTCGAAGGCAAGTATAACCTTCCTTAGATAAGGAGACCAAAACTGTGCACAGTACTCCAGGTGTGGTCTCACCAAAGCCCTGTACAATTGTAGCAAGACTTCCTTACTCTTGTCCTCCAACCCCCTAGCAATAAAGGCCAACATGCCATTTGCCTTCCTAATTGCATGCTGTACCTGCATGCTAACTCTCCAGCCGAATTTTCCCGTTGTCGTTCATGCGGGTTTGGGGGCGGGTTGCCAGTAAAAATCCTGGAAATAGCGAGCGCGTCAGGAACCCGCCGTCATCCCGCCGCCTCATGCATTTAAGTCGGGCGGCTTTGAAGGCGTGACACGGACCCAATCGGCAGAGGTGGGCGACCTCATTGAAATCATTAAGTGCTTATTGAGAGACGATTAAGAGTGATTTTAATGGCAGCTTTTGAGTTTAACTGCAGGAGCACGGGATTCACAGAGATCGGGTACCTCGACTGTGAAGGGGAGGCGGAAGCACAGTGGCCATTGGCGAGTTCATTCATTGACAGCTGGGAAAAGCACATAAATACTGCAACATTACACCTCATTACTAGCCTCATGGAAAGGCTCTTGCTCACTCCATTTTGTCCACAGATTTGGGTGTCTGCAGCTTGCAGGTCATTTCTGAAACCTCGGAAGCCACTCTCGCCACATTGCTAGTCACTACCACAACATTGAGGGATTGGCCCTCTGAGCTCCACTTTATCTGCCATCTACTACATCAGCATGGGTGCCGCTTATACTGTCTTGCCTTGGTCCTCAGAATCGGACCAAGATGAGCCCCACCACCAACAACACCAGCTACACCAGCAGCAGCAGCAGCAGCAGCAACCATGACAGCAGCCTTCTCCTCAATGACCTGATGCTCCACAGCAGAGAGAGTACTGCAGCATGCCAGAGGCGATACCCCCAACACAGGGTATACAGGCAGAGGATGAGCTTCCTCAACATGACTTCAGGAGGTTCAGGCTATCGCGCCAGGTCATCGCAGACATTTGTAATTTGCTGGAACAAGACCTGCTGCCCAGAGGTCCTGGTGGACATTCCTTACCAGTGGCTGTCAAAGTCACCACCGCTCTCAGCTTCTTCGCCTCAGGCTCCTTCCAGGGATCTGCAGTAGACATTTGCGGGATCTCGCAGTCGGCTGCCCACAGATGCATCATACAGGTGACCGATACCATGTTTCACAAGCCAGCCATGTATATCAACTTTGCCACTGACAAGACCAGTGTTACTGAGTGTGCACTCGGCTTTGTGGCTCTGGCTGACTTCCCACAGGTGCAGGGCATCATCAACTGCACACATGCGACCATGAAGGTACCCCATCATCACCCAGGAGTGTTTGTGAACCGCAAGGGCTTCCACTCCCTCAATGTGCAGCTCGTCTGCAACCATAAAAAGATGATTATACATGTGTGCGCCAGATTCCCTGGCAGTTGTCATGACTCTTTCATTCTGCACCAGTCCACCCTCCCTCAGCTCTTCGCACCTCCAAGCAGACTTAACGGCTGGCTGCTCGGAGACAAGGGCTATTCACTGAAGACATGGCTCATGACACCCTTGAGGACGCCAAGTATTGTGGCTGAGGAGCGTTATAATGAGAGCCACATCTCCACCACCTGTGTCATAGAGCAAATGATAGGCATGCTGAAGATGCGTTTCAGATGCCTTGACAGAGGAGCCCTTCAGTACGCATCAGCCAGGGTCTCCACAACATAGCACAGCAGTGAGGATTGGAGCTGCAGGAGGAGCAAGGCGCAGAGCGCACAGCCTCTTCAAAGGAGGAGGAGGAGGAGCAGGTGGAAGACGAGGAGGAGGAGGAGGAGGAGGAACCTGAGGTGGAGATGGTACCAGCAGTGGTACTACCATGGCCAGATTTACTTAACTTGCTCCAAAGCAGCCACATGGCTGCCACATGCTGTACTAAGTTCCCCCCCTTCCCCACCCCAACAACACCATAAAGTGTCCCGACAATGACCAATCCATTCCTCTCACCCAAAGCCCCAATGCTTGAGGTTAAGTAATGTCTCACCATTCACTCCATGTCACAAAGCCACTTCCAATGTTTGAGGCAAAAATGGACAAGACTCGAAAGTGGTGCAAACAAAAACATTTATGTGTGTCATCAAAATAACTGAAACTTAACACTAACATTTTTTGATACACCCATGTGCTTAACCTTGTGTATCTACTTTTGTGTCATTTTTCTTTTCCGAGGTAGAGGCAGGCTGCTCACTTCCCTGCTGCGACTTGTCAAACACTTTTGGCGGACGTCCTCTGGGTTTTGGAGCCTGTGATGGCCCAGCCAAAGTCTGCTCCTCCTGCGACTGTGCAGGGCCAGACTTGGCCATCGGGATCTGAGGAATCATGTGGGGCTCTGACTGAGGGGGAGGCAATGGGGGAGAAGTGGGAGCACTTTGAGAAGAGCCCCCACTTCCATGTCCCCTCTCAACATCATCCCTCTCCTGGGCTACCCGCACTTCCCTACGAGCAAGGAGCTGGCGAGCACCTTGCTGCACAGCAGTGGGGCAATGAAGGCCCAAGTCTACGTTTACATCCCTCCTTGAGAGGAGGTCCATGAGCGCCTGCCATCTATTGTCCACAGCTAGCATGTGCTCATGTGACTGGCGCATTTGCTGCTCCATGCAGCTCAACAGAGCTTGGAGCATCCTGCGCCCTCCGGCGAGGAGTCTCCACTGCTGTTCCGGTCAACACCACCTGCTCTTGCTCACTTGTGAATTGTGAGACACCAGGTGACAACTCACTCTATGGCACAAAGGACCCACCGAGATGTACGTATCTGCGCTGGTGCTGGCTGCGCTTGGGGCTGCTGGCGGTGCACCCTCAGAAGCTGGAGGCGCCTTTGAGGAGTCGTCTTCCTCCTCCGGCTGGGACAGTGGCGGCGGGGGGGGGGAGGGCACTTCATGGACAGTAAAAAGATGAATTAGAAGTGTTATAATAAGAATGGGTAACGTTACCATTTTGCACATGTTGACACTGCACTGTCTGCTGACATCAGTCACCATATGCGTGACTGCTGAATGCCATGTGGCTTTATGAGATGTGATTCTGTTACCAGGTTGCTGGGATGTCCCCCTCTCTCCGTCTTTCACCACCAGCACCTCTCCAACTCCCTAGATCTCCAGAGCCCCCTCCTCTGCTGCTGTTTGTTGTGTGAAGACTGGAGGGCCACCTTCAGTTCTCTGCCTCTCCCTGTTGTTCTGGGCTCTCTTCTCCTGCAAGGAGGGAAAGAAGAAAAGTTTGAGAGTGATGGAATGAGTGTAAGGAATGGATGGGTTACTTCTGTAGAGGCTGACTATAAGGGAGTGGGGTGCAAATGCCAAATGGCCTCCTTCTGTGGTGTTACTTGCTATAATTGTATTAGGATGAGGGTGAGTGTGAGGGTCATAGAGTCATAGGGCGGAATCTTACCTGGAAGGCCGAGTTCGAGGCGGGACTGCTGGTTTTCGGGTTCTAGTCCCGCCCCCAGCGACGTCTAACGAGCTGACGCTATTTTCCCCTGATTGGTCTTGTTAAGCCTGCCCTGCGGGCTTGCCAGCCAGTTAAGGGAAAGCTGGAGTCAGATGATGTCAGTTGATGACGCTTCATCTGCCGGTTTTCTTAAAGGCATATGCACCACACTTGTTTGACAGATGATTTTTTGATAGTGTTTGACAGCACTGAGGTGCTGTTAAACACTGACAATCACTGTCCAAAGGTGAGCCCTTGTACCCAGGCTCTCCAATTACTCTCTCCTTATGATAAAACAAATGGCAGCTGCAGCTGAGATTGCAGAAGCCATCTGTCACTGAGATGAGGCTACACAAACACTTCATAGTTTGTCACCTGCAGAAACATCTAACCACATTAAAAATTACTTTCCCAACATTTTCTCACTAGTGTCCCATTGAATCATTTAAACCACTTCTGCAGCTGTCATCTATAAACAAAAATTACAGTAGACCCACATCACACCTCACTTACCCTGGCGGGGTTCCCCTACGTTGGGAAGCCCGCAGCAGCAGTCGAAAAATTGGAAAAAGCCTCTTAACTGCTTGTTAACTACCTGTTAACAGGCAGTTAAGTGGCTGTAATCCTCTTCCCGCCTCTAGGAGTCGGGACCCTGCGCAAATCGGGGACCCGACTCCCGGGAAGATTGGTTGGAGGTCTCTAACTCATCTTTTTTGACAATTTCTAGTATTCAGGTATAGGCATTTAATTATAGAAACATAGAAACATAGAAAAAAAGGAGCAGGAGTAGTCCATTCGGCCCTTCGAGCCTGCTCCGCCATTCAATATGATCATGGCTGATCCTCTATCTCAATACCATATTCCCGCTCTCTCTCCATACCCCTTGATGCCTTTTGTGTCTAGGAATCTATCTATCTCCTCCTTAATTATATTCAGTGACTTGGTCTCCACAGCCTTCTGTGGTAGAGAATTCCACAGGTTCACCACCCTCTGAGTGAAGAAATTTCTCCTCATCTCAGTCCTAAATGTCCTACCTCATATCCTGAGACTGTGACCCCTCGTTCTAGACCTCCCAGCCAGGGGAAACATCCTCCCTGCATCCAGTCTGTCTAGCCCTGTCAGAATTTTATATGTTTCAATGAGATCCCCTCTCATTCTTCTAAACCCTAGTGAATACAGGCCTAGTCGACCCAATCTCTCCTCATACGACAGTCCTGCCATCCCAGGAATCAGTTTGGTGAACCTTCGCTGCACTCCCTCTATGGCATGTATATCCTTTCTTAGGTAAGGAGACCAAAACTGCACACAGTACTCCAGGTGTGGTCTCACCAAGGCCCTGTACAACTGTAGTAAGACATCCTTGCTCCTGTACTCAAATCCTCTTGCAATGAAGGCCAACATACCATTCGCCTTCCTAACTGCTTGCTGCACCTGCATGTTTGCTTTCAGTGACTGGTGTACAAGGACACCCAGGTCTCTTTGTACATCAGCATTTCCCAATCTATCACCATTTAAATAATACTCTACCTTTCTGTTTTTCCTACCGAAATGGATAACTTCACATTTATCCACATTATACTGCACCTGCCATGTACTTGCCCACTCACTCAACTTGTCTAAATCACCTTGAAGCCTCTTTGCATCCTCCTCACAACTCACAATCCCACCTAGTTTCGTGTCGTCAGCAAACTTGTAAATATTACATTTGGTTCCCTCATCTAAATCATTGATATATATTGTGAATAGCTGGGGCCCAAGCACTGATCCCTGCGGTACCCCACTAGTCACCTGCCTGCCACCCCGAAAAAGACCCATTTATTCCTACTCCTACAGTACCTGGAGTACCGTGTACAATTTTATGCTAACTTTTTTACTTTTTTACACTCACCGGTCCGTTGTATCTCAGCGTGCTCCCGCTGCTTTTGAACTCTCCCAGGTTTGGCGCTCTCGCTCTGCTCCCGCTGCTTTTGAACTCTCCCGGGTTCTTATGTGGGACTTTATCAAAGGCCTTCTGAAAATCAAATACACCACATCCACTGGTTCTCCCTTATCTATTCTACCAGTTACATTCTCAAAAAACTCCAGTAGGTTTGTCAAACACGATTTTCCTTTCATAAATCCATGTTGACTTTGTCTAATCCTGTTGATATTTTCGAAGTGTCCTGTTATCACATCCTTTATAATAGACTCTAGCATTTTCCCTACTACTGATGTTGCAATTCATGCATTCGTTCCTTAAATGTTAGCCATTGCCTATCCACCATCATGCCTTTTAATGAAGCTCCCCAATCTATCATAGCCAACTCGCTCCTCATACCATCGTAGTTTTCTTTGTTTAGATTTAGGACCCTAGTTTCGGATTTGACGTCTTCACTTTCCATTTTAATGAAGAATTCTATCATGTTATGGTCACTCTTCCCTAAAGGACCCCGCACAACAAGATTATTAATTAACCCCTTCTCATTGCACAATACCCAATCTAGGATAGCCTGTTCCCTAGTTGGCTCCTCAACGTACTGGTCTAAAAAAACATCTCATACACACTCCAGGAATTCATCCTCCACAGTATTATTGCTAATTTGGTTTAGCCAGTCTATACGTAGATTAAAGTCACCCATGATTACTGTAGTACCCTTGTTACATGCATCTCTAATTTCCTGTTTTATACCATCCCCTACATTACCACTACTGTTTGGAGGCCTATAGACAACTCCCACCAATGTTTTCTGCCCCTTGGTGCTTCTTAGCTCCACCCAGACTGATTCTGCATCTTGATTTTCTGAGCCAATATCCTTTCTCACTATTGCTCTGATTTCATCCTTTACTAACAAGGCCACCCCACCTCCTTTTCCTTTTTGCCTGTCCTTCCTAAATATCGAATATCCTTGGATATTCAGCTCCCAGCCTTGGTCACCCTGCAGCCATGTCTCCATAATCGCAATTATATCATATCCGTTTATATCTATTTGTGCTGTTAATTCATCTACCTTATTACGAATGCTTCGTGCATTCAGATACAGTGCCTTTAGATTTGTCCTTTTAACATTTTTAGACATCTTAACATTTTTTTGTACTATGGCCCTATTTGTCTTATTACCATTTTTTCTTACCCGGACCCTATTTGTTAGTGCACTCCTTTGTTTGTATGCTCTGTCCCTTCCTGACACAATCTAGTTATCCTTAGCCCAATCACTTTCCTGCACTGCTTCCTTGTCTTTTCTCTTTAGCATTCTAGATTTCTCTCCACCGGGACCCCCCCCCCCCGCCGCCCCCTCCTTATTTAATTTAAAGCCCTATCTACCTCCCTAGTTATTCGATTCGCTAGAACTCTGGTCCCAGCATGGTTCAGGTGTAGTCCGTCCCAACGGAACAGCTCTCTCTTTCCCTAGTACTGGTGCCAGTGCCCCACGAATCGAAACCCACTTTTCCCACACCAATCTTTGAGCCACGCATTCATCTCCCTGATCCTATTGACCCTATGCCAATTTGCTCGTGGCTCCGGTAATAATTCAGAGATTATGACCTTTGTGGTTCTGCTTTTTAATTTAGTCCCTAGCTGCTCGAATTCTCTCAGCAGAACCTCTTTCTTTGTCCTACCTATGTCGTTGGTACCTACGTGGACCACAACAACTGGATGCTCCCCCTCCCACTCCAAGTTCTTCTCCAGCCCGGAGGAGATGTCCTTTATAATAGATAATCTACATCCTAGGGTACTTAAGGAAGTGGCCCTAGAAATAGTAGATGCATTGCTGATCATCTTCCAACATTCGATGGAATCTGGAACTGTACCCATGGATTGGAGGGTAGCTAATGTTACCCCACTATTCAAAAAGGGTAGTAGAGAGAAAGCGGGGAATTACAGACCGGTAAGCCTGACATCGGTAGTGGGGAAAATGCTAGAGTCCATTATAAAGGATGTAATAGCTGAGCACTTGAAAAACAGTGACAGGATCGGACAAAGTTAACATGGATTTACAAAAGGTAAATCGTGCTTGACTAATCTACTGGAATTTTTTGAGGATGTAACTGGGAAAATAGATAAGGGAGAACCAGTAGATGTGGTGTATTTGGACTTTCAAAAGGCTTTCGATAAGGTCCCGCGTAAGAGATTAGCGGGTAAAGTTAAGGCACATGGGATTGGGGGCAAGGTATTGACTTGGATAGAGAACTGGTTGGTGGACAGAAAGCAGAGAGTAGGAATTAATGGGTCTTTTTCCGAGTGGCAGGCAGTGACTAGTGGGGTACCGCAGGGATCGGTCCTTGGACCCCAGCTATTCACAATATACATTAATGATCTAGATAAGGGAACTAAATGTAATATCTCCAAGTTTGCAGATGACACAAAGCTGGGTGGGCGTGTGTGCTGCGAGGAGGATACTGAGAAACTCCAGGATGATTTGGACAGGTTGTGTGAGTGGGCAGAAGCGTGGCAGATGCAATATAACGTGGATAAATGTGAGGTTATCCACTTTGGTGTCAAAAACAGAAAGGCAGACTATTATCTGAATGGCAAGATTGGGAGAAGGGTAAGTGCAACGAGACCTGGGTGTCCTTGTGCACCAGTCGCTGAAGGTAAGCATGCAGGTGCAGCAGGCGGTGAAGAAGGCAAATGGTATGTTGGCCTTCATAGCGAAAGGGTTTGAGTATAGGAACAGGGATGTCCTGCTGCAGTTGTACAGGGCCTTGGTGAGACCACACCTTGAGTACTGTGTGCAGTTTTGGTCGCCTTATCTGAGGAAGGATGTTCTTGCCATGGAAGGAGTTCAGCGAAGATTCACAAGACTGATACCTGGGATGGCAGGAATGACATATGAGGAGAGATTGGGTCGATTAGGCTTATACTCGCTGGAGTATAGAAGAATGAGAGGGGATCTCATCGAAACATGTAAAATTCTGACAGGTCTGGACAAACTAGATGCAGGAAGAATGTTCCCGATGGTCGGAGAGTCCAGAACCAGGGTTCATAATCTACGGATAAGGGGTAAGCCATTTAGGACAGAAATGAGGAAGAATTTCTTCACCCAGAGAGTGGTGAACTTGTGGAATTCTCTACCACAGAAGGTAGTTGAGGCCAAGTCATTAAATATATTTAAGAGTGAGTTAGATATATTTCTTAAAGCTAAAGGTATCAAGGGATATGGGGAGAAGGCAGGTACAGGGTACTGAGTTTGGATGATCAGCCATGATCTCATCGAATGGCGGAGCAGGCTCGAGGGGCCGAATGGCCTACTCCTGCTCCTATCTTCTATGTTTCTATGTTTACCCTGGCACCGGGTAGGCAACACAGCCCTCGGGACTCACGCTCCTGGCTGCAGAGAACAGTGTCTATCCCCCTAACTATACTGTCACCTACTACAACCACCTTCCTTTTTACTCCCCCCACTTGAACGGCTTCCTGTACCATGGTGCCGTGGTCAGTTTGCTCGTCCTCCCCGCAGTCCCCACACTGGTCCACAAGGGTTGCAAGAACCTCGAATCTATTGGACAAGTGCAGGGACTGAGGCTCCTGCAATACTACCTCCTGGATCCCCGTACCTACCTCACTCGCAGTCACACCCTCCTGTCCCTGACCACGTGTCAATTCTAAAGTATTTAATCTAAGGGGTGTGGCTGCCTCCTGGAGTAAAAGGTCCAGGTAACTTTCTCCCTCCCTGATGTCTCGCAATGTCTGCAGCTCCTCAACTCGGAGCCGAAGTTCCTCGAGCCGCAGACACTTACCGCAGATGTAGTCGCCGTGGACAAAAATGTCCACAAGCTCCCACATATTGCAGCAGCAACACATCTCCTGTTCTCCCAGTATTTTTTTTGTTTAATTAATTAGTTTAGTATTAATCAAATTATTTACCTTGTTTAGTTTATTAAATTAATTAAATTAAGTTTCGTTTTTAAATAGTTTTTAATACAAACATAAAATGCTGGAAACACCAGCAGGTCAGGTAGCATCTGTGGACAGAGAAGCTTAGGCATCTGTAGTGTTTGTTTTTTTGCTTTATTGTTTAATTCGCTGCCACTACTCTTCCAGGAATGCCCATCTTGAAGAAGGTCTGCACTCTCGCATCTGAAGTATTTTGCTTTTTGCTGAATTGTAGTTTTTACTTTTTTAGATTGTTAGTTCCATTGGATTTACTTTGTTTTATTATTCTCACCTTATTTTGCTTATCTACATTTAAACCCTTCCCCTTTCATGTTATAGTTAGATAAATATCCTATATTAATAGCTAGCTTCCCAGATCCTAGAATCATAGAATAGTTACAGCACAGAAGGAGGCCATTTGGCCTGTCGAGCCTGTGCCAGCTCTCTGCAAGAGCACTTCAGCTAGTCCCACTCCCCCACCCTTTCCCCGTAGCCCTGCAATTTTTTTTCCTTTAGGTACTTATCCAATTTCCTTTTGAAAGCCACAATTGAGTCTGCCTCCACCACCCTTTCAGGCAGTGCATTCCAGATCCCAACCACTCGCTGAGTAAAAAAGTTTTCCCTCATGTCGCCTTTGGTTCTTTTGCCAATCACCTTGAATCTGTGTCCTCTGGTTCTCAACCCTTCTAGAGAAGAGCAGAACTTCTTCAAGGTAGGCATTCCAAGAAGAGAGGTGGCAGTGAACCAAACACTAATACGATAGCAAATTCTGCCAATGGGAACAGTTTCTCTTTCGCTACACTGTCTAGACCCCTCATGATTTTGAACACCTCTATCAAATCTCCTCTCAACCTTCTCTGCTCTAAGGAGAACAACCCCAGCTTCTCTAGTCTATCCACGTAACTGAAGTCCCTCATCCCTGGAATCATTCTTGTAAATCTTTTCTGCACCCGCTCTGAGGCCTTCACATCCTTCCTAAAGTGCGGTGCCCAGAATTGGACACAATACTCCAATTGAAGCTGAACCAGTGTTTTATAAAGGTTCATCATAACTTCCTTGCTTTTGTACTCTATGCCTCTATTTATAAAGCCCAAGATCCCGTCTGCTTTTTTAACCGCTTTATCAACCTGCCCTGCCACCTTCAAAGATTTGTGCACATATACCCCCAGGTCTCTCTGTTCATGCATAACCTTTAGGATTGCACCCTTTAGTTTATATTGCCTCTCCTCATTCTTCCTACCAAAATGTATCACTTCGCACTTATCTGCGTTAACTTTCATCTGCCACGTGCCCGCCCATTTCACCAGCCTGTCTGTCTTCTTGAAGTGGATCATTATCCTCCTCACTGTTCACTATACTTCCAAGTTTTGTGTCATCTGCAAATTTTGAAATTGCGCCCTGTACACCCAAGTCCAAATCATTAATATATATCAAGAAAAGCAGTGGTCCTAGTACCAACCCCTAGGAAACACCACTGTATACCTACCTCCAGTCCGAAAAACAACCAAAGGGACCTGGGTGTCCGTGTACATGAGTCACTAAAAGTGAATGTGTAGGTACAGCAAGCATTAGGAAGGCAAATGGTATGCTGGCCTTCATTACAAGAGGATTTGAGTACAGGAGTAAAGAAGTCTTACTCCAATTATATAGGGCCTTGGTGAGACCACACCTGGGGTACTGTGTACAATTTTGGTCTCCTTACCCAAGGAAGGATATACTTGCCATAGAGGGAGTGCAACGAAGGTTCACGAGATTGACTCCTGGGATGGCGGGACTGTCGTATGAGAAGAGATTGAGTAAACTAGGCCTGTATTCTCTTGAATTCAGAAGAATGAGAGGGGATCTCATTGAAGCATACAAAATTATTACAGGGCTTGATAGGATGGATGCTGGGAGAATGTTTCCCTTGGCTGGGGAGTCTAGAACCAGGGGCCACAGCCTCAAGATAAAGGATAGGCCATTCAGGACTGCGATGAGAAGAAATTTCTTCACACAGAGGGTGGTGAATCTTTGGAATTCTCTACCCCAGAGGGCTGTGGAGGCTCAGTCATTGGGTATATTCAAAACAGAAGTCGATAGATTTCTGACTAGTAAGGATATCAAGGGATATGGCGATAGGGCCGGTGAATGGAGTTGAGGCAGAAGATCAGCCATGATCTCACTGAATGGCAGAGCAGGCTCGAAGGGCCGAATGGCCTACTCCTGCTCCTATTTCATATGTTCTTATGTTCTTAACCGTTCACCACTACTCTCTGTTTCCTGTCACTTAGCCAATTTTGTATCCATGCTGCCACTGTCCCTTTTATTCCATGGGCTTCAACTTTGCTGGCAAGCCAATTATGGGGCACTTTATCAAACCCCTTTTGAAAGTCCATGTACACCACATCAACAGCATTGCCCTCATCAACCCTCTCTGTTACCTCATCAAAAAACTCGATCAAGTTAGTTAAACACGATTTGCCTTTAACAAATCTGTGCTGGCTTTCCTTAATTAATCCATACTTGTCCAAGTGACTGTTAACTTTGTCCCTGATTATTGTTTCTAAAAGCTTCCCTACTACCGAGTTTAAACTGACTGGCCTGTAATTGCTGGGTTTATCTTTACTCCCTTTTTTTGAACAGTGGTGTAACATTTGCAATTCTCCAGTCCTCTGGCACAACCCTCGTATCTAAGGAGAATTGGAAGATTATGGCCAGTACCTCCGCGATTTCCTCCTTAACTTCCCTAGCATGCATCCCATCCAGTCCTGGTGACTTATCAACTTTAAGTACAGACAGCCTTTCTAGTACCACCTCTTTATCAATTTTTATCTCATCCAGCATCTCCACTATCTCCTCTTTCACTATGACTTTGGCAGCATCTTCTTCCTTGCTGAAGACAGGTGCAACATACTCATTTAGTACCTCAGCTATGCCCTCTGCTTCCATGCGTAGGTCTCCATTTTGGTCCCTAATCGGCCCCACCCCTCCTCTTACTACCCGTTTACTATTTATATGCTTATAGAAGACTTTTGAATTCCCTTTTATGTTAGCTTCATTAATATCCAACCCATCTCTCCTGCACCATCCTGCTTTACTCCACTTACCTATAAATCAAACACCATGTCACAGGCACCAACTTGGTGCTTATTCATTTACCCTATAATTCTATTTGTGAACTCTGCTTCTTCCTAAAAGGGGTAATAACTTAGAATACACAGCTTTACAACTCCTCTCTCTCAATTTCCAGACATTATGCTTGATCCTACCTTTGAGCATATCTGTATTCGACAACACCTCCCAAACCCATGACCTTTACCACCTAGAAGGACAAGGACAGTAGGCGCATGGGAACACCACCACCTCCAAGTTCCCCTCCAAGTCACACACCATCCTGACTTGGAAATATATTGCCGTTCCTTCATCGACGCTGGGTCAAAATCCTGGAACTCCCTCCCGAACAGCCCTGTGGGAGTACCTTCACCACACCAACTGCAGCAGTTCAGGAAGGAGGCTCACAACCACCTTCTGAAGGGCGATTAGGGATGGGCAATAAATGCTGGCCTTGCCAGCGACGCCCTCATCCCATGAATGAATTTTAAAAAATCTGACTGTCTCTCCCTTGTGTCATTATATCCCATCTTATAGAGCTGACAAATGGTTAACACGAATGTAATCGAATTATATTTGAGTCATTCAGTTTAAAACGACGCTTTTCAACTCAATTACTATTTAAAGATAATGCTCTTATAATCTCTTATCATAATTTTCGTACTGAAATTCTTACCTACATGTTTACAAATTTGATGACACGTCTATCTATTTGGAAACAACCAATGAAACAACTAGACGTTTCAATAGGACAGGATATAGTATTACTTTGAGTTTAATTATTCTTCCGCATTTTTTTGTGTACTGAGGTGAATCGTCTTTTGTCTGGATATTGCTGTGATCTTTACTGAAATAAAAATGATTGTTCGCCAATTCGATTGATGTCATGCCTGAAAGAAAGCACGCGAATTCTGACAAAATAAAATGTTAAAGTCATTTACGGTAATCTTTATCATGGATTTACATAAAATACATAAGAACAAGTAATAAGAACGTTCCTAACAGGAGGCGCTTTCGATAGATAGGACTTCGAAACATTTTAAGGCATAATAAAATTTAAAGCACCATTCCTGGCTTTGGTTTAGACCGATGCGAACTATTGTTTCCAGGTAACACATTTTCTACAATGTAAACATGTATAATTTCCCGTATCCTGCTGCTGTGTTCAGATCCGAGGTACAACAGCAGGGAGTCGGAACTTGTGTTGTCATTCATGAGCCTAAGGTTTTTGTAGTCCTGTTGGTAGCACGTGTTTGTAAATTATCCGTATCCGGAATTTTGCCCAACAGGATGGCACCTTTTGCAGTAGGAAGCTGGTCTTTTGGACATTTTTGAAGTATTGCATCCAACAAACTGTAGTGATTCAGCCTGAATGCAGCGTGTTGCGATTTAAAATTAGCGTTGGTAAGAATTTTTAAAATTTTTGATCAAGAAAAACTTCCTGTCAATACACTGGCAACGTAAATAAATCGAGAAGCAACGTTCGTCTACGCATTCTACGCCCAATAGAAAACTTTTACACAGGTTGGTAGAACTCATCTCGGTGTATTCTTTCACGTTTCAATGATCGTGTGGCTCTAATTGTCTTTACTGGAGCTGGTTTAATATTGCACGTGGTCCTCTTCACACAGCGACTGCATCCACGACACCGCTGGAGTGCGATTCACTTCACTACTTCCTTCACAAAGCGTCGCCGCAGTTTTTTTTTGCCAGCGTACCCGTTCGGCGGGCGAATCGATCCGGAAATTAATATCCGTATCATTCACTTTCGTAAATTTATTCTCCGATTTCACACTATGATAACCGAGTTCGGAAAACACTTGAGCGAGTTTGCCGGTGTTAAGACACCTGAATTTGGACGCGATCTGTGTGCACGGATCTATGGTGTGCAACTTTTGGACATGTTTCGCGGAGATTGCAGTCGCGGTGGCGCGGCCCCTTTAAATTCACCGCACCCAGCAAGCTCACCTGGCACGGGGGTTGGCGCATGCGTGCCCAGGTCCGCGCCCACCTGAGTGGCTGTGCACACCTGTGTACACACCTGTGTCCAACGAAGCGGAAGTTGGTGCCGAGAGTGAGCGAGCGCGGCAGCGGCAGCGGCAGCGGCAGTCCCCACCGAACGTTCGCTTCGCCTGTGCCACTCCGGGAGGGCAGCTCGGTCACATCAGGCTGAGCGTTTCCCCAAAGTTTGCTCGGTCCCTTTGTGGTCTCAGCAAAAACAAGGCTGGAAGTGACAAGCCCGGAGTGATGGCTCACGCTGAGTGAGACCCCTGCTTGCGTCACGGTATCGCACCGCCCTGGTGTCCACAGGCAGTGAAAGCTGATTTATTTCGGTCGAGTTCTCAGTTAATTTTTTTTAAAACAAACTACGAGTTAATCACCACCTCCTGTTGAGAAAACCTTATGGAAAAAAAACACCTCCAGCTACTGCAGGGTAATTCCTTGCAGATCGTCTCCAGATCTCCTTTGAGCTACAGGCTGATTCCCGAGAGCGTTACCCGGGCTCAGTGACTTGCCAGTCATTCACCTACAAATTATTGAGGCACTTCCCGAAACCAGCACGTGGGGTAAGCCACCTTTCGCTCTGTCAATTAAACATTAAAATAGCTAACTTAAAAAAAAACTACACCACTGATTTTTAAGGGTGTGTATACAGTGCAACTTTAAGCAACTTCCAGTTTGCTGTGATGCTGGAATTGCAATATAATTAGAGTCAAATTTAGACTTGAAGTTGTGTGTTTTTTATTTGTTTATGGGATGTGGGCATCGCTGGCAAGGCCAGCATTTATTGCCCATCCCTAATTGCCCTTGAGAAGGTGGTGAGCCACCTTCTTGAACTGCTGCAGTCCGTGTGGTGAAGGTACTCCCACAGTGCTGTTCGGTAGGGAGTTCCAGGATTTTGATCCAGTGACGATGAAGGATTGGTGATATACTTCTAAGTCAGGATGGTGTGTGACTTGGAGGGGAACTTGGAGGTGGTGGTGTTCCCATGCGCCTGCTGCCCTTGTCCTTCTAGGTGGAAGAGGTCGTGGGTTTAGGAGGTGCTGCCGAATAAGCCTTGGCGAGTTGCTGCAGTGCATCTTATAGATGGTATGCACTGCAGCCACGGTACGCCGGTGGTGGAGGAAGTGAATGTTTAAGGTGGTGGATGGGATGCCAATCAAACAGGCTGCTTTGTCCTGGATGGTGTCGAGCTTCTTGAGTGGTGTTGGAGCTGCACTCATCTAGGCAAGTAGAGAGTATTCCATCACAGTCCTTACTTATGCCATGCAGAGGGTGGAAAGGCTTTGGGGAGTCGGGAGGTGAGACACTTGCTGCAGAATACCTAGCCTCTGACCTGCTCTTGTGTGAGACTGTGGCTCACCTCCTTGACCTCTCAAAAGCCTATCTACTAACTACAAAGCTCAAATGAGAAGTGTGATGGAATACTTGCGGCTGCAGCAACGCTCAAGAAGCTTGGCACCATCCAAGTCAGAACTGGTGTTCTGCCACTGAATTTGATATCTGCTCCTGATGCATTGTGGCTGCAGTATACACGCGTCACCATTGTTACTTTGATATCCCCTCCCTTCCCTGCGACCTCTTCCATCGAGGACAAGAGTAGCAAGTTGTGCGCCATCCTGATTTAAACATATATTGCCGTTCCTTCATCCGTGCTGGATCAATATTCTCGAATTCCCTACCTTGCGCAATTGTGGGAGTAACAACAGCGCAAGGATTGCAGTGCTTCAAGAAAAATGCCCATTGCTATCTTCTTGGGGCAACTCAGGATGGGCAATAAATGTTGACTTGCCAGCGCCATCCACATCTGGAAAAAATTCAAAAAAACTTGTGGTCAAATTTGGTTTAAAAGTGCTCAGCGGGCCCACTAAACTTTTTGGGCACTCTTTAAATGTAAATAGAGTTGATTTAAATGCTAAGAGAGTGCAGACACTCCTACCTGTGCTCTCAAAGCATTTAAATATTAATGATGGTATGAGGAGCTTGGGACATGCCTGACTGGGACCATTACTGCTGCAATCAGTCTTGGATTATAGTATAGTATTAGTTATAATATAGTACACCATAAACTTTATTTCTGTGATTCTAGTAATTGATTTATTTTTGTGTATTAGTTGGAACTTTCAGCATTGGAATTTCAGCTCTCAAGTTGAAAATCATACAATATTTTACTATTGCCAGTGAATTGCATCTGCTTTAGGGGTAACAACTGTTTGAAAATCTGGTCACAGTCCGTTCCTTTTATTAGACCAAAATGTGACTCTGTACATGATCTGTATTAAGGGAGCAATATATATTTCTGATTGTACTGTGAATTTTTGAAGATTGGCTGCTTGAGTTTTGATCATCTATAAATGACACTGTAATGGCCCTGTCAAATTTCTGTTTTCCCCATTATTAGTGCGTTTTTAAAAAAAACAGCAGTTTATGGTGAGGAAGAGATATGGTGTGAGTTGTGAATAGCCGCAAATTGCGAGACGATTTGCGCCGCTCCGTCTTTAGCCTAGCAAAATGGGAGCTTGCTGTCAACCTCCTCCATGAGTGTCAAGAAATTGCTACCTTTGGCCTCGCTGCAGGAAGTTAGGGATGCTATTTCACATCGTAAGGACCCTGTTAATGGGGTGATTTTATGGTCCTGAAATGACACTCAACCTTTGAGGCCCAGAAAGGGAACAATTGAAACTTTGGAGTCTCACTCCTGCAGGTAGTAAATTGTTCCTTGAGGTGTTTTAAATTTAACATTTTTATTTTTCCTTTCTATCCCTCTCTTCTCCTATCTCAATCCAATCTTTATCTCTTCTGCGCCTGATTTGACTCTAATTCACCCTATTTCCTTTTCCAACGTTTGCTCTGTTTCTTTATTCTTAAATCTTATTAGTCAACAACAGCAACTTGCATTTATATAGCGCCTTCAATGTAATAAAATGTCCCAAGGTGCTTCACAGGAGCATTATCAAACAAAATTTGACAGAGCCACATAAAGAGGTTTAAGGACAGTTGAGCAAAAGCTTGGTCAAAGAGGTAGGTTGTAAGGAGCGTCTTAAAGGAGGAGACAGAGGTAGAGAGGTTTAGGGATGTAATTCCAGAGCTTAGGGCCTTGGTAGCTGAAGGCACAGCCTCCATTGGTGGAGCTATTAAAATCGGGGATGTGCAAGAGGCCAGAATTGGTGGAATGCAGAGATCTTGGAGGGCTGGAGGAGGTTACAGCGATAGGGAGGGGCGAGGCTATGGAGGAATTTGAAAACAAGGATGAGAATTTTAAAACTGAGGCATTGCCGGACCAGGAGCCAATGTAGGTCAGTGAGTACAGGGTGAATGGGACTAGGTGCATATTAGGATATGGGCAGTAGAGGTTTGGATAAGCTCAAGTTTTTATATAGGGTGGAAGATGGCCAGGAGAGCATTGGAATAGTCAAGTCTAGAGGTAAGGAAGGCATGGTTGAGGGTTTTAGCAGCAGATGAGCTGAGGCAGAGGTGGAATCAGGCGGTTACAGAGGTGCAAGTAGTCAGTCTTGGTGATGGAGCGGATATGTGTTCAGAAGCTCATCTCGGGGGGTGGGGGGGGGGCGGTCAAATACGACACCAAGGTTGCAAAAAGTCTGGTTTAGCCTAAAATTGCTAGGGAGAGGAATGAAGTCTGTGGCTGGGCCCGAAGACAATGGCTTCTGTCTTCCCAAATTTTAATTGGAGGAAATTTCTGCTCATCTAGTACTGACTGTTGGACAAGCAGTGTGATAAATCAGACACAGTAGAGGAGTCGAGAGAGGTGGTGGTGAGGTAGAGCTGGGTGTTATCAACATACATATGGAACCTGATGTTGTGTTTTAGATGATGTTGCTGAGTGGCAGCATGTAGATGAGAAATAGGGGGCCAAGGATAGATCCTTGGGGGACTCGAGAGGTCATGGTGCAGGAGCGGAAAGAGAAGCCATTGCAGGTAATTCTGTGGCTAAAACTGGATAGATAAGAATGGAACCAGGTGAGGGCAGTCCCACCCAGCTGGACGAAGGAGGAAAGGCGTTGGAGGAGGATGATGGTGTGGTCAACCATGTCGAGGGCTGCAGACAGGCCGAGAAGGATGGGAAGGGATAGTTTACCCCTGTCATAGTCTCATAGGATGTCGTTTGTGACTTTGATAAGGTTCGTCCCAGTACTGTGGCCGGGGCGGAAATCTGATTGGAGGGATTCAAACATGAAATTGTGGGAAAGATGAGCATGGATTTGGGGGGCGACAACACGTTCAAGGACTTTGGAGAGGGAAGGGGGGTTGGAGATGGGGTGATAGAGAAGTCAAGGGTTTTTTTTTGAGGAGAGGGGTGATAATGGCAGAATTGAAGGGGACAGTACCTGAGGAGAGGGAACCGTTAACAATATCTGCTAACCTGGAGGCCAGGAAGGAAATTTGGGAGGTCAGCAGTTTGGTGGGAATAGGGTAGAGGAAGCAAGAGGTGGGTATCGTGGTCAAGTTGAGCTCAGAAAGGGCATGAAGGGAGATATGAGAGAAACTAGAGAAATGCTAGGGCAGGGGAGAAACTTGGAAGAATTTTGGCCCGATCGGTTAGGGGAAGGGAGGGAAGCAGCAGAGGCAGCTGAACTGGTGGTCTTAATCTTAGTGACAAAGAAGTCCGTGAGCTCCTCATACTTGTTGGAGGTGAGGGTGGAGGAGGCAGGGGAGAGGGGTTTAAGAAGACGGTTTGTAGTGAAGAGAAGCCGGGGGGTTATCTGGAATCGTGAGCAGTTTTGGCAGAGGAGAACAGGACCTGATGGTGCTTTACGTGGCCCAGCCAGACCTGGCGGTGAATGGCTGAAGCAGTTGTCCGCCATAAACATTGAAGTCTGCATCCCTTGGACTTAAGGAAGCAGAGATGAGGGCCTTACTAAGGAGAACAATCAGGGTGAGCGAGAGTAATGGTTCTAATAGGGACATGGGCACCAAAGATGGAGATGAGGATGTGATTGAGCAGATTGGTAGCTGCAGAAATGTGGTGAATGGAAGGCCAAAGGCAAGACAGTTGGAAATTTGAAAGTGCAGTTGTTAGTAACTTGGGAGAGTTTTTTTCTAGGGGTGGACACAGAAGACAGTGGGGAAGGCAGGTGTGGGTGGAGAGCGATACAAGGAAGTGATCAGATGTGGCCTCATCTGTGATTGACACGATGGGAATAGAGAGGCCACGTGAAATGGCAAGGTCGACTGAGGGCAACACGGTGGCATAGTGGTTAGCACTGGTGCCTCACAGCGCCAGAGACCCGGGTTCGAATCTGGCCTCGGGTGACTGTCTGTGTGGAGTTTGCACATTCTCCCCGTGTCTGCGTGGGTTTGCTCCGGTTTCCTCCCACAGTCCAAAAATGTGCGGGTTAGGTTGATTTGGCTATGATAAATTGACCCTTAGTGTTAGGGGGGGATTAAATATGTGGGGTTATGGGGATAGGATGGGATATGTTAGGGGGAATTAAATACGTGGGGTTACGGGGATAGGGTGGGATATGTGTCGGTGCAGGCTTGATGGGGATTCTGTGTGAGAAAGCAGGGACAGGGTACTGGATTTGGATGATCAGCCATGATCGTATTGAATGGCGGAGCAGGCTCGACGGGCCGAATGGCCTACTCCTGCTCCTAGTTTCTATGTTTCTATGAATGTGGGTAGGGGAGTTTATATGGAGGGAGAGATTTAGGGAGGATAGGAGGGCAGTAAACTCAGAGGGGAGAGAGAGTTGAAATCACTGGGGATGAGAAGTCGCTCGGTGCAGAGGGAGGAGAGCAGTGTAGATATATCGGTGAGATACTTGGGTGGACAGTAGAGAACGAGGATTTAAATGAGGTGAGGGGGTGGGGAACAAGGAGATGCTCAAAGGAGGAGAAGTTGCCAGAGGAGTCATGGGGACAAACCAAGGTGTGGTTTGGTGATAAGAGCCATACCACCACCGTGGCGGTTTAGGCAGGGCAAGTGGCAGAAGGTATAGCCAGGAGGCGAGGCTTCATTAAGTGGGAAGGTGTCATCACCCGTCAGCCAGGTTGCCGCCAAGACCGTGATGTCTATGCAATCATCCACAATAAGCTCATGGATGGCAAGGGCGTTGTTCACAAGTGAACGAACATTCTGGAGGGAGATGTGGAGAGGGGCGGTGATAGCCAATCCGTTGGCAGAGTCCACAGGGTCAGCATTGGGAGGGGTGAGTGGGACAGGAAGGAGGTTGGAAAGATTAGCGCCCAGTGGACGCACTGGGTGGTAAGGTCGGTGAGCGAGTAGGATGGGGCAGTTGGGCTTGCTGTTCGTAAGGTGGCAGCGACGAGTGTGTTGATGGGCCCTTTGGACGATGTCAGGAGAGGCACAGAACGAAGCTGTAGGCTTATCTAAGAGGGAGTCAAGCATGGAATGGCGACTGGAGAGTAGCAAGGTCGAGGAGTGCTCAAGGGTTGGGGTAGGGATTTAGGTGGGCAGAGTACCCGAGAGGGGGAGAAATGAAAGGAGGCATGACAGGAGAGAGTGGCCTAGGAGGGTAAGAGAAAAGAAGAAAAAAGGGGAAATAGAAGCGATGGACTTGGGTCCAGAGTGGCAGCAAATGGACACAGGGAAACTCAAGTTACATAGGCCTGGTTACGTAGCAAGGTTAGGATAGATATATCCTAGTATTAAACGGGGAATAGAGAGCAGACAATAAAAGGCGTTCAGAGTTCAAGTTCGAGGTCCCATGGTGGGATAAAGTTGACCTAGGTAGGGTGGAGTCAGCTTGGAGCATCGATGAACTGATGTCCAGGTTTGGAGGGCAAGTGAGTCCTGAAGCTATTTGAAGTGTAGAGTATTGGAGGACACATTGCTGGAGGTATTTCTATGGGAATGAAGAGCCAGCAGATGTGCAGAATCGATTCGGCGGCGGCGGTGGGGGGGGCAGAAAAACAATGGCGAAGTTGGAGGTCACCAAAAGATCTAGAGACGGCGGAGAAATAGACTACAGCCCAGGAGAGTGAATTTCTGGCCAGGAACCACACAGTAGCTGCAGCTGAAAAAACAGTAGGACGGTCATAAGCTTAGCAGGTAACAGCAGCGGTAGGATATGGGCTGTAGGCCAGACAAAGATACATTAAAACTTAAGCAACTTAATAACAGATCAGAGGCACAACAGCTGAGTCTTGCAGCGTAGTCCAGTGGAGAAGCGTAGTCTTGACGGCAGAGAAGTCCAGGAATTTGGAAGCCAAATTTAAGCAAAGATCCAGTGCTCACCTGAAGAAAACAAAAAGCAGATGGTCCGTGTTGCCAAAATGGTTGGTGGGTGGGCAACAACGTTTCTGCTAAGCTGCGTGGCCACGCAGCGGTCTGGAGGTCCGCGCAGGCCGCTCACCGGCTTTACAGTGGGAGAAACCGCGCATGCGCGAAATTTTGAATGGGCCGTGCAGCCCATTAAAGGGACTGCGCACCAAAAAAAAAATTAGGGGGAACATTGGTGGGCAATGGGCCCAGGTAACTTTAAACGAGCAGTTAACTTGTAGTTAGGGCTAAAATGCACCCAATATTAGAGCCGGGGTAACTTAGTAGAAGAGAGGAGATTGGGGGAGAAAGAGAAAAGGATGGCAACGGTTGGCCAAGGATAGAGTTGCTCAGCAAAGGAGCTCCTAGGAAGCTGCCAGCTCAGGAGCCATCTTGAATAAGTCCCATTGTTCACCGAGGTCCCAGATGCCCTGTTGACCCCATTGAGTTGTTATCAATTCGCACTTCCAGCAATTTGCGGCACAAATTAGAGCTGAAGGGTGAGGGGAAAAAATCCAACTCTGCGAGATGCCCCGCTCCAGCAAACTCTGGAACATTATTTCCTTGGACTTCATTTTATAGGGTTTTTTAAATATAAATTTTGAACTTGATCTGTAGTAAATACTGCATTTTCTTTTTCGGGGCAATTTAGTATATAGTCAAGCCCAGCTGATCTAAGTGAATTAGTGTCCATACCCTTTAATATTGTTAAAATTTGATATGCTTTGCTACATTGGTCAGTGTTTCAGAATTTAATACTACACTTGTGTGGACTGTATAAAATAAATATAAATCAATTCATTTAGTGTCAAAGTCCCAGCCATATAATGATTATTGAATGATTTACAGCAGTCAAAATTTACCATAATACGGTGAGATGTTTGTGTTTTTTTTTAAATATAAAGACTTTTTCTCCGCCTCCTCCTCATTTTCCCCCTTACGTTCTCTCAGCTGATGGCCCACACCATGCAGTGCATTTACCAATTTAGCTGTTGGAGGGAGACTGTTCAAAGTGCTGGTACTGGGTATAAAATTTTCCTACTGAGCTACATATGTTTCGCATATGTCTTATTTGCAATATATTCCACTGTTAATTTATGCACAGTAGTAAATGCCAGTACTAACAGAGAGGTTTATATTCTCTTGAAATATTTTGTTTTAAACTGAGCTCTACATTACATTGGAGGAGATTTGTTTGAAACTGCATGCAGATTTTGACAGTCATGGTGTTTTTAACTTTTAAATTTAGATGCTGTACAGTAGAGAGGAAAACAATTAATATTCTGTCTCCTGATTCAGAGTCAGGAGGGGAAGCAATGTCGAGTAGGTGTGTGCATATATTTGTTTTTTTTTTGGAAAATACAATGTCAGTTGGATTCATGTAATAGCTGCAAACAGATCAAATGTAATATTTTTATGGAACAAACTTTTATGCTTCTCAGAGCTCGAACCCTAACCTGCTATGTCATAAAGAACATTTGGACAGAACATGGAAACAGTAAGGTTCCATGAAGTGTTTGAGGTGAAGGCTCAATTTTTCCACCCTCTCCAATATTAGCTATGTTATTGTGAAGCACCAAGTAGACACTAAACATCTAGAAACAGCACAAAATATAGAGTATTGTGCTCCAAGTGGTCTTGCATACCTAGTTGTTCTGAATAGCATTGGTTGCGATCTAGGGCACACTGGTTATATTTGTATATCCATAAAATAAATCTAAAATTACCAACTTCTAGCTGTACATTAGAGGGCTATCAAAAATAGTGGCCCAGAATTTGCTGGAGCTTGCCTTGTTAGTTACACTTTTTCCCTTGCCCTTTTATTCAAAATGTTTGGGCTGCAAATTTCTGAAAGTGTGAGGGATAGGGAGGTTGGACCTCTAGTTTACATCGGCCTTGAACTTGCGGTTGGTATGACAGCGTATGCTGAAATTGACTGCAAGTTCAAGCGCATGCGCTAAATCCCGAACTTGTGATCTGTCAAGTTCTGACTCCGCATCGGCTTTGCTGCATGTTTCACCAACCCATTCAAATCAACATGCTGGCGAAAAGTTGGGCTAATTGCCTACCTACTGTGCATTAAATATACCCTGAGAATTTTTATGGCAGGTACAAACAGGTGCAGGAGCCTGTTGCACAGCGTAAGAGGTGGGGGTGGATGAGAAAAACAATGGCCCAAAAATTCGTGAGGAAGCCTTCGTGCGAGGGTAAGGCCTCCCCGCGATCTCTCACTCCGCGTTGGCTTTTTCAGTTCCAGCTCGCACGAACTTGATGTTCTGGACAGCTGCTGTGCTGGGCTTGCGTATCCCACCGGCGTAGTTAATTCGTGCGAGCTGTGGGATCACGTGACTCAGTTAGAGCCAATGGCAGCACACCATCTTCCATTCATAACTTTCACATAAGTGCTGTGAAAGCTATGAATACTATAGCCCCCCAAAAGAACTGCTAAACCTCAATTAAATTTTTTTAAAAACCCATCACATTAATAAAATAAGTATAGTTAAATAAATTAACCATTTTAAATAAATTAAATTTTTGAAAAAATTTAAAATCTTTTAAAAAGTTATAAAAATAAACTTACCTGTCTTTAAAGTCTCTAAAAAAGATATACCTGTTAAAAAAAATTCAAAATAATACTTAATTCACTACTTACCTTGTTAAAAGTGGGTCTTACTCCTCCTTTTTTTATGTGTAGAATCTTCCGTACTTACCTGCGCGTTGAAACCACTAAGTGCACAGCGTGCGCGCAGCCTGTAGCGCGCACGCGGTTCACCTAGGACCCGCCCCCTTTTCCATTCACCAAGTGCCGGTTTTCAGCGCATGCGCAGTGCATGCAGAAAACCGGCAATTGGAGACAGAATACGCGAGAGTACACAGTGCGTACTCACGCGTAGCGGGACTAATTTTTGGGCCATTAATTTTGAGCTAGGTTTATGTTATAGCCCATAAAAAGCATCCTAATTGAGTTTTATGGTTCTTATCCAGAGGCCAGAAACATTAACTATCTGCTAATTGCACTAAAGTATTAATAATTACTTTAATATCAATGCATTTAGGTTAAACTGTGCAAATCAAAATAACTTCAATTTACTGTGTTAAGTAAAACTTCAGGCTTGTTCATCTTACCAGACCTTTTTAGTTAAAATGAGTTTTTTAATAGTCAGCAATTTAAAAGCCAAAGCCTAGTATCAAATCATTTATCAACGATTGCGACTCGAAGAAAAATGCTTCAGCAATCTTTTGGAAAGTGCAGTGTGAACAGATAAATAAATAAATAAATAAATAAATAAAACCAGGTCAGCTGCTCAGATGGACTTCCTGCAAAGCTTAATGCTGTCCCGTCGGAGATTTCTACATTTCCTGATTGGCTAAGAGTCAGGAAGTGAAAGGAGCACCGCCCCACGTGATCCCAGGTATGCTTACGCACAGCAGTGCGCTCCTGGAATCCGTGGGCCACTACACTGCGCACAACTCCACAGCGTTTCAAAGCAACTTTTCAAAGGGAGCTTTGCACAAGCTAAGTGCAAAGTTTGTTCTGAAGTTGTTGTCGGCGTACTCCTTAGCTACACCGCTGACTGCAAATTCGGGACCATTATATCCAAAGCATGACAGCTCAGAACATGCAGGCCACAGGGCGAACAATTAACCATTTTCTACCAAAGATACACACTGGATAAACATCAACACAGCCTGGTTGGGTTGAACGGCCTGCTTCCACGCTGTAATTTCTATGTGTATGTAATTCTACATCGGTGTGAAGCAGTTGTAGCTTCTCCTCGATGCTAAGCTGTATAGTGTAAATCAGGTGTCCTGACTTCAAAGCAGGATGGGACTTCTTGTAGAAATTTCATTTCACTCTAGGAAGTTTCGCTCCAATGTCAGGCTGGACCCTGAGTGTGGATTCAGGCTGTATTGACATTAAAGTGCACCATCCTTGCAATGCAAAACTGCTTCATTTTGATACTACTGCTGTTGTGTAAATGCAGCCTTGGAGTAAATAATTGTACAGGATACACTGCATTCACTTGGGTGCATACAGGATATGTGACTCACTCGACTGAAGTGTTTAATGCAAAATGCCTTTGATGTAATTAGTAGGAGTGGTCGAAGTGTGTTAAATTTAAGATGGTGTGTTTTTCAGAGGCATATATCTATCTAATGCAGGGAAATTATGATTAAACCAAAAATTACAATTTTTATTTTTTATTCAAAATTTATAGCAGTGAATTTTGTTAAATTGTATGAGACAAGTATCAAGAGCGCTGCTTCTCTTGCAGCCACGGCAATGATTTATGGTGGAGTAGGAACCTTTTTAAATAGGGTCCCTTTATCTCCGTGCCCCTCTCTGTGTCTCCGTGCCCCTCTCTTTACAGAGAGTGATGGATTGGTTATGTATTTTTAACTTTTTTTGTTTCCCTTGCAGATATCTAGCATTCATAGCTTTCATTTTTATCTTGAAAAATCATGAAAAATATTCAGCATTGGGTCTGAATGGTACCCGAGGCATGCATAATATTTATTGACTTTTTATTTTTCAGATTTAAGATTTTACTACTTCATGAAAGTTTGTGCGCGTCTCTTTGCTCCAGGGAGTTGGATATTTTTCTAAACTTTAAAACAACATTTCTGGAGTGGATTTTTAAAAATAAGGATGCCTGCAATTAGAAGGCTTTTCAGAAGACGTTACTTGCCCTGGAAACTTGTGCTTGTAACTCTTGTGTTTATCACATTTTTATTTCTGATGCATAGAGAAGTAGTTGGGACTGCTACACAAGAGCCATGGCTGAAAGAAATGGCAGTAAAGAAAGACAAAATGTTGCACATGATGATGGGAGCAGTGAACAATCTAAGAGACGCAATTCCAAAAATGCAGATAAGAGCACCTATCAGAGAGCAAGGCTCTATAGACATCAAAAAGCCCTGTTTGCCAGGATATTACACAGCAGTAGAATTGAAACCTTCCATGGAGCGGCCACCTGAGGATTCAAATGCCCCTGGAGCTTCAGGGAAGCCATTTCATACTGATAATCTATCTCCAGAGGAGCGGAAGGAAAAAGATCAAGGAAATGAGAAGCACTGCTTTAATGCTTTTGCAAGTGACCGAATTTCGTTACACAGAGACCTTGGACCTGACACACGACCACCTGAGTATGCTTTATGCTTTATATTTGCATCTAATTTCAAGCAATCCCTTACTTTTGTGAATTATGGTTTACATGCCTATATTTAATGATGAGACAGATAAATTTGAACTTGATGTTGGTATTCACAGTTGATAAGCTTAAAAGCAAAGCAATTTAAATATTTTAAAATTAATCTGAAATTAGGTTGTAGGATGAGCATGTATCCATAAGAGTGACCATGTGTGCATCAGACTTGTTAGGGAATGCATTTACATTCCAAGTTTAGCATCATTGCCAATTTAGCATTGATTAGCAATGTAAATCAGGAGTCAGAACCCAACCTAACTGCAGTGAAGCGGACTAAAATTCCCTGGAAACAGCAGTCTCGCATCACTTTGGTTTCACACTGCTTACAGTGTAAATCCAGTACGGAGTGAATGTGATTTGCAAAGTGTTCAGGTGGCCAAACCTATCTTAATTTAAATGTTTAGAATGCAGAGATTCTCCACCCCCCGGCCCCGTTCTCCAAATGTTTACATTTCTATCTTTTGGGAGACATCTCTATCCATGCATGTGTCCAGGGATATGAAGAGTTCTCCCCTAAACAGGATAGTTAAAGTTCCAGCTAGGCAGGAGCCAAAACTGCGTTCTGCCTGAGTGGAACCAGAACTGCAGCGGCTGGTCTCGGACTGGTGACTGCAGTTAAATACACTCTTGTGTACCCCTTGAATATAATCTGATAGTTTTTTGAACTTTAAAAGACATTCAGAATTAATGTAAGTCCTTTGATAGAGTAATCCATTTAAGACTATTGATGGAGTGTAAAGATTTCTAACTAATTTAATTCAAAGTAACATTCTATTATTGAGTTGGATTTCTATTCTGAACTGCTAAATATTTAATTTAAGTAATTGATTTTGTACATTGTAATAATAAAGCTTCCCAGTTTATATAAAAACTTAAAGGATTATTTTATTTGTTTTATATTTACTTTTATAAAAATTTGCATATTTAATCAAAGTTATATTCCATTCTATGAATGAAGACTAATTCTGAATTGTAAAGACTTTGTTTATAGAGTTCACAGTTGTTGTGCAGTACACTACATTTAGTTTCTATTTAAGACCAGAAAGTATGTATATATTGATCCAATAAGATATCACTTATTTTCTTTCCTTTTAAAAACATACAAAAGTAACGCACTACTGAATACTAAATATTCTTTTCATAAGTATAAAAGACCCAACGTAGTCTTTAACATAAATATAAAGTCATTCACTGCTGAGCTGTAGCTATTTCATAGTATCTTTACATTTAGAAAGGGAGGGATGTTTGGATGCAGAACAATTTTGCTCTAGTCATAAAAAGTATGTAGCGCACGATATTTTGAGCCTTACAAATAACAGTAAACCTGTGTTTACAGTTGTATAGAATATCATGGCAAAATTCCATTTAATTGGAATCTGTCCAGAATTATATATCTGTTATTCTAAAGGTCTCCAATGAGAACTTAACAAAGTAACTGAACCATCAATCACTGTTGCTCAGCAGCAGCTATTAGTGGAGATTGCTTCAGACTAGATATACTAAACATAGGATGAAGTGTTTGATCTTTTCCTGCCGTTGTGCTAGATGCAGAAGTAAAAGTTCAAATAAGGTGAAAGCCCTGTAGCTGTAATAAATATGTAGCCAAGAATAACACATTTTTGTCGTCTTGAATTTCAACAAGTCTTCAAAATCCTTATAAAATGTTTTTCTGTCCAGATGTATTGAGCAGAAATTTAAGAGATGTCCTCCCCTGCCTACTACTAGTGTGATTATAGTGTTTCACAACGAAGCTTGGTCTACGCTACTCCGAACTGTTTTCAGTGTAATGCATACTTCGCCCGCTATATTTTTAAAAGAGATAATTATGGTGGATGATGCAAGTACAGATGGTAAGTTACAAACTACCATCAATACTTTTATTTCATATGAGTGATTTAAAATGAAGCATTTTTGTGCTGTCTATTCAGTGGCTCCATAATTTACATACTATATATGGCCAAAATAGCCAAACTTCTACTTCCATTTTTAAAATACTATTTGTATCATTTTGAAAAGATTTAAACCTACTGAGTGTATCCTGAAAATGTGAGCAGATACTACTAATTTGAGATTAAACATAGATAAGTGTTCATATCAATTTACTTATAATATTTTAGTGACATAACATGGTCATTAAAATATTAACATTCAAACACTGATATTTTGTAAGAGAAAAATTGCAAAATTAGACCAGTTTGTATTGCATACCAATTCAGGGTAAGTGTCCTGACTGACATTCTAATTTCATTATGATCATGTTACATCTATTCAGACAGTGAGTAATCTCATGAGAGTATATTTTAGTATGTTTTAAAAAGACTCTTTCTTTTGCTAAGTGTTTTAGATTCATGAAGAAATAACTTTGGATATAGAATGACTGTCTTTGTTCAATGCTTGTAGTTGCATTCTGATTCCTTAACTTTTTTCAACTGATGCTCATTGAAATGGCTGCAGTGGAAATGTAAAGTAACCAAATATTTCTATCTACAGATTACTTAAAAGATCAATTAGATAATTATGTGAAGCCATTTCAAATAGTTAAAGTTGTTCGTCAGCGGGAAAGGAAGGGGTTAATTACTGCAAGGTTGATGGGAGCCTCCATAGCCACAGGAGAAGTCCTGACCTTCTTGGATGCCCACTGTAAGTTGACCAGTTTTGACTTTTTTAGGGAACTGATTATTCAACAAATTGTTACAATCATAAATAATACCGTTTGATCTGAGAAAGTAAGTTAGCATTTGAGGTATGTGTTTGTGCACTCTTTAATAAGGATTAGTATAAACAATCTTGGACTAGTTTACATTTTAAAAATATCATTATGATACATGAATTGCCTCCAGGAGGTTAGCAGCCACACTGGGCTAATGCAGTTAAATTTTATAATGCTAGTTATTATAATCCATTAATTCCATTTACTGGTAACTATGGTCATTCCAAGTTGCTTTCTTTTTTGGTGGTTATGCAAAAGCTCTTAATCCAACAATATTCCCAAGAGTGAAGTGAACTTGCGTACTAAAATTAAGTGGAGAGGGTCAAAAGACAAGTCAAACAAGTGAACTGAAAATAAACTGAATTTATGATTGACATAATTGACGACATTTAATTTTCTAGTCTGTATGATCACTGCCACTTAAAGATTGGCTATAATGCCTAAGGGACACTACTTATGGAAACAGTGGCCAAGCTGTCTACACAAGGGGAAACATGGTAGAAAAAGCCTGATCCTTAAGAGATCAAATGTAAAATTGCATCTAATGGGAGATTTCTTCTTTTAACTTGTCTTTGTTAATCCAATCCAAAATTGAAGGGTATGGGAAAAGAGGAGTATGTTATATTGAAAGTTTCCCCTTCCTCTCCCCAAATAACTTAGACCTTTCCTATGCTAAGATGTGTTACTTTATTGATCCCTATTTCAGTGTGTAATATATATTGTATATCATGTATTATATTGTTAAATAGTGACTATCTGTATGCTAATTATTAAGAAACCTCCACAGAGCAATGAAGCTTCTTGGAGCTAAAAATTGCTTTGTTTGATTTAGTATTCTGAGATCGCTTAAAAATGTAAATTTTGGTAAGTCAATTGGAGTTATTTGGACTCTCTGATATTTACCTAGAATCAATGTAGTACAATCATTAATATGATCAAAACTTTTTTCTGTTAGGTGAGTGCTTCAATGGTTGGTTGGAGCCTTTGTTGAGCAGAATAGCTGAGAATTACACAGCTGTGGTGAGCCCTGATATCTCCAGCATTGATCTCAATACATTTGAAGTGATGAAACCAAATCCATATGGACAAAATCATAATAGGGGTAACTTTGACTGGAGTCTATCATTTGGATGGGAATCCCTTCCTGACCATGAGAAAAAAAGGAGAAAAGATGAAACTTACCCCATCAAGTAAGTTTAAATTTTCAAAATGCTCAGGTGATATTAATTATACTAACACACTGTAATGCAAAAACTACCAGGTAAATATTCTGATCGGTACTAGTCAATCTCCCATGGCATTGCACAAAAGGAGTCAAGACTTTTATAGTCTGCAAAGTTCTTGATCTCAAACAAAATGATGACACTGTACCGGAAAACAGTAGATAACAAATTTACAGTATAAAAACAAACAGTAAATTGGAGCACATGAATTGCAACAAAAGTGTATTATTGGTTTTGATAGGCAGTACAAAATTAAAGCAGGAAAATTGAAACTAGAAATGTATAGAGCCACATGGATGACCACTTAGTTAGAAGAAAAGGTGAACCTTGCAGAACAGTGTAAGAATAAATTAATGAATACTGTGTCGGAAAACTAATAGCAATAAGTACTGCACGAAATTAATAGATTAATGGAACAGCAAGTAGCAGGAAATTAATAAGTTAATACAACATGGGCGCAATTGAATTAATTAATACATAGAATGGTGGTAGTCGTCAACAACAACAACTTGTATTTATATAGCTTCTTTAACGTAGTAAAACATCCCAACGTGCTTCACGGGGGCATTATCAAACAAAATCTGACACTGAGCCCATAAGGAGAAATTGGGGCAGGTGACCAAAATTTGGTCTAAGAGTTAGGTTTTAAGGAGCATCTTAAAGGAGGAAAGAGGTAGAGAGATTTAGGGAGGGAGTTCCAGAGCTGAGGGACTAGGCAGCTGAAGGCACGGCCACCAATGGTGGAGCGATTTAAAATTAGGGATGCTCAAGAGGCCAGAATTAGAGGAATGCAGCTATCTCGGAGGGGGTGGGGTGTGGGGCTGGAGGAGATTAGAAATAGGGAGGGGTGAGGGATTTGAAAACGAGATGAGACTTTTTCAAATTGAGGCGTTGCTTAACTGGGAGCCAATGTAGGTCAAGATTGGGTTTGACTGATTCTCTACGGTGAGGTATTGGAGGCACTCTATTTCGCAATTAGTCAAAATCTTCAGAAGTAGTGGACGGGAGAGAGAAAATCGTTGGACCAAGGAGAAATAAGTAAATCATTAGTATCATCTTTTAGCTGGTTCCCGAGGAAGCTTTCCTCTGGATACCTGATGATCCTTACTATTTTATCTCTTTCTCTTATTTATATAACACCATTGTGGGAGCACTGTCACCACGGACTGAACAGTTCAAGAAGGTTTACCACCTACTCATGGCACAAAAATGCAGCTTTGCCAGTCACTCATATCCTGCTACATCATAATGATTGCACTAATAAGAAAACAATTAAACCATTTATCTCTAATTTCACAACAGATTAGGCATAAACTAGTTGCCATTTTATTGGACTTTCTTTTGGAGCAGAGACTGTCTGAATCTCGGCAAAATAAACTTCATAGCTCACAAGATACTTAATATTGTCTCTTACTCTTATTTTGCAGGTCACCAACATTTGCTGGTGGGCTATTTGCTATTTCCAAACAATACTTTCAACTCATAGGTAGTTATGATGACCAGATGGAAATCTGGGGTGGTGAAAATATAGAAATGTCTTTCAGGGTAAGTGTTAGGTTTTTTTTTTTAGCAAATTCTCAAATTGGATTATTCCGGTGGCTTGTTAATGCTGTTCCAGTTTAAAAGCTGCTGTGTCTTGTAATTTTAATCTGTCAACATATTGCACCTTAAAATTGGTGACCTTGTATGTCAGTTTGCTAAAATGTATGTACATTAACCATTTATTTTTCCACTTGCATCTCTCTCTTCTAAGAAGGTTTGTCTGGAGTAGGGTTTTCCATGGTACTCATCATTGGGACTGTTCAGTCAGCAAAAAGTGAAATTTGAACAAGGTGAGATGACCACTCAGGGCATCTCACCAGCAAGTGGGTGGTTGGCACAGGCACTGAATTAAATTCCGAACTATAAGTAATCTGGGTTAGGATGTTTCTGCTTAACTTGCAAATGTACAGGTTTTGTTCATTATGGACCCTTCATTTCTTTTGGTTTGGTTTGGACTGTTTGCCTTTTTTCATGTATAAAGAAGGAAAAACATAAATGCATGAACACTTTCAAAGCTTAATTGTAGTATATTTGATGAAGATTTCGGCCAAGTGTATTGTACACATCACTCAGGATAACTGGAGCAGAACAAATTTGATTTGCAACCCAAAAACTATACAGTGTAAATTTGATTTATGTGCATCTGAATAACCACAGTGTTTCACAGTATTGTACTACATCAACCATTGTCGGACATGTGCACAAGGGATATTTTATAATGCATTATGCCGTTGGTTTCCCATTGCCATACTGTAGCCTATAATATTCACCACAACAACTTGTACTTGCATAGCACTTTCAACATAGAAAAATGTCCCACAATGCTGCACAAAGGAAGTGGATAAATATTTGAAAAAGAACATTTTTAAAGGGCAGGGAACTGGATTAAGTGGATAGCTCTTTAGAGAGCTGGCATGGGTGTGATGGGCTAAATAGCTCCTACTGTGCTTTGAAATATCTATGGAAGCAGACAACAAGCAGGAGTTAGGGTAGGTGATTGCATGTATACTTGAAGAAGGAGGTTTTGAGGAGGCTTTTGAAGGCGCAAAAAGTTTGTAGCAAGGTAGATGGGGTTAGAAAGACCATTCTGGAGTGCAAAGACTGATGGCTAAAGTTTTGCTACCAACAGTGGAGTGGAGAGAGGGCAGGGTGCACAGTAAGCCAGAACTGGAATAGCTGAGGATCCAAGTTTGGAATTAGGAAGATAAGTTTCCAGATGTAGGATAGGGCGAGACCATTGAGGGATTTTTAAGAGGACAAGGCTTTTTAAAATTATGATGTTGGGAGGTGGGCTAGGACAGCAGTGATAGGTAAGTGGAAATAGGTCAGCTAAGGTAGATGTGGGTGAGCAAGTTTGGAAGTGGGTGGCAGAGTTTTGAACAAGTTAAAGTTTGCGTAGGATAGAGCTTGGGAGGTTGTGAGGGAAAGTGTTAGGAAAGTTGAGCTTGGATGGGAAGAACATTTGGATAACAGTTTTAGTAGTAGTGGGGGCAAGAATAGGGATGGATGTTACAAAAATTGAAATAGGCAGTCTTAGTTATGGTTGGGGTGTGGAGTTTGAAGTTCAGCACAGGGTCAAACTATACTGAGGTTATGCACTGTCTGGTTCGGCCTGAGTGAGCAGCCAGAGTGGGAATGGAATCCTGGCTATTGTGTATAGTTTCTGATGGGAATTGAACAGAAAGCTTTTGGTCCTGTTAAGTTGGAGTGTTCTGACTCGTACAAGATTTGATGTCAAACAAATGGCAAAAGCATCAATACCAATTTTTGAAAATATAATTGTGTAAACTTTTTGTGAATTATAATATCTTTTTAAATACCTATTAACTTTAATCTACAGTTGTGTAGGTATCATTGATATTGAAACTGAAACCAATTGCACAACCTGAGGCACAAGTCTCCTTAGACCACTAAGCAATATAGCTGCACACCCATTATTGGATCACCAAGTACAATACGTTTCACTTTCCAGCAGAGTTTAGGCATAATCTTTCCGAGTGGGACATACCTATTCTCTTGCACAAATAATGGAAGTTCTGGCATTAAGTTGCAGCAAAATTGTGGCTAATTGCCACCGGGTTGTTGATGGGTGTGATAATTTTGAGGTTAAACTTCACTCTATGAAGTGGTTGAAATCCTGAGCTATTTGCTTGGTCTGCTTGATGACGCTTGCAATATCAGAATGTGTGCTGTGGTTTCATCAACTTTTTCAAATACCTCCGGTTAAGGCCCTTGGGTAGAAACCCCCAATCTACTCCTGGTTAATTGAAGAGGTGTGAATATTTCAAAATCCTTGGCTCCTGTATGAGACCTAAGCCCAGTACTACATAAACTAATATAAGCTGTTCTTCCTTTGCGTCTACAAATATAATCAATCTTGATATCCGAGATAACAACAGAAAATGCTGGAAACACTCAGCAGGCCAGGCAGCATCCGTGGAGAGAGAAACAGAGTTAACGTTTCAGGTCTAGGACCCTTCATCAGATCTGCATCAATATCTGAGAGACTGACTTCTTGGCTCCAGCCCTAGATTAGCAAGTGAACTGAATGCTCTGGTTACTGAATCACCCTAGGTGACTTGGTACATAATTCTTTATCTAGATCTAAAATTTTTCTCAAGCTTCCATCTAGCTGACAAAGCTTTATTATCCTATCTTGCTTCTGAAGTGTTGTATCATTTCTACTAATATGTAGTTAAGAAGGAATCTCAATTATGACGAAGCTATGAGTATGGGATGATGGCCAGTATCCTACAAAGCTTTATATGTGCTTATGTTGAAACATGGATAAAATTATTGGTTGTTTGATTGCATTCTGCTGTATTGTCCATTAGAAATGTCATACCTACTTAACAGAATGAATTTTTAATTGGAACTATTTAGTTCTATTCCTAAAATTAGCCTGTAAATTAGCCAGGGGCAGGGGCATGGCAAGCAGCAAGGTCGAGGCCCAGGAGTGGTGCAGCGTGGATCAGCAGCGGGGTCAGGAGGACCACACTGCAGCCTATGAAACCCAGGCAGAGAAGACCTGCGGGAAGTGGTGTGTGTGGTGTAGCAGAGCTTGGTCTCCAATCGTCTTGGATCCCCTCGCCATTGGACCAAGACCTTGCTCTGTCAAGCCCGTGTGGCAGCTGGTGTGCAACGGCCACCCCATGTTAAAAGAATTCACGCACAGGCATCTTCCACCCTTTAAAATGAAGTTCGGGCCTTGGAACATCAGGACCCTCATGCACAACCCCAACAGCGACAGACCGGAACGCCGTACTGCTATCACCGTCTGCCCCACCTGTGACAGAGATTGTAGGTCCTGCATTGGACTCATCAGTCACCCTGAGAACTAATTTTTAGTGTGGAAGCAAGTCATCCTCGGTTCCGAGGGACTGCCGAAGAAGAAGTAGAAGTTAAAATAGTATGCTTTTATTGCCTAAACTATAGATTACATTTCAGTATATTAAGTGCTTTTCTATTGATGTTTGTCCTAACTAACATTGTAGTTGAAAGAATTGCATATGGCTACTAAAACTGGGTGTTTTCATCAGATGCAGTGTAAGAACTAGTCCTCTTCTGTTTTGTAGAATGCTAAAATATCTCTGAATTATTTTTCACATCAGGGTAGTAATGTTAATTCTGGATTTGGCCATTAACATTTGACATTACAAACAACAACTTGCATTCTATAGCGCCTTTAACATAGGAAAACATCCCAAGGTGCTTCACAGAAGTGTAATTGGACAACAATTGACAACGAGCGTTGGAAGGAGATATTGGGAAGGGTGACTAAAACCTTGGTCAAAGAAGTGGCTGTTAAATTGTGTTGTCTGATCTAGATTATCAGTTCAGTGTGCTGTGGTTCCTTGTTCTATGTGCATCATAGCCTGTATTATATCTTCTCATTTAAAGGGGGTTATCTGCATGAAAGTGTTCAAAGCTTTTTTTTTAATTTGAAGAGGAACTACATGTCATTTGTTGCAGTAAAGTTATACTGAAGTGTTGCCATTGCATCATGCTTGTAAACAAATATTTGTTGAACATTTTTTTGTGAGGACATTACTTGTTTAATTCTCTGCAGAGATTCTCGTGTCTGGCAGGATAATGCTCTTTGTGAAACAGATTTTTTCATACTAGAATTTTCCTATCGAATTTATTCTGACTTTAGTAACTAGTAAACAGATAATTTACATTGCTTAATTAGCTGTTTCCAGCTATCAATCATGTATTAGAGGTAGTTGCACATGACTGTTAGCTGCCTAGTTTTAAGTTTATTAATATATCTATGCCTTTTCTTTTTACTAACAGGTTTGGTTATGTGGTGGACAATTGGAAATTCTGCCATGCTCTGTAGTAGGTCATGTCTTTCGCACCAAAAGCCCCCATACTTTCCCCAAAGGTACTCAAGTGATAGCCCGCAACTTGGTCCGCCTGGCAGAAGTATGGATGGGTGAATACAAACATATATTTTACAGACGAAATCAACAGGCAATGCAGATGTCTAGAGAGGTAGGTGGCATTGTTAAAATGAGTACTTCTAGAACACCTTAAATTATAGCAGTTTATAAAGATTTGCCTACCAACTGTTTTTAGCTTTATTCATTATTTTGGTTTAGAAATTATTCAACGATTTTAGGTGGTAGAAAGGCTTTGGGGAGTCAGGAGGTGAGTCACTCGACACAGAATACCTAGCCGCTGACCTGCTCTTGTAAGCTAGTGGCTGATCCAGTTTCTGGTCAATGATACCCAAGATGTTGACGGTGTTGTGGGATTTCTCTCTGCCCCAAAGCAGACGGAGATGAGCGTGTACTGGTTCCAAGCGATCTTTATTCAAGCACGTGCAGGGAGAGGCCCTCTCAGTCTGAGCTGAGATGGGAGTCTAATTTTTACTTTCGAGCAGTTGGCTTATATACAATCTTGCATCTTGTTTCCTTCACATCTTTGGATTTGGCCAATTAATTGTCCAAGTCACGTACATTTAATCACATCTCCACAAAACACATCTTGTTTATCTAATTTGCTCTGTTTCCACATCTGCCATTGTTCTACTCTAGCTCTTAGCCAATTTCGTACACTTAACCACATCCTTGCAAACCACATCCTTGCAAATCACATTGGTGGCCCATTGTTCAATGTATGGCCTCCTTGCTGCCTTTCACTACCCCAGTCATTGTGTAATATGCTTTTTCCAACTGTCTTTGTTCTGCCAGACTTCTCCTTTATTATATCAGCTAGCTAGTCAGTTAAACCGCTAATCTAACTTTTAATCCCTTCAACGGTGAAGGATTCGCTGATGGTAATGGATTGAAAGTTATCTTACTACTGGAAGAACCTGGTTCAAATTTGAATTTGGCCTTTTCAAGTTACTATTTGTCTTACCTTTTCAGAAAATGTATGAAATTGCACCTCTAAGTTGGAAGGGAAGGAATGGAGTCAACAATGTAATTTTTCACTTGATTCAGAAAAGTCTGCAAAGGACTGAGTAATGAACTGAAGTTTACTGCTCTCTATATAAAAAAAAAAAGGTTCTCATTTGAGAACTGTATTAGTAAGTTACCTGTGACATTGCTTATCGTCAGTTGATAGGTTTTTAAAATATATTCAAAATGGCGATGGAGTGGGGGAAAGAAATCATAAACTTGCTCCACAGAACTACTTGGTGGCCAGAGACTGCGTTGTAGGCTGAAGGCAGGTCTGGTAGAATGCACATTTAAGCTAACCAAAATGATAGATTTTGTTCGAGAGCATTCATTTTGGTTGTTTGCAAAATTATTTTATACTTGTTTTGTTGACAAAAATTGTAAACATTTTAAGTGCTGACACTTACGAGACAGTCACAGATAGAGAGGCAGAAAGTGTGTCTTTCCACATCCTCATTTGATAGAAAACACACAAGCAAGTTGAGTTTTGGAAACAGTCTTTGAGGTAGATAGATAGGAGTGGAGGGAAGGCATAAAACAGGTTGAAAGGGCCTCTAGCCCCTTGCCATCCACCCTTGAGAGTCAGTCTGCCCTTGGGGGTGAACTGAGAGGGTGTAAGTGAAGGATTACGTGCAAGATGAGTGACAGTAGGGAGAGGGGAACATACTGTAATTAGTAGATAGTTCAATGGGGCAGAGGTAGGGGTAGAAATGGGAGTCTGGGAAGGAGGTAATTGTGGGGGAAAATGTAGCGTGCAGGTGCTAGTGGCTCATTTCCCCACTACACCACGCCACCCCACCCAGTAATTCAGAGCTAATAGGAAAGAAGAAAACGACAGAAGCAGAAGAGGACAGACATAGTAGCAATAAGAAAATTTAGAGAGGGAGAAACAGCAACACAAAGACAATAGTTATAGTGTCAGCCGTGGCTCAGTGGGTAGCACTCTTGCCTTTGAGTCAGAAGGTTGTGGGTTCAAGTCCCACTCCTGACACTTGAGCACAAATATCTAGGCTGACACTCCAGTGCAGTACTGAGGGAGTGCTGCACTGTTGGAGGTGCCGTCTTTCGGATGAGACATTAAAACAGGCCCCGTCTGCCCCCTCTGGTGTAGGTAAACGATCCCATGGCTCTATTTCGAAGAAGAGCAGCGGAGTTATCCCCAGTGTCCTGGCCAATATTTATCATTCAATCAACATTACTAAAACAGATTATCTGGTCATTATCACATTGCTGTTTGAGGGAGCTTACGGTGAGCAATTGGCTGCCGCCAAATGTAAAAAAAGAAAGACTTGCATTTCTATAGTGCCTTTCACGACCACCGGACGTCCCAAAGCGCTTTACAGCCAATTAAGTGCTTTTTGAAGTGTAGTCACTCTTGTAATGGAGGAAAGGCAGCAACCAATTTACGCACAGCAAGCTCCCAATATCAAAACTGAATCAGAACATCATGAGTTTTTAGCTCTTGGTATCCAAATATTAAATGGTGAATGTTTTTAGTAACTGTAAACAACAGAAAACAATCAAACTTATTTTTATTTAGATCTTCACTTGTTTTGGTAGTATTACTTTTTATGTTCTATGTGAGCAACCATTGGAACTCTTTTATAAAAAAAAAAAAAAAAATGATGGATTGCCATCCTGTAAATCATACTGTTATTCATATCTATCATTGAAATTAAACAATTATCGAAGACTAGTGGTTTACAAAAAATAAGATACTTATGCTTCAAGTATGAGTGAGTCATGTCAGTGGGTTATTTTCTGTAAACTGGCAGCTTCCAACGTGTCATATAAATGGAGGATTGCATGTCTAAACTCGAGTGGCCTAATTCTGGTAGACTGTTAAACTTGGCTTTTTCTCAATTCCTGACCTTGCATGATGCCCAGACACACCCATATTAACACTTTTGCTGCCCTTTTTCAGTGATTTGTAAATTGTGGATTGCAGAACAAGCACTTCTCTGCGTCGTAGCAAGTGCCCTCTAAACAGCTTTTTACGTCGCACGTGCTCACACCAAAATAAAGACTCCACAGAAGTCATAAAATAAAAGCATCAAAGGTTCATACAGCAGTCAGCAGGAACTGCTACAGTTCATATTACCTTAGTATTTAGACTAATTGGATAGCTCTTTCAAAGAGCCGGCACAGGAAATATGGGCCGAATGGCCTCATTCTGTGCTGTATGGTTCTGTTATTCAGAAGAGCAGAAACTTTCTAACAAGAGACACAAGGAATAGAGGAACTACAAATTCCACAGTGGAGCAAAATTGCCCATGCAATGAGTACTTCCTTGTATCCCTCACCACTCTCATCCTCAACCCCCCCCCCCCCCCCCCCCAACTCCACTTCCTTTTGTATCCGCTCAGGAAAAAAAAAGCTTCCCCAAAGTCACTTGCATAAGAACATAAGACATAGCAGCTGGAGTAGGCCATACAGCCCATCGAGCCTGCTCCGCCATTCAGTAAGATCATGGTTGAACTTCTACATCAACTCAACTTTCCTGCTGTATCCCTTGATTCCCATAGTGCCCAAAAATCTATTGATCTCAGTCTTGAATATATTCATCGATTGAGCATCCACAGCGCTCTGGGCTAGAGAATGGCAAAGATTTATAACAGAGTGAAGAATTCCTCCTCCTCTCCGTCCTGAATGGCCAACCCCTTATCCTGAGACTATGACCCCTAGTTCTAGACACTCCAGCCAGGGGAAACAACCTCTCAGCATCTACCCTATCAAGCCCTCCAAGAATCTTTTGCATTTCAATGAGATCACACTCGTTCTTCAAAACTCCAGCGAATATAGGCCTATTCTACTCAATCTCTCTGCATAGGACAGCCCTCTCATCCCAGGAATCGATCTAGTGAACCTTTGTTGCACCCCCTCTAAGGCAAGTATATCCTTCCTTCGGTAAGGAGACCAAAACTGTACACCGTACTCCAGGTGTGGTCTCACCAAAGCCCTATATAATTGCAGCAAAACTTCCTTAATCTTAAACTCCAACCCCCTTGCAATATAGGAGTTACTTGTGGTCTTGCCAAAGCCTTGTACAATTGTTGCAAGGCTTCCTTACTCTTGTACTCTAACCCCCTTGCAATAAAGACTAGCATACCATTTGCCTTCCTAATTGCTTCCTGTACCTGTTAACTTTCTATGATTCATGTACAAGGACACCCAAATCCTTCTGCATACCAACATTTACTAGTCTCTCTTTTAAATAAAAAAAAATCTGCTTTTCCATTCTTCCTACCAAAGTGGATAATTTCACACTTCCCCACATTATACTCCATCTGTCACCTTCTTGCCCACTCACTTAACCTATCTCTATCCCTTTGTAACCTCTTTGCGTCCTCTTCACAGCTTATTTTCCCACCTAGCTTTGTATCGTCAGCAAACTTGCCCCTCATCAAATCATTGATATAGTTTGTAAATAGCTGAGGCCCAAGCACTGATCCTTGCAGCACTCCACTAGTTACACCCTGCCATCCCAAAAATGACCTGTTTATTCCTACACTCTTTTCTGTCAACCAATCCTCAATCCATGCTAATATATTACCCCCAATCCCATGAGCCCTAATCTTGTGTACCAACCTCTTGTGTAGCACCTTATCGAATGACTTCTGAAAATCCAGATGTACTACATCCACTGGTTCCCCCTTATCTACCCTGCTAGTACATTGACGCTTTCAAACTCCCAACTGTCTAGCCTTTGGCCCTCCATTCACCACGATACTTGTGCATAATTAGTTCCTCACCTTTGCTTATGATGTCCTTGTCACCGTTAAACCCTTACTCTCTCCTACCCTGGCCGATCCGCCTACTACAGCCGCCATCTTCACTCCCTTAAGTCCAAGAGGTGCATACTTGAACATATATTGTGCACAACTGGTTTAGCCATTCATTGCCAGAGCTGACTGGAAAACATCAAGCATTATCAGGACCTTTTCTGCTCTTGATAAAACTGCTCTGTACTGCAAGGTCACCCTGAAATGCAAAGATAACCCCCAGCTTCTTTTCCCCACTATTAACTGTGTTTCCTTAATTCCCTCTCCCCTGCTGCCTCCAAAAAGAAGTTCAAAAGAGTTTATGGACTACTTCTGCCCCCGCCACAAATTCTTACCTCACCTCTGATTCCATCTCCCTCCCTGGCCACTGTTTCAGGCTGAACCAGACTATTTGCTTCTTCATCTAGAATCATCTTTTGTTTCTTAACTTGTCCCATTACCACCTCCTTTTGCTTTGCACCATCATCCCTTTTGTCTCTTAATCTCTCCTGCCTTCCATCCTATCACAGACCTTCCCTTTTGTTCTTTCCTCTCCTACCCCCTCTCCCTGCCCCTACACTTGCTTAAAAACCTGTTACATCTCCAACTTTTTCCAGTTCTGACGAAGGGTCATCGACCTGAAACGTTAACTCTGTTTCTCTCTCTACAGATGCTGCCTTACCTGCTGAGTATTTCCAGCATTTTTTGTTTTTATTTCAGACTATTTGCTACCTCATCGTCCTATTTGACCCTGAACTGAGCTCCCGGCCCCATATCTTCTCCATCACAAAGACCGACTATTTTCACCTCCATAACATTGCTTGTGCCCATCTGCTGTTGAAACCCTTATCCATGCTTTTGTTACCTCCCAGACTTGACTGTTCCATAGCTTTCCTGGCTGGCCTCCCAGCTTCCACCCTCCATAACCTTAAGCTCACCTAAAATTTTGCTGCCCATATCGTAACTTGCACCGAGGCCTGTTCACCCATCACCCTTGGCTCCCAGTCCACCTACGCCTCAATTTTAAAATTCTCAAGTTCAATTCGTTCCATGGCCTCGCCCCTTCCCTATCACTAACCTTTTCCAGCCCGACAACCCTCTTGAGATTTGTGTTCCTCCAACTAGAACCTCTTGCGCATACTCCACTCAATTTGCCCTATCTTGAGCAGCTGTACCTTCAGCCAACTAGACCCTAAAGCTCACCACCTCTCTCTTCCTTTAGGACCCTTCTTAAAACCTACCTCTTTGGGCAACACGGTGGCATAGTGGTTAGCACTGTTGCCTCACAGCGCCAGGGACCCGGGTTCGAATCCGGCCTCGGGTGACTGTCTGTGTGGAGTTTGCACATTCTCCCCGTGTCTGCGTGGGTTTCCTCCGGGTGCTCCGGTTTCCTCCCACAGTCCAAAGATGTGTGGGTTAGGTTGATTTGGCTATGATAAATTGACCCTTAGTGTTAGGGGGGATTAAATACGTGGGGTTACGGGGATAGGGTGGGATATGTGTCGGTGCAGGCTCGATGGGCCGAAATGGCCTCTATCTGCACTGTGGGGATTCTGTGATTAGGAGGGGTGACTAAAGTTTAGTCGATGTTCCCTCTAAGCTGCACGGCCACGCAGTAATGGGAAAGGTCCTGCGCAGGTCGCTCACCGGCTGTTACATTTTAAATACTGCGTGTGCGCAGAAATTTAAAGGGACTGTGCATTAAAAAACATAGGCCGCGCAGAACAAAGCGCAGTTTACAGGGAACATTGCTCCTAATACCTCCTTTTTTGGCTCGGTGTCAATTTGTATCTGATTAAGCTTTTGTGTAGTGCCTTGGGACGTTTTCTTACATTGAAGGCGCTATATAAATGCAAGTCTGTGCTGTTGCATACAATGGTAGAACTCAAAATTTGCAACCAATTCTACAAGGCAGTTAGCCCAGCAAGTAAAGCCATACAAACAGTTTTGCTGAACTATAATGTAGCATATGCTCAAAAAATACAGGAGATCTCTCCAATACTGTAGTCAACCAAAAACAAAACACAGCAGCCTTCTAAATTCAAACATAGTAAAGATGACACAAGTCTCTTAACAAAGAAAAGGGGCAGAGCTTTACTACAGCAATTTAATTTGGAATAGCTTGGTAATCGTAAACAGATTCTGGAGGTTGAATTGGATAACTCCCAAAAACCAGTGTGGGGATGGTGGCGCACGATTAGCTTGTGCCCATTCATTGTATTGCAGGCAGCACATTAAATTCCTGTTGCCTGCTGTTTTGAATGTTTCCAGTACTACCCACATTGTTCACTGGCTGCACACATCAGCAGGGGGGGGGGGGCCTGATATCGTGGGTGGCTAGCGCTACTTAAAGGCAGCCTGCACCTGTTCAAGGGGAGGTGCATTGTAGCTGTAAGAAGTGGTGGTCCTTTGTGAACTGAATCTTACATAGAATTACATAGAATATACAGTACAGAAGAAGACCATTCGGCCCAATCAGTCCATGCTGGCGTTTATGCTCCACTTGAGCCTCCTATCCTTCCTCATTTAACTCCATCAGCATAACCCTCTATTCCCTTCTCCCTCATATGCTAATCTAGCTTCCCCTTAAATGTATCTATACTATTTGCCTCAACCGCTCCCTGTGCTAGCAAGTTCCACATTCTCACCACTCTCTGGGTAAAGAAGTTTCTTCTGAATTCCCTATTTGATTTCTGGGTAACTATCTTATATTGATGGCCTCTTGTTTTGCTCTTCCCCCCCACAAGTGAAGACACTCTGGGGGTGATTTTGCCAATGGGGGCGCGTTGGAGGCGGGACTGCTGCTTGTCGGGTTTTAGTCCCACCTCTATCGACTTGTGGCCAACCCACGCTATTTTCCCCTGATTAACCTTTTTAAGCCCGCCAATTAAGGGGAAGCCGGTTACAGAGAACGTCAGCGTATGACGTTTCATCTGTCTAAAATTTTTGACAGATGAATTGTCATCGTTTGACAGCTCTGTGAAGCTGTCAAACACTGACATTCTCTGTTGTTTGAGTCCTTGTATTCAAGATTCATCAAACCTAGCTGCTGAGCAGAAATCAGATGGCTGTTGCATCAGAGAATGCAGCAACCGTCTGTCATCTCTGCCGCGGAGATGAGGCATCTCCGGTTCCCCAACGGTTGAAGCCTGCAGGAAGAAACAAAGGTAAGTAAACATTTTCTATCACTTTTCACTCACCTCACATATTTGCCTCTCCACATTTGCACCCATCACTTACCTCCACAGCGCACTTTTGGACCCCTCTGACCCCCTCCGACCCACTGCTCGCCTCGATGACCCTGACGGGATTTCCTGACGTCTGGAAGCCTGCGCCTCTACTGGGAAAAATGGGGATAATCCTCTTAACTGCCTGTTAATTACCTGATTCTGACTGATGTCATCACAGGTGAAGTTGACCTAATTGACGGCCAATGTTCCCTGTAACCTGCGTGGCCGTGCAGCACTCCAGAGACTCCGCGTAGCCGGCTTTTCAATGCAAAACCCGCGCATGCGAGGTATTTTGAATGGCCCACGCAGCCCCCTAAAGGGGCCACGCAGCGCCAAACAAAATTACAGGGGACATTGTTGCCGGCCCAAAGAAGCAATCAGTCACCTGTCTTATGCATTTGTGCGCTGCCGACATTGATGGACATTTAAAATCAACTGATCTCATTTCCAAAAATATTCTTAGTCAGATTGGCTGCTATAAGATGAATTTTCTAATTATTAGACTACCTGCCAAAAGGTTAAATGTTGAACTACTGAAATTTTTTCACAGGGTAATGAACAGTACATAATTTGAAATGTTAGTGTGTATTCATTGTTGGATAGAAAAGTGTTGAATTATAACTTATTCCCTTATTGCAAAGTTTAGAAACTTTCCTATTGAGCTCAATCTTTTGAATACAGGAAACTCATTGGATATGATTCATTACCCTTTGGATTGCTGCAAAAGGGATTATTTAGCTGACACATGTACAAAGGAACACATTGTGGTTCAAATCTTGTTAGTGAACAGCAGTTTCTTTTGGGTCTTGAAGACCTGTCAGTCCAAGTTGTGGGTTAATTGACCCACTTTTTTATTTTATTTTTAGCTAGTCAATTTTGAGAGAAAATCATACTGGTATGAACAAAGTTTTTTAAAAATCTAGTTTTACATGGTTTTAAATCAAGTAATACCTTGTATAAAAATTGGATCATCTAGCTGTCTTTACGAAATTTCCTTTTGTTCTTTGGCAAAATTTGAGTCTGCAAATAGGATTGTGGCTGGTTGCAATGTAATAACCTTAAACACTGTTTACTTAATGAAGAACATTCTGTTAAACGTTCACCTGAGCCATGTGCCCTTTGAACTCATTAAACCTCATCAGCTTATTCATTATTGGATGTTTGACCTAAATTGTTGTTTCATTGTTTTATGTCAAGGTCTGGCTGCTGATAACATAGACCATTGTTTGTTTCCATAGAATCCCTCATGAAGCTATTTTGCATGAATTGATCCTGATGATAGCAATCTAAAAATGTCTAATTTTCTACTGTTGCTGTGTTTTTTTTTAAAAAAGACCAATTGGCATGCAGGAATGGCATTGTGAAGAGAACAGCTTCTCGGGTCATTATCCCATTGTTTTCTGTGACGTTAGGTTTGTTCAGATTCTGGAAAAAGCTGTTCTTCCACAAGGCTGCTTCTACTGTACATCAAAGGATCTAATGTATAATTGTCAGACTTATTGACCATTCTTTAGTTTCTGTTCATTATTGCTTTTAAACATGTGAAAGATGGCTAGAGCTCCATAGGTTGCGTAAAATCACCAGACTGTGCTTGACAAAATTTGCTGAGAAAATCTGAAAGAGCAAGAGATTCTCGGTCAACCCAGTTATTTTGTTGCATAAATTGCTGATTATGTTGTATAGTATCTTCCCTATCCTTTTGGCATCTGTGCATTATTTTATTAAGACAGTATTTTAGCCTGTATAAAGTGGTTTAATGATATTGTCCACTGTCTTGAGATGGTGGACATCCTACATATTCTCCTGTACGCAACTTAGTCTGAGTGAGGTTAGACCATGGTTACACTAACGCAATGTGGCAGAAAATAAAGATGCAACTTTCAGTTCATAGGAAACTTGGTCTACCTACAGAATTTGGCAGAAATATTTTTGGTTCCTGCTTCACCCTTGCTGTTAAGGGGTGGGTTGGGTAGGAAGGAGGAGCCATAATTGGAAAATATAATTCTTCCTAAACAATGCACAGCTTTATAAAAAAAAAAGTATCTGACTGGACCAACCATCCATGGAATCTCCCTGCCCTATCCCCCAGTAAGTGACCCTGTAATATAAATGGGCTGTTTCAGGTACAGGCAGTAAAGTGTATGGATTTTCATTGATCTTTTTGGGCTGCATCTGAACCTGAAGTGAACATTTGGTGTTCTCGTCTACTTGTGATGACAAAATAGAATTATTAGTGCAGTGCAACCTGCACTCCATAAATGCTGATTACACAGGCACAGGTGTTTTTTCTGCTTTTTAAAATATATCTGTTATAAACTAGATTGTTTTGGAAAATTGAAAAAGCAGAGCTTACACCTGCATTGAATGAAATTTTTTTTAACTTCAGGTAGGTTAGATATGATTTTAAAAATTAGTTTCAGCTAGTTTTCTGTCTGCACATGAGACAGAACCAGAGTTGAGGTGGTACTAACTTTTCTTATGCAACTTTAGGATGGAGGTTGGGAGATAAGTTGACTAACTGACTCAAACCAAGTTCTGTACATGTATATCAGTTAGGATGAAGAAGCTTTGGCCTGGAGGCTAATTAAATTCTAGATGATGAAAGCATTATTATACATGGAAGATCTGGATGAGATGTGGACATCTGCTCATTAAGTGATTTGTTTGCACAGGATGCTCCATTCTGTCTTTGAACTAGATTGTTTGACATTTTTATTTGGATGCCTATGGACTGGGATAAATTCTGAAGATTTTCCTCATCTTTAGTTCAATTCGTTTGCAAAGTTGAACTACATGAGATTGATCTAAGCAGTCTCCACTAATGTAGTGGTGGACTGTGATTTTTGGCACAAAATGTATGCTGTATACACTATAATATATGGCATCTTACTTATAACCGCATAAATAAAACACTTTTTTTCCAACATACACTTCAAAGTGGGCCATACAGCCAGCCAGAGAGATTAAAGGGAGAGGCAATTTTGAATATTTGCTATTGTATGCCAGACATTTAAATGGAATAGACTTTAAACAAGTTGTACAACACATTTGCCAACCCATAAAAGTTTTGTATTAAAATCACTTTTGAATATTCTTACCAATAAAAAGTCTGCATTTCCCTAATGATTTGTATGGATTAATAGGTGATTACAGTGTATACACAAATTGAATCAGTTACATGGTAAAACAAATTTGCAAATGTTTGACCTATGTTATGCACTGAGGAAGAACTGCAGTTTCTAAAACCATGACATTGAATGAAGTGTCTTTAGGAGACATAATTAAATGGTATTAACTGTACTTGGGTCAATTTAAAGGTTTTGAGGAAAAGCTGTTAAGGAATTAGATTTGATATTGTTAAAATCTGGTAATTTTCAGAAGAAAATACTGTATACAAAGCATATATTGTCATTAGTCTTTGTCCCTTGGGCAATTTGTATTTTAAATCCTTTGTTTGATTGTGACAGTATGTTAATTCAGTTAGTCAGCATTCACTTAATAACTTACTGCTTTTTAACAGAAAACATATGGAGACATTACTGAAAGGCTAGAGTTGAAACAACGTCTACATTGTAATAACTTCACTTGGTATTTGAAGAATGTTTATCCTGAGGTGTTTATGCCCGATATGTCTCCTGTACATTATGGAGCAGTAAGTACTTTTTTTTCTATATTACACTCTTGTCACAAATTAATTCTCTATTCTAAAATAATTATTGTTCTGTTTTATGAATACAGAAATTCAGTTTAGGCATTTAACATTTGAGAATATTTTTTGATTGTAGCCTTGCTTATTTAATAGTCTATTAACATTTCCATCTTTCCTAATATTATGCTTGAACTATTCGTTTGTAAATCTGAGAATTTTACACATTACCAGATTATACTACTTTGATTATTTTATGGCTGTAATCTTTTCAATTAAATGTATTTAGCTAAAACCTAAATTACACTAAGATGGTTAGTCTTGGCCCTACTGAACTAAAAGCTAATTTCTCTCCATTTAAAAAAAGTAATTTACCAAAAATCCTTTAGCTGATCAGGAAGTAGGATTGATTTTTACATTGATTTTTTTCCCTTTTAAATTCAGATTAAAAATGTAGGTTTGGAAACTTGCCTTGATGCTGGAGAAAATAACCAGGGTGCAAAACACTTAATAATGTATACTTGCCATGGTCTTGGAGGAAACCAGGTAATAAAATCAAGTGTATTGAATTTAATAATTCAATGTTGGATCACTTTTGGACAAACCAGGACATTGCTTCTTGTTACATATTTTGAGTAAAGCTATTTTACAAAATTTCATGTAATTTCTTTCCCTATAAAATGATGAACTGCAACAAAATATTTTTATCTGTCAAGCACATCATTTGGATGTATTGGCTTCAAAACTCTAACTGATTCTGTTCTTGGTATGCTTCTCTAGGTGCTTTGTACACCATTTAAATCTCTGATAATTTTCTTGCACATTTCTTTGTTACTTTTTATCCTCTCACTTGCCTTTTAGTGTGTTAGTATGCCAGTAGAATTATCTACTCTGCTTTTCTTAACGCTCTAATATTTCAAGAAAGTTGTAAAATCTCCTCGGAGCTCCAACCGCCAGAACTGTGGTGGAATCCCCGTTTGTGTGTGAACAGAGTTTCCGCCACACTTCTGGTGAAGTTACGGTGGCAAAGTGGGATCAGCGCCAAGGAAATTCCCGACTTAGTCTCTAGATGACCCAAGAGAGTATTTATCAATTGACCATGTTATTCTAAGGCACAATCAACTTGAATTTACTTACGCATTAGAAGTGTTACAGTTAAGGGATGATTGAGTGTGGCCCGGATTTTGCGGTAAAAATAACGGTGAGGCTATCGGCGCTTCGTTATTAGAGTAAATCAGGCAGCAACTTCCAGCGACCGCACATGCGCAGTTAAATGCGGAAATCGGGAAGTTGCTGTCTGAGTTGCCCTACTCCTCCAGAAGCTGCGCTATAACAGTGTCTTGCTGACAGACTCGCTGTTCAAATACATGGAAGGGCATAAAGTTGCAGTAATTGCATGATAGATATCCACTAAACACACCAGAATAAGTTGGGGCTTGTCTATTCCAGTGTATGTAAATTTTTAACGGCGTGATAAGTCTTAATTACTGCCAAACAACCTCTCTGGCACTGAAAATTAACTTTTACAAGTGTGGAGTCCAATTCCTTCAGATTATAATTATTGTTGGAGATTTAAAAAAAAGTATATAACTTTTTTTTTCTTTTTTTCTTTTTTTTTAACTCTCTCTTAATCCCATTTTTCATTCCCTCTCTTTTTTGCTTTCTGTACATGACTTGGCATTGAATTAACTATTCTAACTTGCACTTCCTGGTTCAGACTCTGCATGCCTCATGAAGAATTCTTAAATCTGATTGGTTAAGGAGATAGACAGTTGCTTGCCATGTTCACACAGGACCCAGATCCCCTATAGAGGGCGCTGCGCTGAAATGGCTTCCTAATCGCCACAAGTTCCTGTGCTAAAGCCCATATGAAGAAAGACTTGCATTTATATAGCACCTTTCACAACCTCAGAACATCCCAAAGTGCTTTGCAGCCAATGAAATACTTTTTGAAGTGTAGTCACTGTTGTAATGTAGGAAATGCGGCAGCCAATTTGCGCACAGTAAGCTCTCTCAAATAGCAATGTGATAATAACCAGATAACCTGTTTTAGTGATGTTGGTTGAAGGATAAATATTGGCTTGGACACCAGGGAGAACTCTTCTGCTCTTCTAAATAGTGCCATGGGATCTTTTACGTCCACCTGAGGGGGCAGACAGGGCCTCGATTTAACGTCTCATCCGAAAGACGGAAAGTCTGTGGGCAAGTGTAATAAATGACTGGCACCGTTCGTTTGCCGCTGACCACAAAATCCGGGCCAGTGTTTCACAATATGCAGATATTCCCTTGCCTACTGCAAGGCCTTAGCCAAAAACTTTTTTTTAACCTTTATTGAAGCACGGTAACAAACATAATTATCTTCAAAATTGGAATAAAAAGTACAGAATTTCTGCAACAGAAGTGGAAGTTTAGGAAATGCATCAAGGTTCATGATGAAAACAAAGATTAGTAAAAAAGTGGTCATTAAAGAGCCAGATGGCATGCTCATTTGGAAAAACTATAAAATTAAGGGCACAAACTTTCTTCAATCGAGTTGCAGGTAATAATTGAAGAGGGGAAAATACTAATGTTTCAATTTTTAAAGGGGACAAATCCAGGATCCTAGCAATTATAATGTTTGCATTGGAAAAATACTGGAGACTATCAAAGCAAGCAATTCAAGTATCTAACAAGTGGGAAGGCAATAAGTTCAATCTATTGTGAATTTAGTGAAAAGCAGGCACACCTGGTTAGATGACGGGATAGAGAGCCACGTATCCAAGTTTGCCAATGACCCATAGATAGGTGGCATTGTAACAGTGTAGATGGAAGCATAAAAATGACAGATATTAATAGATTAAGTGAATGGGTAAAACTGTGACAAATGGATTTCAATATAGGCAAGATGAAACTATTTCCACTGGTTGGGGAATCTAGGACTAGGGGACATAGCCTAAAAATTTAGAGCGAGGCCTTTCAGGGGTGAAGTTAGGAAACACTTCTACACACAAAGGGTGGTAGAGGTTTGAAACTCTCTTCCGCAAACGGCAATTGATGCTGGGTCCATTGTTAATTTTAAATCTGAGCTTGATAGATTTCTGTTAATCAAAGGTATTAAGGGATATGGGGCAAAGGCGGTTATATGGAGTTAGGTCACAGATCAGCCATTGAATGGTGGAATTGGTTTGAGGGGCTGTGTTCCTATGTACCTAGCGCATTTATTGGAATTCATTAAGGATGTGCCAGAGATGATAATGCATGTCGGGACTTTCAGGACACACTTCATGGCAACACTAGAATGACATGACTGATGATAAACTCGTGGGATAATAACAGTGAAAATTATATAATTTGATTAGGTAATACAACAACAACTTGCATTTATATAGCGCCATTAACGTAGTAAAACGTCCCAAGGTGCTTCACAGGAGTGTTATAAGACAAAAATTGACACCGAGCCATATAAGGAGAAATTAGGGCAGATGACCAAAAGCTTGGTCAAAGAGGTAGGTTTTAAGGAGGGTCTTAAAGGAGGAAAGAGAGGTAGAGGGGTGGAGAAGTTTAGGCAGGGAATTCCAGAGCTTCGGGCCTAGGCAACAGAAGGCAATGGTTGAGTGATTATAATCATGGATGCTCAAGAGGGCAGAATTAGAGGAGTGCAGATATCTCTGTGGGGAGGGCACTGGGGCTGGAGGAGATTAGAGAGATAGGGGGGGGCGAGGCCATGGAGAGATTTGAAAATCAGGATGAGAATTTTTGAAATCAAGGCATTGCTTAACCGGGAGCCAATGTAGGTCAGCGAGCACAGGGGTGATGGGTGAACGGGACTTGGTGCGAGTTAGGATGCAGGCAGCCGAGTTTTGGATGACCTCAAGTTTACGTAGGGTAGAACATGGGAGGCCAGCCAGGAGTGCATTGGAATAGTCAAGTCTAGAGGTAACAAAGGCATGGATGAGGGTTTCAGCAGCCCATGAGCTGAGCAATAGGAAATATATTGTAATTAACTATTGTATTTCTAATCATAGAATGATATAGTACAGGAGGCGGCCATTGGGCCCATCGTGCCTGTGTCGGCACTTTGGTAGAACTATCCAATTAATCCCACTACCTTGCTCTTTCCTCATTGCTCTGTGATTTTTTTTTCCCCCTTCAAGTATTTATTCAATTCTCTTTTGAATGTCACTATTGAATCTGCTTCCATCACCCTTTAGGGCAGTGTATTCCAGATCACAACAACTCGCTGTGTTTATATAAAAAAAAAAGTTTCCTCCTGTCACCTCTGGGTTCTTTTGCCAATCACCTTAAATCTGTGTCCTCTGATTACCGACCCTTATGCCACTGGAAACAGTTTCTCCTTATTTACTCTATCAAAACCATTCATGATTTTGAATACCTCGATCACATCTCCTCTTAACCTTCTCTGCTCTAAGGAGAACAACCCCAGTTTCTCAAGTCTCTCCACATAACTGAAGTCCCTCATCCCCAGTACCATTCTAGTAAATCTCTTCTGCACCCTCTCTAAGGCCTTGACATCCTTCCTAAAGTGTGGTGTCCAGAATTGAACACCATACTCCAGTTGAGGCGGAACCAGTGTTTTATAAAGGTTTAGCATAACTTCCTTTCTTTTGCATTCTATTCCTCTATAAATAAAGCTATGGATCCCATATGCTTTTTAACAGCCTCTTCAACTTGTCCTGCCATCTTGAAAGATTTGTGTAAATACACACCCAGGTCTCTCTGTTCCTGCACCCCCTTTAAAATTGTACCATTTACTTTATATTGCTTTATCACGTTACACTTCTCTGCGTTAAAATTCATGTGCCATGTGTCTGCCCATTTCACCAGTATGTCTATGTCCTCCTAAAGTGTGTTACTATCCGCCTCCTTATTTACTACATTTCAGAGTTTCGTATCATCTGCAAAGTTTTAAATTATGCCCTGTATACCCAAGTTCAGTTCATTAATATATATCAAAAACAGCAGTGGTCCTAATACCGACCCCTGGGGAACACCACTGTATACTTCCTCCAGTCTGGAAAAGCAACTGTTCACCACTACTCTTTGCTTTCTGTTCCTGAGCCAATTTTGTATCCATGCTGCTACTGTCCCTATAATCCCATGGGCTTTAATTTTTGTAACCAGTCTATTATGTGGTACTTTGTCAAATGCCTTTTCAAAGTCCATATACATATCAACCGCACTACTCTCATCAGTCCTCTCCGTTACTTCATCAAATAACTCGATCAAGTTAGTCAAACGCAATTTGCCTTTAACAAATCCGTGCTAACTTTCATTTATTAGCCCATACTTTTCTAAATGTCAATTAATTTTGTCCTGGATTATTATCTCTCAAAGTTTCCCCACTACTGACATTGGGCTGACTGGCCTGTAGTTGCCAGGTTTATCCCTCTTTTTTAAACAGGGGTGTAACATTTGCAATCCTCCAGTCCTCTGGCACTGCCCCCATATCTAAGGCGGATTGGAAGATTGTGGCCAGAGCCTCAGAAATTTCCACCCTTAGTTACCGAGGATGCATCCCATCCCAACCGGGAGACTTTTTTACTTTGAGGACTACCAACCTTTTAAGTACCTCCTCTTTACCTATTTTCATCCTATCCAATATTGTTACTGCCTTCTCCATTACTGCTCCATTGTCAGCATCCTCTTCTAGTGAATACAGATGCAAAGTACTCATTTAGTACCTCAGCCATGTCCTCTGCCTCCACAAGATCTTCTTTTTGGTCCCTAATAGGCAACTATGACTAGCAAAGTAAGCCAAAGATTGGTATTATCGCCCTTTTCTTATTTTTAAATAACCTTGATAAAAGTATTGTTAAAAGATTATCCAACTTACAGACAATGCCAAGTTATGAATGATGTTCTCAGGAGTGGGATAGAATCGGAATAATATTTACACAATCTAGGCAACTGGATGGAACATAAGATAAGAATTAGGAGCAGGGGTAGGCCATATGGCCCCTCGAGCCTGCTTCGCCATTCAATAAGATCATGGCTGATCTTCTATCTCAACTCCACTTTCCTGCCCGATCCCCATTTCCCTTGATTCCCCTAGAGTCCAAAAATCTATCTATCTCAGCCTTGAATATACTCAATGACTGAGCATCCACAGGCCTTAGGGGCATGAAATTCCAAAGATTCACAACCCTCTTGAGTGAAGAAATTTCTCCTCTTCTCAGTCTTAAATGGCCAAGCCCTTATCCTAAGAGTATGCCCCCTAGTTCTGGACACTCCAGCCAGGGGAAACAATCTCTCCGCATCTATCCTGTCAATCCCCCTCAGAATCTTGCATGTTTCAATGAGATCACCTCCCATTCTTCTAAACTCCAGAGAGCATAGGCCCAATCTACTCGATCTCTCCTCGTAGGACAACCCCCTCATCCCAGGAATCAATTTAGTGAATCTTCGTTGCAACACCTCTAAGGCAAGTATATCCTTCCTTAGATAAGGAGACCAAAACTGTACACAGTACTCCAGGTGTGGTCATGCCAAAGCTCCATACAATTGTAGCAAGACTTCCTTACTCTTGTACTCCAACCCCCTTGCAATAAAGGCCAACATGCCATTTGCCTTCCTAATTGCTTGCTGTACCTGCATGCTAACTCTCTGTTTATTGTACAAGGACACCTAAATCTCTCTGAACACCAACATTTAATAGTTTCTCACCATTTAAAAAAAAAATACTCCTTTTTTTTCTATTCTTCCTACCAAAGTGAATAACCTCACATTTCCCCACATTATACTCCATCTGCCACCTTATTGCCCACTCATTTAACCTGTCTATATCCCTTTGCAGGCTCTTTGTGTCCTCCTCACAGCTTACTTTCCCACCTAGCTTTGTATCATCAGCAAACTTGGATATATTACCCTCTGTCTCTTCATCTAAGTTATTAATATAAATTGTAAATAGCTGAGGCCCAAGCACTGATCCTTGCGGCACCCCACTATTTACAGCCTGCCAACCTGAAAATGACCCGTTTATCCCTACTCTTTGTTTACAGTCCGTTAACCAATCCTCTATCCATGGTAATACATTACCTCAACCCCATGAGCCCTTAACTTGCGTAACAACCTTTTATGTGGTACCTTATTGAATGCCTTTTGGAAATCCAAGTATACCTCATCCACTGGTTCCGCTTTATCTACCCTGCTAGTTCCATCCTCAAAAAACTCTAATAAATTTGTTAAGCAAAATTTCCCTTTCATAAAACCATGTTGACTCTGCCTAATATTATGATTTTCTAAGTGCCTTGTTACCACTTCCTTAATAATGGATTCCAGCATTTTCCCGACAACTGATGTCAGGCTAACTGGCCTACAGTTCCCTGTTTTCTCTCTCCCTCTTCTTGAATAGTGGGGTTACATTTGCTATCTTCCAATCCACTGGGACCGTTCTAGAATCTAGGGAATTTTGGAAGATCACAACCAATGCATCCGCTGTCTCTGCAGGCACCTCTTTTTAGAACCCTAGAATGCAGGCCATTGGGTCCAGGGGATTTGTCAGCTTTTAGTCCCATTAATTTCTCAAGTATTTTTTCTCTCTTGATGGATGGCATTTAGTACTGAGAAATACGAGACAATAAACATTTGTCCTAAAATAAATACAAATACAAAATTGAAAGTAATAAAGTGATTCATTAAAATGATCTGATAATTGACTAAATAGAAAATAAGGTTCGTAAATTACACCAAGTTTAAAGAACTAATACCCAACGAAGCATTACTGAGATTGCACATAATGTATTGTGGCTGGTTTTGGTTGTCATACTTAAATTTGAAGGACAATCCAAATGGTTTCAAATGATTTAACTATGGAGTGTAGCTATGAAAATTAAATTTATTATCTGTGGAAATATTGCAGCCAATGTGGTGAAGACATTCAATAAATTGGGTGTAGAAAGGACTCTGAATGAAAACATTAATCTTGGAAAGAACCTACTAAAGAAAGACTTGCATTTATATAGCGCCTTTCACAACCACCGGACATCTCGAAGCACTTTACAGCCAATGAAGTACTTTTGAAGTGGAGTCACTGTTGTAATGTGGGACACGCGGCAGCCAATTTGCGCACAGCAAGGTCCCACAAACAGCAATGTGATAATGACCAGATAATCTGTTTTTGTTATGTTGATTGAGGGATAAATATTGGCCAGGACACCGGGGATAACTCCCCTACTCTTCTTCAAAATAGTGCCATGGGATCTTTTACGCCCACCTGAGAGAGCAGATGTCTGTTTAACGTCTCCTCTGAAAAACGGCACCTCTGACAGTGTAGCACTCCCTCAGCACTGCACTGGAGTGTCAGCCTAGCTTTATGTGCTCAAGTCCCTGGAGTGGGACTTGAACCCACAACCTTCTGACGCAGAAGCGAGTGTGCTACCAATTGAGCCACAGCTGACACATGAATTGTTAAACATAATTGAATTATTTCTTCACACTTGAGCACTTAACTTAAGGAATTAAGTGGCACTTAACAAAATGATTGCTGATTTCACTGAACATGCAGTGTGGCAGTGTGGAAATTATCAGAGCTGTGGCTCAGTGGGTTGAGAGGCAAAAAGGCAAGTTCAAGAGTGAGCTTTAAGTGGTAGCATAGGAGGGAGATGAAAAGTAGTTGGTGTGAAAGAGGACAGACAAATGGTAGTGAGCTAGATTTATTCTCTTGGAACCTAGTTTTACTAAAATATCAATAAAAGCCCATGGGATTAAAGGTGCAGTGACAGCGGGAATATGAAATTGGCTCAGACACAGAAAGAAGAGAGTAATGTTGAACAGTTGTTTATCACACTGGAGGGAATTATGCCGTGGTGTCCCCCAGGGGTCAGTATTCGGACCATTGCTTTTTTTGATATACATATTAATGACCTGGAGTTGGTATCGGAGGCATCATTTTCAAAGTTTGCACATGAGACAAAGCTTGCAAATGTAGTAAACAGTGAAGAGGATAATAGCAGAATTTAGGAGGACATAGACAGGCTGGTGACATGGGTAAACACATTGGCCTGGAATTTGCAGTCCTGGTTATGGCGAACTGGCAGTGTTTGCCATCATTTCGCCTTTGAAACTGACCGCAACTTCAGGATTTAGCGCATGCGCAGCCTAACGCGGAAATCCTGAAGTTGCAATCTGTCATTCACTGCTCCTCCACAGGCTGCGCTGTGATTTCCCCCCCTCCGAGCTGGCAATCCATGAACTCTCAAATCATGGATGCTGATGAAAACTTCAGCTCTTCCGCAGTAATTACGCAGTTAAATACCCCATTAAAGGTTAGACCCAAAGGGATTAGGTGTAACCCTGGTTTTAACAGCATATTGACTGCGAAACAGAGGTTATGGCCCTGAAAAATGAATTTTAATTTTGTGCAGTATCAAATTAATCCATTTTAATAAATTAAATTTTTTAAGAAACTTGGAAAAAAAATTAAATTTTTTTCAAAGTTTGTTCATCTTTATTTCAAGTTTGCCTTTTCCCCCATGTGGGAGCCCGAATCTTTGTTTTGCTCTCTAACATTTTTAAAAAGTTAGAATTTTAAGAGCTTACCCACTGCCTGGTTTGATGTCTGAGAATTCTGCCTTTTGATTGGCTGCTTAGACAGTTTGTTGACTTTACAGCAGCTCTTCGCTGGGAATCCCCATTAATTTCCGTTGATTTGAATTACGCGTCAGAAAACCCAAACTTCTCGACAGAGATCGTAAGATCTTTGTGCAAAGCTTACTTTGGGGTCAGCGGCGAATGCCTTTGATTCAAGGCCTTGGAGAAGGTGCAGAAGAGACTTACTAGAATGGTACCAGGGATGAGGGGCTTCAGCTATGTGGAGAGACTGGAGAAGCTGGGGTTGTTCTCCTTATAGAAGAGAAGGTTAAGAGGAGATTTGATAGAGGTGTTCAAAATCATCAATAGTTTTGATAGAGTAAATAAGGCAATACTGTTTCTAGTGGCAGAAGGGTCGGTAACCAGAGGACACAGAATTAATGTGATTGGCAAAGAACCAGGGACAACATGAGGAAACATTTTTTTACACAGCAAGTTGTGATCTGGCACTGCTTGAGAGGCTGGTGGAAGCAGATTCAATAGTAACTTTCAAAAGGGGATTGGATATATACTTGAAGGGAAGGGAAGGGGGGGGGGGGGGGGCGGAATCGCAGGGCAATGGGAAAAGAGCCCGTGAGTGGGATTAATTGTATAGATCTTTCAAAGAGATGATGGGCCAGATGGCTTTTTTCTGTGTAAGATTCTATGAAAAATCATGAAGAAAAGCTTCATTTATAACAATGTTAACCCATTGGAAAAATATAAAGGGAAGAGAAAGTGTCCCATTACTAAGATTCAAAAGTGCATGCAAATCTTATTTCTGTTTCCCGTGTAATGACAAATAATTGAAATGGGGCATTACGATGGAAATTATGCTCTTCTGTCTCCGAGCAAGGAAAGGCTGCTAACTGCTTTTTCATAACGACAATTGGGGTAATTTTGAGGCAGAAAATGTCAGTTGCGGACTGACTTCAATGGAGAGGAAAATTTTGCGGTAGTATAATGGGAGGCTGATCCACAACCTACAATTCTCTGCCCATGCTCTCAATGAAAATTACCCAATATCTCTAAATAAATAATGAAGAGAGAAAAATTGTGAGCACTTGAGATTGTGTAAGGGAAAAATGTTGTAGTATTGATTGAAAATTGTGCCAATTTTATGTTGTACTCAATTTTCTTTATACCAAAATTTATATGGGAAGTTGTATAGGGAAAAACTGCAGACTAACATAATTAATCATCATTATTAGACATCATTACTAGGAGTGCTTTGAAGAAGGACGTATTGTACTTCTCCAAATGCATTATATCAAGTTAGATTTCTTCACAACACATGTTGCACAATGTGCAGGGACTATTAAAGTTTACCATTATTTCAAAGAAGAGCAGGGTGCTTCTCCCCAGTCTCCTGGCCAATATTTATCCCTTAACCAACATCACCTAAGAGATTATCTGGTCATTATTACATTGCTGTTTGTGGGATCTTGTGCGCAAATTGGCTGCTGCATTTCCTACATTACAAGTGACTACTCTTCAAAAGTACTTCGTTGGCTGTAAAGCACATCCTGAGGTTGTAAAAGGCGCTATATAAATGCAAGTCTTTTTATTATTTAACATGTGATTGAGGTCTAGTTTAAATTCAAAGTAATTCAACATGTTTCTCAAAACCAACGTTTAATATAAGACCATGTGAGTTTTAAGATTTTGCCTGAATTCACTAAGTGCATTCATAACGCAATTTATTATTAACATTCTTGTTATTCTTTTCAGTACTTCGAGTATACCTCGCTGCATGAAATTCGTCATAACATTCAGAAGGAGTTGTGTATTCATAACATGAAAGGCATTGCTTTTCTTGAGGAATGTGCATATAAAGGTCCAAACAGCTTTGTTTCAGCAGAGCAGAAATGGGAAATTGAGGTGATTAAACAACTTCTTTGCTGAGATTATAATTAATTCCATTTCAGTTAATGTGATATATTTTGAATCTAGTTTTAATATTGCTATCGTGATTACTTAAGTTTACTGTTGTAACACTTTTTAAATGAATTATAGCTATGTTATTAAAGTACATGTATTGTCATGTTTCTATCTTTTTTTTGAATATGATAAAAAGCAGCTTTCGGGATATTTCTCCTTGAGGGAGATGCCTCTTCTTGCAATTTAAAATCCTAGTGTAAGAGTCCCCCTAATGGCTTAGTGCAAAAATGCAGTAATCTGTCATGATACTGAATCATACAGAGCAGGAATGTCCCAGTTCAACCCCAAGTCTCTGCTGATTTAGCCAGAACAGCAGTTAAGGCACAACAATTGGTTCCCAAAGATGAATGATTGAAGAGTGGAAGGTAGCTAACACGCAGGTCTAAACACAACTCCGACATTCAGGAACCAGATACAAGTAGCAGGTAGGCACCAAGGTGAAAAAAGGAACTAGATCTACAATGGGGTGTGTGTGTATATACATAAACACCAGAAGCCTCCACTTGAAGCTGTTGTGGCAGTAGGGAACAATGAAGTAGTCGGGATGTCAGAAATATGGCTGACCACAGAAGATAATCAATAGAATATACAGAATTATAGAATGTGCAGAAAAGGTAGTATAGAGTGGAATGAAGATGGTGTAACCCCATTTATAGAGGACACCAGAGAGGTTTTAAAAAAAAAATAGATACTATGGGAGGTGGAAAGCTACGCAACACCTACTTTGGGCATCTTTAATGTGAAAACAGTACAACTAACACTAAGGGTATGCTAACAATCACCAAATCAGAACAAGGAGGAGGACAGTTTGCTCTAGGAATAGATAAAAAGGTAGATAAAAACAACAACAACTTGTATTTAGATAGTGCCTTTAACGTAGTAAAACATCCCAAGGTGCTGCACAGGAGTATTTTAAAACACAAAATTTGACACTGAGCCCCACAAGGATAAATTAGGGCAGGTCAAAGAGGTAGGTTTTAAGGAGCGTCTTAAAGGAGGAAAGAGAGGCGGAGAGCTTTAGGCAGGGAATTCCAGAGCTTAGAGCCATGGCAACAGAAGGCACAGCTGCCAAGGGTTGAGCAATTATAATCAGGGATGCTCAAGAGGGCAGAATTAGAGGAGCGCAGATATCTCGTGTGGGGGGGGGGGGGCTTGTGGGGCTGAAGAAGATTAGAGATAGGAAGGGGCGAGGCCACAGAGGGATTTGAAAACAAGGATGAGAATTTTGAAAACGAGGCGCAGCTTAACCGGGAGCCAATGTAGGTCATATTTAAAAACAGCAAGGTTATTTTTAATGGGGACTTTAATCAGCCAGAAAAGAATTGGAAGTACCCAATTGGTTGAGTTCAAGTTGATAAACTTAATGTATCTTGTTTTGTGACCCAGTGCATTAGAAGTATTGAACTTCTTGACTTGGTAAGTGGCTAAGATATTTTGTAGGAAATGGAATTCTTGATGCCCATGGGGAATAGCAAGTGCAAAATGACAGTTCAACTCGATCGAAGATTCAGAAATACTGAGGACTAAGTGTTTGGTATATAATTTTAGAAAAATCTAGCTTCAAGCAATTGACAAAACTGATTAAGAAAACTGGTAGTAGTGTGATGAGGCGAGGCTTTGTTCAACAATACGTCAGCGTTGTGCCTTTTTAAAGGTGTTCCACTTTCCCTTAAATGGGATGCAAGTTCCAGATAAGCTAAAAGGATTCACAAATTGCCATTACGGACGGCATTTATCCCTATGTATTAGAAACATTGATACATAGGAGCAAGAGTAAGCCCTTCGAGCCTGCTCCGCCATTCAATATGATCATGGCTGATCCTCTCAATACCATATTCCTGCTCTCTCCCCATACCCCTTGATGCCTTTTATGTCTAGAAATCTATTTATCATCTTAAATATATTCAGTGACTTGGCCTCCACAGCCTTCTGTGGTAGAGAATTCCACAGGTTCACCACCCTCTGAGTGAAGAAATTTCTCCTCCTCTCAGTCCTAAATGTCCTACCCTGTATCCTGAGACGGTGACCCCCCTCGTTCTAGACGCCCCAGCCAGGGGAAACATCCTCCCTGCATCCAGACTGTCTAGCCCTGTCAGAATTTTATATGTTTCAATGAGATCCCCTCTCATTCTTCTAAACTCTAGTGAATACAGCCCTAGTTGACCCAATCTCTCCCCATACAACAGCCCTGCCATATCAGGAATCGGTCTGGTGAACCTTCGCTGCACTCCCTCTATGGCAAGTATATCCTTTCTTAGGTAAGGAGACCAAAACTGCACACACTACTCCAGGTGTGGTCTCACCAAGGCCCTGTACAACTGTAGTAAGACATCCTTGCTCCTGTACTCAAATCCTCTTGCAATGAAGTCCAACATACCATTTGCCTTCCTAACTGCTTGCTGCACCTGCATGTTTGCTTTCAGTGACTGGTGTACAAGGACACCCAGGTCCCTTTGTACGTCAACATTTCCCAATCTATCACCATTTAAATAATACGCTACCTTTCTGTTTTTCCTACTGAAGTGGATAACTTCACATTTATCCACGTTATGCTGCATCTGCCATGTATTTGCCCAGAGAGATGAGGGATGACATTTATGAAGTACTACTGATCATTATGATGAAATTGATAAATGTGTGAAGAGGTCAGGTGGCAGATTAAAAACTACTTCCAAAAGAGTGACAAAACAGACACTGCAAACGACAGACCCATTCGTCTTGTATCAATACCAGATAGAAAAGTGGAATGAATTATTAGGAGTAAACTTGAGAACTCTAGAGCTTAGTGTTGGGATCCCTACCGTTTCTAATTTACACTAAAGACTTGGACTCAAGCTCAATGCAAACTGGTCATATTCACTAACAATACAAAAGTAGGAGGGGCAGTTAAATCTCAGAAGGCAGCTCTGGAAATACAAAGTATGTAAATTAGTGGAACAATGACAGATGAAATCTAATAAATATAAAGTGCTGCATAATGGAATCAAAATTGGGCCATAAGTTGTCCATGAATGTTGCTGAAATAGCTAAGGATGAAGTTAACAGATTTAGGTTCAGTAAATTTGACATTCTATAAATCCAATCATTGCAAAGGAAGAATCAGTAAAGCCAATTGAATGCTGAACTTTATAGCTAAATCAAGGATGTAGTAGTCATAGAATCATACAGCACAGAAGGAGGCCATTTGGCCTATCGTGCTTGTACCAGCTCTTTGAAAGAATTATCCAATTAGTCCCACTCCCCTGCTCTTTGCCCATAGCACTGCAAATTTTCCCCTTTCAAGTATTTATCCAGTTCTCTCAAGTTATTATTGAATCTGCTTCCACCACCCTTTCAGGCAGTGCATTCCAGATCATCATAACTTTCTGTAAAAATATTTTCCTCATGTTGCCTCTGGTGGTTTTGCCAATTGCCTTAAATCTCTGTCCTCTGGTTACTGACCCTTCTGCCACTGGAAACAATTTCTCCTTATTTGCTCTAACAAAACTCTTCATGATTTTGAACACCTCTATCAAATCTTCCCTTAACTTTCTCTGCTCTAAGGAGAACAACCCCAGTTTCTCTAGTCTCTGCATGTAACTGAAGTCCTCATCCCTGGTAACATTCTAATAAATCTCCTCTGTACCATCTCTAAGGCATTGACATTCTTCCTAAAGTGTGCTGTTCAGAATTGATCACAATACTCCAGCCGGGGCCTAATCAGTGTTTTATAAAAGTTTATCATAGCTTCCTTGCTTTTTTACTCTATGCCTCTATTTATAAAGCCAAAGAACTCCTATGTTCTTGTAACAGCCTTCTGGACATCTGGTGGCACCTTCAAAGACTTGTGTACGTACACCCCCAGGTCTCTCTGTTCCTGCAGTGTAAGTCAGAGGAAGTTGTACTCAAAATAGGTGTTCTGGTCAGAATACAACTTGTATTCTGTCCAGTTCTGTCCACTGCGACACATGGGAGACCTTCAAGCCCTGGAGGTGGTGCAGACAAGAGCTGTGAGACTGTTCCCTAGTCTCAGGACTCAGCTATGCAGAAAGACTGGAGAAACTTGGGCTTTCCAGCTTTAAAATGAAATAGCTGAGAGGTGATCTTGGAGTAATATATGGTGATAAATAGTACTGATAATTTAAATCTGAAACATTACTTCAAACTAAACCATGACTGCAGAACAAAGCGGTACAAGTTCAAATTGGTAAATGGGAAATTTAGGACTGTGTCTGGGACTTCAGTGTATTCAATACATGGAATAGACTTCTGGGAAGAGCTGTGGATGCTTTGCTTGGAGGGTTTTTCTCGGTGGATGAGCTGAATGGCCCTCCTTATCTGTAATATTTTGTGAATTGGCTTAATTACTCATGGTCTAGGGAAAGAAAAATACTATATGGGTTGTGGCTGTGTAGGGGGTGGTGTGGTAGGGTCAGCTTCACCTCTGACTCAGTGAGCGGTTCAAATCGCTCCCACGCCCCTGGTTCCAGACCTTGGACTTATTTGGGGGTCGTGAACAAAGGTGCAGTAGACAACCGGTTTTGATGAAAGAACTTCGATCTTTATTCAAGAAAGTAAAACACAACACTAACACTCTAAAGGTGGGGAACACTTCGGTACACGCGAGGGAAATAACATTAGAAGAATACTTCACCCCTCCCAATCCCACTTCACTAGCTAGGTTGGACTCTGGAGAACCAGGGATAATGCTCACCAAACGAATCCTTGACAGTTGAGAGTTAGGGTTTAGAGTCTTTTTGAGTAAAAGGTTTCGTAAGGCCCTTGTTGCCGCGAGGTGTCTGATGGTCACTGAGGCGGTCGCTCTGGTCTCTTCTTGCGTGTCGGCCTACTTCTGGAGCTGTTGGCTTTCTTTGTTGAACTGCTTTCTGTTTAAGCTGTCTTCTTCCGAGCTGTGGAACTGCCTTCTGCCTGCTTGTTGAACTGGAACTATTTTACTGGAGAACTCCCTTCTTACTGAACTGTCTTCTTTAACTGCCCAACTTGCTTCTCCTGACCTCTGTAATTCCAGCACTGACTTCTGCTGAAAAACAGGCTTTCAAATTGAACTCCAGAACTGCCTTCTGTTGAACTTGAACTGTTGCTACTCCTGAACTTCTTGATGGGCCTTCAATTGTACTAAATTGAAGTGGCTTTATCAAAACCAAATCAAATCCCGGTCATTGTAAGACCTCGTTAACAGTAACGACTTTACTAGCGTGTTAACTGGTTTTGTAAATGTGTGAAGTGGTTTCCGGATAGCTCCATCCTGTCGATCTGTTGTTTAATCGGAGTTTGAATTGTCCTCATGTTTTGGGTTTCTTGACTGGGCCTAGGACTTCGATCGAATATTTGCTTTATGCATGTCTTTAATGGGTTCTGTAATCGGTTTGATGGGACCTGTTGTTTTGGGTGGGGCTGTCTCCTCCTAGAGTCTATTGTCAAAATGTTAATGCTTGCTGGGGCTTGAGTGAGGTCATCCCGATTCCCCAGACAATGCAATTTAACTGCAATACCCAAAACTGCTTTTGCAGAGGTCGACCCAACTTTCTTCATAGCCTTTTCTCCCGTTACAGGCCCAGACATGCTTTTAAAATGCCAAAACTTGGTTTTTGGTCTTAGTCTCTTAAGTTAGGCCCAAATGCATTTTTATCACTGAGTTCCAAAGTCCTTTTTCCTTAGGTTTTGGGGATCTGCAAATTTTGGAAACCTTACACTGCTGATTGCAATACAGCAATTGGTGCTGCAAAGTGTACTTGCATGGACATTAGTTGAGAACATGTCCAGTTTCCAAAATGGATGAGGAGATCATAGTCTCCACAGTCATGCTCACTATGCTCATTCATAATGGTCACTTTTGCGAGCTGCAGCACAACTACTAGGCCCGAATTTTATGGTGGGTAATGACGGTGAACTGTCAGCATTCGCCGTCATTACCTCTCTGAAACTGACCATAACTTCAGGATTTAGCGCATGTGTATCTAAACGCGGAAATCCTGAAGTTGGGGTCAGTCATTCACTGCTCTGACGCAGGATGTGCTGTGGGATCTCCCCCCCCCCCCCCCCCCCCCACCCCACGAAAACCGGCAATTCGGTGAAATCAGTGGAACTGATGATAAACTTGGGCTTTTCCGCGCTAATATCGCTGCTAAATACCCCATCAAATGTTGAGCCTTGTTGGAATAGGTGTAACTGGGGTTTTAACAGCGTATTGACTGCTAAACAAACGTTCTGGCCCTGAAAAACTTTTTTATATTTGTGGAGTGTCAAATTTCTCCATTAAAATAAAAATGACAGTTTTTTAAAGTTTGTTAATGATATTTCAGCTTCTACCTTATCCCCATGTGAAAGTTCCAATCTTTATTTCACACGCTAACATATTTTTAAAAAGTGTGGAAAAAGCTGCTTTTCATTTCCTGGTTTGCTGTCTGAGAATTCTGCAATATGGTTGGCTGCTTAGACACCTTGTTGACATCACTGTAGCTCTTCGCTGGGGTTTCCCATTACACTGCACTACAATCAATTGCACGTTGAGAAAGGCAAACTTCTCGCCATTGTGGGTAGCTTTCTTTGAGGTCGGTGGCGAGCACCTTAGCTTTGCTGCTGACCGCAAATTACGGGCCATTGTGTCTGTGAATCCATACCATAGCAAAAGTCAATGTCTTCAGGAGAGGAGGTAAAATGGAGAGAAGGGAACATCAATGTAATTTTTTTTTTAAGATATTCAGGAAAAGATGATGCAGATGAACTTTTATAAATTTATGTTTTGTTTTACAGGACATGCAGCTAGTAAATCAAGTTTCAAATAAGTGCTTAACTGCAAGAGGAGAAAAACCCAACTTGGTGCCATGCAATCCTTCTGATCAATACCAAAAGTGGATTTTCAGCTAACATACAATATTGTTCCGACATAAAATGAAGATTAAGTGCATGTTTTATATCAGAAGTCAGGAAATATTTGCACGGGTTTGTAAGGCAAATGAACAACAGAAGAATTCTAGTTACTGTAACAAACTTATTTTCAAGACATTCTTAAGGTTTGTAATGAAGCAAATTGCACTTGAATGTGTTAGATGGTGCTTGGGTTATCTTCCTATTTTTCTCTTCTGGCAATGGACATTTTTAATCATTTTTACAATTTTTTTATTCCAGTGCATAAAAATGAATGCAGAGGGTGTATGAGATTTTGATTACTAAGTTAGTGATTACATATGCTAGTAACATTTTAATGTGTGAATAAGTGATGGAATGAATTACAATTTGCTTCTGAAAACAAATATTTAATTTACTAGAGATGTTTACTGTTGTGTATATATTTTTGGGATTTAGATAGTCGGTATATACTGGGAACGATTCTTTCCCTTCATGAGATACAAAAATGTGTTCAGGAGTGTTTTTACCAGATGAACTGAGAGGACCTCTATTTAAAAAGAATAAATACAGAAAAGCTTTTTTTTTGAGATTCCTCATTCATTTATAAAAACAGATGCTTTCAGCACACTCATCACTGGTCAGATTATTTCCTTTAATATTTAAACTGAAAGCTTTCCAAATTTTATTGAGATTACTAGAAATGGGTTACAATGGTCATTTTTTAAATAAAATTGTAATGCAACTATGGTTGCAGGGGTCTTTTGTACAGAGGTGTTCAAATTTCTTTGGTATACTACTGTTAAATCAGTCTTTCCAGAAACTGTGTTTATAATTTTTCAAGCCCTATTTTCAATAAAATGTTGACTTTTACAGTATTTGTCCAAGATTTATTACCTCATGATGCTCAAGTCACACATGATGAGCAACTGGAGAACAACCAGGGCCTGTGTAACTGCAACCTCGCAAGGAGTTGATGCCTTGAGGGGAGGTGAAAAATTTCAGGACTAAGAGGAAGATGCAAACACATTTCTGGAATATAGGGAAGGTAGTTTATAACTGATTTTCATTGTGTCCTAGTTCCCCTCTGTCCCCTATATTGCCAAAATTTTGACTCCAGTTTGAATTCTTAACACCTTGACATCTCCCTTTAAAAAGGAAGGGGGGGTGGTGTGGGTGGAGGAAAGAGGTACATACGGCCTCGAAAGTAAATTTTGTCACTTAAGTAGCTGGAAAATATGGATATTCTGCTCTCTATTAAGGTGACACGCATTTGGTTCGTTCTTTTACTACCCCTTTTTTCTGCCAACTGACTAGATCACTAAAAGCCTGTACACTTATGTTTACTCATCAGAATAGATGGCCCAGAGAGAGTGTAGAAGCTGGGGGAAGGGAGCACTAAAGAAGTTTTGGGCATCTAGGTGCAAAACATATTCGGTGGATTTCCAACAGGAGATGGGCAGTTTTTGTGGATAAGTTGATTTTTTTTTTGTGAAATTACTTTTTGTGTATCTTATACATTACATATTTTATAATCTACATATAGTCAGCTGACTGAGGAAGCACTCTGGTATCCAAAGGAGCTGTGAGGATTAAGAGAAGCGTTGAATTAACTACTATTTTTGGTCCAAATTTAGCCTAAAAATGGAATGAAACTTCTTCTGTTTACTGGCTTTGAAAGTCCTGTATGGAGATGACCAAGAAAGCATAATTTATATGAATAGTTTACAGCAAACTGCTCAGGTTTAAATCATTATATATTTAATTCCTTCAGCTAAATTCATAATGGGCCAATTCTTGCTGAAAAAATAATGGCATGTTAACGATGCATGCCGTTATTAACAGGCAAATCAGCCAGCAAGTTCAGGGGATTAAGAGATACGCCAGGAGCTGTGATCTCCAGAACTTGCTGGTTAATTTATGCAGCTCCGCTATTTGCTTTGCGCAAATGGCATCTTGCCCTTAGCCTCCCCGTTTTTAAGAACTTGCTGGTTTTATACATTAATTGCCCATTAAACTTGCCGCAGAAAGTTAGGGCTGGTAATTAAGAGTGCATGTACCTTTTCAATAATGTGATAATTGTTAATGCAATGCCAAATAACCTCTCTGGCCCAGAAAGGGGACAATTTAAACTGCAGTCTCATTCCTGCATGTATTAAATTATTCTTGGAGATTTTAAATATGTAATTTTTCTTTTTCTTTCCTCTTTTTCTTTGTCTTTTTTCTCTCTCTCAATCCAATCTTTTTTTCCCTCTTTTTTTATTTCTCATTCTGTATCTGATTTGACTCTAATTCACCCTCCTTCTCCATCGTTCCTGTTTCTTTCTCAATCTTTAAATCTCATTGGTTAAGGAGATAGACTGTTGGTCCTGCCATTCACTAAGGTCCCTGTTGCCCATGCCGCTCTATTAGACAATCGCACTTCCAGCAAGATAACGGCGCAAAAAAATGTTGAACTGAAGAATCAGGAAAAAGTCTAACTAACGACGCGCGTTCCAGCAAGATTTGGCTCAGTATCGTAGTTCAGTAGACTGGATCAAATTTATCAATTACCAATGCTGGAATTAATTATTTCATACTCATCAGTGTGTGATTGTGAAGATGTTCATGTCTGTCTGGATGTGGGAGTGTGTGGGGTAAGTGTGCTTGAATGCATGATATTGTGTGTGTTTTTATGTCTGATCAATTGTTGGTAAATGTGTGAGAGGTATATTTGAACATGAGTGTGATTGTGCTTGTTGGTATATGCCATTGCTTTGCTCTACCCTTATTCAATCGCAGAGTGTCGCTAGCATTGTCTTTTCTTTCTACTCCTTACCATCATCTCTGGAATCTCCCAAGGATCCATCCTTGACCACCTCCTCTTCCTCATTTACATTCTGCCCTCGTCAACATCATCTGCAAACAGAGGCAGCTTCCACATTAATAACATTCAGCTCTATCTCTGCACCACCTCTCTTAACCCTTCCACTGTCTCTGTACTGTCTGACTGTTTGTCCGACATCCAGTCTTTGAGTATTAGCTTCCTCCAGCTAAACATTGAGAAGACCAAAGCAGTTGTCTTTGACTGCCGCCACAAATTCTGCTCACTGACTCATCTCCCTCCTCGGCCGCAGTCTGAGAATGAACTAGACTGTTTGCAATTTCGGCATCCTGCTCTGAACTGATTTTCCAACTGCACGTCGTCTTCATCACAACGACCACCTACTTCCTTCTCTGTAACATAGCCTGCTTCCAACCCTACATCGGCCCATCTGTCACTGAAACCAGCGTGCATATCTTTGTCACCTCCAGACTCGATGCTCTCCTTGTCAGCCTTCCATCATTCAGCCCTTCATAAATTCTTGTTCAAAACTCAGCTGCTCGTAACCTATCCTGTACCAAGTCTCACTCACTCATAACCTCCATTCTCATTGACGTATATTGGCTCCTGGACTCCCAAAGCCTCATTTAAAATTCTTGTTCTTGCCTTTAAATTCCTCCAAAGCATTATTATTTGCTATCGCTGCAATCTCTTCTAGCTCTACAAGCCTTCCCCATCTCAACTCTCCATTCCTTGAGCCTGGCTTCTTGTGCATCCCCCTCCTTTGCCGCACCAGTCGTAGCTGTGCCTACAGCTGCCTAGGTCCCACTCTCTGGAATTCCCTCCTGATAGAGGGTTTAACCCCTTTACCTCACTAGCTCCCTCTTTTTCTTTTATGATTCTTCTTAAAGCCCACCTCTTTGACCAAACTTATAGTCACCCATCCGACATCTCTCCTCCTTTGGCTCTGTATTTCTTGCACACATCTCTGAAGCAGCCTTGGACATATTTCTATGTTAAAGGCATTATAAATGCAAGTTCTAATTTTGGGCTTTTCTCTGTTATTTTTATTAATTTCCAATAATTTTCACCCTTACTGATTTATTAGAAATATTAAAATGTAATTAGCCTTCAACATTTTTATTCTGTTACTTTTATCAAAGCATCTAAGCTTTAAGAAATAACTGACCTTTTCTGCTGTTTTAGTGGTCGCGTTTGCCCTTCTAAAATAAATAGATTAATGACTGCATTAGTATCATGGACAAAGGAATGTATTGGGAGTACATTAAGCATATCAGAGGAGTCCTGCCTTTGCTGCTTCCACTTCGCAAAATGAGATGCCACAGAGTTGTGCCATCTGCTGCCCAATGATCTATACACAACATCCTGATCTGGCATCCTGTAGATATGAAGGTTAGTACAGGATAAAACTTAATTCCACTGCATCCTTCCAAGCCACCCCAGGAGACATCTGCCACATCAAGCAACCTGCAATGCACACATATATCCGTAAGTGACAACTGAGTGCTGGGTCTACATTAGTTCTTGATTCCTATAGATGATTCTGACTTGGGCAGCAGGGGCACAATATTGAAATTACCTGATGACACAAAAATAACAAGTTTGGTAAATGACCAGAAAGATTGCAAAAGACTTGAAGATGACATGGGCAGGTTAGCGGAATGGTGGCGGAGATATTTTAATGTGGAAGAGTGTCATCATTAATTTTGAGGAGAAGCAAGGAATGATTGTGTGCATTCAATGGAAACATAGAAACATAGAAGATAGGAGCAGGAGTAGGCCATTCGGCCCCTCGAGCCTGTTCTGCCATTTAATGAGATCATAGCTGATCATCCAAATTCAGTACCCTGCCCCTGCTTTCTCCCCATATCCCTTGATCCCTTTAGCCTTAAGAAATATATCTAACTCCTTCTTGAATATATTTAATGAATTGGCCTCAACTGCCTTCTGTGGTAGAGAATTCCACAGGTTCACCACTCTCTGGCTGAAGAAATTCCTCCTCATCTCAGTCCTAAATGGCTTACCCCTTATCCTTAGACTGCGACCTCTGGTTCTGGGCTCCCCCGCCATCGGGAACAGCCTTCCTGCATCTAGTCTGTCTAGTCCTGTTAGAATTTTATAAGTTTCAATGAGATCCCCTCTCATTCTTCTAAACTCTAGCGAATATAAGCCTAATCGACCCAATCTCCATACGTCATTCCTGCCATCCCAGGTATCAGTCTGGTAAATCTTCGCTACACTCCCTCCATGGCAAGAACATCTTTCCTCAGATAAGGCGACCAAAACTGCACACAATACTCAAGGTGTGGTCTCACCAAGTCCCTGTACAACTGTAGCAAGACATCCTTGCTCCTGTACTCGAATCCTCTTGCTATGAAGGCCAACATACCATTTGCCTTCTTAACCGCCTGCTGCACCTGCATGCTTACCTTCAGCGACTGGTGCACAAGGACACCCAGGTCTCATTGCACTTCCCCCTTTTCCCAATCTATTGCCGTTCAGATAATAATCTGCCTTCCTGTTTTTGCCACCAAAGTGGATAACCTCGCATTTATCCACATTATACTGCATCTGCCCTGCATCTGCCCAATCACCCAACCTGTCCAAATCATACTGGAGTTTCTCTGCATCCTCCTCCCAGCACACACGCCCACCCAGCTTTGTGTCATCTGCAAACTTGGAGATATTACATCTAGTTCCCTCGTCTAGATCATTAATATATATATTGTGAATAGCTGGGGTCCTAGCACCGATCCCTGCGGTACCCCACTAGTCACTGCCTGCCACTTGGAAAAAGACTCGTTTATTCCAACTCTTTGCTTCCTGTCTGCCAACCAGTTCTCTATCCAAGTCAGTACCTTACCCCCAATCCCATGTGCTTTAACTTTGCACGCTAATCTCTTATGCGGGACCTTATCGAAAGCCTTCGGAAAGTCCAAATACACCACATCCACTGGTTCTCCCTTATCTATTCTACCAGTTACATCCTCAAAAAATTCCAGTAGATTAGTCGAGCATGATTTACATACTTTGGTTCTGTCTTCACAAAGGAGGACACAAATAACCTCCCAGAGATGTCGGGGAACATAGGGTCTAATGAGAGGGAGGAACTGAATGAAATCAGTATTTTGTAAATCCATGTTGACTTTGTCCGATCCTGTCACTGTTTTCCAAGTGCTCTGCTATTACATCTTTTATAATGGACTCTAGCATTTTCCCCAATACCGATGTCAGGCTTACCGGTCTATAATTCCCCGTTTTCTCTCTACCACCTTTTTTAAATGTGAGAAGTTGCACAACACCAGGTTATAGTCCAACAGGTTTATTTGAAATCACAAGCTTTCGGAGCGCTGCTCCTTCGTCAGTGACTTCACCTGACGAAGGAGCAGCGCTCCAAAAACTTGTGATTTCAAATAAACCTGTTGGACTATAACCTGGTGTTGTGCAACTTCTCACATTTGTCCACCCCAGTCCAACACCGGCATCTCCACATCATGACCTTTTTTAAATTGTGGGGTTACATTAGCTACCCTCCAATCCATGGGAACTGTTCCCGAGTCTATCGAATTTTGGAAGATGACCAGCAATGCATCTACTATTTCTAGGGCCACTTCCTTAAGTACCCTAGAATGTAGATTATCAGGCCCTGGGGATTTATCGGCCTTCAATCCCGTCAATTTCCCTAACACCATTTCCCTACAAATACTGATTTCATTCAGTTCCTCCCTCTCATTAGACCCTATGTTCCCCGACATCTCTGGGAGGTTATTTGTGTCCTCCTTTGTGAAGACAGAACCAAAGTATGTATTTAATTGGTCTGCCATTTCTTTGTTCCCCATTATAAATTCCCTTGATTCTGACTGCAAGGGACCTACGCTTGACTTCACCAATCTTTTTCTCTTCACATATCTATAGAAGCTTTTACAGTCAGTTTTTATGTTCCCTGAAAGCTTACTCTCATACTCTATTTTCCCCCTCTTAATTAATCCCTTTGTCCTTCTTGCTGAATCCTAAACTGCTCCCAATCCTCAGGTTTGCTGCTTTTTCTGGCCAAATGATATGTCCTCTCCTTGGATCTTATGCTATCCCTAATTTCCCTTGTTAGCCACGGTTGCATCACCTTTTTTGTTTTATTTTTATGCCAAACAGGGATGAACAAATTCTGTAGTTCATCCATGCGATCTTTAAATGTTTGCCATTGCCTATCCACCGTCAACCTTTTAAGTAACATTCTCCAATCCATCCTAGCCAACTCGCGCCTCATACCATCGTAGTTTCCTTTATTTAAATTCAGTACCCTAGTCTCTGAGTCAACTACTACTTCACTCTCCATCTTAATGAAGAATTCTATCATATTATGATCGCTCCGACCCAAGGGGCCTCGCACAACAAGATTGGTAATTAATCCTTTCTCATTACATAATACCCAGTCTAAGATGGCCTGATCTCTAGTTGGTTCCTTGACATATTGGTCCAGGAAACCATCCCGTATACACTCTAGGAATTCCTCCTCCACAGTATTGTTACTAATTTGGTTAGCCCAATCTATATGTAGATTAAAGTCACCCACGATAACTGCTGTGCCCTTATTGCACACGTCTCTAATTTCCCGTTTAATGCCATCCCCAACTTCAGCATTACTGTTTGGGGGTCTGTATACAACTCCCACTAACTTTTTCTGCCCCTTGGTATTTCTCAGCTCTACCCATACAGATTCCACATCATGAGAGCTATTGGGCCAGAAATTCAGCTTTCAGGCTTCCTGTGGGTGCAAGCATCGCACGCGTACTTGCCTACCACGCCTGCAGTTGTGCTTTGGGCCCACGAGGACTTCGGGTCCTGGGCCTCCTGCAGCTGCCGGCGCGCAGTGCTTGTGTATCCCAGGGGTGCAGTTAGTTCGAAGCGTCCCCTGGGATCACGTGGGCCATGGAGAGCCAATCCTAGCAGGGCATTTTCATTCATAGATTTGACAGGAAGACCTGTCAAATCTATGAATAGAAATCGGCCCCAAAACCACACTTAAACTTCAAATAAATTTTTAAAAATCATCACATTTTTAACATAACTAAGTTAAATAAATTAACTACTTTAAACAAAAATTTAAATTTTTGAAAAAATTAATTATACTTTTTAACGGTGCTAAAATAAACTTAGCTTTCTTTAAAGTATCTAAAAAAGATAAACCTGTTGAAAACATTTTTTAATTGTAATTAATTACCCACTTACCTTGTTAAAAACAGGCCTTGCGCCTCCTTTTTAAAAGCACAGCTTTTTCATACTTCCCGGAGAAACCTGAAAAAAAACCTGAAGTTCGCTGCGTGCGCGCAGCCTCTCCCGCGCACGCGTTCGACTTCTGAACCCCTCCCTTCAGGGGAACGAAAGTTCCGGTTTCCCACGCATGCGCAGTGCATGCAGGAAACCGGCACTTCAGGTGGCCTTACGGGTGAGTACACGGCGCGTACTCACCTGACAATAGCCGAATTTCTGGCCCAATATCCTTCCTTACTATTGTGTTAATCTCCTCTTTAAACCAGCAATGCTACCCCACCTCCTTTTCCTTTTTGCCTGTCCTTCCTGAATATTGAATACCCCTGGTTGTTGAATTCCCAGCCTTGGTCACCCTGGAGCCATGTCTCCATAATCCCAATTATATCATGTCCGTTTACATCTATTTGCGCAGCTAATTCATCCACCTTATTACGAATGCTCCTCGCATTAAGACACAAAGCCTTCAGGTTTCTTTTTTTAACACTCTTAGTCCTTTTCGAATTATTATTTACTGTAGCCCTGTTTGATTTACACCCTTGATTTCTCTGACTTCCACTTTTGCTTTTCTCCTTCCTGTCTTTTGTTTCTATCCTTGCTTCCCTTTCCTCTGTCTCCCTGCACAGGTTCTCAACCCCCTGCCATTTTAGTTTAAACACTCCCCCCTAGGACATCGGTCCCAGTCCTGCCCAGGTGCAAACCGTCCAGTTTGTACTGGTCCCGCCTCCCCCAGAACTGGTTCCAATGTCCCAGGAATTTGAATCCCTCCCCCTTGCACCATTCCTCTCGCCACGTATTCATCTGAAATATCCTTCTATTTCTACTCTGACTAGCACGTGGCACTGGTAGCAATCCTGAGATTACCATCTTGGACACTGAGCAATATGAATGAACACAGGAACCTGGGAGTTAAAATTGATAATTGCTTGAAAATGTGAGTGCAAGTAAATAAAGCCATAAAAAAACGCCAATTTTGGGTTTATAGAGTACAAGAGTAAGGAAGTAATAGATTTGTACAAAACAATGATTAGGCCATAATTTGAGCACAATATGGAATTTTAAGTGCACCAGCCCTGTCTGAGAAAGGACATTAAAGCCATAGTGAGCATACAGCATAGATTCATAAAGATAACAGGGATGAGAAACTAAACTTCTGAAGCGAGACTTGAGATACTGGGACTATTTCCATTGGAGCACAAAAGACTAAGAGGAGATTTAATAGAGGCTTTTAAAATTATGAAGGGTTTTGATAGGCTGAATAGGAAAAACTATTTCCTCTGCTTGGAGAGTCTATGATGATGGGTCATCAATTTAAAATTGTCACTAAATGAATGAGGAGAAAGGTTAGGTGAAATGTCTTTATACAGCAGGTTTTTGGAGCATGGAGTGTGTGTTGAGGCAGAGACCATTGTTCCAAGGGAAATACAGATAAACATTTGAAGTAGATGACAATACAGGACTATGTGGGGGTACTAGTTCTGGATTGTTCTAGCAAAGAGCTGACACAAGCATGATGGGCCAAATGGTCTCCTCCTATGCGAGAAGCTTATTTAGTTCTATGGCTCATTACCTTTCTTGTGGAATAGGGGTATTATCTGATGTCTGTTCAGTTTTCACCAGATGCCAGGGTTTCCTCAAGGCGAAGATCTGCAGATAGTACCCATCTGAGAATCCATGCTCTTAATATCACCTCTATGGCCTTTGTGAATGGAACTCAATTAATGCTCAGGGGGTCTGCTCCACCATTCAATAAGATCATGGCTGATCTTGGGCTCAAAGTCACTTCCCTGCCCGCTCCCCATAACCTTTCACTCCCTTATCTTGCAAAAATTTGGCTATCTCCACCTTAAATGTATTTAATGACCCAGCCTCCACAGCTCTCTGGGGCAGAGAATTCCACAGATTTACGACCCTCCGAAGAAATTCCTCCTCATCTCAGTTCTAAAAGGGCGACCCTGTATTCTAAAACTGTGCCCCCGCATTCTAGATTTCCCCACGAGGGGAAACATCCTCTCTACATTTACCTTGTCGTGCCCCCTCAGTATCTTATATGTTTCAATAAGATTACCTCTCATTCTTCTAAATTCCAATAAGTATAGGCCCAGCCTGCTCAACCTTTCCTCATAAGTCAACCCCCTCATCTCTGGAATTAACCTAGTGAATCGTCTCTGAACTGCCTCCAATGCAAGTATATCCTTCCTTAAATAAGGAGACCAAAACTGTATGCAGTACTCAAGGTGTGGTCTCACCAATACCCTGTACAGTTGTAGCAGGACTTCCCTGCTTTTATACTCCAACCCCTTTGAAATAAAGGCCAACATTCCATTTGCCTTTTTGATTACTTGCTGTACCTGCATGCTAACTTTTTGTGTTTCATGCACAAGAACCCCCAGGTCCCTCTGAACTGTAGCATTTTGTAATCTCTCTCCATTTAAATAATTTGCTTTTTTATTTTTCCTGCCAAAGTGTATAACCTCGCACTTTCCCACATTATACTCCATCTGCCAAATGTTTGCCCACTCACTTAACCTGTCTATATCCCTTTGCAGGTTCTCTGCACAACTTGCTTTGCCACCCATCTTTGTATCATCCGCAAACTTGGCTACATTGCACTCGGTCCCTTCATCCAAGTCATTAATGTAGATTGTAAATAGTTGAGGCCCCAGCACCGATCCCTGTGGCACCCCACTAGTTACCGTTTGCCAACTGGAAAATATACCATTAACAGTGGCCTTTTTCTTTAATTATCTCATTGCACAAATTCTTGAATGTTATTCCTAACAGCAAAGTTAAATCTAAAAAGCAGAGAAGCAACATTGGCTAATTAGCCTGAGACAATATTTGGGGAGAGAGATGGACTGAATGACCAAGGGAGTGCATTTTGAGGTGGGGCTTGAAGATGAATACTTCAGTCTTCCCAATATTGAGTTGGAGGAAGTTGTAACTCATCCAGGACTTGATGTTGGAGAAGCAGTTTGACCGTACACTGCTACACTTACCATATGTCATGTCTCAAATTGCACAGGATTCTATCTGTAAATTGGTTTGTCTTAATTTCGCAACAATGGTTTGATTTATTTAACTTCTCAGGATTTTTTTTTAAACTCTGGAATTTTTCAACTTCCCCTGAAGTCTGACTTTACCTCATTGGAAAGAGCTGTTTTAATTTTCTTAGCTTGGCTCAGTGAACAATAGTGTGTGTTTTGTGCTCTTGACCCATATAGGGATGCTGAGTTTCATCCCTGGTGTGTTCCGAGTTGGTTTGATTCAGTTCGGAGAGCTAAAATAGACGCTATTGATTTATGCATTTCTATTTTGATTTTACAGGATTTGTTTCTTTTTTTCCAGATTTTGTTTTAAATAGTTATAGAATTGTTTGAGTGTTTTTCTTTGAATTTCTTTTTCTGAGATCAGCTAACTCCACATAGACGTGGGATTGAATCTGGGATGTTCTTCGTGTACATTTAGTAATTATAACTCACGAAGGATAATTTTCTGATTTTTCATTGGGGACTGGGAACCTCAACTGCTAGTAGCACATCTCAAACTTCAGGTGCCACTGTGTGATTTTTCCAGGCCATTTACATGGTCGCAAAATTAGGCACACACTCACCTGGATTTCTAATTTCTGCTTCAAGTAGTTGAAGTTCCCCACTGGTAGCAAAGTTGGAAAATTGTCTGTAACGAGTCATCAGGAGAACTTTGGGTCATAATTGGTTATGGTTTTGTTTTGGGTCCATAACCAGCGGCGAGCCTACAGCACGTGCCCCAACTGCAAGGCCCGAGGCTGGCTCTAAATTAGTCCTCAGGCCTCATTATCACGATTTGGGCAAGCCTGTCGCACCTCCACATATAGCTTGCTCCTTTTTTAAAGTAGAATGTCGGGCCGCAGCCCGAAGGTTAAGTCCCGGGATGGGGGGTGGAGTGGTAACAGGTGGGATGATAGTGAATGCTGTGGGGTCAGAGGGACAGTCTTGCTCCTCCTTACTTGACAGCAATGATTTCTGAATTTAAAAAAAAATTAAAGAAACTTACCTTCTGCTGAAAGCTGTAGGGGCCACTGAAGAATCTCAAGTGGGGCAGGGCCGGCACCTACTTTGCTCATCACCAACAAATTTCAACAAGGGGGCCTAAAACAGGTGTTAAGACTCACTTACATATGTAAGGGTCCTACCGCCTATTTTAGATGGCCCCCCCAGACGCCTGAAAAATGGGCGTGCCCTGAACGCATGCGCACATTGGGCGTGGACCATACCAGTGGTAAATTCATCATCTCTTGCGCCCATTTCACACCAGAGAAACAGGCTCAATGCAGTGGAATTTAGAACTCCTTGACTGTTTCCCTTAACTAACCATAGATTTTTAATTTATTTATTTGGAGATTTTTTTTTTTTAATTATTTTCCAGAATCATCCTTTTTTTTCTTTTGATTTTTCAAGTTTCTGAGATTTTCTTCACGTTTTTATTTCTGGACCTGACTGTTTTTTCTTACTTCACATACCTTTACACATTTAACTTTAACACTGTTAAATCCAGCTGAATTGTATATGTACATCATGACATAAACATGCTTTGAAGTCTAGTAGGAGCTTGAAAGTTTCAGATGATTTGTTAGAAAAAATAAATGTTTGTATTTGGTATTTCATATTCACATTTCCTTTTTTAATTTACTGGCTATATTATACTTTACCTTTTAAATGAAGTTTTCCATTTGATTGTAACAAAAAATTGTATTAAATAGTAAGATTTTAAGATATTACTTTTTCTTCAGTGTCAAAGCTCAAGTATTTGTGGGATTGATTCAGTGGTTGTATTTTTGTTTACTAACTGCAGGATTTTATAATTTTTCTGAATTTTCACTTTGGAAAAAGTCAATTTTAGAATTTCTAGGAATGCCTAATGAGAAAGTGTGTGAGATTGGTGTGTTCTTGAACAATAATGATCCAGCAAAATCAGTTTGATCCCTGGGCATGCTTAATCAGTTTGTTTCTGTCAGGGAAGTGATGTAAATATTCAGCCTGTTACTGAGTCACTTTGATTTTTCATTTTATTTTCTAGAAATGTTCTTGCCCAGGCATGTTTTTTAAATTACTGTTAGTAATGGTTCCCTTATTTCCCAAAAGTTTTTAATTGATAGAGATTTTTTTTTAATTTTGAATGTGATTTTTCTTTTCCTCCATTTTGTGTTTTCAGTTTTGTTGAATTTCTCAAATGTATTTTTGGGGCAGGATTTGCTAACTCCTATATATTTTGAGCATGATTTTGGTACATTAAATCGGTGAATTTTTGAGATATCAGAATATGTTTATTTGTGTAGAATTTTGTGAATTTTACTTTTGTCTGACTATTTTTAACAAAACTAAAAGTTTACAGGAAAATGGACCTATATATTGAGATTATAACTCTTTGCTTATTAATTAATACTTACCTTTTTTATATATATATATATATATATATATACACACACGTAGGCAATCATAATTAGCTTACAAATCAAAGTAACTGGCTTAGTAGAAGGGTAGATGGAAAATTAAGGTTAACTTAGCATATAGTGTAGGGAGCAAACACGACGAGACAGTACATAATTGAACAATGGCAAATCGAAAAGACAGTGTAAACAGACCACACCTCCAAGTTCCTCTCCACGTCACACACCATCCTGACTTAGAAGTATATCGCTGATCCTTCATCGTCGCTGGGTCAAAATCCTGGAACTCCCTACCTAACAGCACTGTGGGAGTACCTTCACCACACGGACTGCAGCGGTTCAAGAAGGCAGCTCACCACCACCTTCTCAAGGGCAATTAGGGATGGGCAATAAATGCTGGCCTTGCCAGCGACGCCCAGATCCCATGAACGAATAAAAAAAAATCAAGGGCAGTGACAGTTTGAGAAAAACAGGCAGGCCAAAGAATGCCGTTAGAGCTGGAAACAGAAACTAGACTGATAAGGGAGCAAAGCAGACAGATAGGGAAGCGGCCTACATGCAGAACTATAGTTCTTGAAAATAGTTTAAATGCTGCGGAAAATTACAGAAGGGGAAGAACTGTGTAAGGTCAGGTGGTACAAGGTGGGTGGGTGGGGGGAGGGATGGTTGGGTGTGAACCAGTGATAGGGTCCCCTTCTTATACCATTATTTCCAATTCAAATCAATTGGGTTTTACTGGACCTAACAGGAGTTAAGTGTAGAAGGCTTGAGAAGAATTCAGAGAATTCTAGGAGACACTCTGAGGAGGGGCCAGGGGGGCACGGGCCAGAGGGTACAGACATCTCACCGTGACTTTTACCCAAGGCATAACGGTGCAGTATAACTATTCATTATACTTTGTAAACTGCTGCTTAAGATACAGTAATTGCATTGATCCTTGCTTGTGCTGAATAAAGTTTAATCACTGCTACCAGTACGGGTCGACGTCGAATCATTTGGAATCGAGGCCCCAAAAAAGGATCCACACTATTATATATTTTTTATATGTATATATATAAATAAAATTCTTTCCTCTCTATTTACATCTGCATACAGATTGCTTGCTTCACTTACATAACTGCAGGCATCAGACTTTTTCCAATCCAATTAAGCAGGTGCAGAATGATGGTGGTAATATGATTTATTTTAGCACACTTGCATCTCTTGTTTGAAGCCATCGTGCACAGAATTTAGGCTCCCTCTGCTGTCAGAACATGCAACTCTTTACAATAAACCAGTATGAATATAACATGAAAACTATAGCTAGAGCAGTGGCTTTTTATAGGAATAAGGGATTGTACTGCAAAGTGGAATCCTTTCTGGAGTGACTCTGGATCTGAACATAACATTAAAAATGGGATTTAGTATCCTTAAAAAGAGACTGTGGCACACTTTAAGGCTGTGTGTTTTTACTACTGGTAAATAATGCATTGGATCTTAAAAAAGCTATTTCAATTTCTGAATGAAGGTGAATGCGTATTCATCCACTCACAGAGCCTATTATATGCTAACCTCATTACCAAACTGTTGAATGCACAGTTCAAGTATATACATTACACTATATACTATACATACTTGAACTTATATGGCACTCAACTGGTTTAGCCATTCATCGCCAGATCTGGCTGGACCAGACAAAGCACTATCGGGCCCTGCTCTCTTCTGCCAAAAGTGCTCACTACAGGATAATCCTGGAATGCAAAGGTAACCCTCGCCGCCTTTTCTTCACTACTAGCCGCCTCCTTAAACCCGTCTCCCCTGCTCCCTCCACCCTCACCTTCAACAAGTGCAAGGAGCTCAAGGACTTATTTGTCACCAAGATTGAGACCATCCATTCAGCTGCCTCTACTGGATTCTTCCTTTCACCTTGCCCAGAACTCACATCTTTCCCTAGTTTATCTCCTATCTCCCCTCATGCCCCCTCTGTGCTCATCTTGTCCTTGAGACCCATTTCCCACTAAACTGATGACCATCCAACCACCCTTCCTGGCTTCTATGCTAGTTAATATTGTAAACAGTTCCCTCTCCTCAGGAACTGTCCCCATCCCTTTCAAATCTATCATTATCACTCCCTCCTCAAAACACCTCTGTCCTGCAACTTCTGATCCCCATCTCCAACCTCCCTTTCCAAAGTCCTTGAATGTGTTGTCGCCTCCCAAGTTGTTGTAAATCTATGCCCATCTTCCCTGCAACTTCATTTGAACCTCTCCAATCAGGTTTTCGCCCCTGTCACAGCACTGAAAGTGCCCTAATCCAAGTCAGAAATTATCATTGATAGCTGTGCCTTCAGTTGTCTAGCCCCTAAGCTCTGGAATTCCATTCCAAAACCCCTCTGCCTCTCCACCTCTCTCTGCTCCTGTAAGACACTCTTTAATATGGCATCCTTTGTAAGCAGGATCAAGAGTCCCACATGGTATGTTGACTATCTGGTGCCAGGGTGAGGGACAACTTGAACTGGCTTGAAAGGATGGGGGAGGGGGAGGGTCCAGTCGTGTGGTCCATGTTGGGATCAACAACATAGAAAAAAATAGACAAGAGGTCCTATTCAGAGAGTACCAGGAGCTAAATTAAAAACAGGACCTCAAGGGTTATAATCTCTGGATTATTACCCGAGCCACGTGCAAATTGACATAGGGCTAAGCAGATTAAGGAGGTGAACATGTGGCTGTAGGAGTGGTGTTGGAAAGAGGTTCCATTTCATGGGACACTTTACCAGTACTAGGACAGGAAAGAACTGTACCGTTGAGACGGGCTCCACCTGAACTGGACTGGGACCAGGGTCCTAGCAGAAAGGATGAATAAAGTGGTCACAAGGACTTTAAACTAGTAAATGGTTGGGTGGGTGGGGAAAGGGCTCAGGTGGAAAAGGGATAAAAGTAATAATTCTAAAACAAACAAAAGGGAAGAGAGTAGAGTAAGCGTCAGAAATTGTGCTTTAAGCACTACAGGTAAAGGGAAAACTAAAAGATGTAAAGTAATTAAATCAGGACAGAGAAATAAGAAACATGTGAGTAAAACAGTAGAGCAGAAGGATAGGTTAGGATGTGTGGCCCAAATAAGCATTATTTATACAAACGCACTGAGTATAAAGAACAAATTGAATGAATTGCAGGCGCAAATTCAACTTCGTGGGTACGAAATGGTAGCCATTGCTGAGACATGGCTGCAAGACGTCAGGACTGGAAACTGAATGTACCAGGTTATAAGGTCTACAGGAAGGATAAGGAAACTGGTAGAGGGGGAGGAGTAGCCTTAGCGATTACAGGTGAAATTACTTCAATGGTAAGAGAGGATATAACGAGAGGTAAACAGGCAGTGGAGACTCTATGGGTAGAATTAAGAAATAGAAAAGGATTTAAGTTGTCTATAGGCCCCCTGGTAGCAGCTATGAAGTGGCAGAATACATAAATTCAGTCAAGCATGTAGCAAAGGCAGAGTGGTTTTAATGGGGGATTTTAACTTTCATATATAGATTGGGATAAATAGACTAGCTTGTGTCAGAAAGGTAGTGAATTTCTTGTGTGTCTGGGATAGTTTTCTGCAACAGTATGTCCTAGAAGCAAAAAGTGGGCAAGCCATATTAGATTTAGTAATGAGTAATGAGCCAGATTTAGTTAACAGCCTAACGGTGCATGAACGTTTATCAAATAGCGATCATAATATGATTGAGTTCAATGTTGTGTTTGAAAGGAAGAAACGCCAAACAGCTACTAAGATTCTAGATTTAGTAAGGCTGACTTCAACGGGATGAGACAGAGACTGTTCACAGTAAACTGGGGAAATCTGTTAATGACGATCAGTGGAAGGTGTTCATAAAAGAACTTAACATGATCCAGAACCAGTTTATATCCCTAAGGGGCAAGAGCTCTACTTTCCCAAAAAAAAAGCCATCGATAACAAAAGAAGGGACAATATAAAACTCAAAGAAAAAGCATACAAAAATGCAAAAAATAGCACAGATCTTGGCAACCGGGAGAGATACAAAGAACAACAAAATGTGACAAAACAGATAGTAAGAGCTACAAAAAGGGAATATGAAAAGAAACTTGCAAGGGATATCAAAATCAACACACTTTTTTTAGTTATATTAGGAAAAAGAGGGTAGTCAGGAGCAATGTTCCCTCTAATTTTTTTGGTGCTGTGCGGCCCCTTTATGTGCCATTCAAAATAACGTGCATGGTTTTTGTATTGACAAGGCAGCAGGGCCGACTGCGCAGGCGGCCACGCAGCTTACAGGGAACATTGATCAGGAGCAATGGGCCCCTTGAAAACTGATAACAGTGATATAAATGAAAATAAGGAAATGGCGGAGATGTTGAATAATTACTTTGTCAGTATTTACAGTAGGGGAAGAGTATAGTATGCCGGACATCCCAAGGAAACTAATATTTAATTGGGGACGAGGTCTCACCAAAATTAACATAGGGAAAATAACAGTAATGAAGAAAATAATGGCACTAAAGAGTGACAAATCCCCAGGACCAGAAGGTTTCCATCCCAGGGTTTTAAAGGAAGTAGATGAGAACATTGCCGATGCCCTAACTATAATCTTTGGAAGTTCTCTTGATTCAGGAACCGTTCCTTTAGATTGGAATATTGCACATCACTCCGCTATTTAAGAAAGGTGTGAGAGAGAAACCAGGGAATTTTAGACCAGTTAGCCTAACATCTATGGTCGGGAAATTACTACAGCCTATAATTAAGAATAGAGTGACTGAACACCTTTAAAAATTTTCAGCTGATCAGAGAGAGCCAACATGGATTTGTAAAGGGTAGGTCATGCCTGATGAACCTGATTGAATTTTTTGAAGAGGTGACTAACGTAGTGGACAGGGGAATGTCTATGATGTTACTTATTTGGAATTCCAGAAGGCATTTGATAAAGTCCCTCATAAGAGACTGTTAGCTAAAGTTGAAGTCCATGAAATTGAAGGCAAATTATTGACCTGGTTAGGAAATTGGCTGACTGGCAGGAGGCAGAGTGTAGGGATAATGGGCAGGTACTCTAATTGGCAGGGTGTGACTAGTGATGTCCCACAGGGATCTGTGTTGGGGCCTCAACTATTCACCGTATTTATTAACGACTTAGATGATGGGACAGAGAGCCACATATCCAAGTTTGCTGATGACACAAAGATAGGCAGTATTGTAAGCAGTATATAGATGGAAGCATAAAATTCCAAAGATATTAATAGATTAAGTGAATGGGCAGAACTGTGGCAAATGGATTTCGATATAGGCAACTGTGAAGCCAACCACTTTGGACCTAAAAAGGATAGATCAGAGTACTTTCTAAATGGTGAAAAGCTGGAAACAGTAGAGGTCCAAAGAGACTTGGGGGGGGGGGGGGGGGGAATTCAGTTGGTTGCACCTCCCATTAGCGCCTTAAGAGGGCGCTAATGCGGCGCAAAGCAACTAGCGCCCGGGCGCGGCGATGTTTGTGCCGCTCGCAAAATTAACTAGACATTTTGCGGCGGCGCTAAACAGTATCGCCACGATCCCCTGCGCCGGCAGATCGTGACGTCAGTCGAGTGCGCAACGCCCCGGTAGCGCCCCGGAGCGGATATTGAGTGGCGCCCCCTGCCTTACCACCTGCCGCTAGCAACGACAGGTTGAGGGGAGCATTTTGCAGTCAGGAAGGGACTGGGGGAGCGCTATTTAAAGGCGACCGCCTCCTGCCTTTTTTTGTTGGCGACATTTTTGAACCACGCATTCTGAGAGAGAGAGAGAGAGAGAGACTTCTGGAGAGATTCAACGCTGTGTGAAGGAGTTTTGGGTACTGAGCAGCACTTTGCAGGTTCATTTTGATTTGCCCTTCCTTGTATCGATTTAGAAGAGACTGTTGGGGTTGCACTCTGAGCTCTTTCCCTGGTTCTCTCCATTGTTCTTTCCAGCAGATTTGATGTACAGGTCTCTCCAGGCTGAGATTCAAGGCTGCAATGAGCAGGATGTGGATGGAAAGCAAGATCAACCCTCCCCTTTAAGAAGTGGCCGGGGCCATTGTGTCTGTGTTGCTGACTGACATCTCATGAGCTTCGCCAGCACTCTGAGTTAGCGTCTCGCTCCTCGGCCTTTGCGCCTTAAGACAGATGTGTAGCGCCTGATTTAGCGCTCCAATCACCTCCAGGGGCGATAAAAGTCAAGTTTGCAGTCGGAGGCGATAATTAGCACCAGGCGATAATCTTTGCGCCCGGCCGATAATTGCGCCCCAAACGGGGCGATACTGAATTTTTCCCCCTTGGGGTCCATGTACATAGATTGTTAAAATGTCATGTACAGAAAATAATCAAAAAGGCTAGTGGAATGCTGGCCTTTATATCTTGACACAAACTAGGATTGTATTCCCTGGAATTTAGAAGGTTAAGGGATGATTTGATCTAAGTTTCCAAGATATTGAAGGGTCGATAGAGAGAAACTATTTCCGCTGGTTGGGAGTCTAGGACTAGGGGACATAGCCCAAAAGTTAGAGCCAGGCCTTTCAGGAGTGAAATTAGGAAACACTTCTACACGCAAAGGGTGGTAGAAGTTTAGAACTCTCTTCTGTAAATGCCAGTTGATGCTAGATCAATTGTTAATTTTAAATCTGAGATTTATAGATTTTTGTTAACCAAAGGTATTAAGGGATATGGGGCAAAGTTGGGTATATGGCGTTAGGTCAAAGATCAGTCATGATCTCATTAAACAGGTTTGAGGGGCTAAATGGCCTACTCCTGTTCCTATGTTAAAACCTGCCTATTTGACCAAGCTTTTAGTCACCTGTTCTAATATCTCCTCCTTTGGCTCAATGTCAGTTTTTGTCTGATTATGCTCCTGTGAAATGCTTTAGGATGTTTTACTATGTTAAAGGTGCTATATAAATGCAAGTTGCTGCTGTTATATGGAACATCTTAACATTTATGTATTGTTTTTCCAAATGTTTAAGATTAAGAACAACTAGAATGTAATTTTTGCCTACAAATGATTGTTGCTGAAAATGCAAATAGACAAGAAAGCACCAGTTGGCAATGATGAAAATTCAATCAGTACTGTATTTTGGCCTCATTTTCTACAGCAATGTGGAATAATTAAAACATAGAATTTTCACATTCTGACCATCTATAAGCAACAACCGTATGTGCAAAGAAGGCAAAGAACTTCTGAAACAATACATTGTCCAGTTTTACAGGCCCCAAAGATGCAAGTTAATCGGACAAATGTTGAACCTGCACCTCTCAATAGCTGGAATACAAACAAGTAGACATCAGAAAACTGAAGCTCATATAATACAGTACAGCCTTAACAATTAGCACTAATATACTAGCAACAAAAGATATTACAGTAAAATTTGAGAAAAAAGTTTGCAATATACTGTTGCAACAAACCACAATAAATACATCAAGTGTTTGTATCATCATTCATAATAAATACTGCACAGATAAATACTACCAAGGTTACAGCTACTGTGAAAAACTTTATTACAATATATAAGACCCAGGTTGAAGTGAGTTGTTGGGATTGTGTGGCTTTGTAGCCTACCTTCTCTTTTGGCACAACTAGGGTCACAGGTTGACTGTATAAATTCTTGCAATATCCACAGTTTTCTAAAATAGCAATGCAAAGTATTGCCTGTACGGTAGGATCCTGGACGAGACAACTAAACTGCCCGTCAAATGTGAGTTGAGAAACTTCCAGTGTGCATTTTAATTCCTCTTTCAATGATGCAAAATATTATTTAAAGTAATTTCCAAAAATTAAAGCTGAAGTAGCAACCTGCCTGAAAAGTACTTGCCTCTGTAAACTTACAAGGGTGAATTGGGCTAAAAACCTCCCATTTCTTTTAACTGGATTCATGACACAAGCAGTTTTTCTCAATTTTCTTCCTGCATGAATTATCATACGACTGATTTTGATCATCAAAGGTAATGGACTGAAGAGCTTTTGTGATTATATGACTCTATGTTACTTGTGTCATCACCAACAACTGGAATAACGTGTTTTTTGTACATCTTGTCTCTTGCCTGACGATATTTTCTCAATATACAAACAGCCTCAATATTCTATGCCAGTTTAAGCCCCAGTGCCTTAAGTGTTTTTACATGATTCCTGATATTCAATAAGGTTAATTAAAAAAAAACTTAATTACATTAATCCTATTTAGGTGAAGCCACCAATATCACCCAGAACTATTGAGTAACCTGAATTATTCACTAATTTATCTGGTTTACGTGCTGTGTTACCACAATGCCTGACTATTGCAAACTTAAAAGCATAATCTCACTGTATTGCTGTTTATTACCGCATGGCAACATTATCTGATTCCGATGGCTTTTCAGGGGAAATTAGGCTATTCACCTCAGTAGATGTCAACATATTTGAAAATTTAATGTTTCTTTTTTTCTTGAAAGTGTCATTTTATTGAATCAAGGATGATTTTTGAGATTCTTTGCAAATACTGCAACATAAGGTACTTGCATGAAGAACAGCAAGTGTCTTGTTAAAAAATGTTACGGGCTTGGTGGTATCCAAGGAAGTACATGAAGAACTCTGTTGGAAAAAATGAACCTAATGCCACAAACTCTTTGAGAAGTCAACAGACATTAATATGCAAACCCAGCTGATGTCTCTGTACTATCAAAGTATATATCTAAGCATTAGCAGAGTATGTTGGATGTCAAAGTATTAATGAATTATCCGTTGCTTGCCTATGAATGGAAAACACTCCAGTTTATTCAACAGACTTAAAGAACATATTAATATGTAATTGAACCCTCTCAATAGCATGTTATTAATATTTGTGAGTTTAAGTAAATTGGTAATGCACAATTATATTAAAGTTGAACTCCAACTTCATCATGTTTTTGTAACGTACAATTCCAAGACTGTACGAGTATAAACAGTAACCTACTTTACTTTTGTCCATGTAGCCACATGCTGAAGAAAGCTGAGAATGAAAGAAAAAAAGTTTCATATATTTTGCCTTTTCAAAGCTGTATTTTGGACATTGTTCAAATAGTTATAGTAATTTTGGGTGTGTTTTTTTTTAAGCTAAGCCTATAGTAAATATATCCAGCACCAAATTCAGTTGTTAACAACCAGTACATCTAATTCTAAGCAAATTTAGGCTTTGAATGTTGGAGCACTGCTGATTGCAGTTCTGATTCTTTATTTTGGGCAGTATGGAGGTAGAGAGGAGGTGTGTAGTTGGAGGCTGGGTGTCAAAGCCTTTCTTTCATTGTTACACAAACATGTTGCATGCTACAAGCAAATTTTATCCAGTGGACAATTGTGATTTATATTCTATTTACACGACACAATTTAAAATAAAGTTCAAGTAGATCAGTATAAACCCGCACAAAATTAAGCCACTGGGTTTCAATTCTACAGTGATTTGGATATTATGTTATAATTATCATATGATATGTGTCCTGTTAGAATTTATGAAATGTGAGACTTTGAATTATTATTTTTAAATAAAATCACATTTGGATTTTCTGAACCTTTCAATTTTCTATTTGTTAAATGCTAAACCTGAAATCCAAGCATTTATTCGCTAATGTAACTGCTGAGTAGGAGCAGAATTTGAAGTAAGATGCATTGTGTGAAATGAACATTCCACCAGGGAACCATTTATCCTCCTCACTTCAGGCATAACTTACACCCTGATTGCTGTCAAAAGATACCAGGAACTATTTAATGGAGTGTTAAAATGAGGTTCTGATAACTAATGACCTTTACTGTGGTTGCCTGAGTATTTTTTTCCTAGACATAAGCACTATCACACTCTAATGGGAATGTATGAATTAAAGTAAGCAGTGTTTTCCTGGAATGCCTTTTGAAAAGTCACCACTAGATTTCTACAGGCTGTAAGAACTGCGTTTTGACAATTTCTATCTCACTGAAGTTGAATCTCTGCAGTATTCCATTTTGTGAGCTGCTTCATGTAGTTAGAAGATATAGGCAAGTGAGAGCAAAAAAAATGTATATATTAATAAATTATAAATCATACAGTAGAGTGGCTTAATATAGAAAATAAGTTCAGGTCCTCACACATGTAGCCTGACAAAACATCTAGATTCCTTTCCCCCAAAAAATTGAGTTTTAACTGGAAAAAAGCACGGTACTTAGAAAGAGCCCACAACATTTTTCTGTAATAAAGATTTCATGTTAGTCTGCTTGATAAAAGGAATATGCATCTCCTTTAGCTATTAGAGGTAACAGAAGTAGATTGTCTCTTCAGCCCTTTCACTCCCTTTCACTCTGTGCTGATAGTATGGAATTTTTTTCTACAGTAGATGGTATTTTTTATATGTCCAATGTAGTCAGTAGAGGAGTGGAAATTCAGGATTTCTCATTCAGTACAGTGGACCTAGCTCAATTGCACATGCTATAGGTCGAAAACACAACAACCTGTTTTAAGATAATTCCTACAGCTGCAAGATGCATCCACACAGAGCTTTTCTTTTACATCAGCTGTGATGGCTCCACAACCCTATAGAGTACTGAAGAAAAACACAGAAAAGAAAGAACTGCCCACTTCTATCAAGCTCAAAATATCACCTTAATTGAAAACGAAACCTATATAATTTCAAACAAAATCTTTTGCTGCTAGCCATGGATCGGCTCACCAGTCTCCCATGTATACAGCTGTCATAATCAAACAGGAATATTTAATATATACGTCACATAATTGCACACTAACTGGCATAAATAAATTCACTGATGAAACAATAAAATTATTTTCACAATTTTCACATGTACGGTACGTAAAAAGTTCTATCCACATGTTTTGTTGAAAACTGGGACCTTATTTAAATTTTTGAGATTATGTGATGCAGACTAAAAGCCAAGAGTAAAGCTTGTGATATAAATCTTCAATCTGGTTGGCTTGGTATGCTTCACCAGTAATGCTTGTTTAACAGTTAAAATGCTTTTGAAAGTCATATAAATTATTAGTGACTAGGATGGCTTGTACCAAAGCACGTAAAGTCTAATGCAGCATTTCATAGCTGTGGATAAAGAATTCTGCTTCCAATCACATCTTGCAGTCTTTAAAGCATTGAAAGCTAGTGGCACCAACCACCATTACTGACCAGTCGACCTAAAGATGGTGACCGTTAAAAAAAGGTAAACTATTTAAGTTATACTCCTTCCCATTCTGAATAAACTGTAGTAACGGACAAAAATGGAGTGACTGGGCACACTAAACAAACACAGTTTCCACTACTGATGTTTTGATAGTCTCTTCTAACAGTGCGTTGCCCTCTGGGAGGATGATGGTGTTTTCCAGTACCTGCTTAGGTGCGTAAACATCCCCATTTGAAGCAGCAACATAGTCATCTTGAACATGGTTATTTAAATAGCTTTGAAGCTCTGCTTGAGAGTGGCCTGGTTGTTGCTCAGCATATAAACTGTTACACTGAGCATTGTTTTCATGTGCTGAAGGACAACAAACTATCACAGAGGGTGTTGTAACGGGATAGTGAGTACCGGTAAAGCTTCCCTCTGGCTGCTGTGCGTATTCAATATATTGCTCTGCAGCTGAGCCATAAGGCACCGAGGAAAGTGCTCCATTCTCCTGATTCCTCTCTGTATAGTTTGAAGTTAAAGTGGCTTCTACACAGAAAGGCTCATTGCCACAATCTGTAGTAGCAGTTGTAGTGCTAGTAGTAGCAGTAGTGGTAGCAGCAGCAGCATTACCCTCTATCTGATAATATAGTGTTGAAGAGTTAGTGTAATAAGAGGCATCTTCTGGTGGCGTGCTATCATGCACAGAAGTGCCATCAGCATAGCATAACACAGAAGAAAGGGGAATAGCTTCAGTTTGTGTCACCACAGGGGCAGCCAATACTTCGCTAAAGCTTTCAGCTTTGCAGTCTGCCTCTTCATCCGACTCACTGGCTGCCAAGCTCTGACTGCTGGAGTCCGTAATGCCACTGCACAAACTGCTCCCGTCATCATCATCCTCCTCCTCGTCTTCTGCTTGCCAGTCCAGCTCCTCTGCTGACTGAAGGTGCATCACTGCAGTTTCGGGTTCATTTTCAATGTCAAAGCTGTCCACAACAGAATATTCGTGGGGCTGCTGGCTTTGTACCAGATGGCTAGCGTGAGCATTCATGTCTCCTGGGAAACCGTTCTCCATCCCAAGCTGCTGCTGATTTTTCTCCAGCTCCAGCTTCATTATTGTGTGCAAAAAGTGTGTCCGTACCCGGATAGGGTTGAACTCAATCCTGCCTGCAGTGTTGCTGCAGCCTTCTTTTGTGCATCCACATGGGAAAGACATGCGGTCGACCTAGGGAAAAATTGCACAGACCAATTATTGCACAAGCAAATGCATATGTTGCATCCCAGGTTACAGGTACCAATGAGTGTGTTGGTGTTTGATATATTGTTCCATATAATGCCTAAAAGTTACTGTTTTCCTGACTTTATTTACTGGCGCAAAATGCCATACTGCACCACCAAATATATACTCAAAATGCCCTTTTTCATTAAAAGACAAGACTTCCAAGTCAGCACTGGGGAGGAAACAACCTCACGTGGTGCAAGGCGAGTGCAAAGGCTATTTACGCCTCATGATGAAAAGATAAATGTAATTTCAAAAACATGTCGAAGGGGCAGCAGTGCCCATTTCTTCTAAATTATTGTATTTAATGAAAAAGAAGCCCTAACAGTAATTCCACTCCTCTGCACAGCACACCTTCTAGCCAAATACTGTTATTAGCACAGGCACCACATTAACATACTCCCTCCACTCTCCATGCAACAAACCACAAAAGAAATAAGCTGTGGTAGAAAGGGAGGGGGAGGGGACAACAGCTCATTCAATTTGCATCACAACAAAATGTTTTTGTGTCAAGAAATGGGACAGCACGTGTTAAAAATACACTTGCAGCTAAATAAAATCCAGTGTTCATATAAATGACACAAGTTATCCGCTTACCTGGCATTTAATCCCTGCTTGACTACAAGCACAAAGCTCAGGATCACAGTATATTCGGCAATCACAGCCACAATCCTCCCTGGATACACGAATTGCACGGAGCTCATGTTTCTCCTCTCCATCGATCTTTTTAACCCCAGAAGCCCGTAATAGTGCCCTTCTTTTTTTGGTTGGCAATGGTTGTAAGAAGAAGTAGTCATCAACCTCTGTGTTATCTAGGTCAATGTCGTCATCAGAAACATCATCTAATGTGAGTGTATTGGCTTCCTCAGACTCTACTGTACCATTTTTTGTTAGCTGCAAATGCAAAACATGACTACATTAATACTATCTGACCAATACTTATCTAAAAAAGTATTCCATGCGCAGTTTTAAAATTTATTGAATAAGTGAAAAGCGTTAGCTATCAAAAGACCAAAGTTTACATTTTTATAACTATTTTGAATCAAAACTTAAGACAAATTTCAAAGCAACAATTGTTCAATGCAAGAAATTCTGGAGAAACATGTTTTAATGGGCCACAGTCTTCAGGATGGAAAGAATATTAGAGTTTACATAGGAAAAACCACAAGAATTATTTTCATCATGAAGATGTCACAAACAAGTATACTGAGGCTTGAGAGAGGGCACAATGCAGATTCACTAGGATGCTGCCTGATATGAGGAAATATAAATACAAAGAAAAACATGAAAAGTTGGTTCTTCTTGGGTTAGAACAATGTAGATTACAGGGCACTATAATAGAAATGTTAAAATTCCTGCACGTCCTTACTCACACCAACATACCTTGCACATCCACCCATCCCTCTCTCTTTATCTACATTATCACATCCCCATCTTACTAGCCACCCCTCGCACTCACCCTCATCATAATGCAATCATACCAAATAACAATACACAAGGAGGCCACGTGGCACTGCCACACCACTCCATCATAGTTTCCCTCGAAAGATGTAACCCATTCATTCCTTACACTGATTCCATTACTCTCACTAAACCTTCTCTTCTTTCCCTCCTTGCAGGAAAAGAGAGCCCACAATAAGAGGGAGTGGGAGAGAACCGGAGGTGGCCCTCCATCATTGGCCACCCTCACAACAGTAGAGGAGACTGCGTTAGAAATATCGGGAGTCGTCGAGCAGCTGGAGGTGGGAGACAGAGAGAGGGGGACATCTCAGCAACCTGGTGACAGAATTACATCTCATACAGCTACATGGCATACAGCAGTCACTCATATGGGGACTGATGTCATCAGCCAGTGAATGTTCATCATGTGCATAATGGTATCTGTACCCATTCTTCATATGACATATCTAACTCGTCTCTTTACTCTCCCACATGTCCATCAAGAGCACCCCCCCCCCCCCCCCCAACCACTGTCCAGGAGGAAGAGGAAGACGACTCCTTAGAGGAGCCTCCAGCCACTGAGGGCGCACCATCACCAGACATAAGCGCACCCAGCACCAGCACAGAGACGCACGTCTCAGTGGGTCCCACGTGAGATACAGTAGTGTTGTCACCTGGTCTGTCACAAGTCACAAGTGGGCAAGAGGAGATGGTGGAGACAGGGACAGCAGTGGAGACTCCTTGCCGGAGGGCGCAGGACGCTCCCAGCTCTGCTCAGCTGCATGCAGACGCTGAGCCTCAGGGGCCATCCAGAAAGAGAGCGATCCTGGAGGTGCAGGAAGAAGTGCAGGGGACTCTGACAGGTTTTGCGACCGCGATGTCTGCAAATGTTCAGAGAATGGAGGAGTCCATCTCCAACATGAGCACCACTGTGTCGCAGGTTTTGGTGACTGTAGGCTCTTCCATGGAAAGGATGGCCACCTGCATGGAGCAAGTAATGCACCATTCACATGAGCACATGCTATCTATGGAGAACAGATGGCAGATGCTCATAGATGTCCTCTATAGGAGGGATGTCAGCATAGATGTGGGTCCTCATGGTCCCACTGATGTGCAGCAAGGTGCTGTACAGCTCCTTGCTAGCAGGGGCGTGCGGATGGCCCATGAGAAGGATGATGGTGAGAGGGGACGTGCAAGTAGGGGCTCCTCTTAAAGCGCTCACTTCTCCCCCGTTTCCACCCCCTCAGTCAGAGCCCCAGATGCCTCCTCGGACAGCGATGGCCGAGTCTTCCCCTGCACAGTCGCAGGAGGAGCAGACTTTGGCGGGGCCATCACAGGCTCCAAAACCCAGAGGACGTCCGTCAAGTGTGTCTAAGCAGTCGCAGCAGGGACGTGAGCAGGCTGCCTCTACCTCTGCTGAAGCCACAGGAGTAGCACCTCGTAGAAGCACGCGTAAGCGAAAGTTGAAACACAAGTAGATTCATAAGGGTAGTCACTTGGGTGTTTTATTAAATGTTTCCGTAAAGTTTCCGTTACTGTGATGTCACAGATAAAAATCTTTATTTTCACCACTTTCCGGTTATGGACAAATTTGTGTGCACCTTTGGAAGTGGCTTAGTGAGTTGGAGTGAATGGTTAGACATAACGTTACCTCCAGCAATGGTGGTCAGTGTGAAAGGAATGGCTTGCTCATTGTAGGGATGCTTTATGGTGTTGCTGTGGGGTGGTGCCAACCTGGTGCAGCATGTGGCAGCCACATGGGTGTAATGCCTGAAGTTAAGTAAATCTGGCCATGACGAGCCCATCCTTGGCCTCCCAGGCAGCAATGTGCTCGGGTGCTGGTGGGATCTGGGCTGCAGTTTCCTCCAGCTCCTGCTCCTCCTCCTTTTCTAGCTGATGCTCCTCCTCCTCCTCCTGTTCCTCTGCCTCTGAAGATGCTGTGCGCTCAGTGCCTTGCTCCTCATGCAGCGCTAATTCTCGCAGCTGCACTATGTTGTGCAGGGCACAGCAGACCACAATGATTCTGGAGATCCTGGCTGGTGTGTACTGAAGGGCTCCTCCAGATCTGTCAAGGCATCTGAAGCGCATTTTCAACATGCCTATTGTCTGCTCTATGACACATTTGGTGGAAATGTGGCTTTCATTATATCTCTCCTGGGCCTCAGTACTTGGCCTCCTCAAGTGTGTCATGAGCCACGTCCTCAGTGGATAGCCCTTGTCTCCAAGCAGCTAGCCGGAAAGTCTGTTTGGAGGAGCAAAGAGCTGAGGGAGGGTGGACAGTCGCAGGACGAAAGAGTCATGGCATCTGCCAGGGAATTTGGCACACACATGCATGATGATCTTTCTATGGTTGCAGACTAGCTGGTCATTGAGGGAGTGGAAGCCCTTGTGGATCACAAACACTCCTGGGTAAGGATGGGGTGCGCTGATGGCCACATGTGTGCAGTCGATGACGTCCTACACCCATGGGAAGCCAGCCAGAGTGGCAAAGCCGAGCGCCCGCTCAGTAACACTGGCTTCATCAGTGGCAAATTGATATAATTGGCTGACTTGTCAAAGAGGGCATCGGTAACCTTGTGTTGCATCTGTGGTGGGGGGGGGGGGGGGGGCGACTGCGAGATGTCGCAAATGTCTGCTGCAGATCCCCAGAAGGAGCCTGAGGCGAAGAAGTTGAGGGCACTGGTGACTTTGACAGCCACTGGTAAGGCATGTCCACCCGCTCCTCTGGGCAGCAGGTCTTGCTCCAGCAATGTGCAAATATCTGCGATAGCCTGAGCCTCCTTTGGCACTGCTGCTCTGTCATGTTGAGGAAGCTCACCCTCTGCCTGTATACCCTGTGTGAGGGGGTATTGCCTCCGGCGCATGCAGTCCTGTGCTGATGTTCTCTGTCCTATGCAGCATCAGGTGGTTGAGGAGAATGTTGGTGGTGTTGTTGTTGGTGCTGCTGGCGTGCCTGGTGCTGCTGGTGTTGGAGCTCATCGTGATCCGATTCTGAGGACTAAGGTGAGACAGTATAAACGGCACCCATGCTGATGGAATAGATGGCAGGTCAAGTAGAGATGAGAGAAGCAATCTGTCAATGGCGTGATAGGTTCTACCAATGAGGAGAGACTGGATGGCGACTTTGCTGCAATCACTTGCAGCCTGTAGAAAGCTAAATCTGTGCTGGGAATGCAGTCAGCAACAGCTTCTGCCTGAGGAAAGTGATCAACTGTGAGGTTGGTGCTTTTATAGTACATTTCATGCTGTCAAATAATCAGCTGGAGCAATGGCCATTCAACTCCCGCCTCAGGTTGACAGATGTGGTTCCCGAGCTGCGTGAATCCTGTGGTCATGCAGGGAAATTTGAAAGGTAGACTAAAAAAGGCGCTTAAGGGTCTGACATCAAGCTGATAATGATCTGAATTAGGTTGCCCACCTCTGCCATCCGGGTCGCTGCCGCACCGGCAGACGCGCCTGAGGGAAAGGCACTTGGGGGCGGGTCGATGGCGGGTTCCCGACCCGTGCCAACTTATTTCAAATTTCTCAACCAACCCACTTCCAATCATTCAAGATTAGATTGGATAGGTGGATGAAGAAAAGTGCGCTAAAGGGATATGGGAACAGGATGGGTAATTGTGATTGGAACTATTTGCACGGGTGGAGGATAAACGTCAACATGGACTGATTGGGCCGAATGGCCTGTTTCCATGTCGTAACTTCTATGTGTTTCTATGATGTGATAACTTGTTTAGATACAATTTATATTATTGCAATATGTCTTTGCAAACAAATGAAAAAAGTTTGCCAATCACTTTTTCTTAAACACACGACACTTCTGTGAGCAGATATTAAATGTACCAGCAATATAAAAAACCCAGACATGTCATCAGTAAAATCACTCTAGGTTTCAAGAAATCAGTATCCGTTCTGGGAACAAAATTCAAGACCAGAAAATGCTGGCACTGATCTATCAATTGGTATGACTCATGCCTTTTTAAAGAAGCAAAGACTTGTTTTGAATTCTCCACAAAAGGGACACAAACAATGCTTTTGATAGCTGTAAGAAATTATGTTAAAATTTACCCACATTTTGTATTTTCCTTTCTGTTCTATCAACGGCTGTCCCATGTATCAGGATGACTATGGCCACTGCACTCACCTTGTGCTCAATTTTGTAATGCTGCAGCAACCTGAAATGATGTGCAGAGCAGTATGCGGAGGGTGAGGGGAGAACATTCCTAACTTTAGTGCTGAGCTGAAGCAAACTGAAAATAAAACTTTTTCATATTGATAACTGCCTTCCCACCATTTCTTTAATCTCATGAAAAGTGCAAAAGTACTGCCTGCTGGGAAAAGTGTGCATCAATATAATAGCCACCTTTTCCAAGACTATGATGCGGAGATGCCGGTGTTGGACTGGGGTGGACAAAAGTGAGAAGTCGCACAACACCAGGTTATAATCCAACAGCTTTATTTGAAATCACAAGCTTACGGAGTCACCTGACGAAGGAGCAGCGCTCCGAAAGCTTGTGATTTCAAATAAAGCTGTTGGACTATAACCTGGTGTTGTGCGACTTCTCACTTTTTTCCAAGACTGTTACTGACCTCATCTCCTCTGGAGATCTTCCCTCCACGGCCGCCAACCTCATAGTTCTCCCCTTGTCCAGTCTCTTGCCACCTACATCCGCGACTCTTCCGACGCCCTCCGCCACTTTAACAGTTTCCAGTTTCCCGGCCCCAACCGTCTCCTAGTTACTATGGACGTCCAATCCCCCTACACCTCCATCCCCCACCAGGATGGCCTGAGGGCGCTCCGCTTCATCCTTGAACAGAAGCCCAACCAGTCCCCATCCACTACCGCCCTCCTTCACCTGGCTGAACTTGTTCTCACATTGAACAACTTCTCCTTTGACTCCACTCACTTCCTCCAAATTAAAGGTGTTGCTATGGGAATCTAGCTATGCCTGCCTTTTCGTGGGATATGTGGAACACTCTTTGTTCCAGTCCTACTCAGGTCCCCTCCCTCACCTCTTTTTCTGGTACACTGATGACTGTATCGGTGCCGTTTCCTGCTCTCGCCCTGAACTAGAAAATTTCATTCACTTTGCTTCCAATTTCCACCCTTCCCTCACCTTCACATGGTCCAACTCCAACTCTTCCCTTCCCTTCCTCGACTTCTCTGTCTCCATCTCTGGAGATAGGCTATTGACAAACATTCACTATAAGCCCACTGACTCCTACAGCTACCTGGGCTGCACTTCCTCCCACCCCGCCTCCTGTAAGGACTCTATTCCATTCTCCCAGTTTCTCCGTCTCCGCCGCATCTACTCTGACGATGCCACCTTCCATACTAGTGCTTCCGACATGTCTTCCTTTTTTCTCAACCGAGGATTCCCCTCTACTGTGGTTGACACGGCTCTTGACCATGTCTGTTCTGTTTCCCGCACTTCTGCTCTCACCCCTGCCCCTCCCTCCCAGAACCACGATAGGGTTTCCCTTGTCCTCACCTTTCACCCCACCAGCCTCCACATTCAACAGATCATCCTCCACTATTTCCGCCACCTCCAGCGTGATCCCATAAACAAATACATCTTCCCCTCACCTCCCCTTTCAGCATTCCGCAGGGACAGCTCCCTCCATAACACCCTGGTCCTCTCCTCTATCACCCCCCAACAGCCCCTTCTCCTTCGCCCGGCACTGTCCCGTGCAAGCGCAGGAGATGCAACACCTGCCCTTTTACCTCCTCCCTTCACACTGTCCAGGGCCCCAAACACCCCTTCCAGGTGAAACAGCGATTTACTTGTACTTCTTGCAATTTAGTATACTGTATTCGCTGCTCACGATGCGGTCTCCTCTACATTGGGGAGACCAAATGCAGATTGGGTGACAGCTTTGCGGAACACCTCCGCTCAGTCCGTAAGGGCGACCCCGAGCTTCCGGTCGCCTGTCACTTTAATTCACTGCTTCACTCCCACTCTGATCTCTCCGTCCTTGGCCTATTACACTGTTCCAATGAAGCTCAACGTAAGCTCGAGGAACAGCACCTCATCTTTCTATTAGGCACTTTACAGCCTTCTGGACTCAACATCTAGTTCAACAATTTCAGACCATAACCTCTGCCCCTATCATTTTTTTTCTCTCGCACATGGTAGCTGTCAATCATTCTGCCATTGCCATTTACACTTCATCTAGAGTCATCTTTTGTTTCTTAACTTGTCCCATTACCATCTCCTTTTGCTTTGCACCATCATTCCTTTTGTCTCTTAATCTCTCCTGCCTTCCATCCTATCACAGACCTTCTCTTTTGTTCTTTCCTACCCTCCCCTCCTCTCCCTGCCCCTACACTTGCTTTAAAACCTGTTACATCTCCAACTTTTTCCAGTTCTGACAAAGGGTCAACGATCTGAAATATTAACTCTGTTTCTCTCTCTACAGATGCTGCCTGACCTGCTGAGTATTTCCAGCATTTTCTGTTTTTATTTCAGATTTCCAGCATCCACAGTATTTTGCTTTTGTAATATAATATTCCACTTTGACTCAGTGTTGAAGTCAGAACATAGCGGAGTATTAATTTAATATCTCTAATACCAAATACATGATTTCTCAAAACATATCCCATACAAATGAAATATATATATTTCTTAAACTACCAACATAACATGCAGTCGTTGCCATTGCAACTGCAAAGCTTTAAAGCTCTGGCTGTCACTTTGAATCCCAATAGCTACTGGTAGGATGAAAAAAATCATAGTTGTAGAAAGCAAAATCTGGGCTGCAGAAAGCAGAATGCTCATAGCTTCAAAGCCTCAAACCTTTGGGACTTCACTACACCCTAAGTTTTAATTATTATATTTATAATCCACTGATTTAGTTTCTGCATTCAGTCTACTTTTACCATAATTTCCTCCCAGGCAGGCTTGTACTATCTAATTTCCAGGACGAGAACAAATGTCTCATGACACTTGTTATTTTAGTTTGAAGGTAAAGAAGTTTGCTTCACAAATTGGTACCAAAACCCACACAAATGCATGTTCTGTGTGATCTCTTTTCTTTAGAACTAATATATATGGATATTTGACAGTATGGAAACCATAAAATTGTATTATACCATTGCTAAATTGGAGCAGATTCAAGAAGTAATACTGATATGAAATTGCAGTCAGATCAATGAAAATCATTTTACATTCATGAGTACGGTATTACCTGCGATTACTCAATGGTCTGTGCCAAAGGCTGGGACTGATTGAACAGTTAGGATCCTGCTGTGAGCAAAATCTGGTGTTTTCAATGCAGTGAATTGATGTAGCAGTTATAGTGTACAAAATAGACCCAATTAGTTGTTTGCTGGATTAATTCCAATGTTTAGCATTAAGAGTGAAGGACATTAGTCAACCAGTTGGGTTTTCATGACAAATCAGCAGCTTTCATGGCCATTTTTTCTGGTGCTAACACACAAATTTACAAAGCTTGTCAAATTCAGTTTCACAACCATGGTGGGAGTCAACCTCAGGATTTTTGGGTTGCTAGCCCAGTACCATAATCACTAGACTACCACACTCATTTGATGGCTTTTGTTTGTCTTTAATTAATGATTGTCATTTTAATTATAATTATAATTATGTTTGGTACTAAAGCAGGAACCCATATCTTGCCCTCACTTTCAGCTTAATAATTTCAGAGAAATAATACATTCTGTATAGGTCAAGCACACACTAGGGGTAATTATGACTTTGAGAGATAGTGTAAAACAGGCATGCTGCCCTTTATACAACTCTCACGATTTTTGTTTCTATGGAATTCAATAGAAATGAACATTGGGAGCGGTGTATAATGGTCGGCAGATCCTATATCCCCCCATTTTACACTATCGCCCAAAGTCAAAATTACGTCTCCCCGCCCCCCACCCCGGCCCTGAAATTCCTAGGGTCCTGAACCATTGGCACAAGTGTGGCAGAATGAAACCCTAATCCACCCAAGTCCTAAAACATAGACCCTGTTCCAAATTGCATGGATAAGGTAATCTACATAGCCAAGAACACACATTGTGCCTGCAAGGATGCTTCAATGGTGCCCACTCCGAACCGCTAGTCAGAAAGTTTGAGTAGCGCCAGGCTGATTCGACAGCAGAGTGGAGGCCCCACCAAAATCTTCCTTTTTACATTTTCTGCTCCCAATTATGCAAGTGGGCCTTTTGGATAAGATAATCAATCCCATCTGATATAGATGTCCTTCATCTAGTAAAGGTTTAAGGCTTTTGTAAGACTCTCATGGATATTCATGCCAGCTCTTAGCTGGAGTGAATTCTTCTGATGCCTTATAATGACAGGATAGGTGAAATTTCCCAGGGTACCCTGGGAACTCCCACAAACATGCTTCCATGATATGGTTGCGAGGGCGAGAGGAAGAGCTACCCATGCGCCCCCCCACCCCACCCCACCCTGCTGGAATTTAAAGAGCCAGCACCTTTGCAAAACCTGGTCCTCCCAGAGGAAAACTTCTTTCCCCACCCCCTCCCAGAATCAAGAAAAATCAAGGTCTAAATCTCCATCACCTAATTCTTTAAAAGGCACTATCTTCATGAAAAAGCATTTGGCAAACCTTGCATTATTCCTCAATATATAATCACATGAATTATATCAAAACTCATCATCACTTCACCTGAATGTGGTATCACAATAATGAATAGAATGCCTGACTCCTCTGGCTTTTCTCCTCCCAAAATACTGTTCATAAAGACAGTGAACTTTAAGAAGTTCTAGTACATCTAACTATTCAAATTGCTGTTTAAAAATTTATGCAATTATCAGTTGGTGTTCTTTTGGCTAATAGAAGTATGCCAAACTTTTAATAGAATCGAACGTGATGGTGTTCCTATTCGGTACATTGTTGTGGGTGCCATGTATGTAGGTTTAATATGGCAAAACCTAAACAAATAACCTTTAAAGACCATAGCATGGAAATTCCTGGATCCCTGATGACACAGTGTAACTGCGGCAGGGTGGGATTTATGCCCGCCAATATCCAAAGACTTTGACCCAGTCAGAAATCCAGGACTCAGCTAATTTCAATAATGTTGGTGGATCAAGATTAAGAGTCCCGCTAGCTAGAGGCCACATACAAGGGCTGATTTAAAGGGCTACATGCAGTTAAAGGGCTGCACAAGCTCTTGGAAGAGAGACTGAAATGGCTGTTGCCAGAAGGAAAAAGACGAGCATGTAACTATTAAGAGGCTGATGTGGAAGTGCTGCTATCTCACATTAGAGAACAGGGGGATGCCACTGTTGGAGTATCAGGGAAAAAGCCTTCACATGCCACAACTTGAGGAATGGGAAGGAAGTGGATGTGGCTGTGGGTGGGACCTCCATAAGCCCAAGGACCCCCTTGCAGTGTCGTAACTCGTTTGTTGACCTCACTGGGTCAGCAGGGATAAGAATGTTTTCAGATGAATAACAAGAGCATATAACTGAATCCCAGCATATTGTAAATTCACATGCAAGAAGTAATGCTTGTCATTGCAAATGCGATGCATATTTGGGAAAATGGAAGCCTTTGCAGTTCATGTGTTTTGAGTAAGTCAAGGATTCAGAATTAGGGGCCATAGATACAAGATTAAATGTAAGAGAGTTAGAACAGAGAGCAGGAGTAGCCTCTTTACATAGAGTTGTGAGGCTGTGGAATTAACGTCAAGAGTTAGTGGTTGAGGCAGAAACTATCGCTGGAAATTTCCTGAGAGCTTAACCACCTTCTGATGGAAACTCCCATTTGCGTCTTGAAACTCAATGGAATTTATGCCAGGGCGTTTCTCAGTGGAATACAGCATGCATCAGCCCTGTCAAAAATTCCTGCCCTTTAAATTTGCAATTGTTAACTTACACCCTTCCCCAACCCAGGAATTTCAGGGCCTACTGGATTACCATTACCAACCAGTATCAAAATTGAAATTCATCTCGAAACCACCTCTGATCAAACTTGCAAATAATCCCTTGGGGTTCTGAAAATGTGATCTCCACAAACTGTGGTCTGAAGGCTGTACTCACCATTGCTAGCTACAAATGTTTCTGAGAAAGGATAAATAAAGGAGTCATCTTACCTTCAGTTTTAGTGAGTTGAGCTTTTCCTCCTTCAGGTGCTCTTTCAGCATCTCTCCGTGGAGTCTTTCTTGCTCCAAGGCAAATTCCCCAAGTGTATACTGTCGTACACATTTGTGTCGATTGGACATACCCAGTGTGCTGCCACCCTGGCTGGGAACACTAGTGAAGCCCTGTCTCCGTGTGAAGTAATACACAGTCACATAGTCAAAGCGAACATTCTTTGTCCTCATCCGCTTTTCCCTTTTCAGGATTGATGATGCTGTAGATATAAAAAGATAATCTAGTTTAGACACTATCCTATGCCGCCTGATTGTGCTTCTAAAAACGTACCATTGTGACCATCAGACAGAAAAAAATTATTTGATGCAGATCTGACATAAATGACTGAGTCTTGTTGGCAAACTTTATCATTATTCTTTCAAACTTAGCAAATAGTAGTCTTAGGGGGTTTTATAAAACTATGGTGAGAATTTTTGTTAAAAGTACAGTATATTCATATTTTCCTGATTTTATTAGAGGATAAAAATGCATCCCCAATGTGCATTGAGCTATACAGATCAGGACAGTCCTAGGCGCAATATCTGGTTTGTGCTGAGTTTGGTGATCTCAGCCAGGACTATAATAGGGGATATAATTGGCCACAGTGCACTCTGGCCATGGAAAAGGGAAATCTGCCAGTGATTCCCTCCTGATTGCTATTGGGGGACTTTAATTATCCAAATATCGATTGGGATAATGCTAGGGTAAAGGGAAAGGAGGGGGAGGAATTTCTGAAATGTGTTCAGGAGAATTTCCTTGACCAGTATATTCTTGGCCCAACTAGGAAGGAGCCATTGCTGGATCTGGTGCTGGGGAATGAGGTGGGCCAGGTCGACCAAGTGTCTGTGGGAGAACACTTGGGTACGAGTGATCATTGTATCATAAGATTTTGATTAGCAATGGAGAGGTGCAAGGAACAATCTAGAGTGGAACTTTTAAACTGGAATTGGGCTAACTTCAATTGGATGCGAAGGGATCTAGCCAGGGTAAAATGGAACCAAAGACTGACAGGAAAAACTGTAACGGAACAATGGGTGATCTTTAAGGAGGAGATGTTTCAAGTACAGGCTAGGTACATTCCAACAAGAGGGAAGGGTAAGGGAACCAAAGCGAGGGAGATAGAGAAGATGATGAAACAAAAAAAGAGGGTGTATGATGCATGTCAGGTGAATTCTTCAAGTGAGAACCAGACCAAATACAGTAAGTTGAGTGGGGAAGTGAAGATGAAAATAAGATTGGCAAAGAGAGAATATGAGAGTAGAATGGCAGTTAACATAAAAGGGAACCCAAAAATCTTCTACCAGCATGTAAACAATAAGCGGGTAGTAAGAGGCAGGGTGGGGCCTATTAGCGACAATGAAGGTGTTATATGCTTAGAGGCGCAGGGCAAGGCTAAATACTCAATGAGGACTTTGTATCGGTGTTTACTAAGGAGGTGGATGCTGACAAAATATTGGTAGCAGTGAAAAAGGTAGAAGCAATGGAAGGGGTGAAAATCGATAGAGAGGATGTACTAGAAAGGCTGGGTATGCTTAGAGTGGATAAGTCGCCTGGTCCAGATGGCTTGCATCCCAGGTTGCTAAGGGAATTGGGGGAGGAGATAGCGGAAGGGCTTGCCATAATTTTCCAATCTTCCCTAGATGCGGGGGAGGTGCCTGAGGATTGGAAAGTGGCAAGTGTGATACCATTGTTCAAGAAAGGGTGTAAGGAAAATTCTAGTAACTACAGGCCGGTCAGTTTAACATCAGTGGTGGGTAAAGTTTTAGAAACAATAATCAAGGAAAAAATTAACGGGCACTTGGAGAGGTTTAAGCTAATCAAGGAGAGCCAACAAGGATTTGTAAAAGGCAGATCATGTTTGACTAATCTAATTGAATTTTTTGATGAAGTAACAGGGAGGATTGATGAAGGGAATGCAATGGATGTTGTCTACATGGATTTTAGGAAGGCGTTTGACAAAGTGCCACATAGAAGGCTGGTTGAGGCTCACGGAATAGGTGGGTCAGTGGCAGCTTCGATAAGAAATTGGCTTAAGGACAGAAAACATCGAGTTGTGGTAAATGGCTGTTTTTCAGACTGGAGGATGGTAGACAGTGGTGTTCCCCAAGGGTCAGTGCTGGGGCCACTGCTTTTTTGATATATATAAATTACCTTGATATTGGAATACAAAGTAGAATTTCTAAATTTGCCGATGACACCAAACTTGGGGGTGTGGCAAACAGTGAGGATGATACCAATCAACTGCAACAGGACACAGAAAGGCTAGCAGAATGGGCAGACAAGTGGCAGATGGAATTTAATACAGAGAAGTGTGAGGTGATGCATTTTGGCAGAAGGAACAGGGAGAGGCAATATACACTTAATGGCACAGTTTTAAAGAGTGTGCAGGGACAGAGGGACCTGGGAGTTAATGTGCATAGGTCCCTGAAGGTGGCAGGACATATTGAGAGAGTGGTTAGCAAAGCATATGGTATCTTGGGCTTCATAAATAGAGGTATTGAGTACAAAAGTAGAGAAGTTATGCTGAACCTTTATAAAGTGCTGGTTAGGCCACAACTGGAGTATTGCGTCCAGTTCTGGTCACCACACTTTAGGAAGGATGTGAAGGCCCTTGAGAGGGTGCAGAGGAGATTTACCAGAATGGTTCCAGGGATGGGGGATCTTAGCTACAAGGACAGGCTGGAGAAGCTGGATTTGTTTTCATTCGAGCAAAGGAGGTTGAGGGGTGATTTGATAGAGGTGTACAAGATTATGACGGGTTTGGATAGGCTAGACGGGGAAAGGCTGTTCCCACTAGTTGATGGTACAAGGACTAGGGGACACAGAGTTAAGGTTTTGGGCAAGAGATACAGGGGGGATGTGAGGAATAACATTTTTACGCAGCGAGTGGTGAGGACCTGGAACTCGCGCTGATGGAAGTGGTGGAAGCGGAAACACTCAACGTTTTCAAGGGGAGACTGGATAGGGAAATAAACTTGCAGGGCTACGGGGATAGAGCGGGGAAATGGGGCTGACTGGATTGCTCTACAGAGAGCCGCACGGACTCGATGGGCTGAATGGCCTCCTTCTGTGCCGTTATGACTCTCTGACTCTATTTAGGGGTCCATGCTGGAAAGTATACTTTTATGGGCTTCAAGGACAGACAGGATCCGGCATAGCTAAAATATTCTGCCTGCATGCTTGTATCACCTGTTGACACTCACCACCATGGCTTATGAAGTATGGCTGCTTCTGTTAGGCACCAGAGACTGCTTGCATCCACCAAAATATGAGTCAGGAGGAGGAGAAAAGTTGAAAATAAGGATATTTACAGGGTAAAGGTGCTTACCAGTATCCTCTAATGGCTCAACTGTGCAATAAGTTTCACTAAAATACTTCAACATTCCCATCAACAATTTTGTCAATAGAAACCGGTTTACTGTAAATGTAAATGGTTACTCATGAGATATTAGGGATTGTGCATTCCTGTATGTCCCCAGAGCAGATGCCCAACTGATGCAGAAAGGAGTGCTGAATTTGGATCAACTTCCTTCTGGCTTGAAATTCTCTGCACTTCTATTATAGTGAGCTGAAGTGCTTGCGCCTATTTCTAGTGTGAGCCTCATAAGGCTTCAGTTTTTTTGCAAAAATATTCAAATGCACACCTAGCACAGATCAGTGATATTTGTGTACCAGATTCGCTCTTTTTTAATTTGTGCAATTTTTTTGGAATGGCAGCAATGGAAGTTCCATTGATGAAGGAGCTCTTAAATAGCCTTTGGAAAGATTTTGTTTTGTAATGTTTACAGTGCCTTTATAGTGCAATTTTTTTCTATAATTCTGCATTTTCTATTCATACATGTTAACTATTGGGGAAAAATGGTGGACAATCAGGGCGGAATTTTCCCTTCTGAGTTGGGTTGGGTGCATGCGGACCACTTAGCGGGTCGGTACCGCAATGTCTTGATCAGCCCGCTCTTCAGAGCAACTTTAGTGTAATGGCCCCTATTAAACCAGGCATGCATGTTTCCCAGCCCTATTAAAGGGTGCGGGTTTGATGACATCATCAATGACTAATTTCCAGCGCCCATATTTAAAGCAGCCTTGGCCATATCGCATTTGAAGGTTAGTAAAGGAGTGTAAAAGGAGCATTAGAAAGGTTGGAGTTAGTATGGAAAGTGAGAACTATAAATACCCAAAGGCAGAGGGCTGCACCCCGCTTTACAGATGCCTTGCTGCATATTCTGGTTGAGGCAGTAAGAGCACGCAGGGAGGTCCTCTTCCCAGCAGATAGACGCAGGAGACCTCTCCCAGAGACTAAAACGGGCCTGGCTGGAAATAGCAGAGGAGGTCAGCAGCAGGGAGGTCGTGAGGAGGACCTGGATCCAGCACAGGAAGAGATTCAATGATCTGATGAGGTCAGGAAAGGTGAGTGGAAGGCCACCCTCACCTCATCCTGATGTGCCTGTCACCACAACCCCATCACTCTGCCTTCCCAAGTCTACTCCTGCACATCATTACTCACACCAACGTATCTTCCAGGTCCATCCATCCCTCTCTCTCCATGTACATACTCACATTCCCATCTGACTAACCACCCCTCATACTCACCCTCATCCAACTGCAATCATAGCAAGTAACACAACAGAAGTAGGCCACTTGGCATTGGCACCCCACTCACTCATAGTCACCCTTTACAGATGTAAGCCATCCATTCCTTACACTCATTCCATCACTCTCAAACTTTTCTTCTTTCGCTCCTTGCAGGAGAAAAGAGCCCATAACAACAGAGAGAGAGAGAATTGGAGGTGGCCCTCCAGTCTTCACACACCTAACAGCAGCAGAGGAGGGGGCTCTGGAGATTTCGGGAGCTCGAGAGACGCTGGCGGTGGGAGACAGAGAGAGGGGGACACCCTAGCAACCTGGTGACAGAATCACATCTCATACAGCCACTTGGCATACAACAGTCACTCATATGGTGACTTATGTCAGCAGCCAGTGAAAAGTCATCATGTGCACAATGGTAATGTTATCCATTCTTATCATAACACTTCTAATTCATCTCTTTACTCTCTCACAGTTCCATCAATTGCCGCCCCACTGTCCAGTCAGAGGAGGAAGATGACTCCTCAGAGGAACCTCCAGCTTCTGAGGGTGCAGCGTCAGTAGCACCAAGCGCAGATACGCACACCTCGGTGGGTCCTTTGCGCCATAGATTAGAGTTGTCACCTGGTGTCTCATAATTCACAAGTGAGCAAGAGCAGGTAGTATTGACAGGGACAGCAGTGGAGACTCCACGCCGGAGGTAGCAGGACACTCAAAGCTCTGCTGAGCTGCATCCAGATGCTGAGCCTCGGGGGCCATCAAGAAAGAGGGTGATCTTGGAGGGACAGCAACAAAGGCAGGAGGCTCTGGCATCTTTTACAGCCGCGATGTCTGCAAATGTTCAGAGAATGGAGGAGTCCATCTCCAACATGAGCACCACCATGCGGGTGATGTTGACGATGTGCTGTTCCATGGAAAGGATGGCCACCTACATGGAGCAGCAAATGCACCAGTCACATGAGCACATGCTAGCTGTGGACAACCTCTCAAGGAGGGATGTAAACGTAAACTTGGGCCTTCATTGCCCCACTGCTGTGAAGCAAGGTGCTCGCCAGCTCCTTGCTAGCAGGGAAGTGTGGGTAGCCCAGGGGAGGGATGATGTTGAGAGGGAACATGGAAGTGGGGGCTCTTCTCAAAGCACTCCCACTTCTCCCCCATTGCCTCCCCCTCAGTCAGAGACCCACATGCTTCCTCGAATACCGATGGCCGTGTCTGCCCCTGCACAGTCGCAGGAGGAGCAGACTTTGGCTGGGCCATCACAGGCTCCAAAACCCAGAGGACGTCTGCCAAAAGTGTCTGACGAGTCTCAGCAGGGAAGTGAGCAGCCTGCCTCTACCTCTGCTGAAGCCACAGGGATTGCACCTCGTAGAAGCACTCAGAAAAGAAAAATGACACAAAAGTAGATGCACAAGAGTATGCACATGAGTGTATCAAAAAATGTTAGTGCTAAGTTTCAGTTATTTTTATGACACACATAAATACTTTTCTTTGCACCACTTTCGAGTCTTGTCCATTTTCGCCTCAAACCTTGGAAGAGGCTTTTCACTACTTGGAGAGAATGGTGATACATTATTTAACCTTGAACATTGAGGCTTTGGTTGAGAGGAATAGCTTGGTCATTGTAGAGATGCTTTATGGTGTTGTTGGGGGGCGGGGGAACTTAGTATAGCATGTGGCACCAATGTGGCTGTATTGGAGCAAGTTAAGTAAATCTGGCCATGATGAGGCCATCCTGGGCCTCCTGGACAGCAATGTGTGCTGCTGCTAGTGTCATCTGCATCTCAGGTTCCTCCTCCTCCTCCTTGTCTTCTTCCTCCTCCTCTGCCTCCTCTGAAGAGGCTGTGTGCTGTACGCCTTGCTCCTCCTGCAGCTCCAATTCTCGCTGCTGTGCTATGTTGTGCAGGGCGCAGCAGACAACAATGATTCTGGAGACCCTGGCTGGTGCGTACTGAAGGGCTCCTCCAGATTGGCAAGGTATCTGAATTGCATCTTCAGTGTGTCTATTGCTTGTTCTATGACACATCTGGTGGACATGTGGCTCTCATTATAACGCTCCTCGGCCTCAGTACTTGGCCTCTTCAGGGGTGTCATGAGCCAGGTCTTCAGTGGATAGTCCTTGTCTCCAAGCAGCCAGCTGGTAAGTCTGTTTGGAGGGGCGAAGTGCTCAGGGAGGGTGGACTGGCACAGCATGAAAGAGTCATGACAGCTGCCAGGGAATCTGGCGCACACATGCATGATGATCTTTTTATGGTTACAGACGAGCTGCACATTGAGGGAGTGGAAGCCTTTGCGATTCACAAACACTCCTAGGTGATGATGGGGTGCCTTCATGGCCACGTGTGCAGTCGATGACACTCTGCACCTGTGGGAAGTCAGCCAGAGCCACAAAGCCGAGCGCACACTCAGTAACACTGGCTTCATCAGTGGCAAAGTTGATGTAATTGGCTGACTTGTGAAACATAGCATCATCACCTGGGTGATGCATCTGTGGGCGGCGGACTGCGAGATCCTGCAAATGCCTGCTGCAGATCACTGGAAGGAGACTGAGGCGAAGAAGTTGAGGGGGGTGGTGACTTTGACAGCCACTGGTAAGGAATGTCCACCAGGTCCTCTGGGCAGCAGGTCTTGTTCCAGCAAGCTACAAATGTCTGTGATGACCTGACGTGATAGCCTGAGCCTCCTGAAGCACTGCTGCTCAGTCATGTGCAGGAAGCTCATCCTCTGCCTGTATACCCCGTGCTGGGGGTATCGCCTCCGGCGTGGTGCAACCCTGTGCTGTCCCCCTCTCTGCTGTGGAGCATCAGTTTGTTGAGGAGAAGGCTGCTGTCATGGTTGCTGCTGCTGCTGGTGTGGCTGGTGTTGTTGGTGGTGGGGCTCATCTTGGTCCGATTCTGAGGTCCAAGGTGAGACAGTATAATCGGCACCCATGCTGATGTAGTAGATGGGTTCATGTCACGATACAGAACGTGACTTGACATCATGGCCGGTCTTTCCAGGTGTTTTTTTTTAAAAAGACTAACACAAGAACCAACACAAATTGACAGGATATGCAGCCAGCAGGTGTTTTGACACGTTGGACCCCCTGGGACACATCTCATTGTCTTGGCTGTGCTCTTAGTGTGTCTTTGATGTAGGGAAAGATTTGAATAGATTTTTTCTGTGTCTATATTGTGAATTCTGGGAGATTCTCTCACAGCTACTCTACCTGAGGAAGGAGCGAACAGCTCCGAAAGCTTGTAAAATTAAATAAATCTGTTGGACTATAACCTGGTGTTGTGCGACTTCTCATTGATGTAGTAGATGGCAGGTAAAGTGGAGATTAGAGGGCCAATCCCTCAATGTTGTGATAGTGAGCAGCAATGTGGCTTCTGAAGTTTCAAAAATGACCTGTAAACTGCTGACACTTAAATGTGTGGACAAAATGGAGTGAGCAAGAGCCTTTCCATGAGGCAAGTAATGAAGTAATGAGGTGTAATGTTGCAGTATTTTTCCCAGCTATCAATGAATGAACTCGCCAATAGCCACGGAGCTTCCCAGGCGAGGTGCCCGACCTCCGTGAATCCTGTGTTCTTGCAGTAAAGCTCAGAACAGGCGTTAAAATCACTTTTAAGGGTCCGTAAACTAGCACTTAGTGATTTCAATGACGTCGCCTGCCTCTGCGGATCGGGTCTGTGTCGTGCCTTCAAAGCCGCCCGAGTTAAATGCTCAAGGTGGTGTGATGGTGGCGGGTTCCCGACGCGCTCCCTATTTCCGGCATTTTTACTGCCGACTGCCCCCAAACCCGCACGCACGGCAACGGGAAAATTCCAGGCCTCACTCCTTAAGCTAAGTTCATTTTTAAAGTGGCTTAAATCCAGTATAGAAACATAGAAGATAGGAGCAGGAGTAGGCCATTCGGCCCCTCGAGCCTGCTCCGCCATTCGATGAGATCATGGCTGATCATCCAAACTCAGTACCCTGTACCTGCCTTCTCCCCATATCCCTTGATACCTTTAGCTTTAAGAAATATATCTAACTGAGTCTTGAATATATTTAATGACTTGGCCTCAACTACCTTCTGTGGTAGAGAATTCCACAGGTTCATCACTCTCTGGGTGAAGAAATTCTTCCTCATTTCTGTCCTAAATGGCTTATCCCTTATCATTAGATTATGACCCCTGGTTCTGGACTCTCCGACATCGGGAACATTCTTCCTGCATCTAGTTTGTCCAGACCTGTCAGAATTTTATATGTTTCGATGAGATCCCCTCTCATTCTTCTATACTCCAGTGAGTATAAGCCTAATCGACCCAATCTCTCCTCATATGTCATTCCTGCCATCCCAGGTATCAGCCTTGTGAATCTTCGCTGAACTCCTTCCATGGCAAGAACATCCTTCCTCAGATAAGGCGACCAAAACTGCACACAGTACTCAAGGTGTGGTCTCACCAAGGCCCTGTACAACTGCAGCAGGACATCCCTGTTCCTATACTCAAACCCTTTCGCTATGAAGGCCAACATACCATTTGCCTTCTTCACCGCCTGCTGCACCTGCATGCTTACCTTCAGCGTCTGGGGCACAAGGACACCCAGGTGTCGTTGCACTTCCCCTTCTCCCAATCTATTGCCATTCAGATAATCGTCTGCCTTTCTGTTTTTGACACCAAAGTGGATAACCTCGCATTTATCCATGTTATATTGCATCTGCCACGCTTCTGCCCACTCACCCAACCTGTCCAAATCATCCTGGAGTTTCTCGATATCCTCCTCGCAGCACACACGCCCACCCAGCTTTGTGTCATCTGCAAACTTGGAGATATTACATTTAGTTCCCTTATCTAGATCATTAATGTATATTGTGAATAGCTGGGGTCCAAGGACCGATCCCTGCGGTACCCCACTAGTCACTGCCTGCCACTCGGAAAAAGACCCATTAATTCCAACTCTCTGCTTTCTGTCCGCCAACCAGTTCTCTTTCCAAGTCAATACCTTGCCCCCAATCCCATGTGCCTTAACTTTACACGCTAATCTCTTATGCGGGACCTTATCGAAAGCCTTTTGAAAGTCCAAATACACCACATCTACTGGATCTCCCTTATCTATTTTCCCAGTTACATCCTCAAAAAATTCCAGTAGATTAGTCAAGCACGATTTACCTTTGTTGACTTTGTCCGATCCTGTCACGTGCTCAGCTATCCTTTATAATGGACTCTAGCATTTTCCCCACTACCGATTTCATGGGTGAGGTGGTACAAAATGCCAGGGAGATCAGCAGGCCCCCAACATTGTGCAGACATTAGTACACCTAATTGCCAGTGACCTATGATAGGGCAAGGCCTATATTATGTGTAAGATTAGGTACTAAGTTATATAATGGCTAGCAAAGGCAGTGCTATAACAATGGAGAAACTGGGAATAATTCAGTTTGGGGCAGTGTTTTCTTGGAAACTAGAAAGCACCGGAAACATGTAAATAGAGTTATGTTGTGATTTCTCTTGTGCTGAGGCCATCTTGAGACAAATCCATAATAACTTTCTATGGACTGGCATTATGCCAGCTCAGTTCTACAAAAGGACAATGATTTAAATACTTTTTTACATTCAGCTAATAGTTTAACTGAACAGAGTCTGCTTTTTTTTTTTTACTGACTTGTCTCTCGAAGGAGGTGTTAAGTCTTATTTGGCATTATGCATGAAATATTCTGAGACCCTGCCCTACCACTGGGGCCTCGCACTGATTTCTGTGGACAGAAACATTTCAGGCAGTACATCTGTGATTTTCCAATGAACAGTTGTGTGTGATCCTGTGCCAATGACATGGAGTCCCATAAAAGTTGCCCTCTATGTTACTGAATCACTAATACTGCGATTTTACCAACAAAGTGTGACAAAATAAAACATGCAAATTAAAAAAAATTAAAGCAGAAGTAGAATAATCTCCTGCTGCCCCTCCAAGGCTACCACTGGTCATGAACCTTTGGAGAATGATGTACTATAACAATAAGTTATTTTTATTTCTCAACAGACTTTAGTTCTGTACCCAGTAGGGTATAAGCATACATGGCTGTAGTCCTGCCCATGTGTAACACTACAGTTATCTATGTTACATGGCACTTGCAAAACATGGGCCCAATAATCCATCGCATCAAGATCCGCTTGCAGTAGTTTATTTTCATCCATGGTGCTACCAACTATGCAGATCTTTATATCACCATCAAACTTGAGGACTGTTCCTCCAATTAATTTAGGTTATTAATGAAGTTCATAAAAAGTAATGGCCTTAACACTGATCCTGTGGAACAGCACTGGTAACCAGTCTCCAAGCCGATCCACAACCTTTAATAACCATTTTCCACCTACTGGGATGCAGCCACTCTGTTATCCAATCTACCATCATCCCACTAATTCTACACAATTCTATTTTGTAGAGTAACCTATTGTGTGGCAGCTTATCAAAAGTTTTCTGCAATATGATGACTACTGGGCTAAGTTCATCCACCAACCTAGCAACCCCTTCAAAACATACAAACAGATTGGTAAGATATGACCTTTTTTTCCCAGAAACACAATACATTTTTGAAAAAAGCTATCAGCCAAAGTGCTGAGTCTGTAAACATTTCTATGATAAAGTGGATAATTGTTGCATATTTCTGTAATTTTGTACTCCTTGCAGACTGTGTGCAAATAGCTATGAAATAGCTTATGCAAATGAACTGTATAACCCCATGTAGACTGATTTATGAGCTGTTTATTCAGTTATTAGGGTATCCTTTCTACTTCTTTTGATAGCACCAATGTTGTCTGGCTAGAGCAGTGGTTCTGAAACTGGGGTCTGCGGACCCCTAGGGGTCCATAGAGACTTTCCAGGGGGTCTGCGAAAAAACCCCAATCGGTGATTGAGAGCGAGCGGGTGTGGAGCAGCAGGAAGAAGAGAAGGAGGGAGGGAAAAAGAATGAGGGCCAGCAGCGGCCGCAATGCCACCACCAGCAACAGGAGTCGGAGGCGGAAAAGCGCAGGTCCAGCTGTTCAGAGAGGAACCGAACAAAGATCCTGTCCCGACTACCAGCCGGCTGCAGCAGCGCCGGGATATGACCAAAAACAGGCCCCGTAAGTTGGACATACATTACATTTGATCTGTCTGTCCACGGTCAAGGGCTGGCCAAGGAGCAAATCTGACATAATAATCTGGGCAGCACTTGAATACACTGAATAACCAATGCATTTGTAATCTTAAAAAAATCAATGCTTTAAAATCACTTTCATTTTATACATACATGGTTGTGCAGGAAAGCGAGACAATGGAATCAGAGACATAAAAACTGGGAAAACAGGAAGAGAGAGGAAAAGGGACAACACAGTCATGAAAGATAATGAGGACTAGAGAAAAAGAGACTGGGGAAACGGCAATGGAGATGTGAAGGACGATACTAGAGTCTGGACCAATTAGGTTTATACATTTTTAGCTCAGTTATCAGGCTTTCTCTTCTATTTCTTTTGATCGCGGCAATGTTGCCTTTATAAAGTACGCTGTCCTAATTTATCGGTACTGGCATGTGATGTAGTGTTAGCATCCACGTGTGGTATGAAAGTGCAGCGAGAGAGAAAAATAGGCATTCTCCCAGTTTTTGTTTCCACAGAAAGCAGAGAAACTTTAACTGCTTTTATACTGGACTTTGAAGAACTGCTACTGCTGCTGACACCTCACACTCAGGTCTTGTGCATCCTACAGTAACTCCAAAGTAACTTGCCTGATTTGTCAAAGCTGGCAACTGAGATATTTGGGTCATCCCAGCTGACATCTTTTGCAAAGTGGGGCAAGTTTACTTTGCCTTAGTTTGCCAATCAGACTCTTCCCCACAGGAACAATTGTTCCCCCATTTAAAAAAAAAAGACTTGCATTTATATAGCGCCTTTCACAACCACCTGGCGTCTCAAAGTGCAGCCAATTAAGTACTTTTGAAGTGTAGCCACTGTTGTAATGTAGGAAACATGGCAGCCAATTTGCGCACAGCAAGCTCCCACAAACAGCAATGTGATAATGACCAAATAATCTGTTTTTAGGTTATTGAGGGATAAATATTGACAAGGAGTGCAGATAAACACGTGGCTGCAGGGATGGTGTAGGGGGGAGGGTTTCAGTTATGTGGATAATTGGAGCACATTCTGGGGAAGGTGGGACCTGTACAAACAGGACAGTTTGCACCTGAACCAGAGGGGCACCAATATCCTGGGAGGGAAATTTGCTACGGCTCTTCGGGGGGGGTTAAACTAATTTGTCAGGGGGGTGGGAAAAAGGGCTGTAGTCCAGGAGCCAGTGGTGAGTGTAGGGAGGTACTGAGGAGGGTATCAAGGTCGCAGGAATGTACCGGCAGACAGGAAGGTGGCTTGAAGTGTGTCTACTTCAATGCAAGGAGCATCCGGAATAAGGTAGGAGAACTTGGAGCGTGGATTGGTACTTGGGACTACGATGTGGTGGCCATTACGGAGACATGGTTAGAACAGGGACAAGAATGGTTGTTGGAAGTTCCGGGGTATAGATGTTTCAGTAAGAGTAGGGAAGGTGGTAAGAAAGGTGGAGGAGTAGCATTGTTAATCAAGGATAGTTTAACAGCGGCAGAAAGGCAGTTCGAGGGGGATCTGCCGTCTGAGGTAATATGGGCTGAAGTTAGAAATAGGAAAGGAGCGGTCACGTTGTTAGGAGTTTTCTACAGGCCCCCAAATAGTAATAGAGATGTGGAGGAAGAAATTGCAAAGCAGATTATGAATAGGTGTGGAGGTCACAGAGTAGTTGTCATGGGTGACTTCAACTTTCCAAATATTGATTGGAACCTTTATAGGTCAAACAGTTCGGATGGGATAGTTTTTGCACAGTGTGTGCAGGAGGGTTTCCTGACACAATATGTGGATAGGCCGACAAGAGGTGGGGCCACATTGGATTTGGTACTGGGTAATGAACCGGGCCAAGTGTTTGATTTGTATGTGGGAGAGCACTTTGGAGATAGCGACCACAATTCGGTGACTTTCACTATTGCAATGGAGAGGGATAGGGCCATACGGCAGGGCAGGGTTTATAATTGGGGGAGGGGTAATTATGATGCGATTAGGCAAGAATTAGGGAGCATAAGATGGGAAAAGAAACTATCAGGGAAAGGCACAAACGAAAAGTGGAGCTTTTTCATGGAGCAATTACTGCGTGTCCTTGATAGGTATGTCCCTGTCAGGCAGGGAGGAAATGGCCGAGTGAGAGAACCATGGTTCACAAAAGAGGTTGAATGTCTAGTCAAGAGGAAAAAGGAAGCGTATGTAAGGATGAGAAAACAAGGTTCAGTTGGGTCGATTGAGGGGTACAAGGTAGCAAGGAATAAGCTAAAAAAAGAGCTTAGGAGAGCTAGGAGGGGGCATGAGAAGTCCTTGGCGGGTCGGATCAAGGAAAACCCCAATGCTTTTTACTCTTATGTGAGAAATAAAAGAATGACCAGGGTGAGGGTAGGGCTGGTCAAGGACAGTAGTGGGAACTTGTGCATGGAGTCAGAAGAGATAGGAGAGGTGATGAATGAATACTTTTCGTCAGTGTTCACCGAGGAGAGGGGCCATGTTTTTGAGGATGAGAGTGTGATAAAGGTGGATAGGCTGGAGGAGGTAGATGTTCTGAGGGAAGATGTTTTAGCAATTTTGAAGAACCTGAGGGTTGATAAGTCCCCTGGGCCAGATGGGATATATCCTAGGATTCTTTGGGAGGCAAGGGAAGAGATTGCAGAGCCTTTGGCTTTGATCTTTGGGTCCACATTGTCCACGGGGATGGTGCCAGAGGACTGGAGAGTGGCGAATGTTGTTCCTCTCTTCAAGAAAGGAAATAGGAATGCCCTGGTAATTATAGGCCGGTTAGTCTTACTTCGGTGGTTGGTAAGATAATGGAAAAGGTCCTGAGGGATTGGATTTATGACCATTTGGAAAGATGCAACTTAATCCGGGATAGTCAACACGGATTCGTGAAGGGTAAGTCTTGCCTAACAAATTTGATTGAATTCTTTGAGGAGGTAACTAAGTGTGTAGATGAAGGTAGAGCAGTTGATGTCGTATACATGGATTTTAGTAAGGCGTTTGATAAGGTTCCCCATGGTCGTCTCATGAAGAAAGTAAGGAGTTGTGGGATAGAGGGAAATTTGGCCGATTGGATAAGTAACTGGCTATCTCATAGAATTGAGAGGTCGCACAACACCAGGTTATAGTCCAACAGTTTTATTTGAAATCACAAGCTTTCGGAGCTATCGATTTGCTCCTTCCTCAGGTGAAGTAAATTAGATACAGAATCTCCAAAGCATATATAGATGGAAAACAAAGCATGTGTATTTTACAATTGCAGACCAATAAATTAAATCATCCTGACTATCTGCCGAGGTGTGATAAAGTTATCTCATAGAAGGCAGAGGGTGGTGGTGGATGGAGCATTTTCGGACTGGAGACCAGTTACCAGCGGTGTGCCACAGGGGTCGGTGCTGGGTCCTCTGCTGTTTGTGATTTTTATCAATGACTTGGAGGAGGGGACTGAAGGGTGGATCAGTAAATTTGCTGATGACACCAAGATTGGTGGAGTAGTGGATGAGGTGGAGGGCTGTTGTAGGCTGCAAAGAGACATTGATAGGATGCAGAGCTGGGCCGAAAAATGGCAGATGGAATTTAACCCTGATAAGTGCGAGGTGATTCATTTTGGTAGGGCAAATTTGAATAAGGATTACAGGGTCAACAGCAGGGTTCTGAGGAACGTGGAGGAACAGAGGGATCTGGGGGTTCATATCCACAGATCTCTGAAGGTTGCCACTCAAGTGGATAGAGCAGTAAAGAAGGCCTATAGTGTGTTAGCGTTTATTAACAAGGGGTTTGAGTTTAAGAACCGTGAGGTTATGCTGCAACTGTACAGGACCTTGGTGAGACCACATTTGGAATATTGTGTGCAGTTCTGGTCACCTCACTATAGGAAGGACATGGAAGCATTGGAAAGAGTGCAAAGGAGATTTACCAGGATGCTGCCTGGTTTGGGGGGGAGGTCTTATGAGGAAAGATTGAGGGAGCTAGGGCTTTTCTCTTTAGAGCGGAGGAGGATGAGAGGCGACTTAATAGAGGTTTATAAGATGATGAGGGGGATAGATAGAGTGGATGTTCAGAGACTATTTCCTCGGGTGGATGTAGCTGTTACAAGGGGGCATAAGTATAAGGTGCATGGGGGGAGATATAGAAGGGATGTCCGAGGTAGATTCTTTACTCAGATAGTGGTTGGGGTGTGGAATGGACTGCCTGCTGTGATAGTGGCGGACACTTTAGGAACTTTCAAGCGGTTATTGGATAAGCACACGGAGCACACCAGAATGATAGGGAGTGGGATAGCTTGATCTTGGTTTCGGACAATGCTCGGCACAACATCGAGGGCCGAAGGGCCTGTACTGTGCTGTACTGTTCTATGTTCTATGACACCGGGGATAACTCCCCTACTCTTCTTCAAAATAGTGCCACGGGATCTTTTATGTCCACCTGAGAGAGCAGACGGAGCCTTGGTTTAACATCTCATCCAAAAGACAGCACCCCTGATAGTGCAGCACTCCCTCAGTACTGCACTGCAGTGTCAGCCGGAGTTTATGTGCTCAAGTCCCTGGAGTGGGACTATGAACCCACAACCTTCTGACTCAGAGGCGAGAGTGCTACCCACTGAGCCACAGCTGACATGAGTGAAAAGGTAAATGGAAGTTTAATTTGACTGGTGCGGCTGCACATGTGTCACTTAAAGAGTTAAGTGGAGGACTCTGCTTCAACGCTTGGTCATTTAAGGTTGAAAACTGTATGCTGGAGTTAACCTATCAATTTATCTCAAATCCTGTAACATACAAATCTACTTCCATATCTTTCAAAAGTATGTCCTGGTTCACAAAGTTATTTGAAGTATGTATTTTCCAATAGCTTCTCTTTTGCAGTGCTAAGAATTCTATTCCATGTGAAATATGCAGTGAAAAAATTCCATCTCATTTCATATGTGCTATCATGACAGTGAATAGCAATCCATTATTTCATAATGAAACTGCTGGGGACTGAATTTCTGACACAGTGTGCGCCACAGCAGTTATCTTGGGTTACTGCTTGGTGTTGCAATTTTGCTGAAATAGAAATGGTGCGGAACCATGTTGATTCATTTAGAGCAATTTGTCTCTTTTTTCACAGATATGCATTGCAGAAATGGAATCTTTTTCCAAGGTGTAAGAAACCATCTTCCGAACAAGAAGAACAGGGAGCTCTAAAGAAATAACATCTGGCAAGCATAAATAATAGCAGAGCTGGATGAACTCCAGAATGTAAGCACTTTCTAATGCTTCCTCAGCTACGTGAAAAAAAAATTAGAGCATGTCAAAAGATTGATTAAAATAAATGTAAAGCATCTGGTTTCTCAGCAAAATGCTAGCTGAGCGACACTAAAGATAATATTCACAATATGCTCCAAGATTACAAACTTTACAAGGAAATTGTAAACCCTGAGTTTTCGTTAACGAGTAGCACAGTGTGAAGTCAAGGCTCACTCTTCCTGAAACTACTGCTGGGACACGGTTTGAGGAATCATCTGTCAGCTAGTTCGAGAGAACTGAGTCAGTGACTTGACAATTTGATCTCATCACCTACGTATCACTTGCTAAAATATCATTTCCCTCTCTTCCTCCCATGGAGATCCCAGCAGAGAGCACCAATCTTACTCCCAAGGGAAGCACAGGTACAAATACCAGACGGCACTGCGATTTGAGTTCCTTGTTTAGAATCCAATGTTGCTGTGGGCATTGTAGCTTCCCAGCTGCACTTTTGTGGCCTAATGTAACCCACACATTACTGTGGGTCCACACAATCTCCCAATTACGGTATCATTAGTCATTTTGAAAAAACAGATTTATAAATACCCAAATTCCACTTATTTCCATTACAAATGTGTCTCATAAGCTAAACAGCACATTGTATCAGTTTCTAAGCAATTATTTCAGACATGGAGGCAATGAGAACCATAATTTAATTTAAAACATGAACTCACTGTAAACTTTATGAATTTCCACTACAAGATACTGAAAAGTGCATGCTAGCCATGCTTATTATTTTATGCAACTGTGGCTGCGTGACCTGCTGCCAGGACTGGGCCAATACTGATGAGAACCAGCTGTTAAGAACAGCATGAAAATGGCCTGAGGAATACTCCCTCTGTGCAAATTCAGTGCCTCTCCATAGTGAAATAGGAACTTTGGTGGTGTGAGAGGTTGTAGGTCCATGCTCCCTGTGTCCACAATACTGTGCATTAGTGTTTCACATTGCCAGACAGGACTTCAAAAAAATTAAGTAATCTGTTGCAAAAGCATGACTTTGCCTACTTATACTTAACAGAGGGGTTCAGTTTTCATTCTGCACCAACAGTCTTTCGGTGCTGGAGGAAGCTGTGGATAAACCAGTAAGCAAACTTAAAAAAGGTAATCAGCAGGGGATAGAGTGAGTAAATTACATCAGCAAACACAACACGGAATAGGAACTGTTTAATGTTGACGAAGTCCATGTAATTTGATACTGGGTAACTAAGCTTTCATGGTTTCTGACAGTTACCATGCATATTTCTAAGGAATGGATCATTAGCAATGGAGTAATGACAGACTGGCTCATGCAAACATTGAGACATTCTAAACTTTCATAATATTTATATTTTATCTCAATATCTGCAATCGCCTTAATTTTGGAAGCGAAACAAGCTGTTTGTCTCTCATATAATGGCCATGATGCGGAGATGCCGGTGTTGGACTGGGGTGGACAAAAATGAGAAGTCGCACAACACCAGGTTATAGTCCAACAGTTTTATTTGAAATTACGAGTTTTCGGAGCGCTGCTCCTTCGTCAGACAGAGCTCCGAAAGCTCGTAATTTCAAATAAAACTGTTGGACTATAACCTGGTGTTGTGCGACTTCTCATTTTTCTCTCATATAAAATATCCGGGGCCCTTCCATTTGGATCAATTTTTCTTGAGCACATATTCATGTAATTCTGAGATGTGTGAACTAAAGATCAATCCCATCCACAATAGTTACTTGGTGCAGAATTTTCTTGATTCTCAGTTTTAATATTAGATAGTTATGACCTGTGTTAGTCACTAGCAGTGCTCTTCACACACTACAACAATAACAATTTACATTTCTATACTGCTTCCCAAATTACAGATAATGCCTCAGAGCATTTAACAAGGTGGAAAAAAGACACCAAGCGGTTAAAAAGAATAAAAAAGTTGATTTACAGCAGAAGGCACAGTTGAAGAGAGCTGTTTTTAAAAGTCTCTTGAAAAAACTCACATCACCTTAAAATAATACCTCCCAGCTTCCTCATCAACTCCCAAATTCTTTTCCTCCTGTTTCCACCTGCCACAATGTTGCTGTTTCCATCGACTTACTGAACAACTCTTTCCCTTCTGCATTTTCCACGCTCATTCCCACCCAAAGATGTCGGCCTGAGGCCTTACTGAAATTGGGGCTAGGGCCTCATAATCATGAAACCAGAGAGCAGCGAACATCAATCGGGTATGGCCTTAGGAATTTTGGTTGGGTCAGCGAGGTCCTGGGGGAGGAGGCAAAGTGGGGGGAGGGTGCGCGAGCCCAGGCCTGCGGCGGCACGCAGCATTTTTGTAGGTCAAATCATAAAAAAACTTCTGAACTTTTTTGCGGGCAGCCTGCAGCGGTCCATTTAACGACCACTGGTCAGGCCGCTAAAGACCCGGATCATGCTCCGTCCAGTTGATGACCAATTTTGCACTGGGGTCCTAAAACAGCGTTAGGACCCAGTTTGCATGTTCAAGGTGCCTAGCGCCTGTTTCAGAGAGGCACACACTTGGAAGTTGCCAGTTTCCTTTCTGGCACCTGCCGTACTTCCGGGGAGATCGCGACCCAAAATTCTTCCCCAATGCTCATTTTTGCACAAAAAATAGGCGCAATGATGTCCAATTTCCCCCTCTCCCCCCCGCCCCCTCCTTTGAATCTTCAGCATACAGTTGCAGGACTGCCACTACAGGTGGTGCAGTGGCATGAGCTATCCAGGTCCACTGGCCATTTTGTTGATTTTCTTCCATCTCTTTTAGGTTAAAAGATATTTTTTTAATTTCTAATTTAATTTTTTACTGCCTTCTTACCCTCTCAGCAACTCGAGGTGCACTTCCTGCCTCTGTATTTTCTTCGGCAGTCACCAGGTGTATCTCATTCCCACATGTGGGACTGGCAGTCTCCTATCCCCCCATCATGATATGATCCAACATGACTGTGAGTTCTGAGACCCAAAGGATTCTCCCCACAGATTACTCCCGGATTACTTCCGGTGCCACGTGCTAGTGAGTATAGGAATAGGAGGATAGAGCAGATGAATGCGTGGCTAAAGAGTTGGTGCAGGAGGGAGGGCTTTACTTTCCTGGATCACTGGGTCTGCTTCTGGGGAAGGTGGGACCTGTACAAGTCGGACGGGTTGCACCTGAACCGGAACAGGACCAACATCCTTGCGGGGAGGTTTGCTAGTACTGTTGGGGGGGGTTTAAACTAACTTGGCAGGGGGATGGGATACGGAGTGGAGCTATAGTAGGGGGTGATGCACAGCCAAGTATAGAGGAAAAAACAAGTCAGCCTGGAAGGCAGAGCAAATATGTAACGGCACAAAGGAGTATGGCAAGGCTGGATGGCAATTATTTTAATGCAAGGAGTCTTGCGAGTAAGGCAGATGAATTGAAGGTGTTGATGAACACATGGGAGTACGATGTTGTTGCTATCACAGAGACATGGTTGAGGGAGGGGCAGGACTGGCAGCTCAATATTCCGGGCTATAGAATCTTCAGGCAAGACAGAGGGGGGTGTAAAAGAGGAGGGGGTGTCGCAATATTACTCAAGGAGTCAATTACTGCTGTAAGGAGGGATGATATCTCAGCAGGTTCCTCTAATGAGGCCATATGGGTAGAACTTAAAAACAAAAAGGGGCAAGCACTTTGCTGGGAGTGTACTATAGGCCCCCAAACAGTCAGGGGGAGATAGAGGAACAGATATGTAGGCAAATCTCAGAGAAGTTTAGGGGTAGAGGGAATTTAAAAGGTAGGTTCGATTTATATTTTGTTTTCAGGGACTTAACTTAATAAAGTAATATAAGGGTTAAGTCATGGCAGGAAATCTCGGAACCGTGTCGTGCTCCTCCTGTGCTATGTGGGAAATCAGGGACACTTCCAGTGTCCCTGACAACTATGTGTGCAGGAAGTGCGTCCAGCTGCAGCTCCTGACGGACCGCATGGCGGCACTAGAGCTGCGGATGGACTCACTCTGGAGCATCCACGATGCCGAGAACTTTGTGGATTACTCATTTAGTGAGTTGAACACACCGCGGGTAAAGGCTAGGTCAGACAGTAAATGGGTGACCAAGAGGCAGGGCAATATCAGGAAGGTAGTGCAGGAGTCCCCTGCGGTCGTCTCCCTCCAAAACAGATATACCGTTTTGGATACTGTTGGGGGAAATGACCTACCAGGGGAAGGCACCAGCAGCCAGGTTCATGGCACCATGGCTGGCTCTGCTGCACAGCAGGGCGGGAAAAAGAGTGGTAGAGCTATAGTGATAGGGGACTCAATTGTAAGGGGAATAGACAGGAGTTTCTGTGGCCGCAACCGAGATTCCAGGATGGTATGTTGCCTCCCTGGTGCAAGGGTCAAGGATGTCTCGGAGCGGCTGCAGAACATTCTGGAAAGGCAGGGTGAAGAGCCAGCTGTCGTGGTGCATGTAGGTACCAACGATATAGGTAAAAAGCGGGAAGAGGTCCTACAAGCAGAATTTAGGGAGCTAGGAGCTAAATTGAAAAGTAGGACCTCAAAGGTAGTAATCTCTGGGTTGCTACCAGTGCCACGTGCTAATCAGAGTAGCATGAACAGGATAGCGAGATTAAATACGTGGCTTGAGCAGTGGTGCAGGAGGGAGGGATTCAAATACCTGAGGCATTGGAACCAGTTCTGGGGGAAGTGGGACCTGTACAAAAGGGACGGTCTGCACTTGGGCAGGACTGGAACCGATGTCCTCGGGGTAATATTTGCTAAGGCAGTTCGGGAGGATTTAAACTAATATGGCAGGGGAATGGGAACCTATGTAGCGAAACAGGGGGAAGTAATATGCAGTCAGAAACAAATGTTAGAAGGGTGAGAAACAATAAGGGAAATCCGAGTAAACAAAGGCAAGAAACACAAAGGGCCATACTAAATCATAAGTTTAAAAGGACAAAGGGTGTTAATAAAACAAGCCTAAAGGCTCTGTGTCTTAATGCAAGGAGTATCCGTAATAAGGTGGATGAATTGACTGTGCAAATTGATGTTAACGGATATGATGTGATTGGGATTACAGAGACGTGGCTCCAGAACAATCAAGGCTGGGAACTGAATATCCAGGGGTATTCAACATTCAGGAAGGATAGAATAAAAGGAAAAGTGGGTGGGGTAGCATTGCTGGTTAAAAAGGAGATTAATGCAATAGCTAGGAAGGACATTAGCTTGGAGGATGTGGAATCAATATGGGTTGAGCTGCAGAACACCAAAGGGCAGAAAACGTTAGTGGGGGTTGTGTACAGACCTCCAAACAGTAGTAGTGAGGTGAGGGAGGGTATGAAACAGGAAATCAGAGGTGCGTGCAAAAAAGGCGCAGCAGTTATCATGGGTGACTTTAATATGCATATAGATTGGGCTACTCAAACTGGAAGCAATACGGTGGAGGAGGATTTCCTAGAGTGTTTAAGGGATGGTTTCCTAAACCAATATGTTGAGGAACCAACTAGAGGGGAGGCCATCCTGGACTGGGTGTTGTGTAATGAGGAAGGACTAATCAGCAATCTTGTGGTGCGAGGCCCCTTGGGGAAGAGTGACCATAGTATGGTGGAGTTCTACATTAGGATGGAGAAGGAAACAGTTAATTCAGAGACCATGGTCCAGAACTTAAATAAGGGCAACTTTGAGGGTATGAGGCGTGAATTGGCGAGGTTAGATTGGCAAGCGATATTTAAGGGGTTATCAGTGGAAGGGCAATGGCAGACATTTAGAGATCGCATGGATGAACTACAGCAATTGTACATCCCTGTCTGGCGTAAAAATAAAAAAGGGAAGGTGGCTCAACCATGGCTAACAAGAGAAATCAGGGATAGTATTAAAAGCAAGGAAGTGGCATACAAATTGGCCAGAAGTAGCAGCAAACCCGGGGATTGGGAGAACTTTAAAACTCAGCAGAGGAGGACAAAGGGTTTGATTAGGGCAGGGAAAATAAAATATGAAAGGAAGCTTGCGGAGAACATTAAAACGGACTGCAAAAGCTTCTATAAATATGTAAAAAGAAAGAGGTTAGTAAAAACAAACATAGGTCCCCTGCAGTCAGAAACAGGGGAAGTCATAATGGGGAACAAAGAAATGGCAGATCAATTGAACAAGTACTTTGGTTCGGTGTTTACTGTGGAGGACACAAACAACCTTCCGGAAATAAAAGAGATCAAAGGATCTGGTAAGAGGGAGGAGCTGAGGGAAATCCTTATCAGTCGGGAAAAGGTGTTGGGGAAATTGATGGGACTGAAGGCTGATAAATCCCCAGGGCCTGATGGTCTGCATCCCAGAGTACTGAAGGAGGTGGCCTTGGAAATAGTGGATGCATTGACGATCATTTTCCAACATTCCTTAGACTCTGGATCAGTTCCGAAGGAGTGGAGGGTGGCTAATGTAACCCCTCTTTTTAAAAAAGGAGGGAGGGAGAAAGCAGGGAATTATAGACCGGTCAGCCTGACATCGGTGGTGGGTAAAATGATGGAATCAATTATTAAAGATGTCATAACAGACCATTTGGAAAGTGGCGACATGATAGGTCCAAGTCAGCATGGATTTGTGATAGGGAAATCATGCTTGACAAATCTTCTGGAATTTTTTGAGGATGTTTCCAATAGGGTGGACGGGGGGGAACCAGTAGATGTGGTGTATTTGGACTTTCAGAAGGCCTTCGACAAGGTCCCACACAAGAGATTGGTGTGCAAAGTTAAAGCACATGGGATTGGGGGTAATGTGTTGACGTGGATTGAGAACTGGTTGGCACACAGGAAACAAAGAGTAGGAGTAAATGGGTACTTTTCAGAATGGCAGGCAGTGACCAGCGGGGTACCGCAGGGTTCGGTGCTGGGGCCCCAGCTGTTTACATTATATATTAATGATTTGGACGAAGGGATTAATTGTAATATCTCCAAATTTGCGGATGACACTAAATTGGGAGGCAGTGTGAACAATGAGGAGGATGCTAGGAGGCTACAGAGTGACTTGGACAGGTTGGGTGAATGGGCAAATGTATGGCAGATGAAGTACAATGTGGATAAATGTGAGGTTATCCACTTTGGTGGTAAAAATAGGGAGGCAGACTATTACCTGAATGGTGGCAGATTAGAGAAAGGGGAGGTGCAACGAGACCTGGGCGTCATGGTACATCAGTCACTGAAGGTGGGAAGGCAAGTGCAGCAGGCAGTCAAGAAAGCAAATGGCATGATGGCCTTCATAGCAAGGGGATTTGAGTACAGGAGTAGGGAGGTGATGCTACAGTTGTACAGGGCCTTGGTGAGGCCACACCTGGAGTATTGTGTGCAGTTTTGGTCTCCTAACTTGAGGAAGGACATTCTTGCTATTGAGGGAGTGCAACGAAGGTTCACTAGATTGATTCCTGGGATGGCCAGACTGACATATCAAGAAAGACTGGATCAACTGAACTTGTATCCTCTGGAGTTCAGAAGAATGAGGGGGGATCTTATAGAGACGTTTAAAATCCTGACTGGTTTAGACAAATTAGATGCGGGCAGAATGTTTCCAATGTTAGGGAAAACTAAAACCAGGGGTCACAGTCTAAGGATAAAGGGGAAGCCATTTAAGACTGAGATGAGGAGGAACTTCTTCACCCAGAGAGTGGTGAATCTGTGGAATTCTCTACCACAGAAGGTTGTTGAGGCCAGTTCGCTAAATATATTCAAAAGGGAGTTAGATATAATACTCACAACTAGGGGGATCAAGGGGTATGGCGAGAAAGCAGGAATGGGGTACTGAGGTAGCATGTTCAGCCATGAACGCATTGAATGGCGGTGCAGGCTCGAAGGACCGAATGGTCTACTCCTGCACCTATTTTCTATGTTTCTATGTTTCTAAGTGTAGAAATAATAGGGTAATAATAGTAGGGGATTTCAACTTCCCCAATATTAACTGGGATAGTCAGAGTGTGAAAGGCTTAGAGGGTGCGGAATTCTTAAAGTGCATCCAGGAGAGCTTTTTGAGCTAGCATGTAGAAAGTCCTGCAAGAGAGGGGGCGGTACTGGACCTAATTCTAGGGAATGTAGCCGGGCAAGTGGTAGAAGTGTTAGTAGGAGAGCATTTTGGTGACAGTGACCATAATTCGGTGAGATTTAAGGTAGTCATGGAAAAGGACAAAGATGGACCGACAACTGGACAACCAGGAACACTACAAACAGTTACCCGCAGATCCGACCAAAGAACACACCCGCCAACTCAATAGACTGATCAAGATCTTCGATCCAGACCTTCAAAGCATCCTACGCGCTCTCATCCCACGTACTCCCCGCGTGGGAGACTTCTACTGCCTCCCAAAGATACACAAAGCCAACACACCCGGACATCCTATCGTATCAGGCAACGGAACCCTGTGTGAGAACCTCTCTAGATACGTCGAGAGCATCCTGAAACCCATCGTACAGGGAACCCCCAGCTTCTGTCGTGACACTACAGACTTCTTACAGAAACTCAGCACCCACGGACCAGTTGAACCAGGAACACACCTCGCCACGATGGACGTCTCGGCACTCTACACCAGTATCCCCCACGATGACGGCATCGCTGCGACAACCTCAGTACTCAACACCAACAACAGCCAATCTCCAGATGCCATCCTACAACTCATCCGCTTCATCCTTGACCACAATGTCTTCACCTTCGACAACCAGTTTTTTACCCAAACACACGGAACAGCCATAGGGACCAAATTCGCACCCCAATACGACAACATCTTCATGCACAAGTTCGAGCAAGACTTCTTCGCTGCACAGGACCTCCAACCAACGCTATACACCAGATACATCGACGACATTTTCTTCCTATGGACCCATGGCGAAGAATCACTGAAAAGACTACACGATAACATCAACAAGTTCCATCCCACCATCAAACTCACCATGGACTACTCCTCAGAATCGGTTTCATTCTTGGATACACGAATCTCCATCAAAGACGGACACCTCAGCACTTCACTCTACCGCAAGCCCACGGACAACCTCACGATGCTCCACTTCTCCAGCTTCCACCCTAACCACATTAAAGAAGCCATCCCCTATGGACAAGCCCAGCGAATACACAGGATCTGCTCAGACGAGGAGGAACGCGATGGACACCTACAGACGCTGTAAGACGCCCTCGTAAGAACGGGATATGACGCGCGACTCGTCGATCGACAGTTCCGATGGGCCACAGCGAAAAATCGCATAGACCTCCTCAGAAGACAAACATGGGACACAACCAACAGAGTATCCTACGTCGTCCAGTACTTCCCCGGAGCGGAGAAACTACGCCATGTTATTCGCAGCCTTCAACATGTCATCGAGGACGACGAACACCTCGCTAAGGCCATCCCCACGCCCCCACTACTCGCCTTCAAACAGCCGCCTAACCTCAAACAGACCATCGTTCGCAGCAGATTACCCAGCTTTCAGGAGAACAGCGACCACGACACCACACAACCCTGCCACGGCAACCTCTGCAAGACATGCCAGATTATCAACACAGATACCATCATCACATGTGAGGACACCACCCACCAGGTACATGGTACATACTCATGTGACTCGGCCAACGTTGTCTACCTCATACATTGCAGGAAAGGATGCCCCGGAGCATGGTACATCGGCGAGACCATGCAGACACTGCGACAACGTATGAACGGACACCGCGCAACAATCGCCAGGCAGGAGTGTTCCCTCCCAGTCGGGGAACACTTCAGCAGTCAAGGACATTCAGCCTCCGATCTTCGGGTAAGCATTCTCCAAGGCGGCCTTCGAGACACACGACAACGCAAAATCATCGAGCAGAAACTGATAGCCAAGTTCTGCACCCATGTGGACGGCCTCAACCGGGATCTTGGGTTCATGTCACGCTACATGTAACCCCACCTGACGTAGAGTCATCCAGACTCGAGTCGTCATTGTCTTGTTCTCTCTACACAGATGCGGCCGGACCTGCTGTGATTTCCAGCAAAAAAAGTTTTTTGTTTTCCATACAGACGCCAGCATCTGCCACATTGTCTTTGATGTAATGTTTTCCTGACTGACCTGTTTGGACACCATCCACACCTTTGATTGCCGTGATTATCTCTCTGCCGAGGTGTGATAAAGGGCAGTTAGAAAGATTAACTGTAATCATCTGGCCGTGTTCTCTGACTATATATGCTGTGACTATATGCAACTCTTCACTTCACCTGACGAAGGAGCAGCGCTCCGAAAGCTTGTGATTTCAAATAAAGTTGTTGGACTATAACCTGGTGTTGTGCGACTTCTCACATTAATATGATAAGGCAGGATCTGGCCAAAGTGGACTGGGATCAGCTACTTGTAGGAAAATCTACATCAGAGCAGTGGGAGTCTTTCAGAAAGGAAATAGAGAGAGTACAACGGCAACATGTTCCTGTAAAGGTCAAGGGTGGGACCAACAAGCCCAGGGAACCCTGGATGTCAAGTGATATACAAGAATGGATTAGGAAAAAAAGGGAGGCTTTTGGCAGATACAAAGGACAAAAAACAGTGGAAGCCGTAGAGGAGTATAGAAAGTGCAGGGGGGTACTTAAAAAGAAATTAGGAGAGCGAAGAGTGGGAATGAAATAACACTGGCGGGCAAAATAAAGGAAAATCCCAAGGTGTTTTATAAGTATATTAAGGGCAAGAGGATAACCAGGGAAAGAGTAGGGCCCATTAGGGACCAAAGTGGCAATCTGTGTGTAGAGCCGGAAGATGTAGGTGGGGTTTTAAATGAATATTTTGCATCTGTGTTCACTATGGAGAAGGACGATGTAGGCATAGAAATCAGGCAGGGGGATTGTGATATACTTGAACAAATTAGTATTGAGAGGGAGGAGGTACTAGCGGTTTTAGCTGGCTTAAAAGTGGATAAATCCCCAGGCCCAGACGAGATGTATCCCAGGCTGCTGTGTGAGGCAAGGGAGGAGATTGCAGGGGTTCTGACACAAATTTTCAGAACCTCTCTGGCCACAGGGGAGGTGCCAGAGGACTGGAGAACAGCTAACGTAGTACCATTATTCAACAAGGATAGTAGGGATAAACCAGGGAATTACAGGCCAGTGAGCCTAACATCAGTGGTAGGGAAATTATTGGAAAAAATTCTGAGGGATAGAATTAGTCTCCACTTGGAGAGGCAAGGAGTAATCAAGGATAGTCAGCATGGCTTTGTCAGGGGGAGATCATGTCTGACCAATTTGATTGAATTTTTTGAGGGGGTGACTAGGTGTGTGGATGAGGGTAGTGCAGTTGATGTGGTCTACATGGACTTCAGTAAGCCTTTTGACAAAGTCTCGCATGGGAGACTGGTCAAGAAGGTAAAAGCCCATGGGATCCAGGGCAACTTGGCACATTGGATCCAAAATTGGCTTAGTGGCAGGAGGCAGAGGGTGATGGTCGAAGGTTGTTTTTGTGACTGGAAGCCTGTGTCCAGTGGTGTACCGCAGGGATCGGTGCTGGGTCCTTTGCTGTTTGTAGTGTACATTAATGATTTAGATATGAATGTAGGAGGTATGATCAGTAAGTTTGCAGATGACACAAAAATTGGTGGGGTGGTAAATAGCGAGGAGGGAAGCCTCAGGCTACAGGACGATATAGACGGGTTGGTCAGATGGGCAGAACAGTGGCAAATGGAATTTAACCCTGAAAAGTGTGAGGTGATGCATTTTGGGAGGACTAACAAGGCAAGGGAATACACAATGAATGGTAGGACCCTAGGAAGGACAGAGGATCAGAGGGACCTTGGCGTGCATGTACATAGATCCCTGAAGGCAGCAGGACAGGTAGATAAGGTGGTTAAAAAGGCATATGGGATACTTGCCTTCATTAGCCGAGGCATAGAATATAAGAGCAGGGAGGTTATGATGGAGCTGTACAAAATGCTAGTTAGGCCACAGCTGGAATACTGTGTGCAGTTCTGGTCGCCACACTATAGGAAGGATGTGATTGCATTGGAGAGGGTGCAGAGGAGATTCACCAGGATGTTACCTGGGCTGCAGCGCTTCAGCTATGAAGAGAGACTGGACAGGCTGGGGTTGTTTTCCTTCGAGCAGAGAAGGCTGAGGGGGGACCTGATTGAGGTGTACAAAATTATGAGGGGCATAGATAGGGTAGATAGAAAGTAACTTTTCCCCTTAGTAGAGGGGTCAGTAACCAGGGGGCATAGTTTCAAGGTAAGGGGCAGGAGGTTTAGGGGGGATTTGAGGAAAAACTTTTTTACCCAGAGGGTGGTTGGAATCTGGAACTCACTGCCTGAAAGGGTGGTAGAGGCAGGAACCCTCACAACATTCAAGAAGCATTTAGATGAGCACTTGAAACGCCATAGCATACAAGGCTACGGACCAAGTGCTGGAAAATGGGATTAAAATAGACAGGGCTTGATGGCTGGCGTGGAAACGATGGGCCGAAGGGCCTCTTTCTGTGCTGTATAATTCTATGACTCTATGACACAGAATGCTGAAAGATGCATTCCTGATACTGCTTTCAAAAGCGTTGAAGGACTTGCAGCCAGTCCTGACAAAGGCTGAGGACATAGCGTTAAGCACTCTGGAGGGTGGCACCTCGAGATCATGCTGGATCAGAATCCAGTACGAAAGGTGGAGAATAGATGTCTCCATGGCGAGGGGTTGAACTGTGGCAGGATCTTGAGGTTGGATCAAAGGTTGCAGCGGAGGGGGTGGGGAAATCCTGTCAAAGAGTGGGACAGCGGCAGCCATGAGAAGCGACAGTGGCGGGGGGAGCAGACAGGAGGCCAGATTCTGAGCTCCAGAGTGCGTGGAGAATAGTACCACAGATCCCCCTATCTTGGAGATACAGCTGGAAGTTCGCAGAGATAAGCAAGGAACAGCATCACCTTTCTTGGAGAGCAAGCATGGAGAACTCAATCAAAGGTAAATAAAATGAAAAGTTAAGTTTAATTGTGACAGAAAAACATGATAGATGGAATAAAGTAACTGCAAGAAGTTGAAGGAATAACAAAAAAGGAAGGTGAAGGAAAATACTTTAAAAAGTATACTTTAACAACACAGAATACATTGTGACTAGAGCATCAGCTCTACACTGTAATGTGAGCTCAGAATGCTGATTACATACTCTCCCACTACATTACCATTAAATCATCATCGCACACCTCCACTTTATTATGAAGAATATTGTACTAACAAGGAATATGAGTGTAATTTCACGCTCACATATTGAGGGACATAAATGTTTGCCTCTCACAAAAGAAAAGTTTCATTATGTGCGCACTATTAATGAAGCAATATACCTGTAATTATTTTTAAAAATGTACTGAGCCTTAGTCACAGCCATTAATATATCCAATGCACATGATGAATAATATCTCGTAGGCCTATCAGTCAATTTTTAGGACAGCCATTTTCTTCTTCAAAATTTCCATCAGTGTCCAGAGTGAGTGTCTTGTGTTGACAGAGACAGGAACTCATTCCGCTCAAATATGTGTCTTTTGTTCAAAGTTTAAGTCAATATAGCCAGGGTGATGACCAATGTTCCCTGTAAGCTGTGCTTTGTTCTGCGAGACCTGTTTCTTTTAATGCGTGGTCCCTTTAAATTTCTGCGCATGCGCAGTATTTACACTGTAAAAGTCGGTGAACGGCCTGCGTGGGACCTTTCAGATTACGGCGCAGCCACGCACCTTAGGGGGAACATTGGTGATGACAGTATAAATGTAAGTAGTTGTAGTTGTTCTATGTGGTAGAGTACCTTTAACTAGTCTAACTGCACTGCTAGAAAATGGATGTAAATAACACAAGTTTATGGAGTCTGAAAAGTCCATTCCTAAATAGAAGAAGTTGTACCTCAATCTTTAAAGTTTGAATCCCTTACAGAGATCTTATAGCTGTTTGTCACTGCATGATTGTAATCTTATTTTCATTTTCAGCAAGGTGAAGGATGTCAATGCTGAGGAAACTATCAATTTTTAATTTATGCGTCCCAATATCAGCAACTAACACTTCCAGTTTAGGTATAGCACTGGCTTGACGTAGAATACAACTTCTTCTACTCTTGTGTCTTAATCGCCACCTTAGAAGAGCATGTGCCCCAGTATACCAGTGGTTATGGCCGGAATTTTCTGTACCTGGGCGGGTGGCGAGCTGTTCTTCATACCATGCTGTTCCTGAGATCGACTTTCCATTAAGGCCGCCCTGCGCGTTACCCGGCCCTATTAAATGGTGCGGGTCTGATGACATCAGCGATGATGCGTTTTCAGCCGGGATATTTAAAGGAGCCATGGCCACATTGCATTTGAAGCTTCATCTAGGAGTGTGCAGGCAGCACACTGCACAATTGGACTGCACTGAGACAGAGGGCTGCACCCAGGTTCTCCAATGACTCCCTCCATATGCTTGTGGATGAGTACGCAGGAAGGTCCTCTTCTCTACTAATGGGCGGAAGAGACCTCCCCAGGAGACAAAAGGAGCTTGGCTTCAAATAGCAGGGATGTGTTCAGGAAGACCCTGGGCGCAGTGCCGCAAAAGTTTCAATGATCTCATTAGATCCGGAAACGTTAGTGCAAAGCCACACTCAACGTCATCCTGCTGTGCCTCTCATCACATCCCCATCACTCTGCCTTCCCAACCCTGCTCCTGCACATCCTTACACACACCAACATATCTTGCACGCCCACCCATCCCTCTCTATCTACATTATCACATCCCCATCTGACTAGCCACCACTCACACTCACCCTCATCCTGATGCAATCATACCAACTAACAACACACAAGGAGGCCACTTGGCATTGCCACTCCACTCCATCATAGTCTCCCTCTGAAGATGTAACCCATTCATTCCTTACACTCATTCCATCACTCTCACTCAACCTTCTCTTCTTTCCCTCCTTGCAGGAAAAGAGAGCCCACAATAAGAGGGAGAACACCGGAGATGGCACTCCATCATTGGCCACCCTAACATCAGCAGAGGAGGCTGCCTTGGAAGTCTCTGGAGTTGTCGAGCAGCTGGAGGTGGCAGACAGAGAGAGGGGGACATCTCAGCAACCTGGTGACAGAGATACATATCATACAACTACATGGCATACAGCAATCACTCATATGGGGACTGATCAGCAGCCAGTGAATGTTCATCGTGTGCATATTGGTATCTGTACCCATTCTTCATATGACATATCTAACTCATCTCTTTACTCTCCCACAGGTCCATCAAGAGCCCCCATCACTGTCCAGGAGGAAGAGGAAGACGACTCCTTAGAGCAGCCGCCTGCCTCTGAGGGCGCACCGTCACCAGACATAAGTGCACCCAGCACCAGCGCAGACAGTTACACCTTGGTGGGTCCCACATGAGATACAGTAGTGTTGTCACCTGGTCTGTCACAAGTCAGCAAGAGGAGATGGTGGAGACAGGGACAGCAGTGGAGACTCCTTGCTGGAGGGTGCAGGACACTTGCAGCTCTGCTCAGCTGCATGCAGACGCTGAGCCTTGGGGGCCATCCAGATAGAGGGTGATCCTGGAGGTGCAGCAAGAAGTGCAGGAGGCTTTGACAGGTTTTGCGACCGCGATGTCTGCAAATGACCAGAGAATGGAGGAGTCCAACTCCACCGTGTCGCAGGCAATGGCGACTGTAGGCTCTTCCATGGATAGGATGGCCATCTGCATGGAGCAGCTAATGTGTCACTCACAGGAGCACATGGTCTCTATGGAGAATAGATGGCTATCTATGGAGAATAGATGGCAGAGGCTCATAGACATCTTCTCTCGGAGGGATGTCAATGTAGAAGTGGGTGCTCTCCAGCTCCATGAGAGGGATGATGGTGTGAGGGGACATGGAAGTGGGGGCTCCTCTCAAAGTGCTCACACTTCTCCCCCGTTGCCCCACCCCCTCAGTCAGAGCCCCAGATGCCTCCTGGGACTGCAATGGCCGAGTCTGCCCCTGCAGACGCAGGAGGACCAGACTTTGGCGGGGCCATCACAGCCTCCAAAACCCAGAGGACGTCCGCCAAAAAGGTATGTGCAGTCGAAGTAGGGAAGTGAGCAGGGTGCCTCTACCTCTGCTGAAGCCACAGGGGGTAGCACCTCGTAGAAGCATGCGTAAGCGAAAGTTGAAAAACAAGTAGATTCACAAGGGTAGTCACTTGGGTGTTTTATTAAATGTTTCTGTAAAGTTTCTGTTACTGTGGTGTCACAGATAAAAATCTTTATTTTTACCACTTTCTGGTTATGGACAAATTCATGTACACCTTTGAAAGTGGCTTAGTGAGGTGGAGTGAATGGTGAGACATAACGTTACCTCCAGCAATGGTGGTCAGTGTGAAAGGAATGGCTTGCTCATTGCAGGGATGCTTAATGGTGTTGCGGTGGGGTGGTGCCAACCTGGCGCAGCATGTGGCAGCCATATGGGTGTAATGCCTGAAGTTAAGTAAATTTTTGCCATGATAAGCCCATCCCTGGCCTCCCGGGCAGCAATATTCTCGGGTGTTGGTGGGATCTGGACCGCAGTTTCCTCCTGCTCCTCCTCCTCCTCTTCCAGTTGATGCTCCTCCTCCTCTGAAGAGGCTGTGCACTCAGAGCCTTGCTCCTCATGCAGCGCTAATCCTCGCTGCTGTGCTATGTTGTGCAGGGTGCAGCAGACCATGACGATTCTGGAAACCCTGGCCAGTGCGTACAAAAGGGCTCCGCCAGATCTGTCACGGCATCTGCTGTGCATTTTCAACATGCCTATTGTCTGCTCTATGACACATCTGGTGGAAATGCAGCTTTCATTATTTCTCTCCTGGGCCTCAGTACTTGGCCTCCTCAAGGGTATCACGAGCCACGTCTTCAGTGGATAGCCTCCGTCTCCAAGCAGAGAGTTGGAAAGTCTGTTTGGAGGAACGAAGAGCTGAGGGAAGATGGACTGTCGCAGGGCGAAAGAGTCATGACAGCTGCCTGGGAATTTTGCGCACACCTGCATGATGATCTTCCTATGGTTGCAGACCAGCTGCACATTGAGGGATTGGAAGCCCTTGCGGTTGACAAAAACTCCTGGGTGATGATGGAGTGCCCTGATGGCCACATGTGTGCAGTCGATGACGCCCTGCACCTGTGGGAAGCCAGCCAGAGTGGCAAAGCCGAGCGCCCGCTCAGTAACGCTGGCTTCATCAGTGGAAAAGTTGATATAATTGGCTGAGTTGTCAAAGTGGGCATCGGTGATCTGTGGTCGACCAAATGCGAGATGCCGCAAATGTCTGCTGCAGACCCGTGGAAGGAGCCTGAGGCAAAGAAGTTGAGGGTGCTGCTGACTTTGACAGCCACTGGTAAGGCATGTCCACCCGTTCCTCTGGGCTGCAGGTCTTCCTCCAGCAATGTGCAAATGTCTGCGATGACCTGGCGCGATAGCCTGAGCCTCCTTTGACACTGCTGCTCAGTCATGTTGAGGAAGCTCACCCTCTGCCTGTATACCCTGGGTTGGGGGTATCGCCTCCGGCGCGGTGCACCCCTGCGCTGATGCCCTCGGCCCTGTGGAGCATCAAGTGGTTGAGGAGAAGGTTGGTGGTGTTGCTGAGGAATTTCTTCTCTCAGAGGGTCATGAATCTCTGGAATTCTCTACCCCAGAGAGTTGTGGAGGCGGAGTCATTGAATATATTCAAGGCGGAGATAGACAGATATTTGAGCTACAGGGGAGTCAAGGGTTATGGGGAGCGGGCGGGAAAGTGGAGTTGAGGCCAAGATCAGATCAGCCATGATCTTATTGAATGGCGGAGCAGGCTCGAGGGGCCAAATGGCCTACTCCTGCTTCTATTTCTTATGTTCTTATGTTGTTGGTGTTGCTGGTGTGCCTGGTGCTGCTGGTGTTGGGGCTCATCCTGGTCCGATTCTAGGACCAAGGTGAGACAGTATAAATGGCACCCATGCTGATGTAATAGATGGCAGGTCCAGTAGAGATGACAGAAGCAATCTGTCAATGGTGAGATAGGTTCTACCAATGAGGTGACACTGGATGCCAACGATGCTGGAAACACTTGCAACCTCTAGAAAGCTAAATCTGCGCTGACAAGGCAGTCAGCAACAGCATCTGCCTTATGAAAGTGATCAGCTGTGAGGTTGGAGTTTTTATTGTGCTTTCCATGCTGTGCACTAATGAGTTGGATCAATGGCCACTGAACTTCCGCCTCAGGTTGACAGACGTGGTTCCCGTGCTCATCCAGGGAAATTTGAAAGGTAGGGTGAAAAAGGCGCTTAAGGGTCTGACAAATACCTCATAATGATTTAAATTAGCTTGCCCGCCTCTGCCGTTAGAGTCACTGCCGTGCCGACAAGTGTGCCAGAGGGAAAGGCGGGTGGGGGCGGGATGACGGCGGGTTCCCAACCCGCTGCGAAATACTTCAAATTTCCCACCCGACCCGCCTCCAATCGTGCCCTCACGGACCCCAGAAAATTCCAGCCTATATTTTCACTTACAGCTGTCCTTCTGGCCTCTCTCAGAGAGATTGCCAACTTGAGCTTAATTGTGAGCAGTTCCGTGCTCTGAATTCAGATCTGGGAACTCGTGCCAATTAGCAACTGGCTTGGGATCAGCGATGTTATGACACTGACGGCCAGTAACGAGAGAAGCCGAAACTATCACTACCTCTGCCTTTTCACAGACAGGTCTTCACAGCTCTCTTTAATTACTACTTGTATCTTTACTCTTACAAATGTGTTGCTTTGACTATTTAATTCAATTGAGATTTAATCATTTTTTTTGCAATAAATTTAGAATAGTGCGAAGTTTTTTTTACAAGCAAAAATTTCTGGGTCTGTGGGCACAGCTTTCAGACACACTAGCAGCAGGGGAGAGTGGAATTCCACCCCATAAGAAATCCCAGCACTTTCAGGGATGATCATAATGGCCCAGATTTTGCAGTAAGAATTGTTATTATGGAGTCAATCGGGCAGCAACTTCCGACATTCGCACATGCGCAATTAATCGCGGAAATCAGGAAGTTGTTGTCCGAGTTGCCCTGCTCCTCTAGAAGCCTTGCTATACCGGTATCTCGCCAAGAGACTCAGCATTCACATACACGGAAGGGCGTAAATTTGCAGTACTTCCCCACTAGATACCCAATAAACACGCCAGAAAAAGTTAGGGCATTTCCATTCAAGTGTAAGTGAATTTTTAACGGTGTGATAAGTCTTAATTACTGCCAAACAACCTCTCTGGCACTGAAAATTTACTTTTACAAGTGTGGCGTCTCATTCCTTCAGGTTTTAATTATTGTTGGAGATTTAAAAACATTAAAAAATATTTTCTTTTACTTTTTCTTTCTGTCTCTTTTATCTCTCTCTTTTAATCCCATCTTTCTTTCTCTCTCTTTATTTAAATTTTTGTACATGATTTGGTATTGAATTAAATATTCGAATTTACACTACCTGGTTTAGACTTTGTGTGTGCCTCAATAAGGATTCTTCAATCTGATTGGTTGAGGAGACACGCTGTTGCTTGCCCTATTCACACAGGTCCTAGATCCCCTGTAGAGGGTGCTGTGCTGTTTCGGCTCTCTAATAACCACAAGTCGCAGTGTAAAAACCCACAAAAATTCCGTTCCTTCGCCGCTGACCACAAAACCTATGCCAATATTTAATGGTTCTCAGGATGTGGGCAACACTGGCAGGGCCACAGTCCTGAGAAGGTGACGGTGGGCCAATGAGTATTTTTTTTTATAACTGATAGGCTTGCCAGATACTTTGGAGGCGATTAAGAATCAACCACACAGTATGAAGCACTTGCAGGTCAGACCAGGTAAGGCTGGCAGGTTCTCTTTCCTGCAGGACAGTAGTGAACCAGCAGCTTTCATGGTCACTTTTCTGCTGCCAGTACACAAATTACTAGATTCATTGAATGTAATTTCAAAATTTGCCACGGTAGAACTTGAACACATAATCTCGCGATTGCTAGTCTAGTACCATCATCATTACGCTACAATATCCAACCAACACATAACTGAGGGAAAGATGTGATTCACGCCCTTAGCAATGCTGGGCACCTGGGACCTGGCTTGCAGCATTGGAGGGTCATTGGGCAGAACTTAATAAATTCAATGGCCAATTTCTGCCATGTAATTGATCAAAAAGCAATTGCTTGCATGGCCAAAGAGAGGCTTTAAAAAAATTGGTCTACTTTCCAGATCCCATGGGTCTGTTAACGCTACGGAATAAAGGCCACAATAAATTCTTTACACCCCCTGCTCAGGCAGTGCCCCAGTTGTGCTATAATACCCAATTTTAAATTTTGGCAGTAGTATAAACCGGATCGGCCGCCCATTATACACCTCTCCCGATTTTCCTTATCATCAAAATCAATGGAAAGGAAAATCATTAGAGGTGTACAAGGGGTGGCCGATCATATAACACCCATTTACACTATTGCTGAAAGTTAAAATGACCTTCTATGCGTCTACATTATTCATGTTTGACTAATCACACGTATAGTACAGATCGTTAAAAAAGAGTAGCTACTTCATTGAGACAGGAGGTGGACCTCCCATGCCACCACTTATGGGGACATATTTTCATCTACTGAGATGATGCAATATGGTCTATATTGTATAGTACTTATATTGTAGAATCATAACATTTTATGGCACAGAAGGAGGCCATTTAGCCCATTTGCACCTATGCCAGCTCTCTGACAGAGTTATCTACTTAGTCCCAATCCCCTCCTTAAATGTTTCTTTTTCAATACCTGCCATGGTGCCAGGAAGTCAGCTTGAGCAGACTGCCCCGGCATCAGCCGAGGTGTAGCAGTCTGCAGAGGGGCCCTCATAGGCTCGAGCACCTAAAATGCGCTGGCCATGAACATCTCATGGGTCCCAACATGAGCAACATCAGCCTTCCACCAACTTTGCTGAGGCCACTAGGGGAGCATCTTGTAGGAACAGTAAACTACTGGCCCTGATTTTAACTACCCCCACCTGGTGGAAACCAGACTGGGGGGGGGGGGAGAGGGGGGAACAGTTACAATGAGGCCAGTCACTTACTCACTCTGATCTCTTGCAACTTGGCAACTGCTAAACAAATTTAGTTTCAGTTACACCATCATCATCGCATAGAACGTTAAAAAATATACTTACGAGTAAAATGGCTGGAAGTGGACGGGTTAACACTGTCGCCACTCTCTGCACTCTCACTGCCAGAGATTTCATCATCCGACTCCCGTACTGAGGAACATGGAGAGGCTCCTTCAACATCTTCAAACTTTCTCTTCAAAATCCCACTCATAGTGTTTTCAAATTATTAACAGCAACTGTAACAAAAATGTATATTTAGTTGAATAATGTATCAAACAAGAAAAAGACATTGAACCCATTGCTGATAACTGGAATGTGTGAGATATTAACTGTAGTAATAAAGAGCAATTAAAGCTGCAGTTACCCATAGATTTCTCAATTACAGGACGAGCTAAACAAGTTTATCTTCAAAATAATAGATTTTGTCTTGTGCCATCTATTTTTCAGATCTGTAACTGAAGCGAGAGTTCGGTAATGCAGGTTTTGACACATATAGCACTGACCTTTGCTCTTTACTCTGGTTTCAGGTTCCATGTTTAGCAAGAACTGCAGGTTAAATGCAGAGGTCAGCAGTATGAGTGTACAAACTGTGCGCAACTGTTCTTGATTCCCTGTGTGGAAAGTTAAAGCTCTTAAAAATGGGTAGTGCAGTCAGCAATTTTTCCGACAAGCAGACGTCTAGGGCTCCGAGGAGAAATGCATATCATTCTGAGGCCTTGCACCATTGTTTTTTTTTGTGTATTCCTAGGAACTCCGGATTATTTTTTAGCGGGTTCACAAAAGCATGTGTTGGATTGATTCATGGAAAAGGATTAACTTTGCGATTCATAAAAAATAACTGTGTTTCATTCTGCCACTGACAATTAGTTTATGATTGGACACATGTTTGGTCAAGGAGGTGATTTGTGTTCTGCACTACATTTACAAAGAGTTGAAATTTTAAAAAAGCACCAAGTTGTGCTAGCAACTAAATAAATGTGTCTGCCGCTATTGACTTGATTTTAAGTACAGTAACCTTCTACGTAGTGCTTGCTAAGCAACTAAAGCTATTCCAGACCTGAGGTAAGAGGGTTAAAATGCTTGTGTGCTTGTAAATTACAAAATAAGATGGAATTGTTCAATACTTTATTTGGAACTAAACATTTGGACTAAATGTTTACTTTAAGCCTCTGGATGTCCTTTATAGCTTTCAAAATATACGTTTTCAATCATACAAATCTGCACGTAGGATTTTTGGAACATTTTGAATTCACAGCAATTCCATAAATTAACTCCCACTGACTAAAACTGCCACTTGAATAACCGTTGGAACTATAATAATAATAATAACTTGCTTTTTAGGTTAATTCAGGATGTACACTACTATGGTAATGCCTGCTCGGGTTTTCTGTTTCAGCCACTGTATAACACCCAGCTTGCATTATGGAGAGGAAAAGACTCTCAAGATTGCACATTCATTAAATGATTGCCTGATGATAGGTATAATATGTAGAACATATTCATTTACATTTTTTTCACAAACTGTAGCAAGCATGTTCAATCCTACTTAATCTGCATTGGGGTAATTTAACCTGACCTGATCAGATCGGTCGCCTGTTTTAAACACCGCCTTATTTTTTTTTTTACTTTCCATGGACTAAAAAACTAGATTTAAAAAAAAGAATACTTGGTAAATTATGCCATATAGAACTATCACCTTATTAAATGAACTGTTGAGATACTAAATAGCTGGGCAGCAAAATATAAGGTTTATATTAAATGGATGCTGTTTTGATGAAAGTGCTTCCATCAGTCTGAGCTGGATTTGAATCAAGGTCCCAGAGCTAAAAAGAATCAAAGATTCATAAAAATTCCAGCACAAATTGAGCCCATTGTGCCTTCGTAGATTTGCAATGGAGCTATGTACTCTAATCCCCTTTCTAGATTTTGTGTACCCTTAATAATTTACTTTTTCATGTATTTATCTAATTCTTCAATGCTGAGATAGAATGACCCCAACCAGCATGTCTATGACAACAGATATAGCTCCCGGCACCTCACAGAGAAGTACCTGAGATGTGCCATCTGGCCAAAGAGGTCTTGCAGAACAGTCAAGTACCCACTACCAGTGACAGCAAAGTTACCAACACCCTGAATTATTGTGCCTCAGGAAGTCAGCCTGTTTACTGAGTACCTCCAAGATCGCTAAACCCTTGGCCTCGATATTAACCCCCCTGCCCCCCTTATTAACATATTTAATATCCTTGTTTTCAAATTCCTCCATGGCCTCACCCCTCCTTATCTCTTTAATCTCCTCCAGCCCTATAATCCCCCTAGACCTATTCGAGCCTTTTGAACATTCCCGATTTTAAATGCTCCACCATTGGCAGTCGTGCCTTCAGCTGCCTAGGTCCGAAGCTCTAGAATTCCCTTCCTAAATCTCTCTGCCTCTCCACTTCTCTTTCCTCTTTTAAGATGCTCCTTAAAACCTACTTCATTGATGAAGTTTTTGGTCACCTGCCCTTATATATCCTTATATGGATCGGTGTCAAAAATTTTTTTATAACACTCCTGTGAAGCACCTTGAGACATTTTATTACGTTAAAGGCTCTATATAAATATAAGTTGTTGTTGTTGTTGTTGATGTGAAATCGGGCTCCCATAGTGCAATTGGGAGTCCGATTTAAAATTCACTGCTGCTGTGCGGGTTTCCCAGGAGTCGGGAAACCCAGCAATGAAAGGGAGGCGGGAGCTGACAGCTCCACAAGGTTAGTGCCTTTTCCAGCACTTCTTGTGGACCAGGAGGAGCAGGACTGCTCCCCCTGGTCCCTCAATGAAGCCTTTGCTCTCCCCCCACCGCTATGTCAGCTGGAGCTCAGTTGGTAGCACCCTTGCGTCCGAGTCAGAGGTTGTGGGTTCAAGTCCCACTCCATGAGACTTGAGCACAAAAATCTGGGCTGACACTCCAGTGCAGTACTGAGGAAGTGCTGCACCATTGGAGGTGCCGTCTTTCGGATGAGACGTTAAACCGAGGCCCCGTCTGCTCTCTCAGGTGGATGTAAAAGATCCCATGGCACTATTCTGAAGAAGAGCAGGGAGTTTTCCCCGGTGTCCTGGCCAATATTTATCCCTCAATCAACATCACTAAAACAGATTATCTGGTCAATATCACATTGGTGTTTGTGGGAGCTTGCTGTCATGTTTCCTACATTACAACAGCGACTACATTTCACAAGTAGTTCATTGGTTGTAAAGCACTTTGAGACGTCATGAAAGTCGCTATATAAATGCCAGTCTTTCTTTTTTTTATTCCCCGCCCTCTGCCAAGATGGCCGATCGTCCCACCCCTCTCGATGCGATGGCTAAAGTTCCCCCCTCCCAATTGCTGGGGTCGCCACCAAGTGTCCCCAGTTGTGGTTTTTGTTCCTGGCCACCGGCTGCTGGGTGGGAATTGGGTCCAAAGACTGAGAGGTCTTGCCGGGTTCTTCAGCCATTTACGGCCTTCCCCACATGCTCCCCCACACCGCGCTGTAAATATTGGGGCCCGTGTTTCACCATACAACCACTTATGCACACTACAGCAATGAGCAGCAGAGCAGAGGCAGCAAAAGTTTTTGAAACAGTTGCCAACCTCAAGATACAATGTATCAATGGCCATAAATAACACCCACCAATAACCCTATGGCACAGGAAAAAAGAAAGGCCTAATGCACATCAATATGCAATCATCACCAGAAAATAGCACTTCAATTAATGCTTCCTACTGGTACCCATGGACGCCCATGATGCTCTCATTCTAAGGCAATAAAATGAGCTACAACTCTTTAAAGGAAAAGGAACATAACACTGGCTCCTAAAAGATGTTGACTACACAGTACAGCCATAGTCACTGACGCATCAGCACAACCCTGTACCTGCGCAGAGAAAGGTACAACGAGGCACATGGGTGATCCAGATGAATCACTGAAAGACTTTCGGGTGTTAAAGGAAAGCTTCAGATACTTGGATAAGATGAGTCATTTCAATGTGCCCCAGAGAACGTCAGCAAAATTGTAGAAGTATGTTGCATATTGCACAATATTGCCTTGGACAGGGGCCTCACTGTGGACTTGGCTGAAGGGCAGCTTGAAAGCTTGGAAGATGAGGACTATGGTGTCCTGGAGCTAGCAGCAGCAATGCAGCTAATAGAGGCAGGGACACAACTTCATAAATATTTCACAGGCAAGTCCCTTCAATAAACTCTGCAGTTGGGCAATATTATTTTCCAATGGACATACTTACAATCAAGGAAGTGCTATTTGCTTTACTTGTACATTTTTAGTAGAGAACCGCACATATTACCTTTACTTTTACACATCTGACCCTTTCTTTTCTGTACAATATAAGAATCACAGGCTGCAAGATTTAGTAAAAATGAATCACCTTTACTGTGATTTTTACCAAGTGCCGTACAATTAATGCATAAAAGTGACTTTTCCCTAAGCGCCATGAACTTCTGCATGTTGCTTCTTATTTTGTTCTGTTACTATTAAGTCCTCCCCAACCTGAGTAGCGATGATGAATGACTACTAAGCAGGCTGATGAGCTACATGGGACTTATAAGGTCCACTATCTGCATCTGCAATGAATCCTGGTAGACCGGCACCAGTGTCAATGGTTTCCCTTGCTGGAGCTGCCCTGGGCTTATTACTTTCAAAACTGCCTCTTGTGAAGGACTAGAAGATTCCATAGAACTGCCACTGACATGAGTGTCAACCAGCTGCTACTGTACTCATGCTTTGCTGGATGGCATTTCCTTCTAAAGGCAACTGATCAGTCTGAGTGGGTCTCCATGGGACCCCTTCTTGATAGTTGCCTCTATCTATCCTTTTTCCTAGAGAGTCAAAGTTGAGCGAATGCTTCATGGGTTTTCAACCTCAAAGCCTCTATAGCAGCAGAAGGGGCATTAAGAGAGACGTTCCTAATGCGCCCATAGCCAGCACAACTGCAGTCCCCAATCCAGATCTCACTTTTGTTGTATTCTTAATGAAAACTGCAGTCCAGACAGCTGTTCCTCCATAACAGTGCACATCTGGATGTTAGACTCCTCCATATGTTCCAGACCACCTTCCACATCATGTACAAGGAGCCAAGTAGCTGCTCAGTGTTCTCGTGCTGCTGTAATTTCAGTTTCGATTCAGAGCCATTACGGTCTGCATCCTCACGAAACTTAGTCATGCAGTCACGATGGGAGAGACTTCCAAGAATCCAAGAAGGGCTCTATGTTTCATGCTCTGATCCTCCATCAGTATATACGCCTCCTTTTGTGTCTGTATCTGTGCTGCTCATTGGTGCAAGTGTGGATGTAGGATGGTCGGTGTAATATTCATGACTCTTTTGCTTTTGTTGGAGGTGACTATGATCTTAGCTTTGTGAAGATGATACATTATGAGTAAAGAAGCACATGTATCCATATAGATCTTCTCTATTATGTGCTTGTGTACGGTGTGCGTGGACATGTTCATGAAACATGGAATGCAAATTACAGAATACGTTGCCGACCACAAGCCTTTTGCTCACCTCCAGCTTCCAAAGACACCACAACTAGATTTTCCTCATGTTACTGCCTGATTTTCAGTTGGTACTCAGGCAGCTGGTATCGGAAAAAGGCCAGAAGTCTCTCCCCACTGGAAATATGGTGAATTTGTTTCCCAGTGCATTTTCTGGTGGGAAGGATCAGCTTTGGTAGAAGTGCCCACCTGAAACTGGCCTTTTATTTACATATTAATTTCTGGGCGTATCAGTTCTACATGACATTACCCGTTGTTCTGCGATGCAGGATGTGAAACATAAAGAATGCCCACGTGTGTTCATGGATACTAAATAGTGGTAAGTATACCTAGAGTGTAGAAAGGATACAATAATATGTCGTAAGTGTACTTTCTCAATTTTTCCCCTGTTAATACTTAAGTTCTCTTTTGCCCTTGTGCCAATAGTTGTAATTTATTTTTATTCGTTCCTGGGATGTGGGCTTCGCTGGCAAGGCCAGCATTTATTGCCCATCCCTAGTTGCCCTTGAGAAGGTGGTGGTGAGCCGCCTTCTTGAACCGCTGCAGTCCGTGTGGTGAAGGTGCTCCCACAGTGCTGTTAGGAGGGAGTTCCAGGATTTTGACCCAGCGACGATGAAGGAACGGCAATATACTTTTAAGTCAGGATGATGTGTGACTTGGAGGGGAACTTGGAGGTGGTGGTGTTCCCATTGCGCCTGCTGCCCTTGTCCTTCTAGGTGGTAGAGGTGGCGGGTTTGGGAGGTGCTGCCGAAGAAGCCTTGGCGAGTTGCTGCAGTGCATCTTATAGATGGTACACACTGCAGCCACGGTACGCCGGTGGTGGAGGGAGTGAATGTTTAAGGTGGTAGATGGGGTGCCAATCAAGCGGGCTGCTTTGTCCTGGATGGTGTCGAGCTTCTTGAGTGCTGTTGGAGCTGCACTTCCAGCTTTCAAAGAATATATTTTTTATTTTGTGTATTTTTTAAACTTTGAACACGCATTCTAATTTTTATTTTTTGAATTACTAATTTTGGTGAACTTCGTTGGTGCTGTTCAGGGTGAGGGATATTAATGTTGAAGAATGAAACACTTCTGTGCCCAGTGTCAGCATCAAACACTCCCAGGTCAGGTATAGCATGGGCCAGATGAAGAGTACAGTTCCACTTACAGCAACATGCCTTAATTTCTCCCACTCTCCAACTCAGACCACCACCTATTAATATTGCACAAATTTTCCTTTTCTCAAAGCAGCAGCTCTTGTGACATTTCCGAATAAGATGACCTATTGTTGCCAATATAAGGGCAGTTTGCACACTGGAATTTAACCCGCTAGAAACTAGAGTCGGAACTTCCCGAGCTTATTTCCCATAGAATCTTTAGTGCTGGGATAGATTTACATCGAGGTACCAGAAGTGAAAGGAGAGTATTCTTATCTAACCTTTTGTGCCATCCACATTCTCACAGTACACTTATCTGAGCAGTCACTTGTAAACAGGGTACATATTCTGATGTGAAGGATAAATGACTAAACTTGCCCATAATAAAAGGAAACCAAATACCAAATTTTTTTTTTTAAATGACCTTCAACAAACACCTCACAACAATGGCCCAGAAATTAAACACGGAGCGTTCCTGCGGGGGTAAGGCTTCCCCGCGATATCTCACTGCGCGCCTACCTTTTCCCTCCGGGCTCACACGAACTTTAGTTTCAAGGCTGCAGCTGTGCAGTGCTTGCGTGAGCCAGAGACGGAGTTAGTTCGTGCGAGCTCTGGGATCACGTGATTCAGTTAGAGCCAATGGCAGCACACCATCTTTCATTCATAGTTTTGACGGCAAGAGCTGTCAAAGCTATGAATACTACAAACCCCCAAAAGAACAGCTAAACCTCAATTAAATTTAAAAAAAAGCCATCACATTAATAAAATAAGTATAGTTAAATAAATTAACCACTTTAAACAAAAAATTAAATTTTTGAAAAAATTTAAAATCTTTTTAAAAGTTATAAAAATAAACTTACCTTTCTTTAAAGTCTCTAAAAAAGATAAACCTGTTGAAAAAAATTAAAATACTTAATTAACTACTTACCTTGTTAAAAGAGGGTCTTACGCCTCCTTTCTTTATGTGCAAAATCTTCCATGCTTACCTGCGCGTTCAAAGCACTAAGTGCACTGCGTGCGCGCAGCCTGTAGCGCGCACGCGGTTCACTTAGGAACCGCCCCCTTTTGAGTTCACGAAGTGCCGGTTTCCCGCGCATGCGCAGTGCATGCTGGAAACCGGCAATTGGAGACCTAAAACGCGAGAGTACACAGTGCGTACTCTCGCGTATTAGGTCTAATTTTCGGGCCATTATCTGTGTGCAGAAATTCACCAAATGACTATGAAGGCCAACCAACAACACAGTTTACTTAAATATATGGTAAACACAGTACATCTAAAAAATAATGACCAAGCAGGGGTACAGTTGCATGTAATTTAAGAGCAGATAAGTTCATGGAAGGATAAGCTGCAATTCTCAATTACATCCCACTTGTACTCAGCTTTGTTTTACTTCTATTTGAATACTTGGTTCTTCTCATTATCAAAGAACAAGTCTCAACAAATTTTCTTTCCATTTTATTTCCCTTGTTACGATGCTGCTCTTGCTTTATGCCATAAGGTCTTCCTAATTATACTGGCAATCTGCAGCTGTATCCTGTATTTACTGCAATGCAAACCAAATTATATGAGTTGTATTAAAACGTGTGGTACAGAAAAATGAAAGTCATTCTGTTGAGCATGTAAAACTGAACTGATTGATGCACCTTTCTTGTTTTGAGCAGCCTTTTGTAAATCTCTCCTTTCTGTTCAGCGGTTCCTTGCTCAGGCTTGCTTCAGTCCCACTAGATAAGAATATCTCATGATAGTACCACCTCCTTATGCCACCAAAAAAACTGACACCACATTTGCAGGCCCTGAAAATCTACATTTGTAGTGGCAAGGAGAGTGGCAGTGTAAAACAATTTGGAGGCTCATAATTCTTGGTGGGTCCCATTTCTGTCATTGTTCCACCCATTTTTCATTCCCCAAACATTCTGGTCTCGGTGAGATGTGCCACTTGCCACACATACCCCTTCACCAGCACACACATGCAAATGAGTTGGATGGCATATGGAGTCAGAGGTTGTGATTTTCAAGTAGCGGCCAAAATGGGCGTAAAGATGGCGGAGCAACTGCTCCGCTCGCCCGTTGGGCCTAAGGGCCCGAGACATTTTGAGGCCCAGGCCTCATTAACATGCTGCAGCTCACTGTTACTGGGAGGGCAGGAAATTGGTTGCTCCTACACTGAGCCAATCGGCATGTCAGGCTGGGGGTTGGAGGAGGGGAGGGGGGGGGGAGAGAGTAGGTAATACCGAATGGGACCTAGAAGGAATGGTACGGGCTGGAGATTTTTTGAAGGCCTGGGAGGGGCAGGAGTGCTTCTGCTGGGTCCACAAAAAATTAAATTTTCCTGGGTCATTTTTTTTAAGCGACCACCAGTAATCCCTTTAAGGACCACTGGTTAGGCAACTCAACACTTAGTACAACCAGTACATTGCACTCTTTGAACAAAGGGGAATCATTTTTTCAGACACTGAATATTCCTTAATTTACAGTTCACAGTGAAGAAACTCAAAATGATTCATGCAACCCACAACAGCTAAAAATATTTTGGTTTCTAAGGAGACAAACCGAACAGTTCCTTTTTACTATACAAACTAACATTAGGAATATTATGAATGTATTCAGCATTTGGAGGATAGATATCTCTGCTCTTCAATCTTTTCCTTGAAAATTTTACTTAGTTGTGTTTTATTGGTGAGAAATTATTGAATTCTTTAGCTATGTAGGGGGAAAAATTCAGTTGGTTGCGCCTCCCGTTAGCGCCTTAAGAGGGCGCTAATGGGGCGCAAAGCATCTAGCGCCCAGGCGCGGCGATGTTTGCGCCGCTCGCGAAATTAACTAGACATTTTGTGGCGGCGCTAAACACTACCGCCACGATCTCCTGCGCCGGCAGATCGTGACGTCAGTCGAGTGCGCAACGCCCCGGTATCGCCCCGGAGCGGATATTGAGTGGCGACCCCTGCCTTACCGCCTGACGCTAGCAACGACAGGTTGAGGGGAGCGTTTTGCAGTCATGAAGGGACTGGGGGAGCGCTATTTAAAGGCGACCGCTTCCTGCCTTTTATTGTTGGTGACATTTTTGAACCACGCATTCTGAGAGAGAGAGAGAGAGAGAGAGACTTCTGGAGAGATTCAACGTTGTGTGAAGGAGGTTTTGGTACTGAGCAGCACTTTGCAGGTTCATTTTGATTTGCCATTCCTTGTATCGATTTAGAAGAGATTGTGGGGGCTGCACTCTGAGCTCTTTGCCTGGTACTCTCCATTGTTCTTTCCAGCAGATTTGATGTGCAGGTCTCTCCAGGCCGAGATTCAAAGCTGCAATGAGCAGCATGTGGATGGGAAGCAAGATCAACCATCCCCTTTAAGAACTGGTCCGTGCCATTGTGTGTGTGTTCCATTGCTGACTGACATCACATGAGCTTCGCCAGCGCTCTGAGGTAGCGCCTCGCTCCTCGGCCTTTGCGCCTTAAGACAGGTGTGAAGCGCCTGATTTAGCGCTCCAATCACCTCCAGGGGCGATAAAAGTCAAGTTTGCAGTCGGTGGCGATAATTAGCGCCAGGCGCTAATCTTTGCGCCCGGCCGATAATTGCGCCCCAAATGGGGCGATACTAAATTTCTCCCCCGTACTCTTTAGTATGTCTCATTTTAATAGATTGTAGATTGAATTTTGGCAATAAGGTGAACCACGATATATACATTAGTTTTGGATAGCAATGAGGCATTTTGACATTGTGAATAATATGTATATTTATCTAAGGTTTCAGCACACTAGGAACAGGCATGAGGTGAAACTGTTGTGGTAAAAGTAAGATATAAATAATCCTTTGAAATTATTATTGTCATTAGGTTGCAGGCATGATAATTTTTATTTGCTTATATGTTTTGGAATTTATTTGAAGTTGCAGTCTGTAAATCATTTGACTTTCCAATAGTACCCCTGATACCAAATAATAAAAGTCTCTTTGCATATTGAGCTTTATAATAGTTCTCAACCTCTGCTGTTTCCCTATTCATAATTTAGTTATGAAAATGAATGACAGGGCTTTTATCAGACTAGTGATTACTCATTATGGAGACAGCAATCATATCACTGTGCAATTATCTAATAGAAATATCGAAGCAATCATCCATGAAGGTGCACGGGGATCTGAAAATACATTATGGCACTGCTGTTATGAAGATTACACAGAGGAAGGGCTGAATTTTTCCAACCTCAGCGGGTCCGGGGCGGGCGACGTCCGTGGCGTGTGGGGACCTGGCATCTGTCTCAATCCCGGCCTCCAACAAGATTTTCCATTGATGGGGCTTGTTAAACCTGCCCTGTGAGGTTCCCGGCCAATTAATAGGAAGCGGGTCTGATGACGTCATTTGATGACGCGTCATCAGCCAGTTTCCTTAAAGGGGCCATGTCCAAATTGATTTTGACAGTTCTGCTGTCAAGAGTTCTGCAGCACTGAGGTGCTGCAATCACTGACAAGCACTGCACAAAGGTGCACAGCTGCACCCAGGCTCTCACATGACTCTATGGCCCGTATTTTCCGATCCCTACGGGTGTGTACGAGCGGTGTACACACCCATAGGGACCTCGCAAGTGCCGGTTTCAGACATGGGAAGCGGATGCGCAGAAAACTGGCACTTCCGATCTGTCAAGAATCCTCTTGACAGATCGCACGCCTGCTCTGGAGAAGGGCCTCTGTGGGCGGAGAGTACCACTTTCTGCAGAACCTCCGCCCGCTGAAATCACTTAAAAATCTTATGCCTGGTAAAAGCAGGCGTAAGGCCTGCTTTTACCAGCATAAGAGTTTTAAAAAGTTTTTTAAAAAAAGTTTCACTCATTTATAATTTAAAAATACTTAAAAAATAGTTCATTTTTAACCCCGTAAAAAGCTTTAATTTATTTTCAATTAAATATTTAATTTAATGTAATTTTAACTAATTTTAAAAACGTGATTTAAAAAAATAAATAATTTAATGTTCTGATGTGTTTTTGGAGTGATCTCCATTCATACTTTTGACGGGTCTAAGCTGAGACACCTGTCAAAATTATGAAGGGGGATTCCCTTCTTCCATTGATTCCCTATGGCCCACGTGATCCCAGGGACGCTTGCGAACTGCCTGCGCCCCTGGGATACCTGGGCCCTGCGCATTTCATAGAGCAGAGGCCCAGGAACGGAAATGTCTGGACCTCCAGAGCCCTCAGGGAAGGGCGTAGATTTTTTCCAGATTGGAGGCCTCCGCACGCAGGAAGCCTCCGATCGGAAAATACGGGCCTATATGTTTATGGAGGGAGTCACAGCACACAGGGAGGTTCTCTTCCCTTCCAATGGGCAGACGACCCCTCCCCAGGAGACCAACACAGCCTGGTTGCACATTGCACAGGGATGGCGTCAGGAGGACCAGGCTGCAGTGGCGCAAACCTTTCAATGATCTCAGTAGATCACAAAACGTTACTGCCAAGCCACTCTCAACCTCATCCTGCTGTGCTACTCATCACATCCCCATCACTCTGCCTTCCCTACCCGACTCCTGCACATCTTTACTCACACCAACTTACCTTGCACCTCCACCCATCTAATATCCCATCCAGCATTCGATAAGGTGCCACACAAAAGGTTATGAAACAAAATTAGGGCTCATGGGATTGGGGGTAATATACTAGCATGGACTGAGGATTGGTTAACGGACAGAAAACAGAGAGTAGGAATAAAAGGGTCATTTTCGGGTTGGCAGGCTGTAACTAGTGGGGTACCGCAAGGATCAGTGCTTGGGCCTCAGCTATTCACAATCTACATCAATGGATTGCGACACATTCAGTTACAAGTATAATCAACTTTAAAGGCAATCACAGTAGGAAATAATGCAACTTTCTTTGCTTTCTCAGTGAGAAAATACAAAATAATAACAATGATAATAATATCAATGATTTGGATGAGGGGACCAAATGTAATATATCCAAGTTTGCTGATGATACAAAGCTGGGTGGGAATGTAAGTTGTGAGGAGGATGCAAGGAGGCTTCAAGGGGATATAGACAGGCTAAGTGAGTGGGCAAGAACATGGCAAATGGAATATAATGTGGAGAAATGTGAAGTTATCCACTTTGGTAGGAAAAATAGAAAAGCAGAGGTTTTTTTTTTAAATGGAATTTGTTCATCCCTGTTTGGCATAAAAATAAAACAAAAAAGGTGACTCAACCGTGGCTAACAAGGGAAATTAGGGATAGCATAAGATCCAAGGAGAGGACATATAAATTGGTCAGAAAAAGCAGCAAACCTGAGGATTGGGAGCAGTTTAGGATTCAGCAAAGGAGGACAAAGGAATTAATTAAGAGGGGGGAAATAGAGTATGAGAGTAAGCTTTCAGGGAACATAAAAACTGACTGTAAAAGCTTCTATAGATATGTGAAGAGAAAAAGATTGGTGAAGTCAAGCGTAGGTCCCTTGCAGTCAGAATCAGGGGAATTTATAATGGGGAACAAAGAAATGGCAGACCAATTAAATACATACTTTGGTTCTGTCTTCACAAAGGAGGACACAAATAACCTCCCAGAGATGTCGGGGAACATAGGGTCTAATGAGAGGGAAGAACTGAATGAAATCAGTATTTGTAGGGAAATGGTGTTAGGGAAATTGACGGGATTGAAGGCCGATAAATCCCCAGGGCCTGATAATCTACCTCCTAGGGTACTTAAGGAAGTGGCCCTAGAAATAGTAGATGCATTGCTGGTCATCTTCCAAAATTCTGTAGACTCTGGAACAGTTCCCATGGATTGGAGGGTAGCTAATGTAACCCCACTATTTAAAAAAGGTGGGAGAGAGAAAACGGGGAATTATAGACCGGTAAGCCTGACATCGGTAGTGGGGAAAATGCTAGAGTCCATTATAAAAGATGTAATAGCAGAGCACTTGGAAAACAGTGACAGGATTGGACAAAGTCAACATGGATTTACAAAAGGTAAATCATGCTTGACTAATCTACTGGAATTTTTTGAGGATGTAACTGGTAGAATAGATAAGGGAGAACCAGTGGATGTGGTGTATTTGGACTTTCAGAAGGCTTTCGATAAGGTCCCGCAAAAGAGATTGGCGTGCAAAGTTAAAGCACATGGGATTGGGGGTAAGGTACTGACTTGGATAGAGAACTGGTTGGCAGACAGGAAGCAAAGAGTTGGAATAAATGGGTCTTTTTCCGAGTGGCAGGCAGTGACTAGTGGGGTACCGCAGGGATCGGTGCTAGGACCCCAGTTATTCACAATATATATTAATGATCTAGACGAGGGTACTAGATGCAATATCTCCAAGTTTGCAGACGACACAAAGCTGGGTGGGCGTGTGTGTTGTGAGGAGGATGCAGAGAAACTCCAGTATGATTTGTACAAGTTGGGTGATTGGGCAGATGCAGGGCAGATGCAGTATAATGTGGATAAATGCGAGGTTATCCACTTTGGTGGCAAAAACAGGAAGGCAGATTATTATCTGAACAGCAATAGATTGGGAAAAGGGGAAGTGCAACGAGACCTGGGAGTCATTGTGCACCAGTCGTTGAAGGTAAGCATGCAGGTGCAGCAGGCGGTTAAGAAGGCAAATGGTATGTTGGCCTTCATAGCGAGAGGATTCGAGTACAGGAGCAAGGATGTCTTGCTGCAGTTGTACAGGGCCTTGGTGAGATCACACCTTGAGTATTGTGCGCAGTTTTGGTCGCCTTATCTGAGGAAGGATGTTCTTGCCATGGAGGGAGTTCAGTGAAGATTCACCAGACTGATACCTGGGATGGCAGGAATGACGTATGAAGAGAGATTGGGACGATTGCGCTAGAGTTTAGAAGAATGAGAGGGGATCTCATTGAAACTTATAAAATTCTAACAGGACTAGACAGACGAGATGCAGGAAGCATGTTCCCGATGGCAGGGGAGTCCAGAACCAGGGGTCACAGTCTAAGGATAAGGGGTAAGCCATTTAGGACTGAGATGAGGAGGAATTTCTTCACCCAGAGAGTGGTGAACCTGTGGAATTCTCTACCACAGAAGGCAGTTGAGGCCAATTCATTAAATATATTCAAGAAGGAGATAGATATATTTCTTAAGGCTAAAGGGATCAAGGGATATGGGGAGAAAGCAGGGACAGGGTACTGAATTTGGATGATCAGCTATGATCTCATTAAATGGCGGAGCAGGCTCGAGGGGCCGAATGGCCTACTCCTGCTCATATCTTCTATGAGAGAGATTGGGAAATGTTGCTGTTCTGAGGGACCTGGGTGTCCTTGTACACAAATCACTGAAAGTTAACATGCAGGTACAGCAAGCAATTAAAAAAGCAAATAGTATGTTGGCCTTTATTACAAGTGGATTTGAGTAAAAAAGAAAGACTTGCATTTATATAGCGCCTTTCATGACCACCAGATGTCTCAAAGCGCTTTACAGTCAATGAAGTACTTTTGAAGTGGAGTCACTGTTGTAATGTAGGAGTACAAGAGTAAACATGTCTTACTGCAATTATATAAGGCCCTGGTGAGACTACACCTGGAGTATTGTATACAGTTTTGGTCTCCTTACCTAAGGAAGGATATATTTGCCATCGAGGGAGTGCAACAAAGGTTCACCAGACTGATTCCTGGGATGGGGGGCTTGTCCTATTAGGAGAGATTGAGTAGACTAGGCCTATATTCTCTAGAGTTTAGAAGAATGAGAGGTGATCTCATTGAAACATACAATATTCTTACAGGGCTTGACAGGGTAGATGCAGGGAGGATGTTTCCCCTGGCTGGGGAGTCTAGAACCAGGGGTCACAGTCTCAGAATAAGCGGTCAGCCATTTAGGACTGAGATGAGGAGAAATTTCTTCACTCAGAGGGTGGTGAATCTTTGGAATTCTCTACCCCAGAGGACTGTGGAGGCTTAGTCGTTGAGTATATTCAAGACAGAGATCGATAGATTTTTGAATATTAAGGGAATCAAGAGATATGGGGATAGTGCTGGAAAGTGGAGATGAGGTAGAAGATCAGCCATGATCTTATTGAATGGTGGAGCAGACTCGAAGGGCCAAATGGCCTACTCCTGCTCCTATTTCTTATGTTCTTATCCCTCTCTATCTACATTATCACTTCCCCATCTCACTAGCCACCCCTCACACTCACCCTCATCCTACTGCAAGCATACCAACTAACAACACACAAGGGTAGGCACTTGGGTGGTTTAGCCAATGTACATGTGAAGTTTCTGGTAATGTGCTGTCAAACATTGAAATCTTTATTTTGGACAGATTTGTGTGCACCTTTGGAAGTGGCTTAGTGAGTTGCAGTGAATAGTGAGACATAACGTTCCCTCCCCCAATGGTGATGAGTGTGAAAGGAATGGCTTGGACATTGTAGGGATGCTTTATGGTGTTGGTGTGGGGTGGTGCCAACCTGGCGCATCATGTGGCAGCCAGGGTGTACAGTGTTATGTGAAGCAAATCTGGACATGGTGAGGCCATCGCTGGCGTCCCAGGCAGCAATGTGCATGGGTGAGGATGCCCTGTGTCCAGTGCAGCATCAGTTGATTGCAGAGAAGGTTGGTGTGGATGTTGGTGCTACTGATGTGCCCGGTGCTGCATGGTGTTGGGGCTGATCGTGTTGGGATTCTGAGGACCAAGGTGAGATTTTTTCAAGGGCACTGATGCAGATGGAATAGATGGCAGGTGAGGTTGAGATGACAGAAGTAATGTCAGTGTTGAGAGAGGTTGTTCCAAGGAGGTGACAGTGGATAGAGTTTACTCCAAACACTTCAAAAGTGCATAAAGCTCATAAGTGGGTTCCAAATCATTAGTGCTCCAGCTTCTAAGATTGGGAAGTGAACAGCTGTGAAATGGTAGGTTTTATACCACTTTTGCAGCTTTCACCTATTCACAGCCATTGAGAACCCGACACACGTACCTGACATGATACCCGCATCCGGGAACCTCAGTGAAAACCTGGTAAAATTTTAAGTACATGGGAAAATGGTTCTTAACTACCTTTTAATAACCTTTTAACTATCTAAATTGGCTGACCCAACACTTGGGAAACTGACAAGGAGGCGGGTTTACAGCGGGATACTGACCCGCTGTCAATCTTTGTGATTTTGACAGCGGACCCGTCTCCAAACCTGCTCTCTGAGCACTGGCAAAATTCAGCCCGAAGAAACAGCAATGCCACTCAGTTCAATAGATTGCATGTCAAACTACATCATGTTAAAGCACCATTTACAGACGGAAAATAGAAATGGTGATTATGTTCAATGGTGCACAGTGTTCAGACTTACATTTCAAAATGATCAATGAGTGAAGATTCTATTTAAAAAATATATTAACTAATAGGATATGATTTTCAGATCACCAAGCTGTTCCCTGGCATATTTCTTCAACACAAAACATTGACCTACTAACAATGTAGCTGTCCAATATAGCGTGCATTGGACCTACATTAGTTTCAAAATTAAATGATTCTATTTCTTGTTATTAGTACAATGTATAGTTTTGAACTCAAGTCCATACTGTACTTTCTAAAAGTAAGATATTAGAGCAGAAAAAACTAATTCTGAATAATTCCTTATATAATCCCATATATCTTTAATACATAGTATTAACTCCATTATCCAGGAGCCAGAAATCTACTTTTTTAAATGTTAGTTTGCAAGACACTCTTCTCATTAAATTGTTTTGTACACATAACATAAATTCTTGTTTTTGATAAGTTTGTATAAGTGAAGTTAAATTTAAAAATTGAACCTTCTGTGATTTCACAACAGAAAATGACAGCTGTCCTAAACTGTTAGTCCTGATCACTTTAAAAGAATAATATTCATTAATTGGCATTATTGGTAGTAATCGCTAATACTATGATTTGACCACAAACAATCTACCAACTGAATTCTTTTTAAGAAAGCATTTGTAAGGGAGTATTACACAAGATACACTGCCACAGCAGGCATTTTTGATCTGGGCAGGCTGAATACACAATCGCTGTACAGTCCTTTCCATTTGCAGCTGACTGTTCCCAATGCAATGTGCATGATGGAGCTGGTGGTAGCAGCCTCACTACCATGCTTGTCATTTCAGCTGATACAGAACATGACACAATTGGCTGGGCTAGACCAATTATTTTCAAAAAAATAGATTTTAAATAGTATCACCAGAGGGATGAGAGTACACTTATTTTTTAAAGTCACGCTACTGCTTTAAAATGGAATCATTAAGATGAATGAATCCTTTGGGTCTGCTTTATAATCACCAAGTTACTCCCATGATGAATGGCAATTAGTTGTGATCTTGATCACTGCAGTTCAGACAGAAAACTACAAGGAAAATTTAAACTTATACTCAACAACAAAGCCTTATGATTGTCAGTATAGACGAAAACTACATTTTACACATCAAATCTTATTAGTTGAAAAAATACATAGCAAAATAATTTTTTTAATACTCCCTATGCGGCGGTTGGCCTGTCTTTGAAGACCTTTATTTATTTCAGGTTCCAGAGGCTAAGCACAAAAACATAACTTTTCTTCACCTTAACTCCCCTAATTTGCACAGGGGTAACAAGTGCCACGTTTTTAAACCCAACCTCAGAAACATGACAAAGATGGAGGCCAGACTTCATGTTGTGAGCTTTTTAAAGCAGAATTAAAAAAAACTATTTTTGAAATGAGGCAATTGGAGTGCATTTCTCAGACAAATGCTTGAGGTTAAAACCATCAATAAGGCCTTACTGTGAAGTAGTCCTTTAATGGCTAAGTTTCTTCTATATTCAGTATTTATAGTAAAACACTCAAAGGCAAGTCTTTAAAAAATCAATGAGCAATTCGACAGACTGCATTATATTTAAAATGTTGCCAAGTTAACTGCATGATGTCTTTTAGTAATAACTGGTTTGTAGCATCTTGTATAATGGAGTTAAGTAAATTGGAATGAGCTTTTGCTATCTGAACAGTAGAATGAAAACATTAGAAAGGGTAATAAACACTGCTCTCACTATGCATGACATCTGTGGCAAAATGCAACCTCATCAGTCCACAGTTAATGAAATAAATAGGCATACATATAGTATGCAATGAAAATAGCACAAATGGCAACTCATGGAATTTTCCCCTGGGTTTAGATGCTAAAACACAGCAAGAACAGTGTTGCATGCAGAACTTGCAATGTGAAAGTATCTTTCAATTTATTATGCACAGTGCGAAACTTGCATGGAATGTGCAGTGTGCAGTATCATTTTTATAACACCTGGTGCATACTAATTGTCTGCTTTCTACTGTACTGCTGCTGCAGAATTGCTACAAGCTAATTACAAATGTTTTGATGCCAATGTAACATTGTTTGCAACTAGATACATCCAAATTGCACACCATAATGTTCCCCTTCTTTTGATACTTCAATAATATTGCATAACAGTTGCGGCAGATAGCAAACAGCATCTCTACTTCTAGTAGTCCTTTAATACAATCTTTTACTTTACCAGATAATAAACAAAACTGATGTACCTTGTGTAGCATACGTTCATTCAGCAACACCGATGTCTCCTCAGATCTGAAACCGTTATACTTCCCAGCACTGAGAGAGAAATACTAGCACCATATGCTTTCATTGTTTAATGACAACAGCAGCACACTCTACAAAGGCTCATTAGCTTCTGCTGGCTGAATAGCTCCAGTCTGACTCAGACTCCCTGTGCAATCACATGGGAGGAACGTCTGAAACAGCCAGCCGTGCCAGTGTTTTACTGTCTGGGGATATTTTTATCAGCTGAGGGAAAGATATGACCACATGCCAGTCTGACTTCAGCCATTATTGCATCTAAATTAATGGAACCACTAGTAGCCAGTCTGATGCTGGGCAGGGGGCAGGGGGCGCAGGGTGGAGGAGGACCATAATCTTACAGTATTAGTGTAGAGTTGCAAAGGAGATTTGTCAGAGTTTTGCTTCTATAATTGCTACTCTTTTATAAAATTGTCTTGTTAAAGTGGAATATACTATACTATACTGTTATGATTTTTAAGAATATTCATGTCAGACAAAATCTACCTGACATGAACGGGAACGGTAGCGTAGTGGTAATGTCACTGGGCTAGTAATCCAGAGGCCTGGACTAATGATCAAATCCCACCACGGCAGCTGGGGAATTTAAATTCAGTTAATTAAATAAATCTGGAATTAAAAGCTAGTATCAGTAATGGTAACCATGAAACTATCGGATTGTCGTAAAAACCCATCTGGTTCACTAATGTCCTTTAGGGAAGGAAATCTGCCTTACCTGGTCTGGCCTATATGTGACTCCAGACCCACAGCAATGTGGTTGACTCTTAACCGCCCTCTGAAATGGCCTAGCAAGTCACTCAGTTGTAAATAACCGCTACGAAACAAAATAATAAGAATGAAACTGGACGGACCACCCGGCATCGACCTCGGCACCGGTTACAGACACGGCAACGGCCCACCCAGCCCAGTCAACCCTGCAAAGTCCTCCTCACCAACATCTGGGGACTTGTGCCAAAATTGGGAGAGCTGTCCCACAGACGAGTCAAACAACAGCCTGACATAGTCATACTCACAGAATCATACCTTTCAGCCAATGTCCCGAACTCCTCCATCACCATCCCTGGGTTTGTCCTGTCCCACCAGCAGGACAGACCCACCAGGGGTGGTGGCACAGTGGTATACAGTCGGGAAGGAGTGGCCCTGGGAATCCTCAACATTGACTCCGGACCCCATGAAGTCTCATGGCTTCAGGTCAAGCATGGGCATGGAAACCTCCTGCTGATTACCACCTACCGCCCTCCCTCAGCTGATGAATCAGTACTCCTCCATGTTGAACACCACTTGGAAGAAGCACTGAGAGTAGCAAGGACACAGAATGTACTCTGGGTGGGGGACTTCAATGTCCATCACCAAGAGTGGCTCGGTAGCAGCACTACTGGCCAAGTCCTGAAGGACATAACTGCCAGTCTGGGCCTGCGACAGGTGGTGAGTGAACCAACAAGAGGGAAAAACCTACTTAACCTCGTCCTCACCAATCTACCTATCGCAGATGCATCTGTCCATGACAGCATTGGCAGCAGTGACCACCGCACAGTCATTGTGGAGACGAAGTCCCATCTTCACACTGAGAACACCCTCCATCGTGTTGTGTGGCACTACCACCGTGCTAAATGGGATAGATTCAGAACAGATCTAGCAGCTCAAAACTGGGCATCCATGAGGCGCTGTGGGCCATCAGCAGCAGCAGAATTGTATTCCACCACAATCTGTAACCTCATGGCCTGGCATATCCCTCACTCTACCATTACCACCAACCCTGGTTCAACAACGAGTGTAGAAGAGCATGCCAGGAGCAGCACCAGGCGTACCTAAAAAATGATGTGCCAACCTGGGGAAGCTGCAACACAGGGCTACATGCATGCTAAAAAGCGGAAGCAGCATGCTATAGACAGGGATAAGCGATCCCACAATCAACGGATCAGATCAAAGCTCTGCAGTCCTGCCACATCCAGTCGTGAATGGTGGTGGACCATTAAACAACTACCGGGAGGAGGAGGCTCCAAGAATATCCCCATCCTCAATGATGGTGGAGCCCAGCACGTGAGTGCAAAAGACAAGGCTGAAGCGTTTGCAAGCAACTTCAGCCAGAAGTGCCGAGTGGATGATCCATATCGGCCTACTCCCGAGGTACCCGCCATTCTTCAACCAATTTGATTCACTCCACGTGATATCAAGAAACGGCTGAGCGCACTGGATACAGTAAAGGCTATGGGCCTCGACAACATCCCGGCTATCGTGCTGAAGACTTGTGCTCCAGAACTAACCGCGCCTCTAGCCAAGCTGTTCCAGTACAGCTACAACACTGGCATCTATCCGACAGTGTGGAAAACTGCCCAGGTATGTCCTGTCCACAAAAAGCAGGACAAATCCAACCCGGCCAATTACCGCCCCATCAGTCTACTCTCAATCATCAGCAAAGTGATGGAAGGTGTCAAAGACAGTGCTATCAAGCGGCACTTACTCACCAATAACCTGCTCACTGATGCCCAGTTTGGGTTTCGCCAAGACCACTCGGCTCCCAACCTCATTACAGCCTTGGTCCAAACGTGGACAAAGGAGCTGAATTCCAGAGGTGAGGTGAGAGTGACTGCCCTTGACATCAAGGCAGCATTTGACTGAGTCTGGCATCAAGGAGCCCTAGTAAAACTGAAGTCAATGGGAATCAGGGGGAAAACATTCCACTGGCTGGAGTCATAGCTAGCACAAAGGAAGATGGTTGTGGTGGTTGAAGGTCAATCATCACAGCCCCAGGACATCGCTGCAGGAGTTCCTCAGGGCAGTGTCCTAGGCCCAACCATCTTCAGCTGCTTCATCAATGACCTTCCCTCCAACATAAGGTCAGAAATGGGGATGTTCCCTGATGACTGCACAGTGTTCAGCGCCATTCGCAACTCCACAGATAATAAAGCAGTCCATGCCCGCATGCAACAAGACCTGGACGACATTCAGGCTTGGATCGATAAGTGGCAGATAACATTCGCGCCACAGAAGTGCCAGGCAATGACTATCTCCAACAAGCGAGAGTCTAACCACCTCCCCTTGACATTCAATGGCATTACCATCGCCAAATCCCCCACTATCAACATCCTGGGGTCACCATTAATCAGAAACTTAACTGGACCAGCCACATAAATACTGTGGCAACAAGAGCAGGTCAGAGGCTAGGTATTCTGCGGCAAGTGTCTCACCTCCTGACTCCCCAAAGCCTTTCCACCATCTACAAGGCACAAGTAAGGAGTGTGATGGAATACTCTCCACTTGCCTGGATGAGTGCAGTTCCAACAACACTCAAGAAGCTCGACACCATGCAGGACAAAGCAGCCCGCTTGATTGGCACCCCATCCACCACCTTAAACATTCACTCCCTCCACCACCAGCGTACCGTGGCTGCAGTGTGTACCGTCTACAAGATGCACTGCAGCAACTCGCCAAGGCTTCTTCGGCAGCACCTCCCAAACCCGCGACCTCTTCCACCTAGAAGGACAAGGGCAGCAGGCGCATGGGAACACCACCACCTCCAAGTTCCCCTCCAAGTCACACACCATCCTGACTTAGAAGTATATCGACGGTCCTTCATCACCACTTGGTCAAAATCCTGGAATTCCCTACCTAACAGCATTGTGGGAGTACCATCACCACATGGACTGCAGCGGTTGAAGAAGGTGGCTCGCCACCACCTTCTCAATGGTAACTAGGGATGGGCAATAAATGCTTCCATTGCCAGCGATGCCCTGATCCCATAAATGAATTAAAAAAAAAATCATTTGCATTTTAATTTATTCCTTAAGCATTTTTGAAGAGTTTGTACATTTTTCTTATTCCCTTTTTGTTGGTCTTCCATGTGAAGCACCTCTAGCCAAGAGGACCATTTCGTAAATTGCTCCCAATGCTTGTTTCCTGGGCTGCCCTGTTCAAGAGGGACACTGGGGGCCATGGATCATCTGCCCACCTTCCCAGTTAGTGAATAGTGTAGAAAGAAAATAAAATGTTGTAAATTGGGGTAATAAAAAAAGTCAGTGGTGTTTTCTCTCTTTTATGTTCTTTAGGATTAGAACTTTACTGCAATCATTTGTGATTTGGTTAGAAAATTGCACCTCAGCTCCCCCAATGATAGAAGCCACTTGGACCAAGAAGGTATCAAGTTCAATTCTTGGTCTGTGTTGAGTTAGCTGATCTCAGATGGAATGGCTACAATTGGTCTCAATATCTCTGAGCGAAAGAAAAAAAAAATCAGCCAGGTTGCTATCCAGTGTCCCTGCTGGAAAATGTGTGTAGACATTTTTTGAGGACACAATCAGGCTTGACTGTGATGCCCCTGTGGTTGAATAACCTTCCCTGTGGTTGACTTACCTGCCAACACTCACTGTTTAGGCTTACAGATGAAGAACAGCTTTTTGGGCAAGGTACTGAGGGTACCCGCCAACTATAGAACAGTATATCAGCAGGAGTCGACACATTCAGAAGATGAGGAAGGAAGAAACTGACAAAAAAAATCTCTCTGAATACAGTTGCAGAAAGCCCTGCAGTTCCTTGGTCTACTTAGTTATGCTTGAAGCCTATGAAATCAGGAATGCGCATAATAAGCACATAATTAGCATACTGTAGCCTTCACCAGAAGATCTATGAGATCACTTTCAGAATTTAATTTAAACACTGCAAATATATTCTTGTGGATCTAAGAATAACTGTGAGGCCCAGTTTCTGCAATACATGTTTCATACTGGAGAGATTTATTTGAAGCAGATTAGTCAAACAATCAGGAAAAGGTTTTATTTGATTAAGTGTGTGAAGACTTTAAATTATTTTTAACTTTCGCTTATTCAGGTCAATAAAATGAATGCAGGAGTGTTCATAAAGCTGCTTTGAATTTTTGACAATTAGAGATTTCAATTGAAATTTTTAAAAATTTGTAATCTAGTAATATATTAAAAAGATTGCTTTTACACTGTCACACACTTCCCATAATACCCTTCCTCTAACACTTCTGTGTAACACGTCTGTGTCACAATTGATTGCAGTCAAATCTATTAATTTATGGGTAAATTTGAACCAACTTCGCTCAGCAGGAATGCAGCGAGTGAGCAGTTAAAATGGAGCAGCTCTATTTCCCACTCTGTTAATGCCAATTTCCGATATTAATACCACTGGTTTGGCAGTGGAGGAAGCGCCCGCTGGACTCTGGTGGGTGCCTCACGAATGGATGCTGTCGGGTTGCTATGTCGCCAATGGGGCTCCGATCGCATTTTAATCTGTGCCTGAGCAGTGACGCTGGCGTGGCTTTCTCACCTAGTAAAACTGGTTTGGCAGGTGGCAGGTTAGACCTTCCAAGCCCCACAAGGACAGTTGCGGCATTCCCTAAGCCCGACTTAACCCCCTTCCTGCTCCCGTAACCTGCCCCGTGACTTGCCTGCTTGCCGGTGAGTCTTCCTTTGCCACCAGTCGTTCGTCTCCAGCCACCCAAACCTCCGTTGCTGCTCACCAGCCATCGGCCGCTCTACGCCCAATTCAGGCCGCATGCAGATGAGGCCCGGGTGTTAAAATACCCCAGGCCTCAAACTTAGTACTGCGAGTGCGTTCTACAGACGTCACGCGCCGTCCCCCGCCTGCCTGAAACCAAACCTATTCAGCTGAATGAATGATATACAAATCATTCCACTTCGAGCAAATTTCCTCCAATTGACTGGGTGGCATACAAGTGCATGAGTTGGGATATACATCTCTTTTAAAAATCAATATGTTGAGGAAAGGGAGAAAATGAAGGCGGGTGAGATAATGATGATAGTGAAGCGAGATAGGTTGTGGGTGATGAAGTTTTGAACATGTTGCAATTTGTGAAGGATGAAACTAAGATGGTTGGCAAAGAAAGCACTGGAGTAATGAAACATATTGTAATAGTCAAGGCCACTCATACATTGTTTCCATGCAAAATGGACAAAATGTTCAAAACCCCTGTAAATATTCCTGGATAGCATACCATATAATAAAAATGGAATTTGACTAATCTAGTCTCCGTATACCAGTGGCCCTGATAATAAATTGTACAATATACAGCTTAACATCCTTGTTGTTATAAAACAGTGCATCTTCTGGCTCGACTACAGCAACCTCATGGGTGACTTGTTGGTATATATTACATTCATACGCAAACATATGTCTAAAGAATTGAACTTAACGCACACCGAGACCTTTATTTGTCTCTCTTTTCCACACATGCGGCAAATTGTTCAGACACCAGTATCAACTATGCATATATAAAGGCAGATTTTCCTCTTCATTGTACCTGGGAATGAGACCTGTTGTGTTAGCTCTCCACACCCACAACAGGATTTCAATGCAACACAACTGGGCCTACACTTGCAGGAAGGTTCGGCCTCGCAGAATAATGACCAATAGATGGGAAGGGGCGTTCTTGGCCTCCTACATCACTTTCTCCTGATTTTGCTCATGGGTCACCCAAACAGAGTAGCACCCCAACAAACTTGAAAGTGGGATGGCAGGGCCTGCAGTGATTCTGGGGAGCAGCCTAAAAATAAATGGTGCAAAATATAATGGGCCAGATTTTGCTGTAGAAATAACAGTGAGGCTAACAGCGCTCACTGTTATTAAAGTGTAAATTGGACAGCAACTTCCAGCGACCGCAAATATACAGTTAAATGCGGAAATCAGGAAGTTGCTGTCCGAGTTGCCCTGCTACGTCAGAGGCTTTGTTATAACAGTATCTCGCCGAAAGACTTGGTATTGAAATACATGGAATGGCGTGAAGTTGCTGTACTTAACTTATGTGATAGATACACACTAAACATGCCAGAAAAAGATAGGGCTTATCCATTCCAGTGTCAGTAAATTTTTTACGGTGTGATAAGTCTTAATTAATGCCAAATAACCTATCTGGCACTGAAAATTAACTTTCACATGTGTGGCATCTCATTCCTTCAGATTTTAATTATTGTTGGTGATTTAAAAAAAATTAAAAAATGTAAGTAATTTTTAAAAACTTTTTATTTTGTCTCTTATTTCTCTCTCTTAATTTCATCTTTCTTTCCTCTCCTTATTTTGCTTTCTGACATGATTTGAGCTTGAATTGCATATTCTGACTGGCACTTCTTGGTTCAGACTGCGCTCCTCATTCATGATTCTTCAATCTGATTGGTTAAGGAGATACACAGTTGCTTACTCTGTGCACACAGGTCCCAGATCCCTGTAGAGGGTGCCGCGCTGAACTGGCTTTCTAATCACAGTAAGTTCCAGTGCATGTGTTAATGTAATGAACAGCTGATGTCATTCATTCGCCGCTGACTGCAAAATCCGGGCCAATTTTATTCAAAAGTTTTCCCCCTCCTGTGGCAGCTGGCAAGCCCAGGGCCAGTGATCAAAGCACTACCTGTAGGCGTAATTGATACTGCAGATAAATGTTGACATTTAAAAAATGTTTTTTTCCCATTGACAAAGCCCGATCTAGGAATTTTCAATGTATTTTTGTGCTGAAATGTTGTAACTTACTCTGCATGTTTAATAGGTCTGCAAATTCCAATTTAATAATGATTGTACAAGTGACGAAATAAGGGTCAATTCATTCAGATTTTACTGGTTCCATTGTCTCAAATAGGATTTTTTTTTTAAATCTCTCAGGTTACAGACCAGGCCTAAATTTCCCAACTGGACGCAGCTTTGGCGGGGCAGGTGCACCTAGACCTCAGTTGACATTCTCAGGGGTCATTTGCATGCTGAAGGTGGGCTTCTCAACCTCCAAAGGGCGCTGTGCTGAAATGAGGCCAGAAGCTTGTCTTCCAGTGTTCAAACAGGGCAAATGGTGGGATACACAGGTGGAGGCTGTATCTCTTTCGCGGTGATCTTATTTGCACGTACCCGCCCATCTGGTGGCAGGTGCTACTGGGTCTGCCCGCCAGAAAAGGTTGGTCTATGCAGAGTTACGGTGTCGTGCATTCTGGAGCACATTTCTGGGCCCATCTGCCCCAGATCCACTGGGAAATCATCAGGAGAGCTGGTTAGGCACACACATCTATTGTTGAAGTAGTAATAAAGGTGGCGTACACCAATCAGACTGGCTATTAGTGGCTCTTATTTGAATTCACCTTCTTGGTTATGTTATATAAGAGAATTTCTTGGCGAGGCACTGCACCCAAACATCAGCCACTGCTAATCTCAACTTGAATAGATATGCCCAGATTCCTGACAAGCTGTGGAAATGATTTCCAATCATTGTTTAAATATTGTCTAAAAAAAATAATTTGCACAAAAAAGGAATAACTTTTATCAGTCTTGTTTCTGACTCCATGATGAGGATGAAAATCACTTATTTTTGGGGATTTTTTTCCTTACTAGGTCTTCCTGTTATTTAACACCACTCTAAAGCTGATTGCATCGGGTTAGCCGCCGGGGGTGGCTATCTCTATGATTTTTCTCTGTTTCCTCCTCCTGTCACAATGGTGCCTCTGCCTCCAAATTGTGGCTTCAGTGCCTCCTGCTTCAAATGTGCCTCAGCAAATGATGTGACCACAAATAAGCCTCCCATTGTGTCTGGTGGGTAATAGTGCCTGGCAATCCTATTGCGTGATTTGTGCTACTGTGACTGTCTCAGATATCTCCATTACCAGCGTCGGATTTAGATATTTTCCCCCTTCTGCAATGACAAATTCTGATACATCTTCTGAATTTCTTATTGACAAAAAGTATAGTCACTCCAGCTACACTTCTATGTAATCTATTTCTATCTTCTATTAACTATGTAATCACTATTGCTGTTACCAATTCAACTCCCATCTCTCGCAATGCTAGCTCCCGCTCCCAGGAACATGTCATGCCAGGCACAAAACAAAACATCACTTCTACGGCAATCAGTTTATTCAATAAATAAACTCAGGATAACTTTTGTTCACTGCAATGCTAACATCAGGATTGACCAAATAAAGAAAGGGTCTAAATGGTACGGATAAACAACCTGAAATATTTCAACTGCTGAAGCTACAACTCATAACAAAAGATATTAAAAGAAAACAAAAAGTGGTGAGGTACCATGAAATATTACAGACTGAAGTATGAACTTTTAATATCACAAACCAGTCGTTTGGTTTCTACTGTATGCTAGTGGGATAGAATCATTTACATTTCTGAGCAAATTAAACTGGTGATGTTCTGATGTTCAGTTATCCGGGGTCAAATGACAACAGCAGCACTATTTCCAGCATACACAGTTCCTGCAAAGGCAGATGCTCAGGGTCTGAGGGCAGGTTGGTCCATTGTACCACAGATATATGGGCCAACACTAATGCATATAATGCATATGTGTCACCTTGCAGCACAGGGAGATTCAAAGAGGAGGCAGCAGGCTCCATCTGCTGTTTATGGCACATTCATGTGTTGGGTTTATTGAAGGTGACCCGAGAACTTTTAACCCTCGAGAGCCAACATTTCCACAGATCTACTCAATAGTCTAACAATCAGGAATCAAGGTCACTAAAGATGGGGAGGGGCAATAAGGTGAGAGTTATAAAGGATGTGATTAGGAGAACTGTGTACCGTTTTGCACATATGCTCAATCTAGTGGTATGTAACACCCCGGAGAAATTCAGAAAATTACAACACTACACCTGCAGCTCTAAACATCTGTCCACATTTTAATTCCCTCTAAAAGCCAACAAATAAATTGACAATATCAGGCAAAATAAATTCTGATATAAAATGTGCAACTCCTTTAGTAGAGGTGTTCATTTATATATTCAGGTATTTATTTGTGTGGTGATGGCAGGTTTGGACTAGACCAGTTCTTGTTAACATGATAGCGTAAAAACAATACTGGACTATTTCATAGAGAGGTAGTTATTGGAACGCAGACAACGGAATTAAAGTTAGTTTTAGATGCGGTAACTACTTGATGTATTGATAGATCAGACACAATGGGGGGAATTTTAACCCAAAAAACGGGTAGGATTGGGTGGGAAGTTAAAGTGTTAGAAATCTGAATCCCAACCAGAACCCGCCTCCAACCTGCCCACTTCCGGTTTTAACGGTGGCGGGGCGGGAGGCAGGCAGCCAAAAATATATCTTGAACATTGGTAATACTGCTAAATGTTCCGCACCACAGTAATTTAGCTTGGAATGTGCAAATTTTACAAAAGATAACATTTATATTTGAAAAATAGATAAAAGATAATAGTCGAAGCTGGAAAGGCCAGCATTTATTGGCCATCCCTAATTGCCCTTGTGAAGGTGGTGGTGAGCTGCCTTCTTGAACCACTGCAGTCCTGTGTGGTGAAGGTACTCCCACAGTGCTGTTAGGGAGGGAGTTCCAGGATTTCGACCCAGCGACGATGAAGGAATGGCGGGTCGCCCATTTAAGTATTATAATGAGACCTCCAAAAGGTAAGTGCCTTTACACTTACCTCCTGTGTAGGTCCCTTACAGTCAGAAACAGGAGAATTTATAATGCAGAACAAGGAAATAGCAGAGCAATTAAACAAATACTTTGGTTCTGTCTTCATGGAAGAGGACACAAATAACTTCCCAGAAATGCTAGGGAACCAAGGGTCTAGTGAGAAGGAGGAATTGAAGGAAATTAGTATTAGTAAAAAAATAGTGCTGGAGAAATTAATGGGACTGAAAGCCAATAATCCCCAGGGCCTGATAATCTGCATCCCAGAGTACTAAAAGAGGTAGCCATGGAAATAGTGGATGCATTGGTGGTCATCTTCCAAAATTCTATAGATTATGAAATAGTTCCTGCAGATTGGAGGGTGGCAAATGTAACCCCACTATTTAAAAAAGGAGGGAGAGAGAAAACAGGGAACTACAGACCGGTTAGCCTAACATCAGTAGTAGGGAAAATGCTAGAGTCTATTATAAAGGATGTGATAAAAGGACACTTAGAAAATATCAACGGGATTAGACAAAGTCAACATGGATTTATGAAAGGGAAATCGTGTTTGACAAACCTACTGGAGTTTTTTGAGGATGTAACTAGTAGAATAGATAAGGGAGAACCAGTGGATGTGGTGTATTTGGATTTTCAGAAGGCCTTTGATAAAGTCCCACATAAGAGGTTAGTGTGCAAAATTAAAGCACATGGGATTGGGGGTAATATACTGGCATGGATTGAAAATTGGTTAACAGACAAGAAACAGAGAGTAGGAATAAATGGGTCTTTTTCGGGGTGGCAGGCGGTGACTAGTGGGGTACCACAGGGATCAGTGCTTGGGCCCCAGCTATTCGCAATATATATCAATGATTTGGATGAGAGAACCAAATGTAAGTTTGCTGATGACACGAAACTAGGTGGGATTGTGAGTTGTGAGGAGGATGCAAAGAGGCTTCAAGGTGATTTAGACAAGTTGAGTGAGTGGGCAAATACATGGCAGATGCAGTATAACGTGGATAAATGTGAAGTTATCCACTTCGGTAGGAAAAGCAGAAAGGCAGAGTATTATTTAAATGGTGATAGATTGGGAAATGTTGATGTACAGAGAGACCTGGGTGTCCTTGTACACCAGTCACTGAAAGCAAACATGCAGGTGCAGCAAGCAGTTAGGAAGGCAAATGGTATGCTGGCCTTCATTGCAAGAGGATTTGAGTACAGGAGCAAGGATGTCTTACTACAGTTATACAGGGCCTTGGTGAGACCACACCTGGAGTACTGTGTGCAGTTTTGGTCTCCTTACCTAAGAAAGGATATACTTGCCATAGAGGGAGTGTAGCGAAGGTTCACCAGACTGATTCCTGGGATGGCAGGACTGTCGTATGAGGAGAGATTGGGTCGACTAGGCCTGTATTCACTAGAGTTTAGAAGAATGAGAGGGGATCTCATTGAAACGTATAAAATTCTGACAGGGCTGGACAGACTGGATGCAGGGAGGATGTTTCCCCTGGCTGGGGGGTCTAGAACGAGGGGTCACAGTCTCAGGATACGGGGTCGGACATTTAGGACTGAGATGAGGAGAAATTTCTTCACTCAGAGGGTGGTGAACCTGTGGAATTCTCTACCACAGAAGGCTGTGGAGGCCAAGTCACTGAATATATTTAAAAAGGAGATAGATAGATTTCTAGACACAAAATGCATCAAGGGGTTTGGGGAGAGAGCAGGAATATGGTATTGAGATAGAGGATCAGCCATGATCATATTGAATGGCGGAGCAGGCTCGAAGGGCCGAATGGCCTACTCCTGCTCCTATTTTTCTATGTTTCTATGTTTCTATCCAGCGTCCCTGCCTAACCTACTCCCCACGATTGGAGACCCCGCCACAAGGCCTCCGATCCCCCCCGCCAGCCTCCGATTCGGCAAGGTCTGTGAAAAACTGTTGTCCCGGGTTTCCTGACCGGTTTCGAGCACCCCCCACCCCACCCCGCCTCCCCGCTCCCAACCCACCAAAGTTATAAATTCAGGCCAAAATGAAGCTATTCATGTGAACTGGGCAGTGCACGAGCATAACTTTTTAAAATGTTTGCTTGCTGCTGTTTCAAGTTGTGCTTCGACTATCATCTTTTATCTATTTTTCAAATATAAATGTTATCTTTTGTAAAATTTGTACATTTCAAACTAATTACTGTGGCGCAGAACATTTAGCAGTATTACCAATGTTCAAGATTTTTTTTGTGTCACTTCTAACATGCACTGGAACTCACTAATTTTTAATTTAGATAATCATTTTGTATGTTCAATATTTCAATTTACTTAATGGACATCAGAATTTTCTTCCTTTTATGGTAAAAATATGTATAACTCTCATATCATTTAGTCCATAATGTATCTCACAAATAAACATATAAGCAATGCCTCAATTTTAAAGCACTTGATTTCCGTCTGCATTTTAAGCATATTTGCAAGGCATCTGTTCCTCCCCATCCCAGCTGTGCCATCAAGAGAAACAGCCAGTTGGAAGCTCAACACAACTCCACATTGAGGGAAAAATCAGTTAGCAAGCCAACCTTGTGTATCCTAGCAGCCGGCTCAAGAACAACATTAGCAGAGGCTTTTTTGTTATTTGTTCCTGGGATGCGGGCATCGCTGGAAAGGCCAGCATTTATTGCCCATCCCTAATTGCCCTTGAGAAGGTGGTGGAGAGCTGCTTTCTTGAACCGCTGCAGTTCATGTGGTGAAGGTACTCCCACAGTGCTGTTAGGATTTATGACCCAAAACGATGAAGGAACGGCGATGTACTTCCAAGTCAGGAAGGTGTGTGACTTGGAGGTGGTGGTGTTCCCATGCGCCTGCTACCCTTGTCCTTCTAGGTGGTAGAGGGCGTGGGTTTGGGTGGTGCTGTCGATCTTTTTTCTGCCTCAGGTGATGAATGGTATATGGTGGGGGGCCCAAATATAAGAGAACATTTTTTAAGTGGGACTAGGAGGAACCCATGAATTTTACATCTGGATTTTGACTTCAAACTGACTGGATACATCATCAAAGAACTGCAACCACAAGGCCTTCTGACATGAATTCACTGCTTTCCCCATTTCTTTCTCCAAGAGTATGAATATTTATTTACCCAACAGGATTAAATAAGACATTTCCGGTACAGGAATAACATTCCAAGTCAGTATAGGTGGATATTATGACTAAGGCATCACTGAAATGCACTTCTGGATATGGTAACATTCAGTTGCATGGGTCAGCCTTGGCTCAATGATAGCATTCTCACCTTAGAGTCAGAAGGTCATGGGTTTCGAGCCACACCCCAGGGACTTGAGCACATAATCTATGCTGAAGTTTCAGTGAGAGTACTGAGGTAGCGCTGTACTACTGAACATGCCATCTTACAGATGAGATGTTAAACTGAGGTCCCATCTATCCTCTCAAGTGGACATAAAAGATTCCATATTCAAAGAAGAGCAGGAGCATTCTCCAGGTATCTTGGCTAATATTTATCTCTCAATTAACAACACTAAACCAGATTATCTAGTTATTTATCTCAATGCTGTTTGTGGGACCTTGATCTTTGCACATTAGCTACCTAGGTTTCCCCACATTACAATAGTGACCACTTAATTTGCTGTAAAGCACTTTGGGACACACTTAGGTCATGAAAGACACTATATAAATGCAAGTTCTTTCTCTTTCTTCTTTCTGTGGGTAAAATGTAATTGTAAAGCGTTCTACTTATTTAGCATATTGTAAATCCTAAAGCTTTTACTGTTACATTGCATCTACTTGCATTTATGTACAAAAAACCTATGGCATTGTGCTGGGGAAATACTGCTGCTACAATTAGCATGCACAATTAATCTTTGAAAAACCTTTTAAAATACATATCTAGTCAGTGTGTTTTTAAATTTGAAAAGGGCTATTTGCAACAATAAGGTTGTGATCTCATTTGAATGATGAAAATATAAAAGTTTAACATTATATTTCATCGTTAAATGATTCTGCGTAAAGTATTTGCATAGCAAGAACTCTCCTTGCATAGAAATGAAACAGACTGGCTGCAGACAAAACCATCAGACCATGTGGTGCTTTCTGAGACATGCATGTCCTTGTCTCACTTAGCACTGAGCACAGGCCAACAGCTGCCTCTCTTTTCACGTGTAAGAGCATCAACTCTCTCATCACAGATTCAAACTGCCAATTACAGTAGCTTGTCATTATAACAATCTAATATATATATAAAATATATATATATTATATATATATAATGGCAGACATTGTTTATGACTCCCATCTTAATAAATATACTCAACCACATGAAACACTGCCCATAATATATTTTTTGTTCCCTGTAACATGATTAATGGTCACATTTTTTCAAATTTCCCCCCCCCCCCAATTTTCCACCCTTTTTTTCCAATTCCCCTTCTCCACAAAGGCCTCGCCACTTACTGGGGTACAATTCCACATGCACTGGCAGCTCTACAACACCTCATATAAGTGGCCATTCTTCATGTGTGAACCTGGACACGGAATACCAGCAGGTTATTTGGTCAAGGGGCATCGCATTCAAGCCTTTCCTTGATGTCCATAAAGGCAGGCATTCTAGCACAAACCACTGGATAGCAATCAGGAGTAGATATGCTACCTGGTTTTCCCATCCCTAGCTTAGGGATACTGAAACTAATTGTTGTGTCCCAACTGTTGCCCCAGCCGAGATCATCTAATTGAATACAGACCGAGAATCAAGCAGCGACACCAGTGCAATGCCATTAACCATTAAGCTGTCACATTTTTAATCTGTTGTCAGAAACGTTGAAAACCTAAGACCTGCCTTTAAGATCAGATGATACACAGTACATGATCACAAATACACTTCCCATTTGATCCTGCCTCTTTTATTTCTGAATTAGGGCAGTTGAAAAGCAACTCTTGAATGCCTTGGTTATCATATTACCAATAACAGAAAGCTCCATTAGATCACTTTGTGTTCTAATTGCATTAAGCATTTCAGTGATTGCAAAATACTTTGCTTGCTAAGATATTCTGCATCATGCTACTGAATATTACATTATTTTACATAAATTAGACATTAGAACCTCTAAATAGAATAATTATTTTGAGTGGTTTGTGTACAGAAAACATTTGTTAATATTTTGCTGCAAGTAGAACATTTTACCATTTCATAGGTCAAAGCTTCTATCAGCTATTTGCTTGACTGACTATTCCAGAGTTTCATTCCGACACATTGCCAGCATCCCATGGGTAAATATGCTTCATGTCCTGCATAATGCTCTATTTTACTTCCCTAGGAAAATGCCAAAGGCATTGGCAATAAAGAATATTCTGGCTTCCAAGACCCACAAACTTGCTTTCACTGATTTGTAGAATTGCATGTTTGGAGCAGTTCAGTCTGTATGTGGCAATTAAACAGTCATATGTCTGTTTGGGAGGCAGTACACTGTACAGAATTAGAAGCATTCTCAATTATATTCTTTCTAAGACCGACTGAAAGTGCATTTTGATCTGCCAGTATGTTGCTGTCATATAAAGCTCAGAGGGGATTCATTCATTAGCGCATACCTCATGGTATCGGTTCATAATAAATGAATGGAAGTAAAGGAATTTTCACCTCTTCATAATTTTGATAAACTTTGCTCTCAATATTCCATACTATTCATAGGTCTGAAATACTTAAATAATTTTATAAAATATATAATTAATTTTAGGGGTGTCAGTCAAATCTCTACTTCATTTAGATTTCCCTGTGTTATACACAATCTCGAAGAGGCATCTACAGTATGACTTCTGGAGCAGGTGCTGGCCAAAAGCCACTTCCCTGAGAAACAGAGAGAAAGAAGAAAATCTGAGAGCGAGTCATCTGAGGTATCTCATGCATCTAAATGCCACATTAGCTGGGGATTGATGCACTGCATAGAGAGACTGCTAATGGAGGGAAAGTAAATAAAAAATAATAGAACATTCCAGATGCTTGTGTAAAGTTGAAAAACAATTAATTGTTCCCTGTAACATGATTAATGGTCACATTTTTTTCCAAAAAGTGTTTTTTCAATTTCCCATCTCTTCTAAAGGCCTCGCCACTTTCTGGGGCACAGAGCAAAGCAGAGCAGAACTTCAGCTAATACCGCCAAAAATCAAGGTTAACCGGTCATTCGTGGCATTCTTTGCTATTGGGTATGTTGCTAAACCAGAATTCTGGAACATTCACTGCACTTTTAAAAAAGAATACATTGTGTGAAGTGTTGTGAGATTCTTTGGCATGGTAGCGTACTGTATAAATGAAAGTAGGATTAAAGTAAAAATATTTGAAATAGTCTTTCAATTCATCACGTGTAGATCACACTTATAGTGGTTATCACTGTTAGATATTTCTCATAAGTGACTATGCTCAAAAAAAAAATCCGATGTATCAATGTTTTGTAATCAATTTCCTCGCTTCCCATTAACATGCTATCCAGCAAGAGGGCCCATCATTCAGTGCGAATAGTTAGGTCAAATTCATCCCTAGAGTATTCTTTGTGGCAAAATCCAGAAACTGAACCATTAGAACAAACACTAAACTGCTTTTATAGCTTTGAAATAATGTCATGGGGGTAGGTTATTCTCCGATTTTTGTAGTGAAATTAAAAAAGCATGTATAAAGAACACATTTATAATTTTGTTACAAATAGCAAATAGAAAAAATCTTCGCTCACAGTGTCCTGCACGATGTGGCTTGACCCTTCACTTTCACAAGGGGCGGGTATCGTATGTGCGGGTGGTGAGGTGGGCAGCAAGCTCCCCCAATGACATTTTGGTGTCAGTCCTGGGTGAGTTTAACTCTGGAGCATCATTAACTTTTGAAGGATGGGCTGCCCTCCCAATCGTCTGTAGAATTGGGCAGAATTTTCGCATGTTCCCCAACTCTACTTAAAGCGGGGATGCACCTCATCAAGCAAAGTTGCATCCCCTACTTGCATTTTTCACACTGGAAAACTTGCTGGCTGCAGACACGAGTCGAAGGGCTGTCTCCACTTTCTTGATGCACCTCTGGAGGTTCTAGTGGAGGAAGTCAGGGCCAGAAGATAAGTCCGGTTCCTCAGCACCCACATGAGCATCCCTAAGGCCACTGCCAAACAGGCCTAGACAGAAGTGGCTGATAGGGTCAGTGCCAACAGCATCATCCCCAGGACCTGGGTTCAATGTAAAAAGAGGTTCAATGACCTCATAAGAGCAGCAAGGGTGAGTGCACCTCTTCAACTTTCCACCTCTCTCACCAGCACCTCACAACACTCGTCTCACCCCCTCCCCTCCACTTTCAACTAATACCGCCCCTCAATCACCTCCTTCAACATTGCAAGGGCACACTAAGACACCGCCCTTGCTCAATCCAAACACACTCACCTCTTTCTTTGCGCTCTTTGCACCACACATTAGCACCATTCTCTTCTCATAAACTTGTACAACCTGGCAGATACTCCCACCACTTCTTTCTCACCTCACATCACACACACTTCCCTTTACACATTCCCCAGGAGTGAGTTAGGAAAGCTTCTTTAAAGGAAATATATGAGTTGGTCACCTGGGTGAGAAATGAATGGAAGGTATTTTTTGTGTTTGGCATTAAATGAATCGCCTTTAATGCATTCGGGACTTTGACCTGCAAAGTGGTTTAATAGTGGCTTCTGAGTCAGAATTTCATTGAAGTTGTCTGAAAACTTTGAATGTTCTTCAATGTAGGGTGAAGGGATTGGTGAAGAATGTGACAAGGTCTGTTATGCAAAGGGGTTCTTTGTAAGTTCTCAGGGCGGCATGTGAGAAGCTCAGTGCAATCGCTGAGCTATGAGCTGATTCCTCACATCTCTGGCTGCAAGGCACTGATGTGGCCCTCCTTCCAATAAAACTGTTGGACTATAACCTGGTGTTGTGCGACCTCTCAACTTCCTCTCCTTCCCAGGTCTTCCTCATCTGAGGAGAACTGCTGCTGCCATTCTGCTGCTTCAAATACAGGCCTCTCTGCAATGCAATATTGTGCACTATGCAGCAGGCTATAACGGGTTGGTATTAGGACCACTGTCCTTTTTGTTATATATTAATGACCTGGATTTGGGTAAACAGGGTATAATTTCAAAGTCTGCAGATGACACAAGACCAGGAAATGTAGTAAACAATGAGGAGGATAGTAACAGACTTCAGGAGGACACAGACAGACTGGTGAAATGGGCAGATACATAACAGATGAAATTTAATACAGAGTAGTGTGAAGTGATTCGCTTTGGTAGGGAGAATGAGGAGAGGCAATATAAACTAAATGGTACAATCTAAAGGGGGTGCAGGAGCAGAGAGAGCTCGACCTGCTGAGAAGGCTGTTAAAAAGGCATATGGAACACTTGGCATTATTAACAGAGGCATAGGGGGTGAAATTCCCCTAGAGGGCAAATTGAGGCGTTAAGTAAAAAATGTTTGGAAAGTTAGCGCCAGGCGCTAACCTTTTCTAACATTAGTTAAATTCCCATCTTTTCTTCCAACAGGGAATTGGAGCGCTAAATCAAGCGCTTCACTTGCCTCTTGGAGCGTAAGAGGCAGGGAATATCCCGATCCGGGGCGAAGTGCTCAGCAGCGCCACACGTGGCCACTCATACAGAGTGCCAGGCTGACTGATCGCGGCACAGGTCGCCGCGACCGGTGGCCGAAAATAAATATTTTTTTAAATTGGCAGATTTTTTTGGCCGGCCGCCCACCGTGCCTTGAAGTTGCGCCCCGCGAGCGGCCGGCCTCTGTGTTCGCGGACCCTGCAGCAGTCGGTAACATCGCCCGGCGCTGCTGCGGGGCGCGATTGCGAATTTTTCTTCTGAGGCACTACCGGGGCGCTGAGCCTGGAGATGACGTCATGATCTCCAGGCACAGAAAATCGGGGCGCTAGCCAGTAGCGCCGCCGCTAACCTCCCGTGGAATTTCGTGGTGGGCGCAGTCATCGCCTCAGGGGGCGCAAAGCCATTCGTGCCCCGTTAGCACCTCCCACCAGAGGCGCAAACGAGGGGAATTTCACCTCCAAAGAGTACAAAAGCAAGGATGTTATGCTAAACCTTTATAAAACACTGGCTAGGCCTCAGCTGGAGTATTGGCCCAGAAATTGGATATAGCCACAAAATGGGCAGTGTTAAGGCCAAACGATGTTAAGCTGCGCCACCGGATAATGGTCTCGGTAGCACACAAAATTCGTGCTCACTCTTCATTAAAATGATTATAGTAGTGATTTCAGCGCTAAAACTGCTGCTCATTGGCTTAACGCTCAAGAGGTGGACCAATATCGGGGCCAGTCTAATCCATAGTCATGTGTGGCAAAGGCTTTTTTCACTACTTAAAGAGGAGGTGCATTGATGCTACAGCACCTCATTGTCAGGGCAGTTGGATTTGCAGCTGCCCCAACAAGCAGAGGGAGAAGCTCAGGCCGAAGCACAAGCACAAGCAAGAGTTGTGGATACATAGAAATGGCAGATCATCGTACCAGGGAGAGAGCCAGGAGGTTCTCCGATGAAGCCCTGGAGGCACTCATAGCGGCCGTGGAGAGTAGGCGGGCTGTCCTCTACCCCCAAAGTGGCATGAAGCCCTCGCTCTATACGTCCTGTACCATGTAACGGCGAGTACTATGGTGCCGCGGTCCACCATCCAGTGCAAGAAGAAGTTTAATGACCTCACGCGAGTGGTCAAGGTGAGTGAATGTAGTATGTAGAACCAGTGGATGTAGCATTTGGATTTCCAAAAGGCATTCGATAAGGTGCCATATGAAAGGTTGCTATGCAAGATAAGGGCTCATGAGGTTGGGGGTAATATATTAGCATGGGTAGAGGATTGGTTAACGGACAGAAAACAGAGTAGGGATAAATGGGTAATTTTCCAGTTGGCAGGCTGTAACTAGTGGGGTGCTGCAAGGATCAGTGCTTGGGCCTCAGCTATTTACAATCTATATTAATGACTTAGATGAAGGGGCCGAGTGCAGTGAGGAGGACACAAAGAACCTGCAAAGGGATATAGACAGGTTAAGGGAGTGGGCAATAAGGTGGCAGATGGAGTATAATATGGGAAAATGTGAGGTTATTCAATTTGATAGGTAGAAAAACAGAATATTTTTTAAATGGTGAGAAACTATTAAATGTTGGTGTTCAGAGAGATTTGGGTGTCCTCGTACAGGAAACACAGAAAGTTAGCATGCAGGTACAGCAAGCAATTAGGAAGGCAAATGGCATGCTGGCCTTTATTGCAAGGGGGTTGGAGTACAAGAGTAAGGAAGTCTTACTACAATTGTACAGGGCCTTGGTGAGACCACACCTGGAGTACTGTGTACAGTTTTGGTCTCCTTATCTGAGGAAGGACATACTTGCCTTAGAGGTGGTGCAACAAAGGTTCACTAGATTGATCCCTGGAATGAGAGGGTTTTCCTATGAGGAGAGATTGAGTGGATTGGGCCTATACTCTCTGGAGTTTAGAAGAATGAGAGGTGATCTCACTGAAACATATAAGATACTGAGGGGGATTGACAGGGTAGATGCTGAGAGGTTGTTTCCCCTGGCTGGAGAGTCTAGAACGAGGGGCCATAGTCTCAGGATAAGGGGTCGGCCATTTAAGACTGAGATGAGGAGGAATTTCTTCACTCAGAGGGTTGTGAATCTTTGGAATTCTCTACCTCAAAGGGCTGTGGATGTTGTATATTGAGTATATTCAAGGCCAAGATAGAGAGATTTTTGAACTCTAGGCGAATCAAGGGATATGGGGATCGGGCGGGAAAGTGGAGTTGAGATCAAAGATCAGCCATGATCTTATTGCATGGCGGAGCAGGCTCGAAGGGCCACATGGCCACTCCTGCTCCAAATTCTAATGCTCTTATGTGAAGGCTTCAGCAAATGCCACATACCACCATCTGCACCACAAGCCTCACACACTCCTCAATACACCACACCCCTAGCACTCACCTACCAACAATCTCTACTTATCAGCGCTCATGCCTCACAATCATGGCTTCACTTCACCCTCACAACCTTACCACTGCTGCAACACTCAGACCCATGTTACACACCTTGCACACACTGACAGCTATTCAACTATGGCAGGCACATCACCCAAACACATTGCGCGACACTCACTCACACACTTCTCTTTCTCTTGCACGCCAAGCTGGCACATAATCGGAGGGAACAGCAGCAGACAGGCAGGCACGCAGGACTTCAACCAGCTGGAGGAGCGAGTACTTCAGCTAATTGGGCGGCACATGGTAGAGGCTGTGGCAACCGGCAAGGTTCAACCCCTTGGGGACAACAACGGTATGTTCATTCCTAATCCTTCTTCTCACATCCCACTTCCCCCTCAGCCCACAATCTTTTCTCACTTTCAAGCTACTCATGCTGTATGCATGCATATCTGGCTTCCCCCCACCCTCCCCCCCACGCCTTTCTGCTTTCAGATTATCAACAAGCACCCGAGCAGCCTGCCCCCGATGTCATCGAAGTTATCGAGGGAAGGAGAAGAAGAGGAGGAAGAAGACACCGCGTCACTCCATCTGTCACTCATAGAAACTGGCACTACACGTAATTTAGAGGCTAGTGTAGAAGCAGGATCTGCACTGGGTGAAGCACTGGGCATGAGTGGGCTGCAGCAAGGCCAGGGGGAAAGGGTAACTCAGGGGCCAGCTCCCCAGAGGGCGAGTTTGCATGCAAGTACTGCTGCACAGGACTCAGAAGAGGACTTCGATGGGGCGGCCTTCAGAAGAAGGGGGACGGGCGTGCACACAGAAATGATGGGGGCAATAGCAAGCATGCCAGAGAGCCTCTCGGCAATGTCAAGGAGTGTGGAGGAGTTCGCCTCCAACATTGCACGAGGCTCTGCGCAGAACATGGAGCCCAGGATTTCCAGCCTGGAAATGATGGTCTGCTCCCAAAGAGACCGAGTCAACCCAGACGTGATGGTGAGCAGGATGGGCGATGTCACATATTCCATTGCAGCACAGGCGGAAGCGACCCAAAGTCTTAGTGCTGCAGTGGAAGCTCAGACTGCTTTCATGCAGTCTCTGCTTGGTGCCATCGAAACTCAAGACTGCTCTCATGCAGTCGCAGCTTGAAGCCACCCAAGCTCTGACTGCTGCCATTGTGGCTGGGTTTACCACGGTCAACCGGGGCTTACAGGGTGTCGCAGCAGGCCAGCAATCTGTGCTCCAACAGATTGCTAGGGATGCTGAGGCGCCGCCCCGGGGGAGTGGCAGTGGGTCAGGACCCTGCTCTCCTCTCAAGATGATAGTATTCCTGTTACCACCTCTGCCGCTCCACCATTGCACTTGCCCCTGTCTGTCAGCCAGACTGCTGCCGTCCATGCCGAGGTGGTGCAGTCTACAGCCGGGCCTTCTAGGATCACAGCTGATCGAGGGCGTCCTGCAAGGCCATCTGAAGTCTCCCGCACGGAAACTCAGCAGCCTTCCACAGCCATGTTGCAGCCACTGGGGGAACACTATGTAGGAGCACTAGATTAGGAAAAGGTACACGAACGACAGGTACTAAGGGATTGCACAAGGTTGATTAGTTAATATTTTTCCTGTAAATGTGTGTGATTGATTTTTGATAAATTTATCAATTTTGTTTGGAATCTTTTGTGGTATCTCTCATTTTGTCTTTGTGCCCAGGAGGACGCTGTGATATTCCATGACTCATGGATGCTATGATGGGGATGTGGTGAGCATTGGGGATCTGGGGTTTCATTCATTGGAATCGAAGTCTAATGAGTTGTTCACGGACAGCCCGTCCAGAAGGACAATTGGATGTCTGCCTCCTCCCTCCCTCCTTTTCCTCTTGATCCTTGTCATCCTCCTCGTCCTCTTCCTTCTCCTCCTCATCCTCGTCTCCTTCATCCTCCTCCTGAGGTGGTGCTGCAATCCCTGGGACAAGGGCTGCACCCTTATGATGCCCAAGTTGTGAAGCATGCAGCAGACCACCATGAAATGGGACACCCACTCGGTCGAGTACTTGAGGGCTTCTCCCGAGCGGTCAAGGCAGTGGAACCGTTGCTTCAGTAGCCCGATGGCCTGCTCAATAATGTTCCTGGTGGAAGCATGGCTCTCATTATATGAGTGCTGGGCACGAGTGTTGGGGTTGTACAGGGCTATGGGGAAAGAGCAGTGAAGTGGGATTAATTGGACAGCTCTACCAAAGAGCCAGAACAGGCACGATGAGCCGAATGGCTTCCTTCTGTGGTGCATCATTCTATGATTCTATGAATGTATGAGACTAAATCTTGGGCATATTGCAAGGAGACCCTTAGCAGCCCAGTCATCTGAACCTCTTAAGCAGTCCTATCGTGTGCCCCGGCTTTGATTGCATCTGTGCTTAATTTGTTTAAGGTGTCTTATTTGTTTAAGGTGTCAGCCTTGGCTCAATTTTAGCACTCTTGCCTCTGTCAGAAGATCGTGGATTCTAGCTCCACTCCGCAGACTCTGGAGCACATAATTCAGGCTGATACCTCAGTGCAGTACTGAGGGAGTGCTGCACTGTTGGAGGTGCTGTCTTTTGGATGAGACATTAAACCGAGGCCCCATCTGCCCTCTTGGGTGGATGTAAAATATCCCGTGGCACTATTCGAAGAAGAGCAGCGAAGATTATCTGGTGTCCTGGCCAACATTTATCGCTCAACCAACATCACTGAATACAGATTATCTGGTGATGTATCTTATTGCTGTTGGTGGGACCTTGCTGTGTGCAAATTAGCTGCTGCAATTCCCTAAATTACAACAGTGACTATACTTCAAAAGTACTTAATTGGTTGTTAAGCGCTTTGGGACATCCTGAGGTCATGAAAGGCACTATATAAATGCAAGTCCTTTCATTTCCTTGTGCTGCCCATGTGTGGTGAGGTTATGCAGGGAGTCATCAGTCAGATCTGCACGGAGTATCCCTTGTTCCCCAGCAGTCATCCTGTCACACTCCTCCCAAGGTCGATTAGCAGCAGAATGGTAGAGCATTTGACAATAAAAGCATTGTGGCAGCTCCCTGGGTACCTTGCATAGAATTGCATGATGTTGTTCCTGTGATCAACCACTAGCTGTACACTGATAAGAGTGTTATCCTTTTCTGTTGATAAATATTGCTGGCTCATGCTCCAGTGCCCTCATGGCCACGTATGTGTAGTCAATCAAGCCCTACACGTGAGGGAAGATAGACACTGTTGCAAAGCCACGAGCTCTCTCTGTTGACTACTGAGGCCAGTGGAGAAGGTGGTCTACTGCTCGACCCTAGCAAAGCGGGTGTCAGTCACCTGCTTAATGCAGTGGTGAAGGCCACTGGCATGGAATGCCCCAGAGGTCCAGCAGGTCCTGTTGAAGGAGGTCACAGAGATCTGTGACAGTCTGCCTGGAGAAGCACAGTGTCCTTCTGCACTGCTCCTCAGTTAGATCCAGGAAGGTGACTCTTGGCCTGTAGACTCTGTGTATTGAGTATTGTCACCTGCGCACAACCCCCCTCACCTGTTGTCTTCAGAGAGACTTGGGTGCTGGTGGTGACGTTTGTTGAGGATGCTGCTCCTCCTCCTCCATCTTTCTCTATCCAGAAGAAAGCAGCAAGAATGATCCCCATCATAAGTAGAGGCACCTGACTAAAGGGATGTAAGGCAACAATGTGTAAAGGTCATGGTCTGTAAGCTGGAAACACTCCTGGCAATCCAGACAGCAAAACATCCTGCGATCCAGTGAGCTGCAGCTGAAAGTCCCCTTTTATACTGCTTCAGAAATTCTCAGACACCAATTCTGCTAGGTTTTGTTAGCGGGCCTGAGAATGGGCTGAGTATCTACAAATTCGAGTTAAAATGCAAAGGGGCAAGCACGCCATCATCGGAATGAGACTTTGATCTTTTAATTAGGACCCCTCTTGCCTGAGGGTGAGGGCCCGACACATAGCCACAAACAGGTCAGTTAAAATGCTGGGGGGATGGGGATGTTTAAAATCAGCCCTTACAGTACAACTATAGAGATCAACTTTGCTCAAATATGCACACTAAAAAATATGCTGTGTTAATGGGAAGTAGGGGAAGAGATCGCAAGGGACTGTCAGGTTAGCAGCTAGCCATTTTAACAGTAATCATTCAAGCACTTAAACCAGTACGGGCTCTGCACATGACAGACCTGAAGATTCTCTTTTGTATTATTTATGTAGTCAGAAAATGGCTTGAGAGAACTCGGCTGCCTTAGATTCATAACAAGTACTCCATGGTTTCATTTTGAGACCAGCATCTGGTATATATTCCTTTTGAAATAGGCAACAAAAAACAAAAGATTCTGAGGAAATGATTCATAAGAACATAAGAAGAATATAAGAAATAGGAGCAGGAGTAGGCCATATGGCCCCTCGAGCCTGCTCCACCATTCAATAAGATCATGGCTGATCAACGACCTCAACTCCACTTTCCCGCACGATCCCCATATCCCTTGATTCCCCTAGAGTCCAAAAATCTATCTATCTCAGCCTTGAATATACTCAATGACAGAGCATACACAGCCCTCTGTGGTAGAGAATTCCAAAGATTCACAACCCTCTGAGTGAAGAAATTACTCCTCATCTCAGTCTTAAATGGCTGACCCCTTATCCTGAGACTATGCCCCCTAGTTCTAGACTCTCCAGCCAGGGGAAACAACCTCTCAGCATCTACCCTGTCAAGCCCCCTCAGAATCTTATATGTTTCATTAAGATCACCACTCATTCTTCGAAACTCCAGAGAGTATAGGCCCATTCTCCTGAATCTTTCATCATAGGACAACCCTCTCATCCCAGGAATCAATTGAGTGAACCTTCATTGCACTGCCTCCAAGGGAAGTATATCATTCCTCAGATAAGGAGACCAAAACTGTGCACAGTACTCCAGGTGCGGTCTCACCAAAGCCCTGTACAATTGTAGTAAGACTTCAGAAGGCAGAGAGGGAATGGGTGACCGCCAGACAGAAGAGGAGGACCAGGCATGTAGTGCAGGAGTCCCCGGAGTGCATCCCACTCTCCAACCAGTATTTTGTTCTGAGTACTGGTGGAGGCGATGGCTCCTCTGGGGAGTGCAGCCAGAGCCAAGTCCACGGCATCACGAGTGGCTCAGCTGCACAGGGGGGGGAGAAAAAAGAGTGGAAGAGCAATAGTGGTAGGGGATTCGATAGTTAGGGGAACAGACAGGCGTTTCTGCGGCGGCAGACGTGACTCCAGGATGGTAAGTTGCCTCCCTGGTGCCAGGGTCAAGGATGTCACTGAGCGGCTGCAGGACACTCTGAAAGGGGAGGGTGATCAGCCAGAGGTCGTTGTCCATATCGGTACCAACGACATAGGCAGAAAGAGGGATGAGATCCTGCAGGCAGAGTTTAGTGAGCTAGGAGTGAGATTAAAAAGCTGGACCTCAAAGGTAGTAATCTCCGGATTACTCCCGGTGCCACGTGCTAGTGAGTACAGGAATAGGAGGATAGAACAGGTGAATGCGTGGCTGGAGAGATGATGCAGGAGGGAGGGCTTTAGATTCCAGAGGCATTGGGACCATTTCTGGGGCAGGTGGGACCTGTACAAGCCGGACGGGTTACACCTCAACAGAGCCGGGACCAATATTCTCGTGGGGAGGTTTACTAGTGCTGTTGGGGAGGGTTTAAATTAGCTTGGCAGGGGGATGGGCACCAGCATATAGGAGTAGAAAAGAGGAATAAGGTGCATAAAAGAGTGAGTGTGTTGGATAGTACTAGAGAAGAAAGTAGTACTAGAGGCGGAAGTAGTACCATATTAGATAGGAGCAGGCTAAGAAAGACAAAGAAAAATTCAAAAATGGGTTTAGAATGCATGTATGTAAACGCACAAAGTGTGGTGAATAAGGTTGGTGAGCTACAAGCACAATTAGCCGTGTGGCAATAACGGAAACGTGTCTTAAAAACGGTGAGGACTGGGCACTTAATATTCAAGGGTACAAGGTGTTCAGAAAAGATAGGGAAGGAAAAAAGGGAGGTGGGCTGGCAGTGCTGATTAAGGAAGACATTGTAGTGTTGGAAAGGGAGGATGTTCTTGAGGGGACAAGGACAGAATCCATTTGATTAGAGTTGAACAGCAAAAAGGGTATGATCACGCTATTGGGGGTAATCTATAGGCCTCCAAATAGTGAGAGGGAGGTAGAGGAGCAAATCTGCAGGGAAATCGCAGATATGCAAGAGCTATAGAGTGGTGATATTGGAGGACTTTAATTACCCAAATATCGATTGGGATAACGCTAGGGTAAAGGGAAAGGAGGGGGGAGGAATTTCTGAATGTGTTCAAGAGAATTTCCTTGACCAGTATGTTCTTGGCCCAACTAGGAAGGCTGCATTGCTGGATCTGGTGCTGGGGAATGAGGTGGGCCAGGTCGACCAAATGTCTGTGGGAGAACACTTCGGTACAGGTGATCATCGTATCATAAGATTTAGATTAGCAATGGAGAGGAGCAAGGAACAATCTAGAGTGGAACTTCTAAATTTGAATAGGGCTAACTTCAATGGGATGCAAAACGATCTAGCCAGGGTAAAATGGAACCAAAGACTGACAGGAAAAACTGTGATGGAGCAATGGGTGATCTTAAAGGAGGAGATGTTCCAAGTACAGGCGAGGTACATTCCAACAAGAGGGAAGGGTAAAGGAACCAAAGCAAGGGCTCCTTGGATGACGAGGGAGATAGTGAAGATGATGAAACAAAAAAAAGAGGGTGTATGATGCATGTCAGGTGAATTCTTCAAGGGAGAACCAGACCAAATACAATAAGTTGAGAGGGGAAGTGAAGATGAAAATAAGATTGGCAAAGAGAGAATATGAGAGTGAATGGCAGTTAACATAAAAGGGAACCCAAAAATCTTCTACCGGCATGTAAACAGTAAGCGGGTAGTAAGAGGCGGGGTGGGGCCTATTAGGGACAAAGAAGGTGACGCATGCTTAGAGAAGCAGGGCAAGGCTAGAATACTCAATGAGTACTTTGTATCGGTGTTTACTTAGGAGGTGGATGCTGACAAAATATCAGTAGAAGTGGAAAAGATAGAAGCAATGGAGGGGAGAAAATTGATAGACAGGATGTACTAGAAAGGCTGAGTATGCTCAGAGTGGATAAGTCGCCTGGTCCAGATGGCTTGCATCCCAGGTTGCTAAGGGAATTGGGGGAGGAGATAGCAGAAGCGCTTGCCAGAATTTTCCAATCTTCCCTAGATGCGGGGGAGGTGCCTGAGGATTGGAAAGTGGCAAATGTGACACCATTGTTCAAGAAAGGGTGTAAGGACAATCCTAGTAACTACAGGCCGGTCAGTTTAACATCAGTGGTGGGTAAAGTTTTAGAAACAATAATCAAGGAAAAAATTAACGGGCACTTGGAGAGGTTTAAGCTAATTAAGGAGAGCGAACAGGGATTTGTAAAAGGCAGATCATGTTTGACTAATCTAATTTAATTTTTTGATGAAGTAACAGGGAGGATTGATGAAAGGAATGCAATGGGTGTTGTCTACATAGATTTTAGAAAGGCGTTTGACAAAGTACCACATAGAAGGCTGGTTAACAAAATTGAGGCTCATGGAATAGGTGGGTCAGTGGCAGCTTGGATAAGGAATTGGCTTAAGGACAGAAAACAGCGAGTTGTGGTAAATGGCTGTTTTTCAGACTGGAGGATGGTAGACAGTGGCATTCCCCAAGGGTCAGTGCTGGGGCCACTGCTTTTTTTGATATATATAAAAATGGCCCGGATATTGGAATACAGAGTAGAATTTCTAAATTTGCCAATGACACCAAATTTGGGGGTGTGGCGAACAGTGAGGATGATACCAATCGACTGCAACAGGACATAGAAAGGCTAGCAGAATGGGCAGACAAGTGGCAGATGGAATTTAATACAGAGAAGTGTGAGGTGATGCATTTTGGCAGAAGGAACAGAGAGAGGCAATATACACTTAATGGCACAGTTTTAAAGAGTGTGCAGGGACAGAGGGACCTGGGAGTTAATGTGCATAGGTCCCTGAAGGTGGCAGGACATATTGAGAGAGTGGTTAGCAAAGCATATGGTATCTTGGGCTTCATAAATAGAGGTATTGAGTACAAAAGTAGAGAAGTTATGCTGAACCTTTATAAAGTGCTGGTTAGGCCACAACTGGAGTATTGCATCCAGTTCTGGTCACCACACTTTAGGAAGGATGTGAAGGCTCTTGAGAGGGTGCAGAGGAGATTTACCAGAATGGTTCCAGAGGATGGGGGAATCTTAGCTACAAGGACAGGTTGGAGAAGCTGGATTTGTTTTCATTAGAGCAAAGGAGGTTGAGGGGTGATTTGATAGAGGTGTACAAGATTATGATGGGTTCGGATAGGCTAGACGGGGAAAGGCTGTTCCCACTAGTTGATGGTACAAGGACTAGGGGACACAGATTTAAGGTTTTGGACAAGAGATACAAGGGGGACGTGAGGAAAAACTTTTTTACGCAGCGAGTGGCGAGGACCTGGAACTCGCTGCCAACGGAAGTGGTGGAAGCGGAGAAACTCAATGTTTTTGAGGGGAGACTGGATAGGCACTTGAGGGAAATAAACTTGCAGGGCTACGGGGATAGAGCGGGAGAATGGGACTGACTGGATTGCTCTACAGAGAGCCAGCGCGGACTCGATGGGCCGAATGGCCTCCTTCTGTGCCATTATGACTCTATAACTATGATTTCCTTACTCTTGTACTCCAACCCCCTTGCAATAAAGGTGAACATGCCATTTGCCTTCCTAACTGCTTGCTGTACCTGCATGCTAACTTTCTGTGTTTCTTGTACGAGGACACACAAATCTCTCTGAACACCAACATTTAAAAGTTTATCACCATTTAAAAAATATTCTGTTTTTCTATTCTTCCTACCAAAGTGCATATCACACTTCCCCACATTATATTCCATCTGTCACCTTATTGCCCACTCACTTAACCTGTCTATATCCCTTTGCAGACTCTTGTGTCCTCCTCACAGCTTACTGTCCCACCGAGCTTGTATCATCAGCAAACCTGGATATATTACACTCCGTCCTTTCATCTAAGTCAATAATATAGATTGTAAATAGCTGAAGCCCAAGCACTTGAGGCACCCCACTAGTTACAGCCTGCCACCTGAAAATGACCCGTTTATCCCTGCTCTGTTTTCTTTCCGTTAACCAATTCTCTATCCATGCTAATATATTACCCCCAACCCCATGAGCCCTTATCTTGTGTAACAACTTTTTATGTGGCACCTTATCAAATGCCTTTTGGAAATCCAAATATACTATATCCACTGGTTCCCCGTTATATACCCTGATAGTTACATCCTAAAAAACTCTAATAAAAATTTGTCAAACACGATTTCCCTTTCATAAAACCATGTTGACGCTGCCTAATCATATTCTGATTTCCTAAGTGCCCTGTTATCACTTCCTTCCTAATGGATTCCAGCATTTTTCCGACGACCAATGTCATGCTAACTGGCCTTTAGTTCCCTGTTTTCTATCTCCCTCCTTTCTTGAATAGCGGGGTTACATTTGCTACCTTTCAATCCACTGGGACCGTTCTAGAATCTAGGGAATTTTGGAAGATCATAACCAATGCATCCACTATTTCTGTAGCTACTTCTTTTAGAACCCTAGGATATAGGCCATCAGGTCCAGGGGATTTGCCGGCTTTTATTCGACCTTAAAGTGTGGACAGGTAAAGCTAGATTCCTCTCAAAAGTCTAGCCTCTCTTTTGCCCCATAATACCCACTTCTTGTGTGGTAAGAGGCCCAAAATCAGATATTTCCTTTCCCTGAAACAGATTCATGTCCTTGCCTAATAAGAAAGATGCAGAATGGTCAATAACCCCATCACCTAAGCATCCATGTTACAAAGTAATTAAATAGACTATGGTCGCAGATACAGAAAGCACCTAGCCCTGGCTCTAATAACTGACCAGGCCCATTGTATTGAAAGTCATGGTATGCTCGGCTAATGTTGTCTGGGCAGATGTGCTCTTTAATAGGTCACCCCTCCTATTATCTCCTTTTTTGTCTTGGGGTCCTTTTTATCTGTTGGGTTGAATTAAGAAATAGGAAAGGATCTAAGACTATAGTGGGAGTTGTGTATAGGCCTCCTGGTAGCAGCTCTGAAGTGCTAGATTGTATAAATGCAGAGATTAGACAACGTGTAGCAAAGGCAGAGTGGTTTTAATGGGGGATTTTAACTTTCATATAGATTGGGATAAGCAGACTAGCACCTGTCAGAAAGGCAATGAATTTCTTGAGTATGTCCGGGATAGTTTTCTACAACAATATATCCTAGAGGCAACAAGGGGGCATGCCATATTAGATTTACTAATGAGTAATGAGCCAGATTTAATTAATAGCCTAACTGTGCATGAACATTTATCCAATAGCGATCAAAACATGATCGAGTTCAACGTAGCATTTGAAAGGGAGAAACGCAAAACAGCGATTAAGATTCTAGATTTAGGTAAGGCCAACTTCAACGGGATGAGGCAGAGACTGTCCACAGTAAACTGGACAAATCTGTTAATGGGTAAAATGACAGAAGATCAGTGGGAGATATTTAAAAAATAATTTAATGTGATACAGAACCAGTTTATACCGCTGAGGGGCAAGAGCTCTACTTGCCAAAAAAAAACAGCCATGGACAACTGAAGAGGTAAGGGAACAGCATAAAACTAAAAGAAAAAACATACGAAAATGCAAAAAATAGCACAGTTTCTGGCGAATGGGAAAGATACAAAGAACAGCAAAAGGTCACAAAACAGATAGTAAGAGCTACAAAAAGGGAATATGAAAAGAAACTTGCAAGGGATAGCAAAATCAATACAAAGGATCTTTACAGTTACATTAGGAAAAAGAGGGTGGTCAGGAGCAATATTGGCATCTTAAAAACTGAAAGTGGTAATATTGTCAATGACAATGGGGAAATGGCAGACATGTTGAATAATTACTTTACATCAGTATTTACAGTAGAAGAGGAGGATAGCATGCCGGAAATCCCAAAGAAACTAATATTGAATCGGGGACAGGGACTCAATAAAATTAACATAAGTAAGTTAACAGTAATGAAGAAAATAATGGCACTAAAGAGTGACAAATCCCCAAGGCCAGATGGTTTCCATCCCAGGGTTTTAAAGGAAGTAGGTGAGCACATTGAAGATGCCCTAACTATAATCTCCCAAAGTTCTCTAGATTCAGGAACCGTCCCTTTAGATTGGAAAATTGAGCATGTCACTCCGCTTTTTAAGAATGGCGAGAAGGGAAACCAGGAAATTATAGACCAATTAGCCTAACATCTGTTGTCGGGAAATTGCTAGAGTCTAACATTAAGGATAGGGTGATTGAACACCTCGAAAATTTTCAGCTGATCAGAGAGAGCCAGCATGGATTTGTGAAAGGTAGGTCATGCCTGAAAAACCTCATTGAATTTTTTGAGGAGGTGACTAGAGTAGTGGACAGGGGAATGTCTATGGATGTTATTTATATGAACTTCCAGAAGGCATTTGATAAATTCCCACATAAGAGACTGTTAACTAAGGTGGAAGCTCACGGAATTGAGGGCAAATTATTGACCTGGTTAGGAAATTGGCTGAGCGGCAGGAGACAGAGAGAGTAGGGATAATGGGTAGGTACTCAAATTGGCAGGATGTGACAAGTGGTGTCCCGCAGGGATCTGTTTTGGGGCCTCAACTATTCACAATATTTATTAACGACTTAGATGATGGCATAGAAAGTCATATATCCAAATTTGCCGATGACACAAAGATAGGTGGCATTGTAGGCATTGTAGATGAAAGCATAAAATTACAAAGGGATATCGACAGATTAAGTGAATGGGCAAAACTGTGGCAAATGGATTTCAATGTAAGCAAATGTGAGGTCATCCACTTTGGACCTAAAAAAGGATAGAACAGGGTACTTTCTAAATGGTAAAAAGCTAAAAACAGTGGATGTCCAAAGTGACTTGGGGGTTCAGGTACATAGATCATTAAAATGTCATGAACAGGTACAGAAAATAATCAAAAAGGCTAATGGAATGCTGGCCATTATATCTAGAGGACAAGGGGGTAGAAGTTATGTTGCAGCTATACAAAACCCTGGTTAGACCACACCTGGAGTATTGTGAGCAGTTCTGGGCACCACACCTTAGGAAGGATATACTGACCTTGGAGGGAGTGCAGCGTAGGTTTACCATACCCGGATTTCAAGGGTTAAGCTACGAGGAGAGATTATATAAATTAGCGTTGTATTCCCTAGAATTTAGAAGGTTAAGGGGTGATCTGATCAAAGTTTTCAGGATATTAAGGGGAACAGATAGGGTAGATAGAGAGAAACTATTTCCGCTGGTTGGGAATTCTAGGACTAGGGGGCATAGTCTAAAAATTAGAGCCAGACCTTTCAGGAGTGAAATTAGGAAACACTTCTACACACAAAGGGTGGTAGAAGTTTGGAACTCTCTTCTGCAAACGGCAATTGATGCTGGGTCAATTGTTAATTTTAAATCGAAGATTGATAGCTTTTTGTTAACCAGAGGTATTAAGGGATATGGGCCAAAGGCGGGTATATGGAGTTAGATCGCAGGTCAGCCATGATCTCATTGAATGGCAGAACAGGCTCGAGAGGCTGAATGGCCCACTCCTGTTCCTATGTTCCTATCTGATCATCCACTCCTTGAACAGCCTATCCATCTACTGCCTCATTTTCAATCTCCAATGCCCTCTTCATTGGCCCTCAACGATCCACTCTCCAGCTCACTCCAGAACTCTTCTGTCTGCATTCAATCCCACACAAAGTATTATTCTCCTACCCTCATTGCAGCTCTGCGGCAGAACCTTCATCCATCTTACCCCCATACTTTGGATTTCTCTCCTCTAATCCATCTGCCTTGCTATATCCCTCCCTAACTTCAAGACCCTCCTGAAAATCTACCTTTTCCACTACACTTTTGGTTATCTCTCTAAATTCCCTTCCTACTACTGCTTGTGTCCAACCATAACTGTGAAGTGCCTTGAGACTTTTTGGTATGTTAAAGTTGTCATATAAATGGAAGTTGTTGTTGTGGTTCAAACATCACAAAGCATTTTATACAACATTTGTTTGAAAGATTTCAATAACTGTTATGGAGACAAATAGAGGTGTCATTATACAAGAAATGTCCCAAAACAGCTATGAAATGAATAAGCAGTCAGTCTGTGTTTAGGTGGTATTGACTAAGGCAGAAATATTAGCTGGGACATCAGCCCAACTATTCCCCTCCATAGTGCCCGATGGACATTCAGTTCCGAAGTGCTATAGAGAGGGAAAAGGGGCAGAGACTCATTATGTTGGGGGTAATATGTCACCACAGGATTTCTGGGACTTCCCATTGTGGTGGTCCTGGGCTTGCACCTACTACAAGTGCAGGACAGAGGCAATAGTGGAGATGAGGCGGGAGAGAGTGTTCCCTGCTCTCCTTTTCAGTTTCTTGCATCTGTGATGGAAAAGCACCCAATTTTAGGGATGCACAAAGAAGATGTAAGCCTTACACCTTGGCTGTCCCAGATTAGAGGATCTGAGACCGTCAGCCAACAAGGCAATTGGTGGCCAGAGAAGATAAGTGGAAGCTTCAGTCATCACCTTCAATACGATCTTTGGGCCTGGAGTTTTCCAACAGCAGCCAGAAGACACTGAGGCTGGCAGTCAGATCGGTAGCTGCAGGCCTCTTAGGCTTACAGCTGCACATGTGTTCCCACCCTCATTTTTAGGCACAAGGCCCTGCCAAGGAGAAAGCCTGTGCAGGGGTGTGACTAGGCCATGCAAATGAGTAGTGTGTACCATCTACAAAATGCTCTGCAGCAACTCGCCTCGGCTTCTTCGGCAGCACCTCCCAAGCCCGCGACCTCTATCACCTAGAAGGACAAGGGCAGCAGGTGCATGTGAACATCATCACCTGCAAGTTTGCCTCCAAGTTACACACCATCCTGACTTGGAAATATATCGCCGTTCCTTCATTGTCACTGGATCAAAATCCTGGAACTCCCTCCCTAACAGCACTGTGGGAGTACTTTCACCACACGGACTGCAGCGGTTCAAGAAGGCGGATCACCATCACCTTCTCAAGGGCAATTAGGGATGGGCAATAAATGCTGGCCTTGCCAGCGATGCCCACATCCCAGGAATGAATAAAAAGAAAGACCCACCAAAATCAAGCATACTGAGGCCTCATCGGGCATGTTGCGCCTGTCTAGCGCCCAGGCAAGTAGGGGAGAATATTGGAGTCCAGTGCTCACTACTGTTCTTCAAATAGGATATTTAATGTTCATCTGGAACAGGGAGATGGTATATTCTCACACAAAATTCACATAGGAAGTGACCTACCAGGAAGTTACTGGCTTGAGTCCCAGAACCGAACGCCAAACAAGCCTATTACTACTGTAGAGAGTGAACTCGTGTAGTTCTAGAATGCCTTAACATTAAGGTAGAGCATTGTAAAGAACACTGAGCTTTGATGAGGAACAGAGCACCTTAATAAGGACACTACCTGGCACAGCATCTCTCCATGATGGTGCATTTCAGTTGAGAACTAACACAGTTAGCTTACCATCCTGAGTGAGATAAGGGAGAGGGAGAAACAGGAATATAAATGAAATATAAGAATAATTAAATAGCATGCTTTTCTGCAGACATTTGCATTGATATGACTTTGCAATCTTTAAACATTACAGTGCTGACTTTACAAATGCACACACCCAGCGTGGAGCCTCAGCTGTAGGAGCACTATTTCATAAAATCAGCTTTACATGGTTTTACTTTTACATATTTTAATTTTGCAGCACTATAATAATAATTCAACCACAACCACATCTGATCTTGAGAGAACAGCTCCTTTAAGTAGAATAAGTGAATTTTTTGACTGTGGAGAGAATTGTTCAAGACTCTGTAGAAAAAGTAAACCCAGGAGAAGGCTATGATCTCAGGCTTGCAGTCTTTTGTGGTGACAGTGCTGTAATCTAAATGGGATATTAGAATTTCCATGTTATGTGTATATATTTATTTTGAGGATCAGACTAAAAACCCTGATACACTGTTTTCCACAGTGCCCTGTACCATCCACCTCATCTGAAAAAAGGATATTCACAGTACACAAAACAAAGAAGATGACTGACACATGTAACATGAATACCATGCATGTACCTTACATGGACTGTCCGATATTTTAAAGGAGACCTACACTAACTGACAGGAGATGTACAACATTTATACAGCGTCATATCAATCTGAAATGTTGGGCCAATGCAGCTTGAACTGCTTCTTCATTAGGCACGCATACAACTTTGTTTCTCACTTTACAGCAGACATATATAGGAGTCGTACATGGCCCACATAATTGAAAATCGCTGTGTGTTTGGATTGTGACATATTCAGTTACAAGAATAATCAACTTTAAAAGCAATCACAGTAGGAAATAATGCAACTTCCTTTGCTTTCTCAGTGAGAAAATACAAAATAATAACAATGATAATATCAATGATTTGGATGAGGGGACCAAATGTAACATATCCAAGTTTGCTGATGATACAAAGCTGGGTGGTGGGAATGTAAGTTGTGAGGAGGATGCAAAGAGGCTTCAAGGGGATATAGACAGGCTAAGTGAGTGGGCAAGAACATGGCAAATGGAATATAATGTGGAGAAATGTGAAGTTATCCACTTTGGTAGGAAAAATAGAAAAGCAGAGTTTTTTTTAAATGGTGAGAGATTGGGAAATGTCGGTATTCAGAGGGACCTGGGTGTCCTTGTACATGAATCACTGAAAGTTAACATGCAGGTACAGCAAGCTATTAGGAAAGCAATTGGTATGTTGGCCTTTATCACAAGAGGATTTGAATATAGGAGTAAAGATGTCTTACTGCAATTATATAGGGCTCTGGTGAGACCACACCTGGAGTATTGTGTACAGTTTTAGTCTCCTTACCTAAGGAAGGATATACTTGCCATAGAGGGAGTGCAACGAAGGTTCACCAGACTGGTTCCTGGGATGGGGGGATTGTCCCATGAGGAGAGATTGAGTAGATTAGGCCTATATTCTTTGGAGTTTAGAAGAATGTGAGGCGATCTCATTGAAACATACAAAATTCTAACAGGGTTTGATAGGGTAGATGCAGAGAGGATGTTTCCCCTGGCTGGGGAGTCTAGAACCAGGGGTCACAGTCTCAGGATAAGGGGTCAGCCATTTAGGACTGAGATGAGGAGAAATTTTTTCACTCAGAGGGTGGTGAATTTTTGGAATTCTCTACCAAAGAGGGCAGTGGAACCTCAGTCGTTGAGTATATTCAAGACAGAGATCGATAGATTTTTGGATATTAAAGGAATCAAGGATATGGGGATAGTGCAGGAAAATGAAGATGAGGTAGAAGATCAGCCATGATCTTATTGAATGGCGGAGCAGGCTCGAGGGGCCAAATGGCCTACTCCTGCTCCTATTTCTTATGTTCTTATGTAATAACACGTAAGCTTGTAATGTACAGCTCCATGGCATGTTATGTTAGCGCTTCACCATACTGTGCCTAAGTTCATCATATTGCAGTTTAAGCTCCACTACTGACTAAAATGGAGCTTTTGCCAACACCAAGGGACACAATTACTGAAATGTGGACAATTCTATGTACAGAATATATTTACTCTATCAGATCACACTACTTAATCATTGATTTTTCTTCTGTCAACATTCTCAGTGAAAACAAAATCTCAGTTGTCTGTGCTCAATGAGAAACAGAGCTTCAGTATCTACCAGTTATTGATTCACTTAACAACTATTGAGCTGACATGTCATAATCCACAATAATAGAAAAAAGGATTTAAAAAAATCTTTCACAAATCCTTTGTTCCTTCACTTAAAAAAAACATTCATTTTTGTAAAATGCCATAAATCTATTGGCAGTTATAAAGGAATTATTCATGTAAGGAGTTCCTGAACCATTGTTAATTAACACTATTTTTGATGTGCCAAAAAAGCTTGTGAAATGTTCAACGATCAGAAGCCTCGTCATTAAAGACAAGAGGAGCTTACAGTGCAATACTGGAAAAAAAGTGATGATTGTAAAGGTCAGCTTTGTCTTCATTTCTCTCTTGCTTTCTCTTTGCCGTAGTGAAGGGCTATTCTTCCTGTCAGAAAGCCAAGTAGTTCCCACAGGCAAAGCTTTGGTGCACTGCACATGCTGTATACTGTAGAACAAGCTGAGAGTTGCTGAGCAAAGCAGCCCAGCACTATGGTCAATTTAGTTGAAATATAATACCTTGTGAATCAGTTAGGAATCTGACCTGTGACCCTTTAGGCTGCCTAAGCATATTGCATTCAAATTTAACAGCTCTTCTTCAAAATATTAATTTAGTTAAGCCATGTTTCGTTGCCCAGTAAGCTCTTGAAACAAACTGACTATGTTAAGAGGTTGGTATTACATCACTTACAATATTGACTTTTGCCAAAGCAATGAAGAAAAAAAAAACAAAGCTATTTGTATTCTAGTATTAAATTGACACTCTTAGATTGAGTTTAATCTCTTTAGTCTTCCTTCATACAAAATGGCACCAAAATTGCCTTGTCAAGCTAATCTGTCTGTAAACACAAAAAACAGTTCTTACTCTGCCATGCTTAGCAATAAGGAAAGATAGGCCAGCTGTTAAAGATTGGCCCATCCCTGTCTTCAACATACTGTAGGTCATTTTACTTTGCCAGGTGATGGCCACATATTGAGCTATTGGGTTGAGGTTTACTGAATGGCACTGCAACATCATTGAATTCCAATCTTTGTTCAGTTTCTAAACTTCACTGTATAATAGATAAGTTTCACTTTATCTTTCAGATCCATCTGTGTACAGCTTCCCAAGACAACGGGCTGGATTTTCTCTTTCTGGCAGGGTAGTCGCAAGGCAGGACTTGTACCTGCCCCACTGACTATGCCATGGCCCCAGCCCATTTCCCTGGATTGAAGGTCACTTAACATACAGGGTGGGCTCCATTGGGCTTCTTGCCACCAAGGGGAGCCCACTTCTGCCAGGAGGGAAATCCTGCCGATGTTCCAGCACTGCTGCAGCATTAGAAGAGGTGGACCTGCCACTTAAATGGGGCACAAGTGCCCTGAAGAAGAATTTAGGAAAGCTATTATTGTTGAAGTCCACTGCACCCTCGGATTTTAACTTGTGCTGCCCGCCCCCCACAACGAAAGTGATTCGGAAGGATAACCACTGTAACACACTTATGGTTCAAAGTAGATGCATCATTGATATGCCTTTAATATGCACTCACCTTGAAAACCTTTGTAACTTTAATCTGGCAGAGATTTCCTGGTTAGTTCCTGATTTCCTTTGCCATCATTCTTCTCATCTCAGGTCGTGTCTTAGTTTACCTAAAATAATAATTTAAAAATTAGCTAATATGCTAGCCAAATTAAAGCTTTTTTGGATAAGCAGTGAACAGATTACATTTTATATACTTTAAACATCCCTTGCTTTGAAAGCTTTATTCATCTGCTACAGTAGCTGTTTGCTTTTCACTATGTCCTTACAAAGCTGTTTACAGTACACATTATCTGCCAAGTCTTCAATTTGCTGTATTGTATTTGTACGGTAGGCAAATATCTTAAAGGAAAATACAGATTTAAATATGGAGGTTGATTTTGGTTTTCCAGTGGGGCGTGGGCGGGGAAAGAGCAATGGCCATGCAGAGAAAGTGACGGGGTTGCCCTAAAGTTCATGGTGGAGGCTCACTGTCAGCATGAAATGTGTTCCCCATTGGCAGCTTGCTGTTGCAGGTTCTTAAGGGCCGACAGCAGCTTAAACTGGGGTGTATTTTTTGTAGTCAAAACATTGAAACACTGTGAATCTGCAGGAGGATGTCTGGGTGTAAGAGGAGTTCCAGCAGAGTTCTGAGGTTTTCAGATACAACCGGTGGAAAGACCTCAGAATAGGAAAGAGAGCCTCTTCTATTCAGATGATCAGCAGGTGCAAAGAGAAATTGATGAACGGGTATGGCGAGAAGTGGCACGAACTGAATATGATTAGCAATAGCTCCAGGATCTTGTTGCAGTACAAAAATAAATGTAATGATCTTACCAGGAGTGGCAAGATAATACTCCCCTTTACATCTCCCATACTTTCTGCACAGTGCTGGAACACCCTACCTTTGCCTCAGTGCTATGAATCCTTCCTTTCCCTGCTTCCCATGGTTGTCCCTAGATCAGCAGGGTGGACATCTCTGCACCTCCTTGTTTCCAAGCAGCCAGACTTTGCAAGGGCAAACAGGAGAGGGATGGAAGATTGGTGCAATATAAAAGCATCGTAGCAGCTGGCAGGAAAGCATACACAGACCTGCATGATGTGTTGCTGGTCATCACATACCAGTTGAATATTAATAGAGTGGAAACCCTTGGCATTCACAAAGGCAGTTGAGTTGTGTGAAGAAGCCCACAGGGCTACATGGGTGCAGTGAATTACACTCTGGACTTGGGGCAATCCTGAAATCTCTGTAAACCCTAGAGACCTATTCTGCTGTTTCTGGAGGAAAGTGATGAATGTGTTTGTTCTAGTAAATAAGTCGTCAGTTACCTACTTAATACAAGCATAGATTACGCATAATTCTAGCAGTCCCACAGTCAAACATCTGACAAACATCCTGTTCGCTTGGTAGTGAAATCTATTATGAGAAGACTACAGCAAGCAAAGGTTAATGAAATAGAAAGGGTTGAAAAGGAGGTATAAGTGAGAAGCTGGAACTAATTAACTGAAACTCAGGTATTTCTCATCAATTCTGACATAGGAATATCAATATTTATTAGATTTTGATCACTTCTTTTCTGACTTATATAAGAATTTAAGTTGCAATTAGCAAACACTTTGGAATAATTTTAGTTGTCTCAAGACTGAAAGTTTACGGAGGCTAAATCCGATAGCCCCCGAAAACAGGCGTGGGGATCGCAATGCGTGATTAACCCGCACTCGTTGCTTCCGATGCAGGCAGCCCAAGTTTGTGTGAGGATAGCACCAATTCAAGCTAGCCTGCACTACCTAAAGCCAGCCTGCAACTCTTAAAGGGGAGGTGCATTCTGGCTGCAGCAGGTGCTGGAACTCTTTCTGGAGGAGACTCTGAGCAGGAAGAAGACTGAATAATGGCGTAACAGGGGAGAGAGCATGCTCCAAGGTTCGCTGACACTGCACTGGAGGCCTTGGTAGAGGAGGTGGACATGAGGAGACAGGTCCTCTATTCACAGGGGGCCAGGAGGCTTTTCAGACAAACTCTGTAAAGGCAGTAGGAGCAGATAACCGTGGCGGTCAATGCCAGGAGTCAAGCCCCGCAAGTTCAATGACTTCACACGAGTGGTCAAGGTCACTGAATTCATCTTCAAATGCCATATCCCACCAACTGCACCATTAGCCTCACACACTGCTCAATGCACCACACCCCCATCACTCACCTAACAACAAACTCTATCAAATAGAACTCATACCTCACATTCATAGCTTCACCTCACTCTCACACACTTAGCACTGCTGCAAGCCTCACTCCCACATCTCACAGCTTGCACACACTGTCGGCTATTCAACCATGACAGGCACAGCACCCAAACACATTGCATCACTCTCACTGACACACTTCCCTCTCTCTTGCAGGACAATATGGCGCATAACCAGAGGCAGCACGAGCTAACCGGCAGGGAACAGGCACGGCTGCATGACCTTATCCTGATGAAGGAGACGGTGGTCGCAATCATTGGAGCAGCCATCGCTGAGGCCGTGGCCAGCGGCAGGGCTGAAACCATCAAAGATGACAGTATCCTCATACCTAATCCTCCTTCTCACATCCCACTTCCCCCTCATCCCACAATGTCTTTTGATTTAAAAGCTGCAGATGGAGTAAGCATGCACCTCTTACTTTCCCCCCTGCCCGCAACGCAACCCTACCCTTGTCTCTTTCTCCTTTCAGATACCCAAAAACTGCAACCTTGCCAGGCAATGGTGGAAGAGCAACAGATGGAAGAGGAAAAAGGCAGTGATGATCAAGACACAGCAGCGTCACTCGATTTCACACTCGCAGCCACCAGCTCAGATGCTGACACTGCTCGTAATTTAGAGTATAGCTTAGAGGCGGGATCTGCACGTGGTGAGACACCGGGCACGAGTGGCCTGCAGCCAGGGCAGGGGGCAAGGATAGCGCAGGTGCCAGCTCACCGGAGGGCGAGGTCACACACGAGTTCTGCTGCAGAGGACTTAGATAAACACTTCGATGAGGCAGGCTACAGAAGAAGGCTGATGGGTATGCACAATGAATAGCTTGGTGCATTGGGAGGCCTGCCAGAAAGCCTGCGTTCAATGTCAAGGAGCATGGAGGAGTCCAGCACCAACTTGGCACAGGGCTTTGCGCAGAGCTTGGAGCCCATCCTTTCCAGCAGTCTAGCAATCTATCCTCCGATAGATTACTAGGATTGCTGAGGCACTGCCTCGGGGGACTGGCAGCGGTTTCGTGGAGTACGGACCTGTTGTCCTCTCTCAGGATGACAGCATTTGTACTCCCACCCCTGCTGCTCTGCCAATGCCCTTGCTGTTGCCTGCCAGCCCAGACTGCTGCCGTCCTTGTCGAGATGATGCAGTCCGAAGCCGGGTGTTCTAGGCCCAGAGCAGCTCAAGGTCATCCTCCAAGGCCATTTGCAATCTCCCCCACTGAAAGTCAGAAGCCTTCCACTAGCCATGCTGCAGCCACTGGGGTAGCACTGTGTAGGAGCACTAGGACAGGCAAAGGCACACAGGAGACAGGCACTAAGGGAATGCATAAGGCTGATTAGTTGACATTTGTATGAATATGGCATGGTTTGATATATAAATTTAATTTGGAATGTTTATTTTGTGTTGGCTTTTACTTTGGCATTGTGGGCAAGCGGACGCTGTGATGGTCAGTAACAGAAGGAAGGTAAGATATGGGATTGTTGGTGAATGTGGAATTGGGGTTGCGTTTACTGGTATCGCAACCGGATGAGTCAGTCACGGAGAGCCCGGCCAGAAAGGGGCTGTCTGGGTTGCCTCCTCCCTTCCTCCTCCTCCTTCCTCCCCTCCTTAGCTGGTTGCCGTATAGCTGAGGGCTGTGCCCTCATGATGGCGAGATTGTGCAGCATGCAGCAGACCCACGAATCTAAACACCCGCTCTGCCGAGTAGTGCAGCGCTCCTCGAGAGCGGTCCAGGCAGCGGAAGCATTGCTTCAGCACGCCAATGGTCTACTCGATGATATTTCATGTGGCAGCATAGCTTTCATTGTATGAGTGCTGCCCATGTGTGCTTGGGTTGCGCACAGGAGTCATGAGCCATGTTGTCAACGGATAGCCCTTGTCGCCCAGTAGCCACCCTCTGGTTTGTCGTGGTGGCTCAAATGCAGATGGCACAGCAGACTGCCGCAGAATGAAGACAATATATCTGCTGCCAGGATACCGGGCATTCGCCTGCATGGGCAGCTTGCCCTGCTCTGTGTCGCCTCTGCTCATTCTCCCTGTCATGCTGTAGGCCAAGTGGAATGCCTAATACTGCATCCATGTTTGGGAGCAAGTGGTCTGTGCAGAATCCTTGAAGTCAGGGTAAAGTCCTTCAGCACCTGCCACACCATTCCCTGTGGACTTTAGCAAATTTAAATAACTCTAGAAACCACCAAACACTTCTACAAATGCAGCAAGAGCCAGTAGAAATCAATCAGCAACTAACCTGTAAGTTGATCATGATCCCTTTAAAGAGCTTTGGTGGGGGTCCTTCCTGCTGCTGAACGCGTGTTCAGCTGTGCAGGCAACAGGTAGAGCGTTGAGCTCCAAAATGGCAGCACTGGTGTCAAATCAGCATAACACGCTGACTGACGTCATGATCTGCCTATTCTGCATACTTCCAGCTCACGCTCACTGCGCCCGTGCTAACACGCTCACCAAGATGGCATCTGGCGCAACTTGCGCCAGAACTCGCGGACGCCATTTTGGAGCCAAAACAGCACCCGTAGCGCCAAAACTGCGGACGCTATGTAGTCCAATTTCGCGGCCTATGTTTCCTATTTTATTTTCTCTACAGGAAGCCCACGCTATAACTCAAGCTGGATGGCATGGTCGCCTTGGTTATGAGCCACACCACAAATGAGGCCCATGCAGCTCCTCAATTAGCTGACAGTAGATGCTTTTGGAACTCACAGGGACATTATGCTATTCCTTCTCTCACTCTGTGGAGGGAGCAGTCTGGCACAGCATTTCCCTCTATCCAGCAGACTGATTTAGAGTCTGCAATGCTAGCTCACAAGCAGATGCTGCCAAACCAAAGTGATAGGTAGCCCTGGTGATCAAACCCACAACCATCTGGTTTGATCGCAGATGCACGATCACCTGCACTGCCAGGTTGTATGTTCAAAAATACAGTTTGACTAATTCTTGTACATGAGCCAAACTATCTTCTATCTTCTTCACACTCCTTGAAAAGGCTGTAGCCTAGTAATCAATTCAATGATGAGTAATGAAAAGATAAACTGGCCTGTAATTATACAATTTCACGTAAATCCATGTTTTTTTGATTTAAAAAAGCTAAGTTTATTCAAGTTTTGCAATATAAATATGACATATAAAGCATATGAAATAAACAAGTGAAACTCTATAACCCAACACAGCGGGCTGGATTTTCAATGACCCGTGGAGTCGGGTTTGGAGGCGTGTGGGGGGTTAAAGTTGCAGATTCGGGGGTCCCGACTCCATTCCACCTCCACGCAATTTTGACAAAATCGGTCGCGGGGTTCCCAACTCCGTCCCACCCCCAAGAGGCGGGAGAGGCCATTAAAGCCCTTAACAAGCCCTAAATTGGCTCTGTAATGCCATTTTGAAACGTTTTAGCTAGTTTAACCCTTTTCTGACGTGAAGTACGCCTGATGTGAAACACGGCAGTGAAACCTGGCGGGAGCACAAGTGGATAGCTGACTATCAGCTACAGGTCCACTATTACAACGGAGATGTGATGAAGGTAGTAGTAGTATTGTGATGAAGGTAGTAGTAGTATTAGGTCTGAAAGTCGCCTCTGATGCTGCTGCATTGAATGTCTTCAGAGACTGCCTGGGAGGACTTGGTTGCAAAAAAAATTCTCTCTCTCTCTTTCTCTCAGATGCTGCTCATTGCTTATTTTGCATCCAGGTCCTCTCACAGCAAAGGCCAGGCAATCTCTGAGACCAGGCAGTCTCTGACCTGCAATGATGACATCATCAGAGGCGACTTTCAGACTGAAACCACTAATTGGTTCATGGGTTCCCACATGCTGGAACTCAATTGCCCAATTAAGTGAAAATTCCATCAATCTCCCACATCCAATTGCAGTCGGGTGGATAACACGAAATGCGGATGACACGACCCCAACCCGCCCCAGTATCAAAATCCAGCCCAGCCTCTCTGTGCAATTTGATATAACTAATACATTTTTGAGACATTCTATTTAACCCCTTCACATGATGCTTTTGTTCAATAACCCTTGTTCTATTACTCATTATCCTATCACCAAGGTGGATATGGAATATTATATTTCTCCAGGAGCCCAGGGAAGGGTAAAGGAAGAATCTCACAATACTCCTCAGTCACCTGCAACAACCAAAGCTCTCGGAGAATGATTTATCCCTGCATTCAGCAGTCAGTCTCTGTCCTCTCTTGTAAAGTTCTAAATATACAAATATACAGTTTTGAAATAAGAGGCAAAATTCTCTCATCTGCATGTTGTTTCCAGCAGTGCTAACAACAACCTGGTGTACTATGGCAAAAACATCATACAATCTGATAAACTATTATAAAATGGTGCTGGATTTTATAAATCTCAATTTCTCTTCTGCCATTCTAAAGCACCAGGGAAAAATGGCCAATACGATTACAATTAGTTAAAGGGCAATTCTGATGAAAGGTCTTCGACCTGAAACGTTAACTCTGTTTCTCTCTCCACGGATGCTGCCTCGCCTGCTGAGTTTTTCCAGCGTTTTCTGTTGTTATCCCCAATATGGACATTAGATAAATTGTACTATAGAACTGAGCAAATCATACAAAAGTGAAGGACTGTTGTGTCATCTTGCAACTGAGTAATAATAGTGCAATTGTGCCTTCACTGCACCAACTGCTAAGGCCGTGGCAATGCATTTAAGCTGCTGGTAAATTTGCAGCAGAATTGCTATAACAGAATTTAGCGTGTCAAATTAACATAATTGAAATGTTCCTGTCCCTCACATTCAGTCAAGCACTAATCTCTGGTGCCACTGTTAAAATCCACAAATGAGACGCTGTATCATTCTGATGATATCATAAACCACTTTTGCGTTACACATCATGCTGCAAATTTATCTTTACTCATTGCAAAAAAGAAGTTCTGCCCATCAAATCAAGCTTACTTAAACACAGTGAGAAGATTGTTCCACCTTCATTGCCAAAAGAAGCAGACCTGTGAATTGCATTATGTTTTTCTATCAGCAATAAATGTACCTGCCATTGCCATGCTCATAAACTTCGATATTTGAGGTCCAGTGGTTTAAATAAGATTTTCCAAGTAAAACATTGCTATCATTTACATTACAAGGTGCTCTGCCTTTCTTATAGTGCAAGATTACCTTTGATTACTGGGGTGCAATTCAACTGAAGAAAACAGTGCCGATTTTTTTCTGGCTTCTCTGTGCTGTGATGCTGGACAGAAGCACTGTACTCAAAGTCCTGTCCAGGTTGAGCTGTAGCTAATTTTGGTGCCCTGGGCCATTAACATGGAACCAGAAAACTGGACAGGAAAAAGAACCATAGCCACAGATATGAGAAGGCTGCAGCTGTGGACATGGTTCTCAGCCAAGGAGCCTCCTGGGTACTGCTGGATAGCAGCAGCAGGAAGGTCCTAAGGCCCGGCGGGTCACTTTGACTTACCTTCAGCAGTGCTCTTCTGCTTGCTGCCCAGCACAAGTTCTCCATTAGCTTCTTGGGGCGCTCCTGCATCTGAGCACCTCAAGGCCGTAACAAGTAGAAAAAGAGTCGCCAGCCCAACATCCTTACCTGCCATGACATGCCAGTGATGGGCCTGAGACTGTAGTAGACACAGGCCTAGGTCCAACCTTCCCCCACCCTGGGAAGCTCCAGAGATTTTTGTACAATATAAAAAGAGTGCAGATATCCAACATACTGGGCTGGATTTTCAATGACCCGTGGAGTCGGGTTTGGAGGCGTGTGGGGGGGGTTAAAGTTGCAGATTTGGGGGTCCCGACCCCATCCCGCCTCCATGCCAGTTTCTCTGGCGGCGAGTACCCGACCTGTGCTGAGACCCGACTCCCCGAGGCGGGAAGGGATTAGTGACAGTTAACTGCCTGTTAACAGGTAGTTAACAGGCAGTTTTTTGCATAATCCCTATTTTGACAGGTGAAATGTGGGCTTCCCGACAGGTGGCAACCACGCCAAGTTATCGGGGTGGACCGTGGGTCTGCAGGGGTTGGAGGGGTCGATATGTCTGGTGGGCAGGTGAGTGATGGGTGCATGTGTGCAGAGGTAAGTGTGTAATGTAAGTGCTAAGTGTTGGAAAAAGTTTTACTTACCTTAACTTCCTCCTGCAGGTGTCAGCCCTTCAGTTCTCGGGAGTCAGAAATCTCACCGGCACAGAAAGCAGGAAAGCCGTGGTTCTGTCAAAAACTGCAGCCTTCTGTTTTCTGTGGTGGAATGATTTCTAACTCAGCCTGAGAGGAAGGACTGAAGTTAGAAATCATATTGTCAGTGTTTGACAGCTTCACAGAGCTGTCAAACGCTGATATTTCATCTGTCAAAAGCTCTTGACAGATGAAATGTCAATCTGTGACGTCACCTGTTGCCGGGTGGCCCTTAATTGGCCTGCTGAGCCCACTGGGTGGGCTCAACAAGGTCAATCAAGGGAAAATACAGTGGGTTGGCCACATCTCGATGGAGGCGGGTTCACAAGCCAGAATGTGTGATTCCCGACCCCAACCCGACCCCAGATTTAAAATCCAGCCCACTGAGTCTCTGCCCCCTTTTTCCTGACCTTTGTGCCTGGCAAATTAGTGTTCCCCAGGGGACAATGGCCAGGAAAATTGACCCCAACATTTCAAATAAAAGACCTCAAATTAATGGGGGAAAAAAGAGAAAGTTTCTCCTGTTCAAAGGTTCAAAAGCTTTCACTGCAACTGCTCATCTGTCATGATATGTGTGGTTCTGAGTCGGATAAAAACCTACGTTATTGAAACTTAATGCCATGATATAAAGCATTGATTTTGAATCTATAGATATATTGGAAATACTGAATGACAATAAGCATAGCTATGTGGGCCAGAGGGAGCTAAAGTACACTTACTGTACATACATGCAGTGAGTAGAGTCTGCATATTACAATGACCACCGTCACCATATTAGAATGACTGAACTCAAGGAAAATCATCAAACAGGTGAGATCAGAATACAGCAGTAGTATCATCTCATTGATCTAGTCTATGAATATAGTTCTGATAAACCCAGGCAACAATGACCCCTTAAGCTCCAGTATAGAAGCAATGACAGGATGAGACACATTATAGACTAGTATTAATCCAACTTGTCCAAAGGTTGCTCTTCATCTATCACAATATGTTGTGACTTTTTATCTCATTTACAATGATTGATCCTACTTTGCACAATTTCACCAGATACCAGTTAGGTGTGTTATGGTACCTTGTTTTGCTTTAAACATTAGACAGCACCAACCTGTTGAGGGCTTGCAACTCCGTGGAGGGCTCACACTACATAATAATAAACTTAGGTTAGAGTACTCAGCTGCATAGTATAGCTAAAAGATTCTTGAGTTCTGTAACTCGAGTTCAGTTAGATCAGTAAGAAATTATAATTCTCTAGAAACGTAACAGAGTGAAAGCAAGGAGCTAGCCAAAGTTCCCCAAAACAGCAATCTTGTTTATGTCAGTTTAGGCTAGGATTTAGACTAAATTAAATCTCAAATCAAAATTTTCTTTAACTATTTAAGTTACTGTTATGCACTTCATTTGCATGGAAACTGTTATAACTTCTGCACCAGCCCATCAAGATTATGGTTTTAATTAACTGTTTTTAGCTGCCACACCAAGCTTAATTAGCCAATCTGCCTTTTATTGGGTGGGAGAGGAGAAAGCAAGAATGCACATAAAAGTAGCTGATGCATACCTGGTCTTATTGACTGGTTCATTTGTTTGGTTACTAACTGGCTTTACTCTCATCTTGTTTTTCTACCATCTCTCAGCAACGTGTCCTTGTTCAATAGGGAGTGATGATCAGCAGATTTCACAATGGGTCTGCAAAATTTTATCTAGCAGATGATGCACTTCAGAAGGTCGAAACTGTACTGCTTTTGCTCCTTAGTCCCCACACAGCCAAAAACGGAGCATTCCATGCTATGCAGCGCACCATCAAGTATTGGCCTGGCAAAGAAAATGTTTAGTTTATAGCTTGCACTTGTTTCTTAAGAAAGACTATATGCCAATGTAAGTTATGGTAGAGAATGTAAATTATGTTTTATCGAAGTTAATTACCATACAGTAGGGAACTCTTAATCAATTTAAATTCAAGTTTAGACCAAGCTTGACTTTACAATGCTTTACCTCTGCCTTATCTATAAATGTGTCTTCTAGATTGAATGATCTCAACATTGTATATAAAACTGAAAACATTATTTAGACTAACTCAAAGGATTGATCAAAGATTTTAATTAAAAATTACAGCACTGAATTTATATTGGTGTGAATTCTATTCTTGTTAGATAATTAACTTGACATTTTACAGTTGTGAAATTGTTTTGAAGAGTTAGCCATCTAAAATATATAGATTTGAAAATGAATATTAAATAGCATAGTGTGTGATCAACTCTCTGCAAGGTGCTGTTTATTTTTTTTTCATATTCTTAATTGTTAGTCTTGCACATTCCTATCCAGCTGATCCTCCCATCCTCCAGTAATCTATGTTATAAGTAGATCCACCATCAACTTTAATTTAATATTGTTACATTTTGCACAAATTACTAATATATAAATTAAAAGACTATTACTGGTGTATCTACCAAACTGTTACATTGCTTGTAAGGGAGGAGATAATTTTGCTAAACCTTGGGTTACTCCTTTCAGCCAATGCTTTTATGTAAGTAAATTTATATAATTGCTTTCTCCTGGTGTAATTTAAAGATAAATACCTGGCAGTCCGGTGTCCGGTGTCTAGAGGAAAATCGAATAAAAATCCTCCATTTTGTTTTAACTGACACAGTGACATCTGTTGGTTGCTAGGTAACACAATACACAGCCAATACCATGAAGACAGTGTGTTCATTTTGCTGAAATTGTTTGCTCTGACACATCATTAGTTATTTGAGCTAAGTAAGCATCCTGAACTGGCAAACAGTTTTCCTGAATGGTCAGAAGAGTTTTAACATTTTATAACATGGCTGAAGAAATCTAATATGCGCAGCAATGGTATTACAACCCTACTGATACCTCTTTGATTATGACCTTCAGTGAAGATCTATTTACTTGGGAAATCACAAGATGTTAGATGATTATGTGTGGATCTCCAAGACTCCTTAGTTTAGTCATGAATACTAATATCTTTAGCCACATAAAAACTGAACACGTCCTGAATGAAGTGACTGATGGATTGATCCTGAGCACATTGATGAAGCAGCATCGAATGCTATGCTGCAGCATATGGTGCCTTACTGATCTGTGTACGTTTTAACATTCCTTTTATTCTGGACTCAGAAAAGCAGTGCAATGGATGATAATTATTAACTCCAGTGACACTTTGCATTTTATAGCTGTAATGTCCAGTCAGTTACAACAAAAAATAGATTCAATTGAAATACTTTCTATAGCAGAAGCCTTCTCTGTAATCTAATCTATTACTGAGATATCCTTTAGGAGATAGCGATCTCATACATATGCTCTGTATAAAAATTACACTGACAATGGTTTTGTAACACTGGTCTTGCCAGAAAAAGAACATAAACTATCCGTATTTAATGTTCCTTTTGATTCATAGAATTAAGCCCAGGAAATGATTAAATATAAAACTAGAAAGCCTCTTGGCAATATAGCCCAATGCAGAATCATCTGTGGTAAGTACAGTATTTCAATTATTAGGAAATCAGGAAATTATTCCGCATGGAGCCAGTGAGGCATTTTTGCATTAACTATGTACAAACAATATATATTTAATGTTCATCCATAACGACTGATCATTTACCACTGACAGTAACTTATAATAGATTAAAAACAGACTAAAGAACAATAGATGCCAATCTGGTAAAGCAGGAATATAAAAAGTAGAATTAGGGATAAGCAGAGGGATTTCAAACTATGAAAGGAATCAGTAAGCAGGAAAATTGTAAGTTTCTAAAATAATTCCAATATTTCAAAAAAGGGTCAAGAGATGTAGCTGGAAAAATTGTTGCAGTATGTTTAACATCTGTTTTAGGAAATATTTCTAAAAATTTTGAGAAATCTAATTAGTGAATGCTGGGAAAAGCATAACTTATTAAAGGACATAGAAACATAGAAGATAGGAGCAGGAGTAGGCCATTCGGCCCCTCGAGCCTGCTCTGCCATTCGATGAGATCATGGCTGATCATCCAAACTCAGTACCCTGTACCTGCCTTCTCCCCATATCCCTTGATACCTTTAGCTTTAAGAAATATATCTAACTCATTCTTGAATATATTTAATGACTTGGCCTCAACTACCTTCTGTGGTAGAGAATTCCACAGGTTCACCACTCTCTGGGTGAAGAAATTCTTCCTCATTTCTGTCCTAAATGGCTTACCCTTATCCTTAGATTATGACCCCTGGTTCTGGATTCTCCGACCATCGGGAACATTCTTCCTGCATCTAGTTTGTCCAGACCTGTCAGAATTTTATATGTTTCGATGAGATCCCCTCTCATTCTTCTATACTCCAGCGAGTATAAGCCCAATCGACCCAATCTCTCCTCATATGTCATTCCTGCCATCCCAGGTATCAACCTTGTGAATCTTCGCTGCACTCCCTCCATGGCAAGAACATCCTTCCTCAGATAAGGCGACCAAAACTGCACACAGTACTCAAGGTGTGATCTCACCAAGGCCCTGTACAACTGCAGCAGGACATCCCTGTTCCTATACTCAAACCCTTTCGCTATGAAGGCCAACATATCATTTGCCTTCTTCACCGCCTGCTGCACCTGCATGCTTACCTTCAGCGACTGGTGCACAAGGACACCCAGGTCTCGTTGCACTTCCCCTTCTCCCAATCTATTGCCATTCAGATAATAGTCTGCCTTTCTGTTTTTGACACCAAAGTGGATAACCTCGCATTTATCCACGTTATATTGCATCTGCCACGCTTCTGCCCACTCACCCAACCTGTCCAAATCATCCTGGAGTTTCTCAGTATCCTCCTCGGAGCACACACCCCCACCCAGCTTTGTGTCATCTGCAAACTTGGAGATATTACATTTAGTTCCCTTATCCAGATCATTAATGTATATTGTGAATAGCTGTGGTCCAAGGACCGAACCCTACGGTACCCCACTAGTCACTGCCTGCCACTCAGAAAAAGACCCATTAATTCCTACTCTCTGCTTTCTGTCCACCAACCAGTTCTCTATCCAAGTCAATACCTTGCCCCCAATCCCATGTGCCTTAACTTTACACGCTAATCTCTTATGTGGGACCTTATCGAAAGCCTTTTGAAAGTCCAAATATACCACATCTACTGGTTCTCCCTTATCTATTTTCCCAGTTACATCCTCAAAAAATTCCAGTAGATTAGTCAAGCACGATTTACCTTTTGTAAATCCATGTTGACTTTGTCCGATCCTGTCACTGTTTTTCAAGTGCTCAGCTATTACATCCTTTATAATGGACTCTAGCATTTTCCCCACTACCGATGTCAGGCTTACCGGTCTGTAATTCCCCGCTTTCTCTCTACCACCCTTTTTGAATAGTGGGGTAACATTAGCTACCCTCCAATCCATGGGTACAGTTCCAGATTCCATCGAATGTTGGAAGATGATCAGCAATGCATCTACTATTTCTAGGGCCACTTCCTTAAGTACCCTAGGATGTAGATTGTCAGGCCCTGGGGATTTATCGGCCTTGAATCCCGTCAATTTCCCTAACACCATTTCCCTGCAAATACTGATTTCTTTCAGTTCCTCCCTTTCATCAGACCCTATGTTCTCCAACATCTCTGGGAGGTTATTTGTGTCCTCCTTTGTGAAGACAGAACCAAAATATGCATTTAACTGGTCTGCCATTTCTTTATTCCCCATTATAACTTCCCCCGCTTCTGACTGCAAGGGACCTACACTTGATTTCACTAATCTTTTTCTCTTCACATATGTATAAAAGCTCTTACAGTCAGTTTTTATGTTCCCAGCAAGCTTACTTTCATATTCTATTTTCCCCTTCTTAATTAATCCCTTTGTCCTCCTTTGTTGAATCCTAAACTGCTCCCAATCCTCAGGGTTACCGCTTTTTCTGGCCAATTTATATGCCCTCTCCTTGGATCTTATGCTATCCCTAATTTCCCTTGTTAGGACGGTCAGCATAGCTTGAGGAAAGGGAGAGGAAATTTAAATAACCTACTGGAGGTTTTCAAATATAGTACTAACATGGTGGACAAAGGAAATGCAGGTTTGATATATACTTAGATTATTAGAAAACATTTGATATGGTTATACATTGGCAATTAATGGCTAAGGTAATGAGTCACAGAATAGTAGGCAAAATAAGGTATTGGATAGGAAATTAGCAGAAAAAGTTAAATAGGATAAATGGGAACTTTTCAGGTTAGAGAGGTAAAGAGCATGGTTACCCCAGGTTCAGTCATAAGACTGTCACTATTTTTAATACATAATGGGCTGAATTTTCCGGGTGGTAGCGGGCGCGATCGGTGGCGCGTCGGGTGGGAAAGTTGTTATTTTTGACAGCGGGTCAGGGACCCGCTGTTATCTCACTCCAACACGCCTTTCCCACAGGCGCATCTGTCATCGTGGAGCCGACCCGACCAGCAGGGGACCCAATTGAGATCATTATAAGGTAGCTGACAGGCACTTAAAAGCCTTTTTTCACTCAGGGGGCGATTTTCTCACTGGAGGCAGGTTTCGGTTTGGGTGGGTTTGAAACCCGCCTCCACTGATAGTTTTCAAAAATTTGCGATTTTCCCATGATTGGCCACTTGATTTCAGAGGTGTGGGATGCCCTTGGTCAATTAGTGTTTTGGGACTGAAACTCGCCTCTGCTGACATCACTTTTCCAGTCTGATTTTAGGCTTCTTGCTGCCTTGGCTCATTCCACAGGATTTCTGCCTATGTTGCACCACCTGCAACATATTCTGAGAAACCACTATGTCCAATTCCAAGGCAAGGGCCTCCCCGAGGCTCACGGATGAGGCGCTGCAAATGTTGTTTGAGGGGGTGACAGCTAGCAGGGAGGTGCTCTTCCACTCATCTGGGAGGAAGAGGCCTCCCAAAGAAACCAAGGCTGTGTGGGTACAGCTGGCAAGGGATATAACCTCCAGATCTGTGTGCAGATTGGGAGAATGTTTCTGTGTTTTGATGAAATGCCATCCCTGTTGGAAAGCATTAAAATGATTTGATGCCAAAATGTTGGCGTTATGGCATCTGTTTTTTCGTCTTAGGCAGCTCCACATTGCGGCCTCCGCCACACTTGTGTTGTCAGGTTGGTGGCCTGAGTGAAAGGAGGCCAGAGAGTCATGTCCATTGTCAATGATGTCTTAGGATGGAGCCAAGGACATGTGCCAACTTGGGCAACCTATGCAAATCTGGCCATGATAAGTTCATCCCGGGCAGCCATGTGCTCGCGTGCTGCCGCTGCTGCTGGCCGATACACCGGCGCTCTGACCTCTTCCTGCTCCTCCTCCTCCTGCTCCTCCAGATCCTTCTCCTCCACCTCCTCATCTGAGGAGGGCTGGAACTGAGCAACTTGCTCATCAGGAAGCTGCAAGCCACGACGCTGTGCGATGTTGTGTAGTGCACAGCAGACCACGACCATTCTGGAGACCCTGTATGGTGTATACTGCAGGGCTCCACCTGATCGGTCAAGGCAATGGAAGCGTATTTTCAACAACCCAATGGTTTGCTCGATGATGGACCTGGTCGAAGTGTGACTGGCGCTGTCGCACTCTACAGCCTCGTTAGCTGGCCTCCTGATCGGTGTCATTAGACACTTCTTCAGGGGGTAGCCTTTGTCACCAAGGAGCCATCTGTTAAGTTGGTTTGGCAGGTTGAAAAGCAGAGGAACACTAGAGTGCCGCAGGATGAAAGAGTCATGGCAATTACCACAGAACTTGGCGCAAACATGTAAGAACTGCTTCTTGTGGTTACACACCAGCGTACGTTGAGGGAATGGAAGCCCTTTCGGTTGACAAAGATAGCTGGGTTGTGATGGGGTGCCCTAAGGGCCACATGTGTGCAGTCTATGATACCCTGGACCATTGGCATGCCTGCCATATTTGCAAAGCCAACCGAACGGGCGGTTATACTTGCCTGATCCCTTGAGAACTGGATGTAATTGTGGGCCTTAGCAAAAAGGGCATCGGTAACTTGTGTGATGCAACTGTGGGCAGCCGACTGGGAGATGCCGCTGATGTCTGCTGATGATCCCTGGAAGGAGCCTGAGGCAAAGAAGTTGAGTGCGGTGGTGACTTTGACAGCCACTGGTAAGGGGTGTCCACCCATTCCTCTGGGCACCAGGTCTTGCTGCAGCAGTCCGCAGATCTCTCGGACAACCTCTCGCAAAATTCTCAGCCTCCTTTGGCACTGCTGCTCACTCATGTTGAGGTAGCTCATCCTCTGTCTGTAAACCCTCTGTCGGGGGTATCTCCTGCAGCGAGGTGCCTCGATGCGCTGGCGCCTTCTGCCCTGTGCAGCATCAGGTGGCTGAGCAGGAGGTTGGGGCTCCTGCTGCTGTTGCTGCTGAGCTGCCTGAGCAGGAAGTTGGGCTCCTGCTGCTGTTGCTCCTGAGCTGCCTGATTCTGCTGCTGCCGTGGATGCTCCTCATCCTCATCTGAGGTCCATGGAGAAAGAAATCGAATGGTTCCTATGCTGCTTGCAGATACCTCCGTTGGGGAAGCGCTCATTGCAAGCGGGGAGAGGGTCTTCCAAGGAGGTCCCACAGTTGATAGATTCAAGCTGCAGCACCTCCGACTTCGGAAGGCCTTCTAAAAGTGCTCAAAGACCTTTTAAAGCAAAGTTCTGGCACCTGCAAGTAATCCTTGATGAAATAAATGATGTATTGTTGGACCTGCAGCAGTGAGGAGACCACCCACGAGTCAACCCGCCAGGTTTAGCTGGCGTGGTTTAGGAGGGTCGTGGAACACGCCAAAATGCTCGAAAAATCACGAGGGCCTCTCAAAATAGGCTTAGAGAGGCCCTTAACGAGAATTTAATCATCTTAACAAGCGCTATGGCCAGCTGGAGGCGGGACCGTTGCCCGCCCTCCAAAACCGGCACCGGCAAAATCCCGCGGAGGTGGGTTCCGAACCCGCCCTCATTGTTTCTGATTTTCCCGCCTTTCCCGCCTCCAAACCCACCTCCTCAGATGTCAGAAAATCACCCCCTTACTTTTTAAATTTCCCTACATGGCCACGGGATTCACGCAGCTCGGGAACCACGTCTGTCAACCTGAGGCGGGAGTTCAGTGGCCATTGCTCCAGCTGATTACTTGACAGCATGAAAAACAAACCAAAATAAAAACATGTTGATTACATCAGCTAACAGATTGATGGAGATTCCGTTCTACTTGAAAAGCTACTAGTAAATGTTAATTCAAAAATTCCTGAAGGGATGTAAGTGCTACCCTGGATGGTGAGGTAAATACATTTTTCACTGCCCATTCTTGGCTGTTGCCTTCCAACTCACCAGTAATTGCAGTGAATGGATCTGCACTACAAAAAAATGACATATACCATTTAAATATATTTTTGTGTTGTTTCTGGTCAGGTTTTTCTCACAGTATACTGTGATTGTCCAGTTACACATTAAATCAAAAGTGAGAAGTCGCACAACACCAGGTTATAGTCCAACAGTTTTATTTGAAATCCCAGTCCAACACCGGCATCTCCGCATCATGGACATTAAATCAAGTCATCAACCGTAACAATTTCATTCTCATCGCTCATTAATGTACTTTTTAAATTAAGTTCTTGATTGTATTTGTAGATGGTGTCATATTACTTAATGATAATATTATTTAAATTTTTGTCACTCGTATATAACTTTGATTATATTATTGTAGAGTAAAGATTCAACACCCACTATGTTAGATTAAACTTAAAATTGAATGTGACCATGGTCCCTTTAAGGATCCCAGCTGAAAACACGTCATGAATGACGGCACCAGACCCCCTCCATCTCATTGGGCCGGGTAACGCATTAGGCGGGTTTAATAGGCCCCCATTAAGGTAAGTTCATTTTCTACAGCGGGATGGAGCCAGCTGCAGGGTGGCAACCAGTCACGGACACCGGCCGCACTGGACCCGCCATTGTAAAGAAATGACTTAGAGGAGGGTACAATAAGTTATCCAAGTATATAAATACTACTGAAATAGGAGAAAGGACAAGTAATGAGGAAAAATGCAACTTAATTCAGAAGGATTTAGACCTTTTAAGTAATTAGGCAAATAAGTGGTAGATGGAGTTCAATGTCGGAAAGTCTAAAATAATTAATATGGGAGGAAGGAACCAAAGGAAGGATTATTTATTGAATGCAGCAGGGATAGAACATGCTGATTAGGAAAGTAAACTAGGGTTATAGTGGATGAATATATGAAACCACTAGTATTGTGCTTAACTGCAGTAAAAAAAACACAGCTGATAAGGTAGTGAGTTGTGTCAGTAGAAGAACCAAGTGGACAGTGGAGTAGAGTAAAATTCAAGGGGGAAAAATTCATTAGTGACCATTTTGGGTTGGCGAAATTTAGCGGCCGGCGAAAAAAGCGCCGGCAATCGCTAATTTCAGTTTTAGCGCCCCAAGAGGGAGGTGGAGCACTAATTCAAGCGCTCCACTTCCTTCTTAGAGCACCAACCCCAAATAATGGGGCCGTGCGATCTGCAGCGCTACGCACTGGGCCACGTAGCGCTGCCACATGGAAGAGCTCCTCCCCTCACTAAAGGCGAGGGCCCAACCTGGACCACCGGGGAGCGGGGTGCCGTGCCAGCAGCCCGGCACTCAAGGGGAGTGTCAGGCTGCCAGATCGCGGCACCTACCCCGCGTTGAAAGACGCAACAGGTTGTGACAAGTAAGTCGGCCGTTTTTTTTTCCCCGCCCGCCACCTCCCCTTTACTTACCGCCGCGTGAGTCTCGTGCCGCTCTGTTCCCGCCCCCTGAATCAGTCGCTGTCATCGCCCGGCGCAGATTCAGGGGGCGTGGGCCAATTTTGCAGGCGGGGCGAAAACGGGGCGCTGCGCACGGTGGTGATGTCGTCATCGCCTGTGCAGCGGAGTGGGGCGCTACCAGTTACCGCCGGCGCTAAACTCCCGCTGAATTTAGCGGCAGTTGTTTGTGGCGCGCGCCTGGGTGAAAAGTCGTTTGCGCCCCATTAGCGCCCCGGAGGCGCTAATGGAGGCGCAAATGCACCAAATTTCTAGCCCCAAGAGTTTGTATTGAGTGTCTGAAGTACTAGATGTAGTTCCAATCACTGAAGCACAGAAAGGATGTTATTGCCCTTGAGAAGGAACAAAGGTGAGCAACAAAGATATTTCTGGAATACAGGAATTTAAGTTATGGGGAAAGGTTAAGGAAATCAGACTTATTTTCATTGGAAAAGAGGCGACTTTGAGATGATAGAAATTAAGTTTATAAGGTAATTAAGGAATTCACAAAACAGATCTAGGCAAATTGTTTACTACTGTGAAGGGTTATAAAACCTTAGGATACAAGTTAAAAATGAAAAGCAGACAGAACTTTTTCACTCAAAGAGTAATAGAATTGTGCAATAAGTTAACAAGGAAGGCCACTGGACATTATAAATAGGTTCAAAAGACAATTGGACGCATTTCTGAAAAGGAATTAAAGAATATAGGGGTAAAAATTCGGTTGCTTTGAGCCTCCCATTAACGCCCTAAGAGGGCGCTAACAGGGCGCAAAGCAACAAGCGCCTGGGCGCGGTGCCACCCCCACCTCCCGCGAAATTCAGTGGGAGGTTAGCGGCAGCGCTAACCAGGAGCGCCCCGGGCGATGACATCATCGCCATGCACAGCGCCCCGGCCGCGATCTTCGGGAGCGCCCCCTGACTTACCGCCGGACGCTATGTCCGACGGGGTCAGGGGGGGCCTACCTGCGGCCGGGGAGGTGCTATTTAAATGCGAAGTGTGGGGCGGTCATTTTTGTTGCTGGCCGCCTGCCAGCACCTGCCTCCGCTCCCGTCCCCGGCCTCCTTACCCGCCTCCCCCCCGCGGAGTGCCGGCTTCGCTCCATGAGCCCGGCACTTCTCGAGTGCCGGGCTCTTTTGCCGGCACTCCCGATCCCCGGGGGCCCAGCTGGGCCCCGGGTCACGCTGCGCAAGGCCCCTCCCCTTTAAGAAGTGGAGGAAGGCCTGCAATACCGCGGCGCGGCGTGGCGCTGCGGCACATAGCGCCGCGATATTCCATTGCAGCACCCCAAGAGGGAGGTGGAGTGCATCCAGTAGCGCCCCGCTTCCCTCTTGGGGCGCTACCACTCAATTTCCGTCGCGGGGACGCAATTTTTTCCGGGACGCTAAAAGTAGCACCCTGGCGAAGTTAGCGCCCCAAATTGGGCGCTACTCAATTTTCAGCCCCAAGTCTCGCCACCTCCAAAAATAAACAAAGATTCTTGTCTGGTTTATCCAAATGTCTGTCCAACAACTGTCCTAATTAGCATGTTAATCTATTTGATTTATTCTATTAAAACTGCAAATGTTGGATTGTAACATTCACAATCAAGAGTATGTATGAACCAATATTACCCCAGGAACTTATAGGGCAGCACATCACTGTGTTTTATATCTGTACTTTGGATTTATTGTGAATTCACAGTGGTTTCAAATGAAAACAAAATATTTAAATGCTACAGAGCACGATTAGCAGTAAAAGGTTCCATTTGGTTTAAATTGCTCTCTGGGATGGAGCTGACCTGAATGCCTGCTGTTCTTGTAAACAAAAGTACACATCAGTAATTTAATGTCATCTCACACACGAACTGATTCAAATTGAAAAAGGTGTAACAGGAAGACAATTGAATTCTATCCTGATCAGTACAATCCAAACTAAATTTGGTCCCTAAAGTAATATGGGAAAATGTTTCAGCATTTCATTCAGATGCAAGTCAAATTAACTTTAAACCTGTACTGGCTTGTATTTTTCAATATAACCTGAATACCTGTTACTGCTGTTGGGTGCAGACATGGCTGCAGGCATCACAAAGAATCTTACCTTCCACTTTGCACTCACTTCATGTCAGCCTGAAGCTGCTGTGCAGATTCAGAAAATGAGCATTATTGATCTCTGCTTTGACACAAACAAAAGAAAGCAGACCACAGCTTCTACAATAGCCACATGGATGTTTTTCTACAGAATGTTTGGCATGGAGGAGTCAGACTAGGAATTGTAGAACATCCAACCCATCGAAATATTTGCCTTTCATATTTGGAACATATAATAAATAAATATCAAGTGCTGTACTTCTTGCAGAAAATATATTTATACAGGAACCTATCACTTTCGTGACACTTTATTTAATTGTGAAATAAGCCAAAGAAGGATTCTGCCTGGGTTTCATCAGCAATCAAAAGCAAACTGGGTCTAGTCTTGCTACAGTAGCTTTGCTAAAGATGAAAATAAGAGACAGAATTAAACTATAGTTAGATTGCCAAATGTATTTTAATGGGAGTTACTTTAAGTATCACCTGGCTAAAAGTGAAGAACTTGAAAGGGCCCAAACATAAAAATGGAAAGTTAATAAAATGTGATTGCACACAAATGCCCAACTTTAAACAATGTTAAAACCTGTTAACTGAAGCATGTTAAAGAACTGTACAGGTATGCAAGCTATGCTGTGCACTCCTCTTAATGCCATGTTAAGGATATAAACCACAACTATATCAAAAGTTTATAATTTTTCTCTTTAGTTAAAAACAATTTCATTTTAAATTAATAAAAATCTTTATACTTGAACAATTAATTGCTAAATATGTGCTAGTTTTCCAGTTTCAACTTGTAATCTATTTGTACTGTTTGGCTTCATGAAGTAGAAACAAACATTTTTTTTAGCACCTTTCACAGCCTCAGAATGTCCCAAAGTGGTTCACAGCCACTGAAAAATATTTTAAGTGAAGTCACTGTTGTTATGTAGGAAATCACGTCAACCGATGTATGCACAGCAAGGTCCCACAAAGAGCAATGAGACAAATGATCCGTTAATCTGTTTTTGGTAGTATTGGTTGAGGGATAAATGTTGACCAGGACAAATTAAACAATATATTTGCTTCCTTGTTTTCTCTCCTATAATCTCTACTAACATGAAAAAAGCTACATTTTAGTAAGGCAATGTTTCACTTTAAATAAGAAAATTATTACTAATTTTTTAATCCTTCAAAATAAGGGGGAGCGAATAGCTCAAGAAATACATATTACCAACAGAGCACAATATTTCATGGTGAAAATATTCTCCGGAAAAATCCAATTAATGGACCTAGTAAACAAGATATCTGTGGTTTGCTGTTTCTGGATATTAAAGATTAGTGTGGACATTGACTGATGCCCTTTGTACATTTGCATCATGACATATACAAATACCATGTCCCTTCAGAACAACCTCTCAATTTATATTAGGGTATTTAACCTCCTATAAAGACATGCAGTCTCTTTGTCCTTTTTTTAATCCCGTCCATTCCCTGCCCTCACCTTCAGGGGATATGTCCTCGGTGCTCAAGGTGACAGGTCAAGTAAATTACTTCCAGGACAAAGCAAATACTGCTCTTTAGTGTCCTCTTGGGGTGATCTAACAGCAGCCCAGTAAATACTCCCCATCCAAATTTTATTTCTCCCACATGGGAATACTTGTTCCCTATTTGGCACGTCCCAAGTAGCATAGCTGAGATTAAAACTGAGCAGTGGCGAATTGAACCTGTAACAAGTTACTCCATTGCAGAGCACATTGGTAATCCAATGTGCAGCATCCTAGCAATTTGTATTAGATCCAGTATAACTTGTACCTAAAGTAAGCAGGGACCTGTCAGGGAAATGTATACATTGTTAGGCTGTCATCGATCATTACTTCCACTGGACTCTTGGAGATTCTGCAGCCCCACAGAATACACTTGCAAAGATTAGATGCCCCCTACCAGTTTGGACCACGAGAAAAATCGACTCCCATCTGTCATCACACAGCCACTATGATAGATCGAAAGAAAATAAATTACTTACAATGGTGACCTGCAATTTATTTTTTGTTTAAAGGTGGAGGCCAACTTAAATAAGAATTGGGAACTTTTGGATACATTCAAATTAAGCCAAAGAAGTCTAACTTGCATCACTTGAATTTTTTAAATAACATTCATTGCCCACCTCCACCAGTTTATCAAACAGACAGCTTAGCAATACAAAGATGTAGGGCTAGAAATTCAACTCCTTACTGACACTCCCTGGCACCGTGAAATGGTGATAAAATGGCGTGCAAGCAGGCTGACAGTGGCGATGTCTGCAGCTCTTAAAGGGACATACACATCATTCAGGTAAGTTTGAATAAGGGTTTGGACTGGGTTTTCTTTATTTTATTGAAGTGGTGGCTTGCTGCAATAGATGTGATAAGTTTTTTTTAAGTGTGTAGGGAGTGCTGCTGGATGCTTGCAAGGGCTCGGATGGTAAATGAAGGCCTTTGAGAAGACAGAACATGCTGCGAATACTCAGCAGGTCATGCAACATCCGTGGAGAGAAAAACAGAGTTCACGTCTCAGGTCGATGTGCTGCCTAACCAACTGAGGATTTCCAGCATTTTATGCTGTCATTTCACGTTTACAGCATCTGCTTGCAGAGGGAAGAGGAAAACGCAGAAGAGGAAGACACAAGAGGAGGAAGCCAAAGAGGAGGAATCAGATGGAAGGATGCATCCCAGACAGCCCCTTTGTGGCCAGGATATCCAGGATGGAATCATCTACCTGTGGTCCCACTGGCTGGGCAGGCTGCCTCTTCTTGTTGACCCACTGGCTGGGCAGGATGCATTTCTTGGGTGTGTGAAATGAGGAAGGCACAAGGGTGGAGGTGTGTTGATGGGAGGATGGGAAAGCAAGAGGTGCATGCCAGAAGGAGTATAACGTCTGAGGATACCAGCATCTTGTATACTTTCAGCCCCGCCGCTGGCCAAGGGCTCAACCATGCCCCTGCCAAGAATGGCCTGCACCGTCTCCTCCAAGGGGGTGAGGTGAGGCTAGGAATGGGAGATGTGCCTCATCATTGGTGCAGATTGTTGGTAGGTGAGTGATTGGGGATTGTGCATTGAGCAGTGTGTGAGGTTAATGGTGCAGTTGGTAGGAGACGGCTTTTGAAGGTGCATTCACTGACCTTGACCAGTGGTCTGAAGTCATGAAGCTTCTTTGAGCACTGGAGCCAGGTGGTGGGGGCGACACTGCTGGCAGTGACGGCCTTAGTGATGTACTCCCCACATCGTTCTTTCTGGAGGGCCTCCTGGCCCCTGTGGGTAGAGAGCCTGTCTTGCAGTGCTGACCCCCTGCACAAAGCTGGAGTGCTGCGTGTTACCTTTGGTGCCACTTCCCTGGCTTGCTGAGCCATTTGTGTTAGCGCTGAGGCAGTTTTCCCATTTGTTGAGGTTAGGAAGGTAATTCAGCTTTAACAGCTGAATATTCACATTTGGGACTACTTTTAAATGTTGAATATTTTTTAAAAGGCAGAAAGGGCTGAAAAATGTACTGATTCACTGCATTTTATTTTGTATTGCCTCAATGTACATGGCCCCTTTAATTCTCAGACCTCTTCATTTCCCACAATTCCTTGCGAGCTCCACAGCTTCGCTCAGAGTCTGTGGGAAGCTGCAACGCCGGACCTGGACAGAAACTTCGTCCCGGATCCCTCCAGCAACACCACCAGGACGACCTTGCACAGAAGGTGAGTGGTGCGCCACATATCTCCATGCCCCCAAACCAATTTGACTCGGTTAGCGTTGCGGCCATTAACTCACCGGCAACTTTGCTTGAGAACACAAATTTTTCCCCCACTGGTAAATAACCATCTATATTCATTGCTTAAAACTATTTCTTTTATAGTGTTTTTTTTCCATTCGTTGGGATGTGGACATCACTGGCAAGGCCAGCATTTATTGCTCATCCCTAATTGCCCTTGAGAAGGTGGTGGTGAGCTATCTTCTTGAACCGCTGCAGTCGGTATGGTGAAAATACTCCCACAGTGCTGTTAGGGAGGGAGTTCCAGGATTTTGACCTAGCAATGATGAAGCTTATTCTTATTGTTATTGTTTTATTGTAGTGGTTTGTTACAACTGAGTAGCTTGCTGGGCCATTTCAGAGGGCAGTTAAGAGTCAACCACAGTGCTGTGGTTCTGGGGGCACCAGGTAAGGACAACAGATGGGTTTTTATGACAATTCAGCAGTTTCATGGTCACCATTAATGATACGAGCTTTTTATTCCAGACTTATTTAATTAACTGAATTTAAATTCCCCAACTGCCATGGTGGGATTTGAACTTGCGTCTCCAGATCATTAATCCAGGCCTCTAGATTACTAGTCCAGTAACATAACCACTATGCCACCATACCCCCACACGTTCAGCACACATAAATTCAGGATTTATCAGCTGGAAACAACTTTAGCAATCAGTCTGCTTATCTCCATGACCGTACAAATTTTTCAAACTATATATTCTTAATTCAAAGCCACTTCATTCAAAGTATGTGTTAATTCAATTATGTTTAGCACGAAGCTCCAAATTTTCTGTGTTAATTACATTGCTTTATTCAAGTATTGGACAACAATTTTTCTTGGTGCAAAAAAAGACTTTGGATTATCAGGAGTAGAATTTTTAGGATTGCTCGTTAAGCTGCTCGATAAAACTAGCTCAACCATGCATGCTCCACTCATTTGTACCTGAATTTCGTACTTGTGTTGTAGGACCCTGAATTATATATTTAAGGAATCGGACGTGTGTTTCAGGTGGGTGCCTTGGATGCCTAAAAGTCTCCCGAACCACTATGGCATCCAGCGCAATTCCAATGTAGTGCGGGTGCAAAGATTTGGAGGTCTTACATGATTTTATGTCACAAAAACGGACAACAGTGTGTTGAATTTTTCCCCCCAGTGACAAAGACACAGGAACAATTGCGCCTCATTAATAAAAGCTGGGGTTTTGATTGGAAGGCTGGAATAGCATTCAATTATTTTGCTCCTTAGAAATGGTCTGCATGCAGAGACTCCTATAAAAGATAGGCTTAAGGGTTCTCTCAAAATTCTCAATCCAAAATATATCTGCAGTATTTTAATATAGATCTTGCTCCTGCCTGTAAATCAAATGAATGATTTATTTACTGTTTGCACATATGGAAATAAAAGCACGAAATTCCAATACTGCTATTTCAAACAGCCAGAATGAATACGCACCATTATTTACAGTGGGATATCACAAAAATATAGGACACGGAGGCTCATCACTGTGTATTTTAACCATAGAATTGCATTTTAATCGTTACTATTTTCATAAGACGTTGAATGGTGGTGGACTTTCAATCATACTCAATCCTGTCTTCACTCTGGCCCCGATATTGACAGGGGTGGGTTTTCCGAGCCGGGGGGACGGAGTTTCGGAAGTCCGGGTTTCCCTGCATGGAATAGAAATTTAACTCCACAGCGTACGTATTTCTTTTTGACAGGATCCTCGATGTGAAGTCAGCCTGGTTGACAGCCTTGGCTTCCAGTCAGGCCTGGAGCACTCCAGTACAGGCGGCAGCCGCAGGTGAGGAGCCTCCAGCTACTAGTGGGAGCGTGGCGGGGGTCCAATCCCTGAGGGAGGTCCAATCCCGGGATGGTGGTGGGGCGGGGGGGGGGGGGGGGGGTGGCAGCGCAGAGGTGGGTCCAATCCCTGACCCTGGGGGGGGTGGCAGCCAGATCCACCCTGACCCTGGGGGTGTCCTGGGGAAGGTCTTTGGATGGGGGGAGTGGGGGGGGTGATCCCAGGGAAGCAGGTAGCCGGGTGAAGCACTCCTGCTCCTCCTGGCCCACAAGCAGTGCTGTAAAGGCACTTACCTTTTCCGCAAAGCTGTCCTCACTTCCCTTGAGCAGCCGGGTTTCCCGAGGCCTGGGAAACCCGGCTGGCCAAGGTTAAACCTGTAAGGGAAGTTAAATGTGGTGCTCCCAGCCATATAATAATATTTAAATAGCCAACCCGCCTCCTAGGAGCAGGTTGGCTGCCCACTCCCTGTCTCGCCTCCATTAAATCCGGAAGTGGGTGGGTTGGAGGCGGACTGGGGTCGGGTTTGAGATTTAAAGTTTTTTTACATCTCACCCGAACCTAACCCACCCATTTTTGGGGGTTAAATTTAGTGTATTTTTCAGCAGGGTCACTGGAAAGCAGTCAGGAATGGAAACCTGGGTCAATTGTTCTCTAGAATCAAATCTGTACAGGTCAGATAAGCCAACAAGGAATGGCTGGATTTTTCTTTTGTTAAATATTTTAAAACTTTGGCATCTGAACAGGTGTGGCCAATCAGGCTTTGTTCATCATCTTACATTGCCGTGTTTTATGCAGTACCATGTAAAGCATGACATACTGTGGCCTCAACTTAGAACTAGTTCCATTATAATGGTGGCTTTGACACATCTTGACTTCAGTCCTTCCTTGCAACCGACATCTTATTGAAGATTGTTCCCAAATGACTGTATTTTCAAATCCTTTTCCTAACCCAAGCTTATCAATGTTGAAGTAAACAGCAAAATAAAAACAAATAAATAACAGGTTTTCTGATAGTATCCTCCTTGTAAATTGGCACTAACCACCAATTTATCCAAATTTAAACTATTATATTGAATAAAGATGAAACCAACAAAACTGGACATCAATAATGTAATGCTGCAATACACAACTATAAAAATCATCGGCCCAGATTTTGCGGTCAGTGGCGAAGGGACGGAGAAAGATTTAATGGGCTCTGTGGCGTTGATTTTCCCTATTCCGTCGTCAGTTTCAATCTGGCGTGATCTATAGGAGATCTCTGGTATCCAGCAACAGTGAAGTCATCATGCAGGCTGAGCAGCCAATCAGATTGAAGAATTCTCACAGTCAGCAGACCAGGAAGTAAAGGCACTGATTATCATTCACTTTTCAATCATTTTACAGAGTGAAATAAAGATTGGGACATACACATGGGATTAAGGTAGAAGCTGAAATATCATAAACAAACTTTAAAAAAGTAAAATAAAAATTAATTTTTATTATTTTAAAAATCTATGTAATTTTTAATCATGGAATGGAGGGATTGTCACTCCACACTTATAAAATTAGTTTTTCAGGGCCAGTGAGGTTGTTCAGTAGTAATTATGACTTAATATGCCATTAAAAACTCAGTTACACCTCATTCAACAAGGCTTAACTTTTTCAATGTCTTTTACAGCAAGAATAGTGCGTAAAAAGTTGAAGTTCATGTCAAATTACTGATTTTGTGTTGATTGCATCTGTGAAGACTGCAGCAGCGCACTGTGAAGCAGCAGGGTATCACTGACAGCAACTTCCGGATTTCCGCGTTTAACTGCGCATGTGCGGACGCCAGACATTGCTGTCAGTTTTACACAGCCATGACGGCGAACGCTGACAGTTTTGCTGTCATTACAACCGCAAATTCCGGGCCATCAATTCTCCAAGATCATTTCTGGAATTAAATAAGCTGCTCCCAGTTATCTACTTTATTCACTTTAAGCAAAAGAAATAACTTATGTTGATGAATAAGGAACACACATTTTTTTAATTTACTGAAAGTTCTCCCCAGGCAATCTTTTTTGTAAATTTCACCAAAACTCAAAATGTATGGTTATCTTTGTTTTAATCACAAGCTTTTGTTTGACACGTTTGATTCCTCACAAAGCAAGCTGAGTTTTGGGTGCGCGTTTAGTGGGAGACGCTAAGCAGAATTCAGGTGTTTTTTATGGGAAAGATGAAAAATATGCGGTCATAGCAGCGAGAGCTAAGCTTCTCATTTAATTGTGCAATGCCTCAGGTAGAAAAAATAACAATTGGGAAAAAGACCAAACAATAGAGGAGAGCCATTAGTAGCAGACTGTGAATTGATTAACATCCATCTATTCCAATTTTAACACTCAACATTATTGGAAGATATGGACCGTACATTGCACCACTTTAGAATCAGTGGGGTAAATTTTCACCTCCCACTGTAAAAACAACAGGAGGTGGTTGGGACGAAAGCAATGGCAGCCCAGAAGAGTCGCCCCTCACTTGAATGCGGTAAAGCGTGCTACCAGTATGAAATGTTTTTATCATATGTAGCTCACCAATTAGGAGATGGAAAATTGTTAAAGGAATGCAGCATCTTAATGGGGAAGTATTTCTTTTGTGGCCAAACGAGGGAAGCAACTCTGTGGAGCTGTAGGAAGATGTCTAGGGATAAGAATAGTTCCAGCGCAGCCCTGAGGTTTTCAGATATGGTAAGAAACCTCAGATGCTGAGTACTTGCAACTGGGCCCTTTGAAGCCTGACCTACAGGTTACTAACCATAAGCATCTCATGAGCCTTTGAATGAGCCACAGCAGCCAATCTCGGTCCATGTTTCAGCCTTTGGGATGCATCTCATAGATTCACTAGAGTAGATAAAAGAGCACTGTTGCCAAGTAGCTAAAGGCTTACACTGAGAGTGTACCTGTAATAGCTGGCCATCTTGTAATGTTAATGATCAATTTTGGTATTTAGGAGAAGCTGTTGATTGTCGGGTGGAAGGACTGGGACAGATATTGTATACGACTGTCAATATAGTTTTCTTCAGTGAGCTGTTGCTGAACAGCTCTCGCTGCTGACAACTGTAGGAACTCTTCTGCTTCCTCACCATCCTACATGTCATTGGTATCATCTTCCTCATCGGACTGTTGGCCCTCCTGCAATGGTGCTCCATGTGTTGTCACCATTACAAAGTTAAACAACCTACAGCAATCCAGTATCATATGGGACACTCTTTCTGAGCTGTATTGCAGGAAGCCACCAGACATGTCCAGGTATCTAAATCATGGTTTTATGACTCCAATGGTCTGCTCAATGAGGGTTCTAGTTGACCCATGGATCCGATTGTGCCGGAGTTCCGCAACTGAGTGTGGGTTCCTAAGGGGAGTCATAAGCCTGTGTGTAGGAAATAGCTCTCGTCACTAAGCAAACAGCCTCTAACTTGTTGTGCAGGGGCAAACAGTGGGAGGATGAACGATTGCATGAAGTAAAATCATTATCGCAGCTGCCAGGAAAGCAGGCACAGACCTCCATGATGCACTTCTGGTCATCGCACATCAGTTGAACATTAATATTGCAGCCAATGCAAATTGGGTGGGGATTTGGGGGGGATGACGCTACACCTTCTGCTCCCTGCACCCCATTTTCAAACACAGGGAGGGTGGTAAGGAGCAAAATTGCACCCAGTGTTACCATTTTTATAAGAGCAAACATGATTAAATTTTTCTCAAAATTGAATAAAATCCAGCTTTTGTTCACTACTATGAATTGGTGAAATTGTGTATTCTGAATTGATGTTGGCATAACTCAGACCTATCTCATGCCAGTGTCAATTCAGAATTATGTGGACAAGTGTCAATATAAACTAAATTAGATTACAGCTGAACTCACGCCCCCCCACCCCACCCACCAAAAAAAAACAGCCAGCATATTATTCCTCCTACCAGCTGCACATCCCTCCCTCTGTACCAACCTTTGGATCACTTGCATAATAGTTACAATCTGTTCTCACCACTCTAATTGAAACCTTCCAAAGTAACAAAAAAAACTGTCCATGCACACTCATGTAAACTATGTACACAAACAACAATTGGTTTACACACACAGTGGCCACGATTTCGCCAACCGTGGTGAGTCCGGTGCAGCCAGAGTAGGTGGCAGCTTCAAACCCCACTCCCGTCTTCATCCCGTCTCCTCCAAGTGATTTTGCCCTGATTGGGCTTGTTAAGCCCGCCCTGCGAGGTTCCCGGCCAATTAAAAGGAAGTGGGTCTGAAGGCGTCATCAGCCAGTTTCCTTAAAGGGGCCACGGCCACATTCATTTTGACAGTTGTTCTCTCAGTGTTCTACAGCATTGAGATGCTGCAAATACTGACAATGACTGCACAAAGGTGCACGGCTGCACCCAGGTTCTCCCATGACTCCCTCCATATGCTCATGGAGGGAGTCACAGCGCGCAGGGAGGTTCTATTCCTTTCCAATGGGCGGAAGAGACCTCCCCAGGACACCAACGCAGCCTGGTTGCACATTGCACAGGAGAGCATAAGCAGGGATGTCGTCCAGAGGACCAGGCTGCAGTGGCGCAAACCTTTCAATGATCACAGTGGATCACGAAACATTACTGCAAAGCCACACTCAACCTCATCCTCCTGTGCCACTCATCACATTCCCATCACTCTGCCTTCCCTACCCTACACCTGCACATCCTTACTCACACCAACTTACCTTGCACCTCCACCCATCCCCCCCATCTCACTAGCCACCCCTCACACTTACCCTCATCCTAGTGCAATCATACCAGCTAACAACACACAAGGGTAGGCACTTCTGTGCTTTAGCCAATGTTCGTGTAAAGTTTCTGTTAATGTGCTGTCAAACATTGAAATCTTTATTTTCAACACTTTGCCTTCTTGGACAGATCTATGTGCACCTTTGGAAGTGTCTTAGTGAGTTCCAGTGAATGGTGAGACATCACGTTTCCGCCCCTCACTGCACCCCCCCCCCCCCCCCCGCCAATGGTGAGGAGTGTGAAAGGAATGGCTTGAACATTGTAGGGTTGCTTTATGGTGTTGGTGTGGGGTGGTGCCAACCTGGTGCATCATGTGGCAGCCAGGGTGTACAGTGTTAAGTAAAGGAAATCTGGACATGGTGAGGCCATCGCTAGCATCCCGGGCAGCAATGTGCATGGATGCTGATGCTTTGTGTCCTGTGCAGCATCAGTTGATTGCGGAGAAGATTGGTGTGGATGTTGGTGCTGCTGGTGTGGGGGCTGATCGTGTTGGGATTCTGAGGACCAAGGTGAGATTTTTTCAAGGCCTCCGATGCTGATGGAATAGATGGCAGGTGAGGTTGCGATGACAGAAGTGATCTGTCAATGTTGAGGTAGGTTGTTCCAATGAGGTGACACTGGATAGAGTGTTTTCTCCAAACACTTGCAACCTGCATAAAGGTCAATCTGTCTTCCAAATGCAGTAAGCAACAGCTTCTAACCTTGAAAAGTGAAGACTTATGAAATGGAGCTTTCATAGAACATTTGCAGCTGTCAGGCTAGTAAATCATTCCATGCTGACACAACACCCGACCTACTTACCTGACGTGATATCCACGCTCCGGGAAACTCATGGAAAAGCTGGTAAAATGGTAAGTACATGCTTAACTACCTTTTAACAAGCTTTTAACTATCTAAATTGGCTGACCCGCCGCTTGGTGTCGGGTCTGTTCAGCGATGACAGACCCGACACTTGGGAAACTGACAAGGAGGCGGGTTTACAGCGGGATACCGACCCACTGTTAATCTTTGTGATTTTGACAGCGGACCCGCCTCCAAACCCGCACTCTGATCGCCGGTAAAATTCCGGCCATTTTGTGCACACGCAAAAACAATTTCATTTTCAAAAGATAACGTTATGAAGCAATTGAGGAACATAGCAGCAATTTAAACCATGCAATTTCACTCCATCCCCAATTCAGATTAAAGCTTTCGCAACACATTTTAGCATAACTCTAGTACGTGAGGGTTGCTATGATCTGAATTCTGAGATTGCACAGGATTTATAGCAATGTTCAATGCAGGTTAATTTTTAATTGAAGTCAAACCTAAATTAGGTGTGTCCCTTTGAACAGAGATACTGAATAAGCATATGCTTGTATTTGAGTCAGAAGACAGAACCAGATTGGTCTTTGGACAACATCATGGTTTGTATAGCTACCAGCAGAGGTGCATTGGCCTTAATTTTTACTGGGGACGGGCAGGGGTGGGGGCAGGAGGGAAACCCTCAAGGGAAGCTCATTTAAATAATCCAGCACGGTCTTCCCTCCCGAAACCAGCAGGACTGATGTCAGGGTCAGTGAACGTGAGCTGGAAATCGGATCGCGAGCCTTAGGACGACGGGGACCCAAAGCTACGGTCCTCGTCATAACCTCAGTGCTGGGCAAGGGCAAGCAGCCAATGCCAGTGCTCAGAGGGAGAGGCAAGGCCAGGGCTGGGGAGGCCCAAGGACTCCTTGCAGGGCCAGGGGGTAGCACTCCTGCTCCTCCTGGCCCACAAGGAGTTCTCACAAAAGTCATTTTGCAAAACCTTTCTTGGCCTCTTCTGGCCAGTCGGCGCCTCCTGCCGTTATTTGGCTGTCGGGTTTTACACCATGCGGGCCTCTCCCATCCTCAACCATAAAATTAAGTTGCGGCACCAATGACATCATCGGGCCGCAACTTTTGAATGTAAAGTAGGCCCCCGCCTGCCTGTAGAGGGAGCTTCAGCTGACTTGAAAGTCGGCGAAGATGAGATGACGGCAGGCGGGAACGGAGCGACCTCCGGGCAGTAAATCGACACGGCCTAATCTTAACCCATTCCGTGCACCATTCTTGCTGGGTGAGGGGGGGTTAAAATCGAGGCCACTGTGTTTTGAAGGGGGGGGGGGGGCGTTGTAGGGGGAGGGTCTGGATTGCTGGTCAGATCCAGCTTTAAAAAAAACAGCAGAAATCTGATATAAACTGCCCTAAGGGAAGAAGCAAATTCTTCAACTAGGTTGACTTGACTTCCATCAGCTTAAATGAATCTAACCCACACTGCATGGAAATAAGGTATCATTAGCTGTAATAGAAAAGAATATGGATCTGTGCCATTGCTTTGTATCTTACAAACCATCCTACTACAGTACTGAATTTTTCTCACACATCTTTCTCGGCTACAAAAAATCCACAACAGTAAAATTACAATATTGTATATTGCACAACTGATTTATGTTATCTTTCTGTAGAAACATCACATTTATATCTTTGCATCCATGTAACAAATCATAAAATGCTTCACCAATTAAATGTTTAAGAACTAACGTAATTTGTTAGATACTGTTTCCACATTACACACAAAACACTGTTCCAGCCCTTTCTCTACTACAGCTTGTAGTCATCCAGGACCAGAATCATTTGAACCTTTTCTGAAATACATATATCATTAAAAGAAGATACAAACCTATCACCTTGATTTACTTAATCAGACCCTGTTACATGGTGAAGAACACACCCTTCTCTTTCCAGAATTGCTCCTTACAACTAATAAAATCTCCATTTTCATAAGATGTTACATGTTAATATTTTATTTAGCAAAAGAGGGCTAGCTACCACTTGGCTTGCTTCCTAGACTGCTGCATACCCTGTGGTAATTCAGTACAATACTGAAACTGAAGCTACATATGATATTTATGATTTTTAAACAGTCAAAACATTATAAACTATATATATATTAAAAAATCATAGGATACCATTAGTGCTACATTTGTCCTAGAAATCACTTTAAATTAATGATGAAATACAAATGTTACAAAATAGATTTTTGTTTTGTTAAATATGAATTATAAATATAGCATTCTGGATGTAGTATTATTATTCAAGTTCATAAAGGCTAATGAAGCTGCATGTGGTTGATGTAAGACTCTAGAGCAGATCTGGAGTGGTGGAGTAAACAGCCTGACTAAGCTTTCAGTTTTAAGCTACATAAACATGTAGAAGACTGCAGCCAATTGAAAGCAACATGATCCAGTATGAGTACAATCGCTCAGTAATCTAGTCCAAGCCCATTTATGCTCCAAATCAGCTTGATGCATGCCACAGTTTTACAATCTGGTGTGTGACCGGGGATTCAGATCTGACAATTTATACTAGTCTGCTTCATGACATTAACCCCAAGTTCATACTGCAGTTAATACATTATCAGCTGCACTCCACAGCAAATGTGGCACTGCCAGGTTTCACTTTCGAAACGCAGGCTGGCAAAGAAACTCGTCTGGGTTTGGTGGTTGTATCACTACAAGACAATATAATAAATAATGGGGTGGCCTTGATCTCAAACAACAAGGATGTATACACAGAGATTACCACGTAAGTACCAACCCAGATGCTGTGCCCTCTCCCAGCTATTGTGCTGCAGCTTATTAGAGGTTAATCAGTGGTGATGTTGGCTTGCTGACAGGAGAAATTTAATTGCTGCAGCACAGATTCCTTTATTTTGGCTCTGATTATAGTAATATGTATTAATTTAATCTGGCCTCAATGTTTGAATCAGTGCAAGCAAATTGAAAGGAAATGTTCCAGTTATATTGTGATGTGGTGGTATAATCCATGTCAGTGTTTGACTCAAACCCCAACCCCATGATAAATAAAAAGGAAGACTAGCTGGCATTTGCATGCATCCTAGATTAGTGAATATTTTCACTTTTATTGTATTTCAGGCAAAAAGCAGCATTTCCTTTACAGAGGCTACAATATTCAGTGAAGAGAGTTACCATATTGCATCTCCCAGATATGAGTTTGCCTCATACTAAAACATAAACACGGTGAAACATGGCACACTGGTTTGTCAATGGGTTGCTGGACACTTCCTTTCTGTGTTTTATTTCAAGTTTGCTATCCTGTTAGCATTGATGGAGTCATTTCAAGCCACTGATTTTAGAAAAAAAATATACACAGCTAAATGTCATTCATGTATTTTTACATTTTACAGCAATTGCGGACAATATAACTGTATTTCACTGAGAGACACTGGCCTGGATATTAACAGGGGCGGGTTGTGTAGACGTGGGGGTGGCGGAGTTTCCCTGCACGACGTGGAGTTTTAACTCCAAGGTGTGCGTCTTTTCTCCTGGACAAGTTCCACGCCGGGAAGTCAGCCTGATTGACAGGCTTGGCTTCCAGTCAGGCAGGCAGGACTCTGGAGCAGGCCGCAGGAGCAGGTAGGTCCAATCCCCGACCCTGGGGGGGCCGATCCCAGGGGTCTTTGTATGGGGGAGGCGGGGAGCTTGAGCGGCCAGGGGGAAGCACGCCTGCTCCTCCTGGCGCATATGCAGTGCTGTGAAGAGTTCTGATGAAAGGTCGTCGACCTGAAACATTAACTCTGTTTCTCTCTCCACAGATGCTACCTGACCTGCTGACCAGCATTTTTTTTTTAAACTGTAAAGGCACTTACCTTCTCCCTGAAGCTGTGCTTGCCTCCCTTCAACTGCTGGGTTTCCCGAGGTCTGGGAAACCTGGTTGGCCACTGTTAAACCTGCAATGCAGGTCAAATCAGAGGCTGCCAGCCTCATTAAAATATCTAAATTGCCAACCCGCCTCCTGAGAGTGAGTTGGCTGCCTGCCCCTTGTCCCTTGTCCCATCTCTATTAAACCCGGACGTGGGCGGGGTGGAGGCCGGTTTTCAGATTTTAAAAATTTTAACATCTGATCCGACCCCAACCCACCCATTTTTGGGTGTTAAAATTCAGCCCTCTATTCCTGCTATTCAAAGAGTTCTTTAAAAATATATGAATCACATTTAGCTGCATAGCAAGCTCACAAGATAGTCATAGAAGAGAAAACCATTTGGTCCATTCATCTATTCAGAAAGAACTGACAGTCCTCCCATCACAACACCCAACTGTTTCTTAAATGGTACCAGAATTTGTGCCTGCACCCACCCTATCTGGAAGGTCATTCCATGTGTTGATTACCCTTTTGTGTGAAGAACTGTGATATCATTAATAAATCTCTCACTAGTTTGAACCTTGGTCTATTATTATGTTTTAATTCCATGTATAGAGTTCCAGATTTATAATTTCTATACCATTTATTATCTTATATACCTCAATAATGTTACCTCATAGTCACCTCCCTTCATTGTTGAAAAGGTCAAGTTTCTCCAGTTTGAATGTCTCCCTTGGCTAGATGCAGATCAGAACTCTAGGAGTGTCTAAGCAGAGTGCTGTACAGTTTGGTTTGTACTCTACAGTTCTGGCTATATAGATCAACAATCTGTTCGTTTTGTCAATCACTGCTCTGCATTGCTCTGTCGTGATATACTGGATGGATGAATTAAGGTGAGCTCAGTGGCCTTCCTCATCTGTAATTATGAATACGCTCAGCCTACTAAGTCTACTAAAAAACCCACATCTTTTTCAGCTTTACCCAGAGTTGTTTTATCAACACTCATGGAATACTCATGCCATTCCTTTTTTCTTCCTAAGTACAGTACTTTAAATTTCACCTGGCATTGCATTGCCCAGTTATCGTGGTCCATGTGTGAGCCAACAACATGGAAAAGAAAGGATGCAAAAAAATTGTTTAGCAGATTAGTAAACAGGTTTAAGAGCAGGATTTCAAGGGTGGTAATCTCTGAATTACTCCCCTAGCTACGCGATAGATTGGGGTGGAAAAAAGATCAGGGAACTCAACAGGTGACTAAAGGGGTTGTGTCCAAAAGAGAGTTTCTCTTTTATGGGATATTGACACCAGTTCTAAGAGTTATTCTGCAAGGATGGACTACCTCTGAACAGGAAGGGAGCTAATGAACTGGCAAAAATGATATAGGAAAGTGAGGAGTTATTTAAGCTAGGAAGAAGGGCAGGGAAAATAAAAGAAATCAAAAAGAACAAGTAGGGAAGGTAGAAATAGATGAGGTAAATATATAAATAAAAATAATTTAACAATGCAGAAAAAATAAAGTGAGTAGAGGAAGAAAATCAAATTGACCACATATAAGCAGGGAAAAGACTAGTATAAAGGCAGCGTGTACACTTGGACAAAAAAAATCAAGGGATAAAGAGCAGCATTAAATACGAACAGACAAAATGTATGTATTGCAATGCTGAAAGTGTAGGAAATAAATTGGGGCATTCAAAGCAATTATGTCACAGGAAGATATAGATTAAAAAACACCAACAGAAACTTGGCTGTAAACCGGGCAGAAGTGAGAAACATATCGGGTCATAATATTTTTAGGAAGGATGGAATGGGCAAAAAAGACTGGTGGCATTACTGATGAAGGAGGGAATACACGTTGTAAAGAAGGCTACTGTACACAAAAGGAGGTACAGACAAAGTCAATATGGTTAGAGAACAAAATGTGCAAAAACGGATTGTTGCATTTGTGGGGTGCTATGTACCCCTCCCCTAAATGTGGAAGGAAAATGGAAGAGGAAATCTGTAGAGCGATCAGGGAAATAAGTAGGAATAACAAAATGATTGTTCTAGGAGATTTTAATTACCCATTCATTGTTTGGGACTGGAAGGGAATAAATGGAGAAACTAGAATAGAATTCCTAAAATGTGTGCAGGACTCCTTCCTCGAGCAGTATGTTTGTACATCTACAAGTGGAGAGGTCTTGATTGTTCCAGTTACGACTAATGAAATAGATCAAGTAAATGAGTTAATATGATACGGTTTAAGGCCCAAATAAAAAGGAAAAATGTCAGTACAAAAACAAGGGCAGCAGATTGGAATAGGGTAGATTTTAGAAAGATAAGGAGTTAGCTAGCTGAGGTGAGGTGGAAGAGAAATTGGCACAATTGAAGATCAACAATGGTATATTTTTTTAAAAGATTGCAAAATTGCAGAATAAATATATGCTATTAAAAAGGAGTCTACTTCAAATTTCAGGATCCATGGGGTAAATAGAGGACAAATGGCATCTATAGGTACAATAAAAATGATAAAACAAAGAGAATACAAGAAAATAAGGAAAATGGTAAAGAGGAGGATAAGGAATAAAAGGAAGGAGTAGAAGGAGGGAATCTCAAAAAATATTCTACAATTATTTCAGTTAAAAAGATCATTTTTAAATGTGAGGTAGCACCTCCAAGAAGAGAATACTGCATTAGTAGAGGATAAATGGAAACTGGCAGGAATACTTAACAAGTACTTTGCATTGGAATTTATAAATGAGAAGAATATCGGGAAGGAAGCAAATCCTGAACTAGTTAAAAGTGAGATGAGAGATATTATTGTAATAAATAAGTGGAAAGTATTAGAGAAGTTAATTAAACAAAAGGAGGACAACATGCCAGGACCTGATGGGATACATTCCAAGAGAGAAATGAGGGAAGAAATAGTGGAGGCCCTAAATAATATATTTTAGCGTTCTATTGAGAGTGGATGTGTGCTGGAGGACTTGCAAATGACTAATGTAATATCTATTTTTTTTAAATGGAGACTGAGCTAACCTGGGTAACTATAGGCTAATTAGTTTAACGTCTGCTGTAGGGAACATTTTGGAAACTTTAATTAAAGATGAAATTACTAAATATCTAGATGGAGAAAATAATTAGAATCAGCCAACAGGAAAGGAAGATTGTGCTCAAAAAACCTGATAGATGAAGTGGTATATATGGTGGACAAAGGAATGCACGCGATGTGGTGTACATGGACTTTCAGAAAGCCTTTGACAAGGTATCACGCAGGAGGAGATTATTGGAAAATGTTAAGGGGTATGGGATTAGGGGAAGGATAGAAAATTGGATTAAAAACTGGTTGGAAGGGAGAAGATTTAAGGGCAATTTCTCAAAGTTGTTGGAAGTGGGTAGCTGTGTCCCGCAGAGTTCTGTTCTGGGATCGCTTCTGTTCACAGAAATAGAAGATGCAGTAAACAATTGTGAGGAACAAAGGAAGCTGCAGGGGTATATTGATAAGATAGTGGAATGAGCAAAAAAGTGCCAGATAGAATTCAATGTTAGTATGTGGTACAATTTGGTAAAAAAAAATAAAGCAATAATTATACTTTGAATGGGGGTTCAGGTTCACAAGGCATTAAAGGCAGCACCTCAAGCAGATAAAATTCTATGTAAGATATCTCCACTACTGATTTTACAACAAGTTAGTAACCTATGGGAATTCAGAGCTCATTTGTAAGTAAGTGAGTGGGAGATATTTTCACGGAAAAATGTAGACTGTGCTGACTGAAAGTGAGACTACACTTTCCACCCTGTCCCTGCTGTGTACACCAAAAAGAAAATCACTGTTTCCACTGCAGGAGGGAGAAAGTTTGACGATATTGTGGCAGTGTAATGAGAAACATCTGGTCGCTATCCACAGGGTAGGTCATGTGCATGGAGCTCATGAAACATTTTTAAACTTGAAAATCAAGCATTTCTTCAAAACTCACGGCAAAAGGCCAGTGCAGATCTGTTCCACCTATAATATTTCTCAGAAGTCTTCCAGGGAATGGAAGGATGTTCCAGGCATCTTAGATAAAATTTATAAAGTCTTAGGCCGCGATTTTGTCATTGGATGTGGGTTGGGAGCGGGTGAGGTGGTTTCCAGCTTCCAGTCCCGCCCCCGGACATGATTTTACGTTGATTGACCTTGTTATGCCCACACTGCAGGCTTGCTGGCCAATTAAGAGGAAGCCAGTCAGATGATGTCATTTGATGACGCGTCATCTGCCGGTTTTCTTAAAGGGACCATGCACAATTTTGCTTTGACAGCTCATTTCTCAGTGTTTGACAACATTGAGGTGCTACAAACACTGACACTCACTGTACAAAGGTGAGCTCTTGCACCCAGGCTCTCCAGTGACTCCCTCCATAGGCTGGAACAGATGGCAGCTACAGGTGAGGTTACAGAAGCGATCTGTCACTGGTGAGAGAGGTTCTCCCAATGAGGTGGGACTAGACATCGATTTCAAAACTTGTTACCTACAGAAAAGTGTAAATGGAATAAAAATAATTTTCCCAACATTTTCTTACCTCTGAAACTCACCAGTGCACCATTGGATCCTTCACACCACTTCTGCAGCTGTCATCAATACAGAAGCATTACAGCAGACTCACAACACACCACACTTACCTGGCGTGGTGTCCAGACGTCACGAACCCCGAAGCAGATGTGGCAAAATTGAAAGAGAGCCTGTTAACTACTATCAAGTACCTGTTAACAGGTAGGTAAGTGGCTTTAATCCTCTTCCCGCCGCTAGGTGTCGGGCCCATGCGCAAATCGGGGAGCCAACACTTGGGAAAATTGTTTGGAGGCAGGTTGACGGCGGGATCGAAACCCGCCGTCAATCAAAATTATTTTAACCCTTGACCCGCCTCCAAACCCGCCCTCTCAGTGCCAATAAAATCGCGGCCTTAATGTTGGATTTAAATGATAACACGACACATAACTTTTACCATTACTGTATACTAATCACCAAACATCTAGAGATCTACAATTGCAGGGTTTTTTGATTTTTTTTAAACAAGTCGACATTAGCAAAATTAAGAAAATGTGTCATTTTCTTTAAAAAAAAAACTGAGGCATAACCACCTACTAGGGAAATGTTTTGAAGCCATCTAATCTGTTCTTACTGTAAACCAACTGGCACAAAATATTGACAAAGGTATCAACTAGACTTGGATTATAACATTATATCGTAAGCCATATCGCAAAATACATATTGAATAGGCTGAAATTATCACTGGCTACAAGAGCAGCGTTGACAATTTTGAAACTCCAAATACATTTATAGATTGAAACAAATACTACTTAATCATATCTGCTGCATGTGACCACTTTATTATACTATTATGTTTCTTTTTCCATAAATATACACCATAAATACCGTTTTATACTGTTTAAAGAGGTAGTTCATTCTGAGTTGCAAAAATCCCACTATCATATTCTGTGGAAAAAAAGCTCGATGTATCATGAGCTTGAAAATATTTTCTTGCTGCAATCCAATGTCACAAATACACCAACTTTTTAAAATTGTTGTTACATTGCTCTAATGTTGCTGGTGCTTGATGAGAAACTGCTTGTAATGAAGGTAATATGCTTGTGAGGGGTGAATTCTTCAAAAATGTGGATACAAAAAGTCATGCTATTTACCTAATTTAAAAATATATAAAATCTGAACATGCATTAATTTTGCGCTAACTGGGACTCCAAAATCACTGAGGTATTGTTCTGTGACTTTCACTGATCCAACAGCTGGTCCTAAACAGGTGCAATATGGGAAGAATAAGACAGGATAAAAAACAGACTGAGGATAAAGGATTTTTTCAGGCACCTTAACTGCTTGTAATCAACGGGTGGGAACAATGAACAGCTGAAGCTCCTTTCACGAGCGCACTGTTGTATACAAGCTCGTCTTGTAGTGCAACTCATCCATTCTGTTTTATCCACTTGTCTTTAGCTGTAGGCGACTGTTGTAACTAATCTGCATAATCAGTATGCGTTCTCCTTTCCTTTAGTGCTCTTATTCTTTTCCAGACTATCTGACTTAAACTTTATTTTAAATATGTACAAATCATGTTAAATACTTGTCCAAGTATTCTCTAATGCAGGTATACTTGTCTGTTTCCATCTGTATGTAAATTAAGATTGTCAGAATACTAAACAGATATTGCTCTATGTAACTTCCTCTGTAAGACCCTTTGTCTCTCCACCTTTAAAAACCTTCTCAAAACCCATCTTTTTGACTAAGCTTTCCTCTTAATGGCTCCCTTTATGGCTAGGAATCCTTTCCCTTATCTACCACCATCTGTGAAGTGCTTTAGGATTTTTTTTACATTAAAAGCACATTATGAATGCAACTTGCCAATGCTTGATGAGAGATTGCAGGTAATTTGTTCGGCTTGTATTTATTATTTTAAAATTTACTACAGCCAAACCATTTTGAAACCTCCCGATTACTGAATTCCTGTTGCACATCTTGTGCAGCAGATGTATTTCCTGTACCTCAGGTAGAATGTGACTCTAGAGAAATTATATTCTGCAAAATGATAATGCTGCTAATTACATTAAAAAATTATGATGCGGAGATGCCGGTGTTGGACTGGGGTGGACAAAAGTGAGAAGTCGCACAACACCAGGTTATAGTCCAACAGTTTTATTTGAAATCACAAGCTTTCGGAGCTGCTGCCCCTTCGTCAGGTGAAGTGAAGGAATACGAATTGGCAAAGCATATATAGACAGAGAACAATGCCTGTGTAGCGTACAATCTCAGACGACTACAGTTAATCTATCTGACTGTCTTTCATCACACCTCGGCAGAGAAACAATCAGGTCAGCCAGGAAGGCACCACTAAAAGGCACCATTAAAAAATTAGGTAGCACACAATACAACAGCCTTCAGTGTCTGAGCATTTTTTTGAAATAATGTAATAGTTTTATTTACTGTGTCTACATTCCTTTTCATTTAAAAAGAAATGGTAATTTGTTACTATAACTAAGTGATTTGTGAAGGCCGATGTTCCAATGACAATATTCTTAGCTTTTGAAAACAATTGCAGTCAACCCCCGGTGACAGACATAAGTTGCATTAATAATGGTGGGGAAATAAAGAAATAGCATAAACTCGAAGACATATGAAATAAAAATAGAAGAGAAATAAGAGGATTTCAAATCAACAAAGTGACAAAATAGCAAAAAATCAGAGGGTGTCTGAAAGATATGTTATAAGATCAAGAAGTTTGTTTACCTCAAGGTTAAAGGTTAACATCTATATCTGAATCTTGGCAGTCATTGACATTTCAACTTCATGTTATCTGAACTAAACCTATTTGATATTTTTTCTTCCTTTAAGCCCAACTGGTGGTGTACTGAATGTCTTAGAAAATTCTCAAAACATGCATGTTTTCACATGAATACCTAAACACAGATCTTGCACAGGTTGATACTGGATATTCCAAAATATTACTGATACAAAGGATCAAAATATTTCTTATTCTGCTGTAAGATTTAAATAAATAAAGCACATGAAGATAATGATTGCGATTTTGGGTGTTGCCACTTAGGACCCTCTGTTATTTTGTTGTACAATGTGAAGAATGTATGAAACTGTGGGAACAAGCGCAATGCTGCCTGCTGTTAGTGAAACTTAGCAAATTTAATGCAACTGCTCACAGCAGGCTTGCAATTATCGCAATTATTTTTGCATCATAATCAGCAAGAGATGAGCATTTTGACCACTATTAAGAAATTAACTTTTCAACAATCCAGATGTCTGATGAGATGCTTCAGAGACAAGGCTGGAAAAACTAAAAGAAAGGCAATTTTACCCACATATTACTGGTGGAACAGGTACTGACAAAGAGAATGGCAATATCTGACTCTCGTTCATCCCTCCCCCAAGCCAATTACAAGAAAGCAAGCCTGGAAGGAGATTCCAGCTGAGACAACATTATGTGCACCACCTATAGAACCTGGTATGAGGTCTGGAGAAAAAAGGGCAAACAAAAGTTGTTTTTAATCTAATGAGCAGTGAGGCACAGAGGTCAAACTGCTAACATCACCAGAAGAAGCAAGTGTATAATGGTTTTGCCTAAAAATGCTGGAGAGGGTGACAAGCCTACATGGGTAATATCAAAAGGTACCTCAGATGAATGTCTTTTTTATGCATGCCTTCCCATGCTTCACACCAGACAAAAAGTGTAATAGGAGTTAGAAAACACGGCACTACCAAGCCAGTGACTGAAAATGTCAAATTACACTATTATTAAATGGGATTCTGGGATTTTTACTAGTAGTTTTGGTCTCCTTACCTAAGAAAGGATATACTTGCCATAGAGGGAGTGCAGCGAAGGTTCACCAGACTGATTCCTGGGATGGCAGGACTGTCGTATGAGGAGAGATTGGGTCGACTAGGCCTGTATTCACTAGAGTTTAGAAGAATGAGAGGGGATCTCATTGAAACGTATAAAATTCTGACAGGACTAGACAGACTGGATGCAGGGAGGATGTTTCCCCTGGCTGGGAGGTCTAGAACGAGGGGTCACAGTCTCAGGATACGGGGTAGGACATTTAGGACTGAGATGAGGAGAAATTCCTTCACTCAGAGGGTGGTGAACCTGTGGAATTCTCTGTGGAGGCCAAGTCACTGAATATATTTAAGAAGGAGATCGATAGATTTCTAGACACAAAAGGCATCAAGGGGTATGGGGAGAGAGCGGGAATATGGTATTGAGATAGAGGATCAGCCATGATCATATTGAATGGCGGAGCAGGCTCGAAGGGCCGAATGGCCTACTCCTGCTCCTATTTTTCTATGTTTCTATATCTATGTTTCTAGTCTGGGAACATATTTGAACGGTAGCATAGTGGTTATGTTACTGAATGAGTAATCCAGAGGTCTGGGGACATGAGTTCAAATCCCATCATGGCAGCTGGGGAATTTAAATTCAGTTAATTAAATAAATCTGGAATAAAAAGCTAGTATCAGAAATGACCATGTAACTACCAGATCGTTGTAAAAACCCATCTGGTTCACAAATGTCCTTTGGGAAGGAAATCTGCTGTCCTTACCTGGTCTGGCTTATATGTGACTCCAGACCCACAGCAATGTGGTTGAGTCTTAACAGCCCTCTGAAATGGTCTAGCAAGCCACTCAGTTAAGGGCACTTAGGAATGGGCAATCAATAAATGCTGGCCTTGCCAGTGACGCCCACGTCCTGTGAATGAATTTTTAAAAATTCATAATTCCAATTATTTTCCCTGAAAAGCATAAGCTTTCCCTAGTCTATCACGTATCACGGCCTGTTTTGTGGCCATCGCTATTTGCATCCCAATATTATGTAATACTATAGACTCCGTCAGAACACCTCAATAGTAATTTAATAATAACTACCCTTGTGTTCTCACTACAGAACGATTTGAGACGATCTAGACTCCGATATCACTGCACCAGAAGCCAGTAACACAAATACCAGTAATGTATCTGGCATCACTAGACACAGCAGCTTCTCTATTATGTGCAGAAATCTGAAGTTAAAATTTCTCCTGTCAATAATTTGAGCAAAAAGTCAGCATGAGTAATGAAACGGTTTTCTCCTTTTGTCTCATGGCAACATTTTTGGTAAAATTATAGACAGAGGGAATTTCACCCCCAATCACCTGAAAACAAACTATTGTGAGGATTAAGGGTGGATTTCCTATTTCTAAATATAAAATAAAAGATTTTCAAAAATGGCTGAATGTGTAAATAGGGTGCAGGGTGTGACATTGGGCCACTCAGACTGGGGAGGACCCAGATTCAATCGCTGATCTGCGCTGTTTGCTGATCTTGGCTGGGATAAGAGTGGGGGCACTACTGACCTTAGTGTTCTAGGCTGAGGAAGTGGGGAAGGAGGAGAAAAAATCTTTCATCTGATAATTGTCCAGTGAATTTTGCTGTAATTTCCATACAAGGCAGCTGAGTGACTTTGTTAGTCTCATCTGCGATGCCACCACAGTTGAATAGTCTGCTGACTTCTAGGCTGACACAAAGAACGGCCACCAGATTTCCTGATAACGAGACCCGCCAATGTCCATGGGACAATACTCCAGTATGATTCTCTGTCTTCAGAAAAGGAGGAAAAACCAACGAATCCTTAGACTGATCATATTGTTGTATAATTTCTTTATTTAAAAATGTAAATAAAACATTTAGCTGCTTTCAGTTAAACTCTCATTCAGGCTTTCCCAAATTGCGGGGGTAATTATCTATGTCCCCGGGGGCAGAAAGCTCTGCTGTTAAGGATCATCCTCCTGTTATACATCCTGCCTGATTTTCCTTTCCGAGCTTTCCACCCCTGTCGAAGTTGAAAATAATCCCCTGTAAGAATAATGGGAGAAAATCCAACTGCGGAAGGGGCGCAAACCGGATGGTAGCGGATCAGCTGTCCATTATACACTCTGCCTGATTTTCAATTGAAGTCGATGGAAAGGAAAATTGGCAGGGGTGTATAACGGGCAGGCCGATCCATTATTGTTCATTTGACATCCTGCCGAAGTTGAGTTTTACCCCAAAATCTTTAATTCACAAAAATAGCAAAATATCAGCAACAGTTGTTTACATTTGCCGTCTCCTGAGTAATAAATGGTTATCACACCTGTGACCTTAGCAATTAATGAGTACAACCGTTATTATTGCCACATTTACTCCACACCTGTGTCGGTCCTAATGTTTGACATCCCCTCACACAACTCGTGATACTATTTTGGAGCTGTAGGCTAGTAATTCATTTTGTAACAGTTTGCTTTGGACAGGCTTTTATTTCCCCAAAAGCCTTGATACTCTTTATTGTAAACAAGGCCCATTCAGGACTATAATAATCTGCTTAAGATAGATTTCAAATTCTTTCTGGCAACCCATGGCAATTTCCCATCAAAGAAAATCAAGACAGCTACCATTAGATTAAGCTTCGGTAGTCCAACTTTGATATTACAAAATCCTTTAAAGGAAAAACTTAATGTAATTTATATATCAATTTCTAAATATACAACAGATTCAAGTTATAATTGTTACATAACTACATTACCCTTCTGACTAGACTCTAAAGGGCTGATTTTCCAAATGTGTATCCTTGACATAGAGCCTCGCCTGCCAGGACCGCGCCTCAGAAAATCAAAGGCAAGCTCCCCACGAGTTGTCGGAAGAACGAGGAGAGGCAATATAAACTAAAGGGTACAATGCTAAAGGGGGTGCATGAACAGAGAGACCAGGGGGTATATGTGCACACATTGTTGAAGGTGGCAGGGCAGGTTGAGAAAGCGGTTAAAAAAGCATGCGGGATCCTGGGCTTCATAAATAGAGAGGTCGCACAACACCAGGTTATAGTCCAACAGTTTTATTTGAAATCACAAGCTTTCGGAGCTTACTACTCCTTCACCCGACGAAAGCTTGTGATTTCAAATAAAACTGTTGGACTATAACCTGGTGTTGTGCGACCTCTCAATTTTGTCCACCCCAGTCCAAAACCCGCATCTCCGCATCATGTTCATAAATAGAGGCATAGAGTACAAAAGCAAAAAGGTTATGATGAACCTTTATAAAACACTAGTTCGGCCTCAACTGGATTATTATGTCCAATTCTGGGCACCCCACTTTAGGAAGGATGTGAAGGCTTTAGAGAGGGTGCAGAAAAGATTTACAAGAATGGTTCCAGGGATGAGGGACTTCAATTATGTGGATAGACTGGAGAAGCTGGGGTTGTTCTCCTTAGAGCAGAGAAGGTTGAGAGGAAATTTGACAGAGGTGTTCAAAATCATGAGGGGTCTAGACAGAGTAGATAGAGAGAAGAGTCGTGAACCAGAAGACACAGATTTAAGGTGATTGGCAGAAGAATCAAAGGCAACATGAGGATAAACTTTTTTTACGCAGTGAGTGGTTAGGATCTGGAATGCACTGCCTGAAAGGGTGGTGGAGGCAGACTCAATCGTGGCTTTCAAAAGGGAATTGGATAAGTACCTGAAGGAAAAAAATTTGCAGGGCTATGGAGAAAGGGCGGGGGAGTGGGACTAGCTGAAGTGCTCTTGCAGAGAGCCGGCACGGGTTCGATGGGCCAAATGGCCTCCTTCTGTGCTGTACCCATTCTATGATTTCTCACCTATTCTGACATAACTGGATATTAGTAAATCGTTGGCAATGTCCCTCTGACTTCCCAGTTGTGGGTAGCAGACCCGCGATTTCCCAGCATTCAGGAGGCTCTACATCTTGAGCAACCATCAGCTCTGGCTCAGTGCGTAGCACTTTCAGCTCTGAGTCAGAAGGTTGTGGGTTCACATCCTGCTCCAGAGACCTGAGCACAAAATTTAGGCTGACACTCCAGTGCAGTACTGAGGGAGAGCTGCACTGTCAGAGGTGCCGTCTTTCAGATGAAATGTTAAACCAAAGCCTCCTCTGCCCTCTCAGGTGGATGTAAAAGATCCCATGGCACTATTTCAAAGAAGAGCAGGGGTATTGTCCCTGGTGTCCTGGCCAATATTTATCACTCAACCCAACAGCACTAAAAGAGATTATCTAGTCATTATCACACGGCTGTTTGTGGAACCTTGCTGTGCGCAAATTAGCTGCCGTGTTTCCTACATTACAACAGTGACTACACTCCAAAGCATTTCAATGGCTGTAAAGCACTTTGGGATGTCCTGAGGTTGTGAACGTCACTATATAAATGTAAGCTCTTTATTTTTCTATCACACATTCTGAAAATCACCCAGTAAATAATAAGGTTAATATTGGCAACTGCCCTGGAATAAATCAATACTATTTTATCACATTGCCTAATTTTTTCTGTGTTAATTTTGTAAACAACAGTTCTGAATTGCGCAAACATCATTATCATTATTCTGATAAGCTGAGGTCAGTGAGAGAGATGAGTGGTAAGCTTTAACTTATACTCACAATCGTATTTGGCCAGACAATTTTTTTAAACCAATCTGCATTTCCCCATTAAAAACAGATGTTTGTTGTAGTGAGCACAAAGTCATTTGCCACTGAAATAATGATTGGACGAATCAGTTTGTAACTGAGTCTGACAGCTCAAAAACTCATTGTATGATGAGCAAAAGTGCTGGTACAGTAAAGCTTTCAAACGGTTCAATATTCTAAGACGCAAAGCAGTTTTCTTTGTTTTTAATGGGATTCATTCTTGTTTCTCTTCCATTAGAGACCACTTACTGTTTTGTAAGACTGCTCTGTATTATTAAAGGAGGATTGCTTCCTGCCTGCACTTTTATAAAAAAAATAACCAAGTACAGTTGGTTTATAGATTTAGTTTTAGACAGACAGTGGGTGCAATTTGATGCAGCAACTCTGGACAATTTTTCCCTTCCTGTCTCTTGAGATGTTGATGTTCACTGCAGTGTCCCACCATTACCCTTGCTAAGATCAGTTAGTGATACACACCTGGGGCTAAACCTAGGACCTTTCTGCTTTGTATGCCTTAGTCTTAAACCATATGGTGCATCTACCCACTGAGCCAGAATTGGAGATCTGTGGATCATCAACTCCTCGTTATTCAGAACTCTAGGGGATGACTGAATCATCCAAATTCCCCATTGCTAAATACTACATACAAGCATGCAGTCTCAACCCACTCCCTATTTGGCACAAATCCAAAGTGTAAAGCTGCCCATAATTTCATAATTTTATTGGTACTAAATGGGTAATCCTCATCTCCAAAAAATGAAATAAAAAGGGTGTGTCGGGGCACTCAGACCTGGAACGCCAAATACATCTTGGAGCCAACTCCAGTGAAAACAAAGTTAGCATTTTGTTATTAATAACCAAGTAGGGTAGTAAATACCACACACAAGCATGCAATCTCAACCCACTCCCTATTTGGCACAAATTAAAAGCACAAAATTGACTATTCCAATTCTCTCCTGGCTGGCCTCCCAACTTGCACCCTCCATAAACTTGAGCTCATCCAAAACTCCACTGCCCATATCCAATGCAGGAGAACATTGGAATATTTGAGTCCGGAGGTAACAAAGGCATGGATGAGGGCTTCAGCAGCAGATGAGCGGAGGCAGGGGCGGAGACAGGTGAGATTACACGACAAGCATCGTGACAAATCAGAGGCATTGGAGGGGTCGAGAGAGGTGGTGGTGAGGTAGAGCTAGGTGTCAACAGCGTGCATGTGAAACCCAACGTGTTTTCGGATGATGTCGCCGAGGGGCAGCATGTAGATGAGGAATAGGCGGGGGCCAAGGATAGATCGTTGGGGGACTCCAGAGGTAACGTTGCGGGAGTGGGAAGAAAGCCATTGCACGTGATTCCCTAGCTTTGACTGGGATAGGAATGGAACTAGGCAAGGGTAGCCCCACCCAGCTGGACAATGGAGGAGAGGCGTTGAGGATGGTGTGGTCAACCGTGTCAAAGGCTGCAGACAGGTCGAGAAGGATGAGGAGGGAGAGTTTTCTGTATTCATAGTCACATAGGATGTCATTTGTGACTTTGATGAGGGCCCTTTCAAAGTTGTGGCAGGGACAGAAACCTGATATGAGGGGTTCTACTGGATTTCCTTATCCATGTGAGCCAAGAGTAACCAAGCCAAAGCTTACTGATGCATACAAAGCAATAGAGGCAATACAAAAAATAGAGGCAATACCATTAGTGAATCATAACAATTTTCTTGCACCATCAAGTCCAACAATCTGCTGAACATCCAAAACATAGGATTTTTTTGGACCTTTGTTCCAAGGAGTTTATTAAAATATGCTGTGTTTTGGCAGTCATGGTGTTCATGATCATAATCTTTAGGCATATCTGGTTGCACAAAAATCACAAGACACCCCGCTGATTTTTACACTTCTAAGGGAAAACAATCTTCTGGATTTCCTTGAGCTCACAAATCAGGCTTTAATACATGGCAGTTGTATGCACAATGTGGGCATTTAGCGTTCAACTTGGACCAGAAGGAACGCAGACCAAGAAAATGTGCATCAAAAAATCCAGTGCAAGATATAAATAACCTGAAACTTCAGTATGTTTTTAATCTGTGAAAATGTAATTATTGTGCAGCCAGCAAAATGTCTCATCTAATTATCTGTGACCACTGCAGCATAACTATTTTAAATAGTCTCCACATCATGACATAACACAGATGTGCCTGTATCGCACATCAGCAAAAATCACTAAGCCAAAGCGAACTGACAAATGGCATTCATCACTATGCATCAAAGTGCTATGGCAACCAACTGAGGTAATACCATTAGTGAACCGTACCACTACAGGCAATACTGCTAGTGTGCAATATTAATGGAGACAGCACTGTTACTAAGAAATATCATTGGAGTCATCAATATCAATGGAGGTGGAGCGAGCCTTTGACTTAGTGGTAGCAATCCCGTCTCGGAGTCAGAAAGTGCAGGGTTCAAACCCCGCTCTGAACAGTCCTGGTAAGTGGGGACCGGAGCTCTGGCCCTGAATTCTGGGTTGACATCCAGTGGGATAACCGTGTTCAGTGGGTGTGGGCGGCCCACCCTCATCATATCGGTTGTGGGAGCCTATAAAACCCTCGTCATATAGGACTAACCACACTATCGGCTGGTATGAAGGTGGTTGCGACCATGGGAGGAGCGTTCATGTCACCGCCTGTTAGAATGTTAATCATTCTGTGAATTCTTCCACTACTCACACTATTCTCCAATGAAAGAATGTAAAGATATGAAAACAACATCAATGGAGGTAACACTGCTACTCAGCAATGTTACATTATGGGCTTTTAACAACAGCAACTTATATTAATGTAGTACCTTTAATGTAGACAATGTAACAAGGTGTTTCACAATAATAAAAAGCTTGCTAAGCCAAAGAAGGTGATATTAGAAGAGGTGACCAAAAGCTTGGTTAAAAAGGTGGGTTTTAAGTAAGGTGTTAAAGGAGAAGAGGGAGGTTGAGAGGCTGAAGGGTTTAGAGAGGGATACTAGAGTGTGGGGCATAGCAACTGAAGACACAGCCTCCAATGGTAGGATGTGGGGAGGGGGGGTGTATGCACAAGAGGTCAGAGTTTGTCATCCCATATATTCTCAACTCAATGCACCAGGTTTCAGTTCATTGAAAGAAACTGTTGTCAAGCCACTTTCATTAGGACCCCCTGGGACACATCTCATTGTCTTGGCTGTGCTCTTAGTGTGTCTTTGATGTAGGGAAAGATTTGAATAGATTTTTTCTGTGTTTATATTGTGAATTCTGGGAGATTCTCTCACTGCTACTCTACCTGAGGAAGGAGCGAACAGCTCCGAAAGCTTGTAAAATTAAATAAATCTGTTGGACTATAACCTGGTGTTGTGCGACTTCTCACTTTCATTAGGAAAGAGGTGCTGGAGAAGGACTTTTTTCCTCAAGAAACATCAGAAGCTCCACTCGCCACCAAGTCCATCCTCCTGCCCAGCACTGTCTCAAGCTGAACCAGACTGGTTCCAACCTTGGTTCCTATTCAACCCAATAAACTCTCCATTGCAATGATCGCCCACTTCCACTTCTGTAACACCGCCTGCATCTGCCCTTGCCTCAGCCCATCTGCTGCTGAAATCCTCATCCAATCTGCTGCTGAAATCCTCATCCATGCGTGTCACATCCGGACTTAACTATTCCAATGTTTTCCTGGCCAGCCTCCTATCTTCTAGCCTTCCCTAAACTTAAGCTCATCCCAAACTCTGCTGCATGTATCTTATCCGCACCACGTCCTGCCTATCAGCCCTGTCCTCGCTGACCGACATTGGCTCCCGGTCCTCCAACACCTCCAATTTTAAATTCTCATTTGTGTGTTTAAATCCCTTCATGCTCTCATCCTTCTCTATCTCTGTAAACCTTCCCCCCCCCCCCCCCCCGACCTCTCTATTCCTCTGACTCTGGTGTGGTGTGCGTCCCCCCTTCACTTCACCCCACCCTTGGCAGCCCTGCCTTCAGCCACCCATGCCCCACATTCTGGAATTTCCTCTCTTAAGCCCCCACTTTTTCGCCACCATCTCCAGCTTTAAGACCCTACTTGAAACCCCCCTTGGCCCAGCTTTTGGTTACCCCTCCTGGTGTCTCCTTCTTTGGCTCAGTGCCCATTTTATTTTTTATTATGCCTCTGTGAAACACCATAGAACATTTCCTACATAAAGGCACTATATAAATGCAAGTAGTTGTTCTTGTTCTAGTATCATGAGAGGTAAAAAGTATGAAAATAGCAAAACAATTCCAGTGTGGATTGATTTGAACCCACAGGAGTGTGACTGGAAGGAGCACATACCATTCATTTCCTTTGCATGCAATTTAATTGCATTTTAATTATTAAAGATGCACTGAAACAGGCTTTGGGAATACCATTTGCAAATACACTGCAAAACACAGCAACTAATGAAGTGCACTAAAAATGGCAGTCAAATACAGTTCATTAATGTTCTACACACTGATTGGACTGTAATTGTTCTCAGCTTTCAGTTGAAGAGCTTTTGGGATAAATTGAGATCCCTCTCCTCAAAAACCAATTGGAAATTGCTCGGTCAGAGGAAGTACATAACTGCGGTCACAATCATACTTTTATTAAAAGACCATTTCTTTCTGACAGTGCTTGAAGCACATTATAAAGAAATGCTACATGCTTCCCCCGATGGCTCAGTTGGTTGCGTAGATTATAAGGGGTTAATTTTCATTTGGGCGCAGGTGAAAAACTAGCTGTTGCGAATCAACCGCACGCTATACACCCCGACTGATTGACTTCAATAGAAATGAAAATCAGGCATGATGCAGACGGGTGGCTGATCTGCTACAACCAGTTTTCCACCCAACAGTGAAAGCTAAAATCTACCTCAGTGAGTAACTGAGGCAGAGAGACCAGAAACTATTCAACAAAAAAAAAGTGTGTTTGATTCGAAAAGTCATCAGTACTCCATGGAGGAGTGGGGTCTTGTGTGACATGACATTCACACTGTCTTTAAACCAACAGAATCACTCTGGCAGTACAAGGATACTGCATGGAGTTTAGCTGTCCCCTCCTTTGTGCTGCACCACAAATGATATCTACTTCAATAAATGGGAAAATAACTAAAATGATTTGCAATGCAGCAAATTATTTGTGTGCTATGATATAAAAGAGCACAGATTTGCCCAATTGTCAGAATTTCTCCAGTACCATACTGGGACTTTAACAAGGGTATATGTCGTTATGCCTTTATGATTTGCCTTTAGGATTACTTTGCCAACTGTGTTATGCACTATCTGGACAGATGACCATTGAAGATGAGGAAACATTCTAGCCATGAAAATACAGTTAGTAACATTAGCGGCCAAATGTTTAACCAATACGCATGACAATCCTCTGTCCGCTATTTAGCAGAGGGTTTAGCCCATTTAAAATAAACGGTTTAATGCCCATATTAAAATAATGGACAAAAGAATGTCATACGAATGCATTAAGCACGTGTCTGCTAATACTGCCAACAATCATTTCTAAACTGACTTATTAGCATTTCCTGGGATGTGATAACAAGGATGAGGGCCTTCTTTATTGTACAGCTGAAAATTTGCATTTGATCTATACATGTCGGTGAAAAGAAATGTGCACCATTCACTCAATCTCGGCTCTTGGATCTGTGGCCAATACAAAACTCTTTCAATTGCTGGCAAAACAAACTGAGTTGAAAGATTAAATCAGACAGCTCACAATACACTGTAATACACATGATCCTCCTGCTTTACCATCCCACACCAAAATGTACTTTTCTATCACAACCCAACTCTGCATGTGCAGCAGGAAGAATAGCGATCATTGAAGCTGCAAAATATACAGTAAATTGCTTGAGAGTAAGAAATTCGATCAAGTGTTTCACATGTAATTTGCTGAACTCTGAGCATAATTCAAGTCTATTCTAAAGTGTCGTTTGCATATACCTAGTGTTAGGGAATGGTTGTTTTTACTTATAAATTTATAAGTTATTCCACAAAATAATACAAGCTATTAGATTGATTCAATAAAAAGGTTGTTTGTGTTTGGAAGTCTAGCAGATTTTGATGTAAAAACTGAACCAATGTAAAAACTGCAGCAATCTTTACTTTATACAAAACTTCAATCACTATCCTCGAAACCCGTGGCACATGGGGCCCCATTGAGCAGCTTCAAATCTGATCAATTCTTCTTGGTTAAGCATCAACTAAGTGTTAAAGAGATCTTTCTGTACTGGCTGACTACCTCCACATTGCCTTTGATCTGTCACTGCCCGGGTTACCTCCTTTCTGATACTCCTCAGTCAGACTTTAAATGTGTTCCTCTAGCAGCTTTTATACAGCAGTAATATTTCCAGTAACGGCAATGCCCTATTTTCCCTAATCTTTTTCCAACTTACATTACATTAAGTAACTTATTTGTGATGCCTTTTTTTTTAAATTCACACATGTTCAGACACTTCTTGCATCAATAATAAGTGTCTAGGTGCCTGTCCTCATATAAGATCATGATGCGGAGATGCCGGTGTTGGACTGGGGTGGACAAAAATGAGAAGTCGCACAACACCAGGTTATAGTCCAACAGATTTATTTAAAATTACAAGCTTTCGGAGCTGTCGCCCCTTCGTCAGGCAAAGGTACAGTACCTTTGCCTGAGGAAGGGGCGACAGCTCCGAAAGCTTGTCATTTTAAATAAATCTGTTGGACTATAACCTGGTGTTGTGCGACTTCTCATATAAGATCAACCAGGGTCTCTGAAATGCCCTCTTGAAGTCAGCATGTAGGTGTTAGGGGAGAATAAAGTGCCTTTGCCGGAGAGCAACAGGAAATGAATGTGAAAGCAAAAGGAAATTTGAAAGAAGGCAATTGAGAAAAAGAAAGAAAACACAGCTCTGGAGTATTCTTTTCGCAAAATATCATGGTGATCCTGTGAAAGAGCTCTTTGACTTCCAAAATATGCCTTTTCCCCCTATTTGCTAAAAACATATTTTCTCCCACTTTTTCGACTCTCCTGTCCAAGCCAAACACCTTTCATTGGCAGAGAGCTTAGCTAGGCAGCCTACTCCCAGCTTTGTCCATGTTGCTCTGTAAGCAGTTGCTAGGAGATGTGTGAGAGAAGCGCAGGATGACTCTCCTTCTAATGCTCTCATTTTCAGTCCTTTCCTCTGAGTAAGAGTTCTGCTCTCAGCACCTCCTTCTGACAAATCAATGTCATAAAAATGCCAAAAAATAACATTTAGTGCGTAGATAGCTGCTGACATGATCCCATATCCTCATACTTTTCCTTACTCATCTGCAAAACAATTTTGCAATATTGGACTTACAATTAGTAGATTTAGAGGAATCTTCCAATGATCTTGTTATAAACTGAAGTCTTAGGGGGAGAAATTCGGTATCGCCCCTGTTTGGGGCGCAATTATCGGCCGGGCGCAAAGTTTAGCGCCTGGCACTAATTATCCGACTGCAAACTTGGCTTCTATCGCCCCTGGAGGTGATTGGAGCGCTAAATCAGGCGCTACACACCTCTCTTAAGGCGCTAACGCCGAGGAGCGAGGCGCTACCTCAGAGCGCTGGTGAAGCTCAGGTGATGTCAGTTAGCAATGGAACACAGACACACTGGCCAGTTCTTAAAGGGGAGGGTCGATCTTGCTCTCCATCCACACCCTACTCATTGCAGCCTTGAATCTCGGCCTGAAGAGACCTGTACATCAAATCTGCTGGAAAGAACAATGGAGAGGCCAGCCCCCACAGTCTCTTCTAAATCGATGCAAGGAAGGTCAAATCAAAATGAACCTGCAAAGTGCTGCTCAGTACCCAAAACTCCTTCACACAGCATTGAATCTCTCCAGAAGTTTCTCTCTCTCTCTCTCTCTCTCAGAATGCGTGGTGGAAAAATGTCGCCGACAAAAAAAGGCAGGAAGCGGCCGCTTTAAATAGCGCTCCCCCAGTCCCTTCCCGACTGCAAAACGTTCCCCTCAACCTGTAGTTGCTAGCAGCAGGTGGTAAGGCAGGGGGCGCCACTCAATATCTGGTCCGGGGCGCTACCGGGGCATTGCACGCTCGACTGACATCATGATCTGCGGGCACAGGAGATCGTGGCGGTAGTGTTTAGCGCCGCCGCAAAATGTCTGGTCAATTTCACGAGCGGCGCAAACATCGCCGCACCCGGGCGCTAGTTGCTTTGCGCCCCATTAGCGCCCTCTAACAGGAGGCGCAAAGCAACCGAATTTTTCCTCCTTATAATCTTAATGCATTTTTGATTTTTGAATACTAATTCAGTCCTGTGGTTACCTGCATAATACCTTCCAATAAATATATCTACAACAGGAATGTGTGACCAAGAACCACATTTAACTAAACCAACACTTCACTCGGTTCAAACACATGGATCACATTAAGAAATACATTAATGGATTAATTTAGTAATCATACATCCCATGAATAATCAAAATTGCCTCATCAATTATTATAGGTGAACAGCCACACCACAATGTCACCTACAGGCATAATGGGTACTGCAGGTAAATACAACAAACAACAACTTGCATTTATATAACGCCTTTAACGTAGCAAAACGTCACAAGGCGCTTCACAACAACAACCAAACGGCTAAATGGAACAGATAAGTGCCCTTCCAGCACTATTTGTGGGCCAAGAGGAGCAGGAGTGCTTCCCCCCAGCCCCCCAAGCTTACTTGCTTCCATCCCCGCGATTGGACCCCCACAATCTGACCAACCCCCATCCTGCAATCGGACCCCCGCTCGATGTCTGACTCACCTCCCTCCAAAGTCCGATGTCCGACTCCCCCTCCCAACCTCCGATGCCCAACTCCCCCCCCGACCCCTCCCCACATATCCAACTCACCTCCACTCCATTTCCTGGCTGCCAATCCACCCGCCAGCCAGCCTCTCAATCTGGCTGGCTGCGACCGGGAAACTGATTTGAAAAATCTAAATCGGGCCTTGCTGAATCCAGGAAACCTACCGGCTGTTAAATCTCAACCCCTTCCTGCCTCGCAGCCATTATTGGGGCCAATTTAAAAAAAAATTTAGATAGCATTCTGAGGAAAGGTACACACCAGAAACATCAGAACCAGTCTTTTCATTTTGCAGATGCTGACTGACCTGCTAAATATTGCCACCATTTTTTTGTTTTTATTTCAGGTTTCCAGAATTTGCCGATTTTTTTTCTTTTTTAATGTTTTAAACTAAATAAAGCATGTATTGCAAAAGATGCAATATTTCTGTAACATTTTAGGGTGCTCAGTGTTTATATACAAAGAGAGATCTGATCAAATTACCTCATGCTCACCAAAAACATATAGAAATCTATTTCTAACCTTACAGTAGCTAAAGCAATGAACTATATGTTAAACCTAGGAAGCTAGTCTTGGCAAGTACTGTGAGAAATGGAATACCCTAAATATCATTCAATCTCCTATTTCCTTCCATTTTGTTACTGACTGTCAATCATGTGGAAATAATCTTGCTTCAGGGTATAAGAGTTTCCTGACTTCCCCTGCCAGGATGCTGGATTGCCACAGACGTTTGCATATGTCCAGGCCTCAGTATGCCTGAATTTGGTGAGGCAAGAAATTTAGATGGTCCAGTTGCCCACCTCCTGGCAGGACCTAGAGCCTGGGAATGTGAAAGAAAAATCAGTCACTAGAGCAGGACAGAGAAGCCTGGCCTGATACCCTTGAAAAGCAGAAAAAGCACATGATCACAGTGCCTCTGTCTCGCCCTGTTCAATCCTCCTGCCTGCTTCTTCTAGGCACCTCACAAAATGGGCATCTGGCTGATAAGGGAACAGAAAACAAGGCAGGAGGGCCAGGGATGCTCATTCGAATAACTGCGCGATTTTCTTCCGATTGAAAATTACTCCCACTGACTGTTTTGACCTGGAACTATGTATGTATAAGAATTGTGGCAAAAATGAAGCATTTTTGTTTACTATGTATTATGGACAATGTATTGGGTTCTTTTTTGCTCTCACAGTACCTAGGAATAAAATAAAGCTTCACTTGCAGTAAAGCAAGATTTAGATTATGATGCGAATATTACAGATTTTAGTCATTTTGGCCCCGATTTTAAATCGCAACAGTAATGAGGCAGGTGGGGGCCAAGGCGAGTGCCAAACCTCCCTGACCTTGGCAGCATGAGGCCTGAGAGATTTTAACTCCTGGGACTCAGCAACATGCCCTGGCTCTGTTGCCCACCCAAAGCCGGCAGGTAGTGGCAGCTGGCCAACCAGTGGGTGAACGGAATGTCAGGCGGCAGGAGGCCACCGGCCGGGACCGGAGGAACGGTCACGACACTCAGGTATGTCGCAGGGTTCGGGAGGGTCTCATGATCGGGGGGAGGGAGTCCAGGGAGAAGACGACCTAAATATTCCTTATGGGCCCAGGAGGAGCACTGACAAGTTCTGACTATCAAGTGTTAAGAAAAAAAAATGCTCCATTAAGTCAGGAGACAACCATGAACAGCTTCGGTGCTCATATGCAGTGATTCATAAAATATTAACAGGATGGGAAGAAGGGCTCATTTAAAATAATGTTAATTTTATTTGGTTGTTTTCATACACTTTGTCTTTCTTCCTGTATTTCCTGTGGCACACAGCTGCTGTCTGCGTCAGTTACAAACTGCAAAGCCATCAGCTGTAAAATGCTATGGCAGTTTTAAAGGCCTTTTGCCAAAATCACGAGAGCTGTTGTAAAGCTCTTGAGGGACAAATCACTGCTTAGAGGCCAGCAGATAGGATGCAAAGACCATTCCTAGCTTGTCTGTTCTTAAAAGGAAGTCAGGCCAAATCTTTACCTTGGAGTCGGGTTGCGTGCGTGCGGGCCGCGTCGCGGGCCGCGTACCCAAAGATGTGAACAGCGCATTCTGCAGTCCGGGTTTTACTGAATGGCCCCAATTAAAACAGTCATGCACTTTTCCCAGCCCAAGTAAATGGAGCGGGCCTGATGAGGTCATCGATGACTCGTTTCCAATGCGGATATTTAAAGCAGCCTTGCACACATCTCATTTGAAGGTTGATGTAGGAGTGAATAAGTTGATATTCAGAGGTCTCAGTAATGTGATAAAACTGGGTCATGGAGACAAGGCAGAGGGGCGTACAAAGATTCAATGATGCCTCCCTCGAAGTTCTGGTGCAGGCAGTAAGAGCACACAGGGAGGTCATCTTCCCTGACGATCTATGCAAAAGACCACCCAAAGACACAAAAAGGGCATGGCTGGAGATTACAGAGGAGGTCAGTAGCAGGGATGTGGTCAGGAGGACGTTGATCCAGTGCCGGAAAAGATTCAATGATCTCATGAGGTCAGGAAAGGTGAGTACAATGTCACACTCACCTACATCCTGATGTGCCTGTCACCACAACCCCATCATTCTGCCTTCCCAAGCCTACTCCTGCACATCATTCATCACACCAACATAACTTGCATGTCCACCCATCTCTCTCTGTCTATGCACCTACTCACATCCCCATCTGACTAACCACCCCTGACACTCACCCTCATCCTAATGCAATCATAGCAAGTAACACCACAGAAGGAGGCCATTTGGCCTTGTCACGCCACTCCCTCATAATCACTCTCTACAGATGTAACCCATTCATTCCTTACACTCATTCCATCACTCTCACTCAACTTCTCTTCTTTCCCTCCTTGTAGAAGAGAGCCCACAACAATAGGGAGAGGCAGAGAACCGGAGGTGGCCCTCCAGTCTTCACTCAATTGACTCCAGCAGAGGAGGAGGCCCTGGAGATCTCTGGAGTTGCAGAGCTGCTGGCAGTGGGAGGAGAGAGGGGGACATCCCAGCAACCTGGTGACAGAATTACATCTCATACAGCCACATGGCACACAGTAGTCACTCAAATGGTGACTGATGTCAGCAGCCAGTGAAATGTCATGTGCATAATGGTAACGTTACCCATTCTTATTACAACACTTCTAATTATTCGCTTTACTCTCCCACAGGTCCATCAAGTGCCACCCCCCCCCGTCCAGCTGGAGGAGGAAGACGACTCCTCAGAAGATACTTCAGCCTCTGAGGGTGCACAGTCAGCAGATCTAAGTGCAGCCAGCACCAGTGCAGATATGCACACCTTGGTGGGTCCTGTGCTAGAGAGAATAGTGTTGTCACCTGGTGTGTCTCACATCACAAGTGAGCAAGAGGAGATGGTGGAGACAGGGACAGCAGTGAAGACTCCTCACCGGAGGGCGCTGGATGCTCCAAGCTCTGCTGAGCTGCATGCAGATGCTGAACCTCGGGGGTCATCGACAAAGAGGGTGATCTTGGCGGGGCAGCAACAATTGCATGAGGCTCTAGCAGCTTTTGCAGCCGCAATGTGTGCAAATGTGCAGAGAATGGAGGAGTCCATCTCCAACATGAGCACCACCATCTCGCAGGCGATGGCGATGATGTGCTGTTCCATGGAAAGGATGGCCACCTGCATGGAGCAGCAAATGCGCCAGTCACATGAGAACATGCTTGCTGTGGACAACAGATGGCAGACACTCATAGACCTCATCTCGAGGAGGGATATAAACATAGACTTTGGCGTACATCACCCCACTGATGTGCAGCAAGGTGCTCTCCAGCCTCTTGCTAGCAGGGAAGTGCGGGTGGACCAGAGAGGGATAATAGTGAGAGGGGACAAGGAAGTGGGGGCTCTTCTCAAAGTGCTCACACTTCTCCCCCGTTGCCTCCCCCTCAGTCAAAGCCCCACATGCTTCCTCGGATCCCGATGGCCGAGTCTGCCCCAGCACAGTCGCAGGAGGAGCAGACTTTGGCGGGGCTCTCACAGGCTCCAAAACCCAGAGGACGTCCGTCAAAAGTGTCTAAGCAGTCGTAGCAGGGAAGTGAGCAGCCTGCCTCTACCTCTGCTGAAGCCACAGGGGTTGCACTTCGTAGAAGCACTCGGAAAAGGAAAAAGACACAATCCTAGATGCACAAGGGTATGCATATGGGTGTATGAACAGATGCTAGTGATAAATTTCAGTTATATTTATGACACAGATAAATTTATTTCTTTGCACCACTTTCTGCTCTTGACCATTTTGCCTGCTACCTGGGAAAAGGCCTGGTCACTTGGAGACATTAATTAACCTTGAGCAATGGGGGTTTGGGTGAAAGGAATGGTTTGGTCATTGTAGGGCTACTTTATGGTGTTGTTGGCGGGAGGGTGGTGGGGTGGGGGGAAATAGTACAGCATGTGGCAGCCATATGGGTGCATTGTAGCAAGTTAAGTAAATATGGCCTTATGGGGCCTCCCGGGCAGCAATGTGCGCCACTGCTGGTGCCATCTCCACCTCAAGTTCCTCCTCTTCCTCCTAGTCTTCCACCTGTTCCTCCTACTCATCCTCCTCCTCTGAAGAGTCTGTGCGCTCTGTGCCTTGCTCCTCCTGCAGCTCCAATCCTGGCTGCTGCACCATGTTGTGCAGCGCGCAGCAAACGACGATGATTCTGGAGACCTTGGCTGGTGCATACTGAAGGGCTTCTTCAGATCTGTCAAGGCATCTGAAGTGCATCTTCAGCATGCCTATTGCTTGCTCTATGACACATCTGGTGGAAATGTGGCTCTCATTATAACACTCCTGGGCCTCAGTACTTGGCCTCCTCAAGGGTGTCGTGTGTCATGTCTTCAGTGGCTAGCCCTTGTCTCCAAGCAGCCAGCTGGTATGTCTGTTTGGAGGTGCGAAGAGCTGAGGAAGGGTGGACTGGCGCAGCACGAAAGAGTCATGACAACTGCCAGGGAATCTGACATGATGGCATGGACCTCGACCGTGTCCATTCCATTTCCCGCACTTCTGCTCTCACCCCTTCCCCTCCCTCCCAGAAGCACGATAGAGTTCCTCTTGTCCTCAGCTTCCACCCCACCAGCATTCACATTCAATGGATCATCCTCTGCCAATTCCGCCACCTCCAGCGTGATCCCACCACCAAACACATCTTCCCCTCTCCTCCCTTTTCAGCATTCCAAAGGGACTGCTCCCTCTATGACACCCTGGTCCACTCCTCTATCACCCCCAACAGCCCCTCCGCTTCCCATGGCACCTTCCCGTGCAAGCGCAAGTGATGCAACACCTGCCCTTTTACTTCTCCCTTCCCACTGTCCAGGTGAAACAGCAATTTACTTGTACTTCTTGCAATTTAGTGTACTGTAGTCACTGCTCATGATGTGGTCTCCTCTATATTGGGGAGACCAAACACAGATTGGGTGACCGCTTTGCGGAACACCTCCGTTCAGTCTGTAAGCGTGACCCCCGAGCTTCCGGTCGCCTGTCACTTTAATTCTCTGCTCCACTCCCACTCTGATCTCTCCATCGTTGGCCTCTTACACTGTTCCAAGGAAGCTCAACGTAAGCTCGAGGAACAACACCTCATCTTTCAATTAGGCACTTTACAGCCTTCTGGACTCAACAGTGAGTTCAACAATTTCAGACCATAACCTCTGCCCCTATTTTTTCACATGGCAGCTGTTGATGATTCTGCCATTCCCATTTACATCTCTTCTCGACTCATCTTTGTTTGTTTACTTGTCCCATTACCATCTCCTTTTGCTTTGTACTATCATACCTTTTGTCATTTAATCTCTCCTGCCTTCTACCCTATCACAGACCTTCCCTTTTGTTCTTTCCTCCCCTCCCCCTGCACTTTTTCCAGTTCTGATGAAATGTCATTGACCTGAAACGTTAACTCTGTTTCTCTCTCCACAGATGCTGCCTAACCTGCTGAGTATTTCCAGCAATTTCTGTTTTTATTTATGATCTTTTTATGGTTGCAGACAAGCTGCATATTGAGGGAGTGGAGGCCCTTGCGGTTCACAAACACTCCTGGTGACGTGGGGGTGCCTTGATGGCCACATGTGCAGTCGATGATGCCCTGCGCCTGTGGGAAGCCAGCCAGAGCTGCAAAGCTGAGCACCTGCTCAGTAACACTGGCTTCATCAGTGGCAAAGTTGATGTAATTGGCTGACTAGTCAAACATGGCATCGGTCACCTGGGTGATGCATCTGTGGGCGGCCGACTGTGAGATCCTGCAAATGTCTGCTGCAGATCCCTGGAAGGAGCCTGAGGCGAAGAAGTTGAGGGCGGTGGTGACTCTGACAGCCACTGGTAAGGCGTGTCCACCAGGACCTCTGAGCAGTAGGTCTTGTTCCAGCGAGCTACAAATGTCTGCCACTACCTGGCGCGATAGCCTGAGCCTCCTGAAGCACTGCTGCTCAGTCATGTCCAGGAAGCTCATCCTCTGCCTGTATACCCTGTGTTGGGGGTATCGCCTCCGGTGAGGTGCAGCCATGTGCTGACCCCCTCTCTCTTGTGGAGCATCAGGTCATTGAGGAGAAGGCTGTTGGTGTGGTTGCTGCTGGTGGTGTTGTTGGTGCTGGGGCTCAGCTTGGTCCGATTCTGAGGTCCAAGGTGAGGCAGCATAAGTGGTGCTGATGTAATAGATGGCAGGTAAAGTGGAGATCAGAGGGCCAATCCTTCAATGTTGTGATAGTGACTAGCAACGTGAGAATGGCTTCCGAGGTTGCAGAAATGACCTGCAAACTGCTGACAGCGAAATCTCTGCACAAAATGGAGTCAGCAAGAGCCTTTCCATTAGCCAAGTAATCAGGTGTAATGTCGGAGCATTTATGGATTTTTCCCAGCTCTCAAATAATGAACTCGCACAATGGCCACTGAGCTTCCGCCTCCCCTTCACAGGCGAGGTTGCCGAGGAGCGTGAATCCCGTGCTCAAGAAGTTAAAGCCCAAACCTGCTGTTAAAAAGCCTCTTAAAGATCTCTCAACAGGCATTTAAGTACTTCAGTGAGGTCACCCGCCTCTGCCATGCGGGTCCGTGGCATGCTGGGAAACGCGCCCGAGTTAAATGCGAAGTCAGCGGTTACCGACGCGCTGGCAATTTCGGCAATTTTTACTGCTGACCCGCCCCCAAACCCGCACGCTCAGGACTGGGACAATTTCGGCCTCAGTGTTAGATGAGAAAACAGTAGTTCTGAATTTAGTTAAAATCTGACCAAGCATTCTTACTCAGTTTTGAGGTGGCACCCAATGTTTGTAGCAGTGTAAGGGCTTTAAGGCTGACATGTAAACACCTGTTCTGATTTCTTCCACCAACCTTCTTGAAAAGCACCACCTTACACTTGGAGGATGATACCATTTAGGAGATTTTAAAACACTGTCTTGATGAATACAAATTCTCAATAAAAATGCCAACTGTGTCAAACTGCATAATATACCCTGTTATTTCTTGAAAATTATTATTCTGAGTTAATTAAAACATAGGATGCTGGGAAGATTCCTGCCATCACATTATCTAATGCTGCAATATTGGAGAACAGTTCCAGGAAATAATTCTCCAATGCTAGCTCTCAGTCCTGTTGCTGTAGAAACCATCTCAGTTATATTACAGACTGATTTTTAGGTCAGCCAGAAAGATTGATGCCTTTCCTATTTGGCTACGATCTTTAAGCTGCTGCAGGCCCCTGAGAACCTGCAGCAGTGCCTAATTTCTCACCTCCTAACCAGTTAGCAGCCTATGGGAAGTAGGTTTTGCACCGACAACCTGCTTACTGCATGCTAATGAGGGGCAACCTAGAAAATGGGATGGGTCCAATCCCAACTCTGCCAGACATCCATTATTATTGCCCCACCCACTTCCCACCACTCTTATGTGCAAATATCAAAATTAGCACTAATGTTTCAACAAATGCTTAAGAGTTGTTGGAGTAACACATACATTTATATAAGATACAGTAGTGTAGTATTACTGGTCCAGCAGCCCACATGTCATGAGTTCAAATCCCACCAATACAAGCTGTGAAAATGAATTAAATAAATCTACTTCCTTCAGAAAAGGAACCATGCACCCCAACTCAAGCTGGCCTACAGTTGACTCCAGCTCCACAATACGTGTCTGGCTCTGATTGACATCCGAAGTGGCCGAATAAAGCCACTCAGTTAAAACAATCATATGAAAAATATTGAATGGAACTGTCAGCAATCAGTTCAGGACAAGACTCATGCAATCCCGGCCCAGTGAACACACCAAAGTCCTAGGCCGCGATTTCGCCTACCGAGGCAGGTCTGGGGCGGCCAGGGTCGTAGCGTAGTCCCAGCCTGCTGTCTGCTCCAGGCCGCTCTGTTGAAGTGATTTTACAATGATTGGGCTTGCTAAGCCCGCCCAGCGAGGTTTCCGGCCAATTAAAAGGAAGCGGGTCTGATGATGTAATTTGATGACGCGTCATCAGCCGGTTTCCTTAAAGGGGCCATGTCCAAATTTACTTTGACATTTATGCTGTCAGTGTTCTATGGCACTGAGGTGCTGCAAACACTGACAAGCACTGCACAAAGGTGCACAGCTGCACCCAGGCTCTCCCATGACTCCCTCCATATGCTTATGGAGAGAGTCACAGCATGCAGGGAGGTTCTCTTCCCTTCCAATGGGCGGAACAGACATCCCCAGGAGGCCAACGCATCCTGGTTGCACATTGCACAGGTGGGCACAAGCAGGGATGTTGTCAGGAGGACCAGGCTGCAGTGATGCAAACCTTTCAATGATCTCAGTAGATCACGAAACATTACTGCAAAGCCACACTCAACCTCATCCTGCTGTGTCACTCATCACATCCCCATCACTCTGCCTTCCCGACCCTACTCCTGCACATCATTACTCACACCAACTTACCTTGCACCTCCACCCATCCCGCTCATTCTACATTATCACTTCCCCAACTTACTAGCCACCCCTCACACTCACCCTCATCCTACTGCAAGCATACCAACTAGCAACACACAACAGTAGGCACTTGGGTGTTTTCGCCAATGTTCATGTGAAGTTTCTGTTAATGTGTTGTCAAACATTGAAATCTTTATTTTCAACACTTTGCGTTCTTGGACTGATTTGTGTGCGCCTTTGGAAGTGGCTTAGTGAGTTGTAGTGAATGGTGAGACATAACAGTACTCCCCTGCAATGGTGATGAGTGTGAAAGGAATGGCTTGGGCATTGTAGGGATTCTTTATGGTGTTGGTGTGGGCTGGTGCCAACCTGGCGCATCATGTGGCAGCCAGGATGTGCAACGTCAAGTGAAGTAAATCTGGCCATGGTGAGGCCATCCCTGGCAGCAATGTGGTCGGGTGCTGATGCCCTGTGACCTGTGCAGCACCAGCTGATTGCGGAGAAGGTTGGTGTGGATGTTGGTGCTGCTGGTGTGCCCGGTGCTGCTGGTGTTGGGGCTGATCGTGTTGGGATTCTGAGGACCAAGGTGAGATTTTTTCACGGGCACTGATGCTGATGGAATAGATGGCAGGTGAACTTGAGATGACAGAAGCAATCTGTCAATGGTGAGAGTGGTTGTTCCAATGAGGTGACACTGGATAGAGAATTTACACCAAACACTTGCTAGCTGCATAAAGCTCAATCTGTCTTCCAAATGCAGTAAGCAACAGCTTCTAACCTTGGAAAGTGAAGACCTATGAAATGGGAGCTTTTATAGACCATTTGCAGCTGTCAAGTTAGTAAATCATCACATGCTGACACAACACCCGACCTCCTTACCTGACGTGATCCCCGAGCAGCGGGGAAGCCGTTGGCGAACTCTACAAATCTGAGTGTAAGCTTAAATTAATACTTAATTGCCTCTTAACAATCCAGCTAATGATCTAAATTGTCTCCCCCGCCGCTTGGTGTCGGGTCTGTTCAGCGCTGACAGACCCGATACCTGGGAGACTAGCGTGGAGGCAGGTTGACAGCGGGTTCCCTACCCACTGTCAATCATTTCAAATTTCACAGCTGACCCGCCTCCGATCCCGTCCTCTCAGCGCCGGTAAAATTCCGGCCCTAATATCTGGGGACTGATGTCCAAATTGGAAGAGCTCTCCTTCAGATTAGTCAAGCAACAATAAACTTCCCTTAACTCCTATCCTTTGATTTCTATTTTGTAGCCATATTTCAATACATTCTGCTGCCTGGCCCCTGTCTCCACACGCCCCAACCTTTATCATTAGTCTCTTATGTGGCAACGTTTCAAAGGCCTTCTGAAAGTCCATGTATACCACATCATCTGCATTGCCCTTGTCTACTCTTTCTGTTATTTCTTCAAAGAATTCAATAAGGTTGGTTAAACATGAAGTCCCTCTTAGAAATCCATACAATGCAGATGATGTGGTATACATGGACTTTTTAAAAATTATAATCTCCATCTCTGGATCTTTTAGCAAAGATTATAGTATCGTTCCTACCACTGATGTTCAGATAACTATAGGTCCCGGGATTATTTCTATTTCCCCTTTTTCTCGGTGTCAAATTTTGATTGATAACGCTCTTGTGAAGCGCCTTGGGACATTTTGCTACGTTAAAGGCGCTATATAAATGCAAGTTGTTGTTGATGTTGTTGAAGATAGGAATTACATTTGGAGTTTGTCAGTCCTCTGGCACTATTGCTTTTTCTACATAATTATTATATATGGATACTGGTGTCTTTGCTATCTCTTCCCTAGTTTCTGTGAGTATGCGTGGGCGCGATCCATCTGAACCTAGGGTCTTGTCCTCCTTATGTTTAGCTAGTTTTTTCTAGTATCTCCTTACTTTCTATCTTAACTGTTACAATATCCCTCTTGACTTCTTCTACTGTTGTTATTTTCTCTTTGTTAGCCTTTTCAGTGAAAAATGAGGCAAAGTACCTATTCCGTATCCCTGCAATTTCAGTAACATCTTTCTCATCCCTTAGTGGCCCTATCCCTATTTGAATTCTACTGCTATTATGTTGTTAATGTTATTAACACAGGTGCCCTAGCGTGCCTTCTTCCATCCCTATCATTTCTAAATATATTATAGCCGTCAAAATTTAACTGCCAGGAGAAATCTACAATAACATGAAAGCTTATTACACCAAAACTATATTGTACAATATAACTCCAACTGTACCGATTACCGAGCAAAACACAATCAAATTGTGAGCCTATAATTTCCATTAGAAAAACTGCTTCTAAATAAGAAGAAAGCAATACAGGCCCACCAAATGAATCTGGAATCAACAATGTTTAAAGCAGAAGAACAGAAAAAATCATAATTTCTAACCAGCAACCATGATACTAACTTTTTTTTAAATTTCAAATCAATTATTTTGATCTGTGTTTTAATCCTTGTCATTTCATTGCATTGAACATGTTATGGTAAATTGTTATGGTGACACTTATAATATGAGAAAATTAAAAATCTGCAGAGTTTCTGTAAACCAGTGGCTTTCAAAATGTGTGTGTGGAGATCCCCAGCAAATATTAACACACTCCCGAGTACCTCCTGTTCCAATTTTCTAAAGGCAGGTTCAGTTGGAAACCGTGTTACTTTTGCAGCAATCTTGTTGAAATAGACTGACCACAAACCCAAAAGTGAGTTGTGATTTTTGCCTTTTGAGCTGTATCTAATGTTGAACTAAATGCATAGAGTTTTGTTCGGAGCCACACATACACATGCAACATGATTAAGAAATAAAGGAGCAGCCCAGAATGATCATATACCCGATCTCAGATCTGTAATAACATGAAAGGTTGCTACACCAAAACTACATTGTGCAACAAGAGAAATAATGTGCTAGTAAATCAACAAATATATTAATATACAGAAATCTGGTGACCTTGGAACTCCTCATAGACCACCTGGGATCCAGGGACCCAAGTGTGAACATCTTTGCTGTACAACAATATCAGTAACAAAATGACAATGACAATAAAATGCCATTTTACTGGAACACACCCTCATCAAGTCTGCCTTCCTTTCTTCGATTAAATCAGAAAAATTTCAAGAAAGTGCAGGAAAACAAAGTATTTTATGGAATGGAAGCAAAACTATCCCCTTTGTTCACATTTTCCTGTAAAATGACACCGCATCTGTAGTAATACCATGAAATTTCTTTAAGAGTTAAGTTCTCAGTATTCATTTGGAAAAATGGAACAAGACTCATTTGCATATGCCCTTAAATTCTAACAAGCTTTAGTACCCTGCACTATTCCTAACATGGTTGAACTAACAGATTATCACCTTTATTACTATCTAGGGCATTCAGAGGAGCCTGGTGAATGTAAAATATTCAACAATGCAGCTATAAATTCTAACCTCATTGAACAGATTTAATATTCACGCATTTCCAATATAGGCTAACTTACTATAAATTATAGAAGTCCAATATCTCCTGTATTTTTTCAAGAATATTTAACAAACCGCGTACATCTAAGTACCAATATGCAAGATCTGAAAAATATCAATTTTTTTTTACCTTGGAATTAATTTAGTCCTTCACAATTTATCTCATTTCCATAAAGCTGACAGCACATAGTTTAGGGTAAGAGCATGATTTTTAGAAAACACGAGCAGGTATATGTAAATAAAACAATCAATTTACTCTGATCTAATTTTAACCAATTTAATAAGTCAAACTTCCCACTGCCCCTTTTTCCACAACCAACATGACTACTACAGTTTCATCTCACAGAAAATCTCAGTGCTCATATATACTGCAAATACTTCAACCCATTTGCCTGTGGCAGGTCTATTATATTAAGATTTATGAGTTTTCAAAGATGAATATGAATTTTCAGACTCCCACAAACAGTAATCTGGTAGTAATAACAAGCTGCAATGTAATAACTGTAATCATATTTTGAAAAATACAAATATTGCAAGCAGACTATTGTAATCCTGCAAGTGGGATGCAGTGCATGGCCTCTTTACTGTTTGTACAACATATCTCTACATGAAGCATGCCGCATTATTTTGACCATTATCTAGAAATGTCTAATTTTCTACCTGTTTATGCATTCACTTTTTCAGTAAGTGAAGCACAAAGTCATTTAAAGATGTTCCCACCTACCTTTTAAGGGGAAAAACCCAAAAATAATTGTTAGAACAATATTTACTTCCATAGTACAAAACCTGTGATGTCTACTTTTGTGAGAGAGAGGAAACAGGGTTGAGAAAGAGCTTACACTTTGGGTTCGATTTTGCCAGTGTGGGCAGGCTGGGGCGTGTCAGGTGGCATTCGTGTCAGGACCCCGACTCCAAAGTGAAGTGGGGAAAAAGTGCGATTTTCCCCTAATTGGGCAATTGATTTCCAGCGTGTGGGAACCCCTGGCCCAATGAGTTTTTTCATCCAGAAAGTCGCCTCCAATGACGTCATCAATGCTGCTGGATTTAAGGCCTGCAAGCAGCCTTGCTTCTTCTGGAGACTGCAAACTTTATGACCATTGTACTAAGCACTTCATTGATCGACTATGTCCACCAGCAGGCCAAAGTGGGCTCCAGGCTTTGATGAGCCCTCCCTCCAAGCTCTGGTGAAGGGAGCAAGATCCAATAAGGAGGTGCTCTTCCCTTCCTCAGGGAGAAAAAAGCCACCCCAGCAGACTAAAGCTGTGTAGCTGCAAGAGGCCCAGGAGGTCAACTCCATATCGATGAGCCGCAGAACCTGGCTGCAATGCAGGAAGAGGTTTCATGATCTTCTCCGCACAGGAAAAGTGAGTATGACTTTCCCATCACCCTCAATCTGATCCCCATCGCCTCTCCTCACCATCACTCTGCTTTGCCAACCTCTTCCTCCACATCCCACTTGACACTTACATCCCTGCACCCTTACCCATCCCCTCTCTCTCGAAGATCACATTCATTTAACTATTCAACCATGCAGCCCTCACACTCCCTATCACTGTGATGCAATGACAACAACTTACAACACACAGGGAGGGTCCTTTGTCTCCTTCTAAGCATCTATGCTGTGGATTATCTACACTCACTCCTTCATTCTCACTCAAACTCCACTTGTGTCCCTCATTGCAGGAAAAGAGAGCCCACAATAAGAGGGAAAGAGCCATGGCAGGAGGAGGGCCACCCTCAGTAGCCCAGCTCACCACCTGGGAGGAGGCGGCCCTGGAAATTGCCGGGATTGAGGACGATTCCCAAGTGGGGGACGGACAGACGGGCGCATCACAGCAAGCTGGTGACAGAATAGTTTGGCATCTCTCTCATTGACATTGCATGAGTCACTGATAATGATTCTGATGCTCTAACAGATTGACTTATGATCATCTGCACTATTCAATGTGCATGTAACCTTGATCTCACATCTCTAACTCTTTCCTTTACTCCCCTGCATGACCATCGAAAGCCCCCATCCCCATTCTCCAGGAGGAAGAGCCTGAGCTTCCAGACTCCTCAGAGGAAGCTGCAACCTCTGAGGGCGCAGCGTCAGCAGAATTCAGCGCACCCAGCACCAGCGCAGACACTCACACATCAGTGGGACCTTCGCGAGATAGAGTAGTGTTGTCACCTGGTGTATCACAGCTCACAAGTGAGCATCAGCAGATGGTGGAGACAGGAACAGCAGTGGAGAGTCCTTGTTGGAGGGCACAGGACTCTGCCAGCTCGGCTCAGCTGCATGTCGACCCTGTGCCTCCGGGTCCAGCCAGAAGGAGAGCGGTGCTGGAACTCCAGGAACAGGTGCAGGAGTCTCTGCAAGGTTTTGTCTCCAGGGTCGCTGCGAGTGTGGAGCGAATGGAGGAGTCCATCGCGAACATGAGCAGAGCCTTTGTGGAGGCATTGGCGCATGAACGCATCACCGCGGAAAGGATGGCAACCTCCGTGAAAAGGATGGCAACCTCCGTGGTAACGCTGGCTACGGTAGAGGAGAGGATGGCTACAGTAGAGGAGAGGATGGCTATGGCCATGGAGGAGCTTAGTCGCCAGGGTCTTGAAAACATGGTCATTGTTCAGAATAGAATGACATGAGCGATGGTCAGCTATTGAGCATACAAACCAGACCTTCATGGAAGTCCTCTGGAGTAGGACTTCCAGTGCAGAAACGGGCCCTCATGGCCCCCCTGCGGTGCAGCAAGGTGCTGTCAAGCCACTTGCTAGCTCTGAAGTGGGGCTGACCCATGAGAGGGACGTTGGTGGCAGACAACAAGGAAGTTGGGGCTCCTCTCCAAGCACTCACACAACCATGCCATTGCAAAGCCCTCGGTCAGAGCCCCACCAGAGTCCTCACCCAACTGAGATGGGCATCTCAGCCCCTGCACAGCCACAGGAGCAGCAGACTGTTGCCGAGCCCTCACATGTTCGCAACCCCAGAGGACGCCCACCAAAGGCGTCGAGACAGGAGCAGCAAGAAAGTGAGCAAGGGGCCTCCACATCTGCTGAAGCCACAGGGAAGCATCACGTAGGAGCACGGGTAAGAGGAAGATAAAGCACAAGTAGTCACAAGGGTAGTCACTTGGGTGTTGTGATGTATTTTTTTTGACCCGCTATCCTTGTCATGGTATCATAAACAGATTTGATGTCAAACTGTTGAAGTTGTGGCCTGTGTCATTTCACAAATGGGACTTCCACATTGAGGGCTTAGGGCGACTTACAGTTGTCAGTATGGTGGTTAGAGTAATAGGAATCCGCAGGTTCTTGTCCATTGTCGATGGTCTGGTAAGAAGGTGCGAGGCAAAAGTGTTTGATTGTGAAGGCTAAGCAAATCTGGCCAACATGAGTGCATCCCTTGCATCCTGGCCAGCAATGTGGTCGTGCGCTGGCGCCTTCTGGCCTGTGCAGCTTCAGGTGGGTGAGCAGCAGCTTGGCGCTTCTGTTGTTGCTGCTGCTGTTGCTCATGGGTCTGCTGCTGCCGCGGCTGGTCTTCGTCCAAATCTGATGTCCAGGAGGAAAGGAAATAAATGGTTCCCATGCTTCTGGTATATGCCTCAGTTGAGGAAGCGCTCAGTCAAGGTGGCGAGAGGGGTTTCCCAGCAGGTCACACTGGAGATGGGTGTCAGGCTCCAAACTTCCACAACAATGAGTAGGCCTGCTAAAAGTTCGCCCAGACCTGAGACAACAAAGTTCTGCCACCTGCAAATGATCATTGGTGAAAACTCCTTTTTAATGGTGGAGCTGCAGCTGTTAGTAAGCAATCCAATTATGAGGCCGCCAGGATTACCTGGCGTGTTCCAGAGGAGGCGTGTAGGTTGGGGGAAATGTCTAAAAATCAGAAAGACCTCTCAAAATGGGATTATAGAGGCAATTAAGTGGTTGTTAAGGGCTTTAAGGGCCTATCCCGCCTCTTGGAGGCAGGATGGAAACGGGGTCTGAAAATACGAATGTGGGAAAATTGCTCGGAGGCGGGATCGGGCCCAGCTGCCATCTTTTGCGATTTTGACAACTCACACGCCTCCAAACCCGCCTCCTCGGGCCTGGTAAAATCGAGCCCTTTATATTTTATGAATATATTAAAATATACAGTAACTGACTGCATTGTGGCAATATAGTAGTCCTTGAATTGTGTTGGTTAGGTTACAGTTCAAGTTTCCGATAAATGCATTTGCATAATCACAAATGTAAAATCTTCCATGTACCAGCATAATCGGTCAGCATAATAGAATGTAATTGCTTATTTTTTTTCTCTGCATTAAAAATATTAATTGATGTATTTAAGAGTGGTAACCTGGTGCAGTTTTATTAATACAGTTGAAGATGGGTTTATCAAAAAAAAAGCATTTTTAGTAAGAGTGTCTAGTCCTCCGCCTGTGAGTAACCTGATTTTAAATCACTGAAATGACTTTAAAAAATCTATACTGGACCATTTACTAGTTTTATTGGTGTACACTAATCGGTTTCTTCGTAAATTAAATATTTTTTAATATGTAAAAATGTTTAAAACGTGCCTAAAAGTGCTTGTGCGCCTAACAAAACCAGCTCAATTTGAAGAGCCTCCTCGAACGGCCGCAAACGGGCACAATCTGTGGAAACTCGCCAACCTCATTATTTCAATCTGGGGGCATGGCCAGTTTTGGGGGTGGGGCTGGCTTCGGACAAAATGATTTTTAAACCAGTGTTAAAGATGGCAGACTAGCAGAAACTCTAGGCCCAGAAGTTAATACTTTCAAAGTGGGTGCTGAATTGTAGCAACAAAACCCAGCAACCTTTCCCCCCTTATTTCCTTCAAGATCTTGTGTGAACACACAAAACCCAAAAGTAGATCCAATAATACCACAATATAAAACGTAAGTGTGTAAAAATGAGCATCGGCGATCGGCTAAATCATGTGCCCACTCATTAAATGTTTCTTATAAGATTAAAGTATATTTTTACATACAAATGTGGAATCAAGTCCTTAAATCAATTGATGCTGCTTCCATCAGTCTTGTCTCTAGATCAGGTGAAATCATGAACATGATAGTGAGGATTTCATATCTGCTTTATCTGTCACTGTATCTTGCATTATCTTGAAAATGGACTCGTTGCAGTTGGACAGTTTGTTCAACACAGCAAGCTGCAAAATAGCAGCCCTGCAAGGTAAGGAAGTGACCTACAGTTTCTCTAAACTACTCTTTATTTCAATCAGAAAAAACTATGAAGTATTTGTGCTGTGATTCAAAGTGGAATCACTTCTGCTCATAATTGAAGGGAAATTTCAACTCCCTAAATGTATAGCACCAATTTTCATAACTTATGCCCCCAAAGAACACTCATTCCCTGGGTAAAAAGTGAGAAAAATTGGCAGAGATCTGTTATGCTGGCTCTCTGTCCCCTTTACGTTGCCCTGGGATTTCTGGGGCTTACCGGGGGGTGGAGAAAGGGGTGAGACAGAGATTGGACTGCACCTACGATAAGCACAGGCCCAAAGATGGCATATAAATCAAATGGGATGGGCACTTCCGGCCTCCCACCTCTCTTTCCTGTGCATGCAACCAAGATGTAGGAGTACCTACAAAGCTGGCGTTAGGGGCTTGTACTGAGACCCCCATCAGATCGGGTGGTTCGAGGGGGTCCAGCAGCAAACTGAGGACAGGCCCAAAGGTAAGTGGGCCTTCTTTTTCAATTTGTAGGAAATTTTCAGGGCATGGAACCTTCTCCAGCAGCAGCCAAAAGACCCTGAGACCAGTGGCCAGGCAAGCAGCTACACATTTCATCCTTGCTTTCTGGCACTGACCATGTCAGGAGGCAAAAGAGAACCGTGTCATTTCCATCATGATGACATAAGACACAAATGACACAGTGATGTGTTTCAACACAATTTCTAATTTTATTATGTGTCTGCAAACATTTTTCATGAAGCTGGTGCACCTCAATATTTTGAATTATTCTTATATCTTGTGGTGCTCTGAGACCATCTAATTTTAGGCGCAGTGACAGATAACAACAGTCAATTACCTCTAACAATGATTCAATTATATTATATTATAGACAGTGAGCTTCCTGTAAATTTGGGTCACAGCAGGTTCCATCCAACTTGTATCAATGGGGATTTATGATAAAGAAGCAGCTTGAATTTTCAGATTTTCATTTTATAAAAACACATGGCGAGTAATTGTATTTTTAAATTATGTTTTTCAATCTACAAGCTACAGAGGTGGTGAAGAGGTCATATGTGTAGCTATTATACAAATACCCCAAAAGAGCATGATTTTAAAGTGATTGCTTTAGACATTACAAATGGATTTTCTCATACTGTCAATGTACTAGAATATTCCAAAAACTACAGTATTATGGTGACTTTCTTGAGCTCTATTAACTCGCTGAATAAACAGGATTTCCATGTTGTTAGAATAACTGATGTTGAAACTAACTCTTCAAGGATTAAGGCTATGTAACATTGGGAACTAGTTACAAAAATGATGAATGTTATTGTTCATGGAATTGTCCAGTGAGCAAAGTCAATAGATGACCATAAACTGTGTATGGTGCAATTTTACACAGAACATTGCAGCAGATGCAATGGCATCTTCAATCAAAAGTAACCTCTGCAAGTGATTAACATTATCAGCTATTTGAGTTTTGCAAATCAGAAATTTCTCTACGGACACTGCCTTTAATCAATGCCTATATATTATATATATGTTGGTGTTTCCAAAAAAAGTTTTAAGTACATTACATACTAAATGGGCAGACAGACTGGACTGATCCATAGGGACAGGTGTGTTATTGCCTGTCTGGTCATTCTTCAAATAGCAATCTATAGTTATTGATTTAGTAACAGAGAGTTTAAATGATCATGAAACAATCTGCGTATTCTGTTATGTTACATTCTCATACTGAACAAGCCAGCCTTTCCCAAGACGCTGGATACTGTTTATGAAATAAGCTGTATAAGTTATTCGAGCTTCCAAAAAGTCAGATGCAAATTTGTGGCAATGTTACAGGCTATTTTCAATCTTGGTCCATTCCATTGAGAAATTTAACCTACACCATATCAACCAGTTCACACGAAGTATGGGATTTATGCAGTTTTATTTTTATCCCCAGTCTCACTAGGAAAAGGTGTGACCATTACTGCAGTAATGTCATTAAACTGCATCTTATTAATACTCCAGTCCATTTTGAAGTAACAGATCTATGTAACCTTACTTGAGGAAGATTAGAAATATTGCAATGCATTTTAAGTATTTATTATTTTCTGCTTAAGTACCTGGGCCTAAAAATTCGGTTGCTTTGCGCCTCCCGTTGGGCGCAAAGCAAATAGCACCCGGGCGCGGCGCCGCCAACGCCTCCCGCAAAATTAAGCGGGAGGTTAGCCGCGGCGGTAACCATTAGTGCCCCGCAGCGCTGTGCCACCGGCGATGACATCATCGGCGTGCGCAGCACCCCATTCGTGCCCCGGCCACGATCTTCGGTAGTGCCCCCTGACTTACCGCCGGACGCTATGTGGCCGGGGCGGTGCTAATTAAAGGGAAGGTGCCGGGCGGCCATTGTTGTTGCTGGCCGCTTGCCAGCACCTGCCCCCTCTGCTGTCTCCGGCCTCCTCTGAAGCCCCCTCGCGGAGTGCCGGCTGCGCTCTGTGAGCCCGGCACTTCTCGAGTGCCGGGCTCTTTTGCCGGCACTCCGATCCCTGGTGGCCCTGCTGGGCCCCGGGTCACGCTGCGCAAGGCGCCTCCCCTTTAAGAAGGGGAAGAAGGCCTGCAGGTACCACGTAGTGCCGCGACATTCACTTGCAGCGCCCCAAGAGGGAGGCGGGGAGCTTCCAGTAACACCCCGCTTCCCTCTTGGGTCGCTACCGATGAATTTTGGCTGCGGGGGCGCTAGTTTTTTCGTGGCGCTAAAAGTAGCGGCCCGGCAAAGTTAGCGCCCCAAAGGGGGCGCGACTCAATTTTTCCCCCCTAATTTTTGATGTTGCAGGAACTCAAGTGTATTACCTCAGAGACCAATTAGAATTAGCTATGGGCCAAAGTTAAATTAGACTGTCCTGTGAGGGCTATGGTATATTTTAAGCACTGAAGTAATCTTTTTTAAAAATAGTCCAGAAAGGTAGTTTGGAATATTTTATGAATTAAAATGGATTAAACTGAGTACATATTCATATACATATGGCAAAAGAACCAGAGGCGAAATGAGGAAACATTTTTTACGCAGCGAGTTGTTGTGATCTGGAATGCACTGCCTTAAAAGGGTGGTGGAAGCAGATAATAGTAACTTTCCAAAAGGGAATTGGATGGAGACTTGAAGAGAAAAACGTACAGGGCTATGGGGAAAGAGCAGGGGAGTGGAACCAATTGGTTAGCTCTACCAAAGAGCATAGACATCGGCCCCGATTTTAACTCCAGGTGGATTCCCCGCTCAGGCCTGAGTTAAAATTACAGTCGGGTCCCAATGATGACATCAGGTCGCAAGATGCATAACAAAGAACCCTGTTGGTTCCGGGCACGTGTCCTTGCTGCCTGCTCAGGAGAGCAGGTTAAAATTGCAGATGTTGCAATCATGGCGACTATCAGACAGGTAAGAGCCAGTGCGATTTTAATGATCCAACCACCAGGTTTCTGCTGAGCGAGTCGGGTTAAAAACACTCCCGATGTGCTGAATGGCCTCCTTCTGTGCAGTATCATTCTAAGATCTACGATTTCAGTCATTAATGTGCATTACAAGCAAATATAATGGTAAAAGTGTTCTACACTGTGAATATTGAAAATATTTATTGTAAAATAGATTTAATTTTTATATTCTGATTATATCCCAAATGTAAACTAGACTGCTTCTGAGCACCATACAAATACTGAAAAAAGGTTTTCACCAGCTCAATAAATAACTAAATTTAACAGATTACCCACAATATTTCAAAGGCCACTTCATAATGTACCCCTGCATCATTAAATGTGTTCAGCAGCAAAACTTTATTAGGCACTTTATCAAACTGCTAAGTATTTGCAAGGTCTGACAAAATGAACTTGAATACACTATTATGGTCTGCTGCTGAAGAATGTTAGGATGAATAAATTTATGATACTTCAACAATTAATCAGGGTTAGTGGTTGATAAAGTAAATTATTTTCTGTAGGTAACATACAGTGTTGTACTCAGTATAAGAAGAATTTTTATAATAATCTATGGAACTCTAATTGAACTGTAATTCCATATAATATTATAAGCTACATTTTAGATTACCTGATCTTTTAGCAATGACAGATATATTTGGTTAACTTGAACACTCATTTAAAATATAATTAGCCTCACTTTTTATAGAGCAATACATACTGAAATTTATAATGCAGCTCAAGAAACCATAGAAAAAATTTTTTTTTTTGATAGAACAACGTAGATTACAGGGTGATATGACATGACAGAAGTGTTTAAATTTATGAAAGTATGGAACAGGGTAGATAGAAGCAGATTGTTTCCAGTAGTTGAGAGGGCAAGAACGAGTGGCCATAGACACAATATTAAATGTAAGAGATTTACAACAGAAACCAAGAGAAATATTTTTACAGAGTTCTGAGGCTGTGGAATTCACTTCAAGGGTTAGTAGTTGAGACAGCCATTATGTCAGCATTGAAGATTCGACTGGATAGGTGGACGAAAGAAAAGAAGATGAAGGAATATAGGAACAGGGCGGGTAAATGAGATTAGGAATGTTTGATGTGTGGAGCGTAAACACCGACACGGGCTGGATGAGCCGAATGGCCTTGTCGTGTGCTGTAATTTCTAGGGTTAGTGGTTGATAAAGTAAATTATTTTCTGTAAAGCTGGTCAACACCCTACCCCCACATACACACACAGGGGGGAATTTTTCGGGGGTGGGGGCGGTCAGCAGGGCACGTTCGGTGGCGGGTCAGGAGGGGGAAAAAATTTCTGACAGCGGGTCGGGACCCCTCTGTCACACGCCTTTCCCAGCTGTCGGGTCGGTCAGCACTGAACAGACCTGACACGCAGCGGTGGAGGAGGCAATTCAGGTCATTATGACCTTATTAACAGACCATTAAGGACTATTTTGAGCTCACCTTTACATTTTACCAGGTCGCCCACGGGGTCCACGCTGCTTGGGGATCACATCACGTAAGCAGGTCGGGAGTCGTATGACCATGGAATCATCTCAATACTTGACAGCTGCAAATGTGCTATAAAAGTTCACATCTCAGAGCTGTTCACTTTCCAAGCTCAGAAGCTGTTGCTTACTGCATTTGGAAGACAGATGGAGCTTTATGCAGGTTGCAAGTGTTTGGAATAAACTTTCTATCCAGTGTCACCTCATTGGAACAACCTCTCTCACCATTCACAGATCGCTTCTGTCATCTCAAGTTCACCTGCCATCTATTACATCAGCATCGATACCCTTGAAACTATTTCACCTTGGTCCTCAGAATCAGACCACAATCAGTACCAACACCACCAACAACAGCACCAACCTTCTCCGCAATCAACTGATGCTGCACAGGAACCAAGGGCATCAGCACCTGACCACATTGCTGCCCGGGACGCCAGGGATGGCCTCACCATGGCCAGATTTACATCACTTGATGCTGAACCACCTGGCTGCCACATCATATGCCAGGTTGGCACCACCCCACACCAACACCATAAAATATCCCTACAATGCCCAAGCCATTCCTTTCACGCTCATCAGCATTGCGGGGGGTACCATTATGTCTCACCATTCACTGCATCTCACTAAGCCACTTCCAGGCACTTTACAGCCTTCTGGACTCAACATTGAGTTCAACAATTTCAGACTATAACCCCTGCCCCCATTTTTTCAGGCGGCAGTTGATGATTCTGCCATCCCCATTTGCAACATTTAATCTCTCCTGCCTTTCATCCAAGCACAGACTGTCCCTTTAATTCCTTCCTCCCCTCCCCACCCCTTTCCCTGCCTCTGCACCTGCTTAAAACCTGTTACATCCATAACTTTTTCCAGTTCTGACGAAGGGTCACAGACCTGAAACATTAACTCTGTTTCTCTCTCCACGGATGCTGCCTGGCCTGCTGAATGTATCCAGCATTTTCTGTTGTTAAGCCACTTCCAAAGGTGCACACAAATCAGTCAAGAATGCAAAGTCTTCAAAATAAAGATTTCAATGTTTGACACCACATTAACAGAAACTTTACATGAACATTGCATAAAACACCCAAGTGCCTACCCTTGTGTGTTGTTAGTTGGTATGATTGGACTAGGATGAGGGTGAGTGTGAGGGGTGGCTAGTGAGATGCGGAAGTGATAATGTAGATAGAGAGGAATGGGTGGAGGTGCAAGGTAAGTTGGTGTGAGTAAGGATGTGCAGGAGTAGGGTAGGGAAGGCAGAGTGATGGAGATGTGATGAGTGGCACAGCAGGATGAGGTTGAGTGTGGCTTTGCAGTAACGTTTCATGATCTGAGATCATTGAAAGGTTTGCGCCACTGCAGCCTGGTCCTCCTGATGACATCCCTGCTTCTGTCCTCCTGTGCAATGTGCAACCAGGCTGTGTTGGTCTCCTGGGGAGGTCTCTTCCGCCCATTGGAAGGGAAGAGAACCTCCCTGCGTGCTGTGACTCCCTCCATGAGCATATGGAAGGAGGTATGGGAGAGCCTGGGTGCAGCCGTGCACCTCTGAGCAGTGCTCGTCAGTGTTTGCAGCACCTCAATGTTGTAGAACACCGACAGCACAACTGTCAAAATCAATCTGGACATGATCCCTTTTAAGGAAACCGGCTGATGACGCATCATCAAATGTCATCAGACCCGCTTCCTTCAATTGGCTGGCAAACGTGCTGGGCGGGCTTAACAAACCCAATCAACGTAAAATCATTTTGGGCAGCGGGCTAGAGCCAACAACGAGGCCAGGACCCGCCACCGACGTCGCCCGCCCCGGACCCACCGAGGTAGGGGAAATCGCGGCCGCAGTTTCCAAAAGTGAAATTAAATTTTTCTATATTTTTGCTTTCATGTTAGGTGGCATAACAACAGAGTGTAGCTAGATCGAATTGTGACTACAAAAGAATGCCTCACAAGATCAACCCTGACGATTGCTGGGACACAAAAAAATTGGAGAAATTATACTTAAGGGCCAGTGATTAAGTCTGAGATTTCCCACTGCCTGATGTGTGTTCAGCAGGTAATAAGTAACTCTGGGCTTCAGCTTCTACATACAAGGGAAAATGTTCCAGATGGCAACACATACAATTTTAAAAGAGGAACAGGAACAGAGAGAGCTGGGAGTGTATGTACACAAATCTTTGGAGGTGGCAGGACAAGTTGAGTGGTTCTTAAAAAAAAACATACGGGATCCTTGGCTTTATTAATAGAGTACAAAAGCAAGGAAGTTATGCTAAAACTTTATAAATCACTGGTTAGGCCCCAGCCGGAGTACTGTGTCCAAATCTGGGCACCACACTTTAGGAAGGATGTCAAGGCCTTAGAGAGGATACGGAGGAGATTTACTAGAATGGTACCAGGGATGCGGGACTTCAGTAATGTGGAGAGACCAGAGAAGCTGAGGTTGTTCTCCTTAGAGCAGAGAAGGTTAAGGGGAGATTTGATAGAGGTGTTCAAAATCATGAAGGGTTTTGATAGAGTAAATAAGGAGAAACTGTTTCCAGTGGCAGAAGGGTCAGTAACCAGAGGACACAGATTTCAGGTAATTGGCAAAAGAGAAGAGATGAGAATTTATTTTACACAGTGAGTTATGATCTGGAATGCACTGCCTGAAAGGGTGGTGGAAGTAGATTTAATGAGAAGGAATTGGATAAATACTTGAAGTAGAATAATTTGCAGGGCGATGGTGAAAGGGCAGGGGAATGGGATTAATTGGATAGCTCATTCAAAGAGTCAGCACAGGCATGAAGGGCCGAATAGCCTCCTTCTGCGCTGTATCATTCTATGATTCTATGAACATCATGGGCTGAATTTTGCCGGCGCTCAGAGGGCAGGTCCGCTATCAAAAAGATATCCTGCTCTAAAACCGCCTCCTTGTGAGTTTCCCTAGTGCCGGTTCTGCCTGCGCTTTGCAGACACGGCACTAAGCAGCAGGTCATGCAATTGTGCAAGTTAAGAGGGTGTTTAAAGCAATTTGATCACCATTTTACCAGGTACAAAGCATTTCCCCAAGTTTTCCACGAGATGCCCGTCACTCGGGGATCACACCAAGTAAGTATGTCGGGTTCTGAACAACTCTCCATTTCTTTGAATAGGTGACAGCTGCAAAAGTGGTCTAAAAGCTACCATTTTCCAGCTGGTCACTTTCCAATGTCAGATGCTGGAGCATTAATGATTTGGAGCCCACTTTTGAGCTTGATGCACTTTTGAAGTGTTTGGAGTAATCTCTCTATCCACTGTCACCTCCTTGGAACAACCTATCTCAACATTGACAGATTACTTCTGTCATCTCAACCTCACCTGCCATCTATTCCATCAGCATCGGTGCCCTTGAAAAAAATCTCACTTTGGTCCTCAGAATCCCAACACGATCAGCCCCAACACCAGCAGCACCAGGCACACCAGCAGCACCAACATCCATTCAGACTGGGAGATGGTAGATCAGACTGGGGGATGGTAGACAGTGGTGTTCCCCAAGGGTCAGTGCTGGGGCCACTGGTTTTTTTGATATATATAAATAAATGACCTGGAATACAGAGTAGAATTTCTAAATTTGCCGATTACACCAAACTTGGGGGTATGGCAAACAGTGAGGATGATACCAATCGACTGCAACAGGACATAGAAAGGCTAGCAGAATGGGCAGACAAGTGGCAGATGGAATTTAATACAGAGAAGTGTGAGGTGATGCATTTTGGCAGAAGGAACAGGGAGAGGCAATATACACTTAATGGCACAGTTTTAAAGAGTGTGCAGGGACAGAGGGACCTGGGAGTTAATGTGCATAGGTCCCTGAAGGTGGCGGGACATATTGAGAGAGTGGTTAGCAAAGGATATGGGATCTTGGGCTTCATAAATAGAGGTATTGAGTACAAAAGTAGAGAAGTTATGCTGAACCTTTATAAACCTGGTTAGGCCACAACTGGAGTATTGCGTCCAGTTCTGGTCACCACACCTTAGGAAGGATGTGAAGGCCCTCGAGAGGGTGCAGAGGAGATTTACCAGAATGGTTCCGGGGATGGGGGATCTTAGCTACAAGGACAGGTTGGAGAAGCTGGATTTGTTTTCATTAGAGCAAAGGAGGTTCAGGGGTGATTTGATAGAGGTGTACAAGATTATGACGGGTTTGGATAGGCTAGACGGGGAAAGGCTGTTCCCACTATTTGACGGTACAAAGACTCGGAGCACAGATTTATGGTTTTGGGCAAGAGATACAGGGGGGAAGTGAGGAAAACCAGCGAGTGGTGAGGACCTGGAACTCGCTGCCGACGGAAGTGGTGGAAGCGGAGACACTCAATGTTTTCAAGGCGAGACTGGATAGGCACTTGAGAGAAATAAACTTGCAGGGTTATGGGGATAGAGTGGGGGAATGGGACTGACTGGATTGCTCGACAGAGAGCCGGCACGGACTTAATGGGCCAAATGGCCTCCTTCTGTGCCGTTATGACTCTATGACAGCCTTCTCCGCAATCAACTGATGCTGCACTCGACACAGAGCATCATCACCCATGCACATTGCTGCCCGGGACGCCAGCAATGGCCTCACCATGTCCAGATTTGCTTCAATTAACACTGAACACCCTGGCTGCCACATGATGCACCAGGTTGGCACCACCCCATAAAGCAACCCTACAATGTCCAAGCCATTCCTTTTACACTCATCACCATTGGGGGGGGGGGGGGGGGGGGCGCGGGACGACGGGGGGACGTTACGTGTCACCATTCACTGCAACTCACTAAGCCACTTCCAAAGGTGCACACAAATCAGTCCAAGAACACAAAGTGTTCAAAATAAAGATTTCAATGTTTGACAGCACATTATCAGAAACTTCACATGAACACTGGCTAAACCGCCCAAGTGCCTACCCTTGCGTGTTCTTAGTTGGTATGCTTGCAGTAGGATGAGGGTGAGTGTGAGGAGTGGCTAGTGAGATGAGGAAGTAATAATGCAGATAGAGAGGGAAGGGTGGAGGTGCAAGGTAAGTTGGTGTGAGTAAAAATGTGCAGGAGTAGAGTAGGGAAGGCAGAGTGATGGGGATGTGATGAGTGACACAGCAGGATGAGGTTGAGTGTGGCTTGGCAGTAACATTTCGTGATCTACTGAGATCATTGAAAGGTTTGCGCCACTGCAGCCTGGTCCTCCTGACAACATCCCTGCTTGTGCCCTCCTGTGCAATGTGCAACCAGGGTGCGTTGGTCTCCTGGAGGTGTCTTCTGCCCATTGGAAGGGAAGAGAACCTCCCTGCGTGCTGTGACTCCCTCCATAAGCATATGGAGGGAGTCATGGGAGAGCCTGGGTGCAGCCGTGCACCTTTGTGCAGCAGCTCAATGCTGCAGAACACGGACAGCACAACTGTCAAAATGAATGTGGACATGGCCCCTTTAAGGAAACTGGCTGATGACACGTCATCAAATGACGTCATCAGACCCGCTTCCTTTTTCTTGGCCGGGAACCTCGCAGGGCGGGCTTAACAAGTCCAATCACGGCAAAATCACTTGGAGGAGGCGGGATGAAGACGGGTGCCGAGTTTGAGGCCGCTGTCTGCTCCGGCCGCACCGGACTCGCCACGGTTAGCAAAATCATGGACCATCTGTGAGATTGATTTCCATATGCAGAAGATGCAGAGTGTGAAATTTTTCTGCTGGATTACAATTTAGAATGTTGAGGTGCAACTGGAAAGAAATTCTGGAGAAAAAAAAAGAGTGCTAGTATCTCTCATGGTGCTACTCCAAGCAAAATCTTGCAGAAGTCTTGTCAGCCCAGCCACAGTCTTTCCAATGTTGCAAGGGGTGGACTCTGGCATCAAGTAGGCTACCTCATCAATGCAGTGGTCTGCATGAGTTTCCATTGCACTATATCAAGGAGATAACCTTGATTTTTTTTGGAGCCTGCAATATAGCTTTGCAATATTCTATTACTTTGATGAAATAGATTTTATGGAACATTAAAGCTGCTAATGCTGAGACAAATAAGGCCAAGCGTTTTGAGGATTCCTACTCTTCAACTAGCTTTCATTTATTTCTATTCTTATTTAGGGCAGGCTGCATTAATCTGTTAGCTCACAAGTGATGAGAATATTAATGAGATACAATTTAGTATCACTGTAATAACATTTACACATTCTTCCTAGGTATGTAAAGTGATATGCCACACACAGCAAAGGTAAAACTATGTTGAATGCACATCAAATTGATACATCTTCTAGGTTTTTCCCTCAGTATTGATGACACATAATTGACAAGTCAAAGAGCTGAATCTACATAAATGAAGGGAGTTTATCATTCTAGTGGAGTAGAAGCGGGTGGGTATCATCACAATCAATCGTTCCTGATAGTTATTGACTTGATCTTCTCAACGCGAAAGATAACACACGATTTGTCTACCTACTGTCCAATTCAGTCTATATTTCCTGCATTGATTTAGTCACTACTTGTTTTTCAGATGGGAAGTTCATCACACAGTAGGGGTTAGTGTCATCAAAAAGAATATTATCACTTTGACAACACATACAAGGTCATTGATGAAATATAATAAGAAGCAAAACATATTTCCCTGAGAGACCCCTGCATAGGTATTGTGACAAGATGATGAACATCCATTTATCATGACAATATTTGTGTCCTCCGAGGAACTAATATTTCCAGTTCAGCAGCTCATAGATATACCACAAGAGACCAGCAGGCCCCACCTATCAAAGGTTCCACAAATACTGAGGTCTGTTGCTCTAACTTCATGGCAGGCTGAGAGAATAAAACTGTTTTTTGGATCATGAGACGGAGAGCATCACAAGTTAAATGATTTCCACAGAAGACGAATTGGCAGGGAGGCAGGAGGTTGTAGTGACAGAGATGTTGCAATAGCTTCTCATTTATTACAGACATCAGCTAGTTCTTTGCATAGGACTGGAATCCCAAGCACACTGTGCCTTTAGTAGTTCAACAAATATGAAGGCCTATTTTTGAAATATTGGCCATTTTGAACCTGAATTACTGCCAAGCAGAAAACAAAAGGTTTGGTTTTTGAAGTTTGTTTTGGTGGTGTTAACGTCACATTACATTTTCTCTAATGGGTTTAACAAGATTCACTTATTATACAGTAGTAATTTCTTACCGCTAATGAATGATAACACAAATGGAAATAATTACTCGGGGGTGGATTACATAAACTTAAGTTTGCATTTTTCTGCTTTATCAAAGGCCTTCTGGCAAAAGAGATGCAAGTCACACTTGAACCAGATTTTAATACATAACCATATTTAAATCAATATACATACTGTCCTTTTTGTATACCTGAACAAATTACCCACATCAAGTAAATACTGAAACCTCACTATGATACAATTATGATACAATAGGAAGTAAGACGAATGATTTTGAACAATATCGCTGCTGGCTAATGCATTTTATCTACCAAACTGATTGGCATCATTTTGCATTTAATCACAATGTTATTTTGATTCAGTTGGTAACTGCCTCTTGGCTCTTAAGTCAGAAGGTTGTGGGCTCAAGCCTCACTCCACGACTTGACCACGCAATCTAGTGTAGCGCAGTACTAAGGAAATGCTGTGGTTTCAGAGGTGCCATCCTTTCGATAAGATACTAAACAAACAAACAAACAGACAGGGCCTCCGTTTAGGTGAATGTTTGGCAAAATTCAAAGACGACTAGGCAATTCCCTTGGTGTCATGGCTAAGATTCTTCCCTTAACCAGCAGCACCAAAAATAGATTAACTGGTCATTCATCTCATTGCAGTGTGTGGGATCTTGCTGTGTGCAAATGGCTGCTGCATTTGCCTACAGAACAATAGTGCATTTCAAAGTAATTCTTTGTGCGTGAATTACTTTGACACTGCGACAGAGATGCTGAGGCTAATTGTTGTCTACCAGCTAACTTAGGACTGACCAGGAGTCAAACTTGGGACCTTCCTGATTTGTGTGGCTTAGGTACTTATTAGTAAAACCCACTGAGCCAGCAGGAGAGCTTTGTACTCTACGATAGCTCCTGCAACATTGGTTATTTTTAAAAATAGTCTTCTGCAATTTTTAATACATTTCTTTGTACCCTCTGCACAATATAAAAATGGCATCAGTTTTCTGGCTCAGGTCCCTGAGGTTTATCAAGCAGAAGCTCCAGTTAAATTTCTGTCAAAATATTACTGGAAATAATGTAGCAGAATAAATGTGTTACTTTCATGGCTTGCTGGCCAAAAAAAGTAACAAAAATGCCAGTACTTAGTAACCATACCAGGGTTTCACTTGAATGTGTTATTAAATTCCTCAGGAAAAATTTCAGCTGAATTTTACAATCAAAACCACTCTTCGCTGTGATGACTACTGCTGTTTTGTGAAGATTTTAATTGCATTTTCCACTGAAGTCAAGTGTGGTTAAAAAATTAAAATAAAGTATGCCACAATTTTGTAATAAGTGACAGCACAGTTAATTGATAACAAAATGGTGATCTTGTCAGATTAAGAATAAATATTAATATTTTCAGAATATTTTGCGTCTGTAACTAAATGATATCTGTAATTAGATATAGGGATTGGTAGCAGAAACGTATGATGTATGTACTGATAGTGCTGACCTCTTCTCTGTGCCCCTAGGTTCCTGCCATTCATAGAGACAAGAATAAAGGGCACAAGACAGTGACAACTGCACACAGCCCATGTTTTATTATTAATCCCTGTTGGAAAAAAAATCTTTTGAGCAGATGGAATTTGGAAAGACATTTTTTTTCATAAGTAGGCTTCTTTAGCTTGTTCTTTTTACAAAGACCCTTGTCACTATAGGTATTGTAGCTTTAAAAAAGATTACAATGCAATTCAATCCAATGTTTCTCTATATTGAGAACATATACTTTTTGTAAGCACAGAAAAACAATGGTACCTCAACTCTCTGTAAAGCTTGAGTCTCTTCAGTCGGCATATTTTGCTTATTCCTGGCCTGGCGTTCGGACTGCGTATTTTATCTAGGGGAAAGAAAACCAAACATGAATTATTCTACTCAGAATTAAAACGGGCCAGAGCAATCTGGAATAGCAGAGGTGCAAGAGCTGATAGAAACATGGCCTTGAGTATAGAAAAATATCAGTATACATGTTCAGCCAAGCATGCACAAACTGAATCGTCAGCTCACAGTTTAAATTGCAAGACTGACCCAGAATTCTATTTTCACAGCGCTAAACATACATATTGTTGCATTCACGTAAGCTAGTGTTCAGCTCGGCAGCATAACAGATAAGGTATTTAGTGTCCGGTATCAACAAATTAATCATACGAGTCAAGGAAGCCCAAGTAAATATAATTCAATTTTTAAAATTACTTTTAAATATATTTGAAAAATTAACTTCTGCCATGTGCTTGGAACTTGTTTTGCTCCATTTCTTGTCTTTTCTGGATCTCTCCAGTCTATTTTTGCCATTATCTATTCCTGAACTTGGCAAGCTCAGCAATCTTCTTTTACCAGTATCTTATTGCTGGTCCTAATTTGGGCCTTTTTGATACTGCCCTGGTGTTCCTACTCTCTCAGCATCTTTTTGTTCTGTACAGTTCTGCATCTCACCTCAAATGTGGTCAACAATAACGCTATCTATTATGGAGCTTAGTTAACCAGCGGCACATTTGGTTTGATTCTTCTATCTATCATTGGGGAATTTTATTTCTTTAAATTGTTTTTATTTAGATTAGATAATTTTTATACGAATTAAAAAAGAAAAATGTAAACTTTCCCCCCACTTTTCTACATTAATAGTATATCAGGGTCCTGTTTTTTTTTGCGGGGGGTGGGGGGGGGGGGGGGGAGGTTGCTTAGAGAACAAATACAATTACAAACAGTAAAACATTTCATTTAGATAACATTTCATTTGGGCAAAATATCTTTTTTAAAAAACTTGAATTCAAAAAACAACAGCTTCCCAAAATTACACTTGGAGGATTCAAATGTAGCTGTCGTGGGGCACTAATTTGTGTTGTCAAGGTTACGTAGGGAGGGGAGCCCAGATCAATACGCAGAGCCATGAAGCAGAGCCCTGTTGTCTCTCCGTGGGAAGGAACACAATAAAAGAGTTCTTCCTGGAGCAAGTGGTTATCGAGTACAGTAAACAGAGGTCTGTGATTAGTCACCTGGACGCATTTCCACTCTGGGTAAGTGTGTAGCATAGAGAGATAATAAGCACATTAAAAATGTAAATTAGCAGTGTTTTCTCATTATCTTGCACTCTCCTGTCATGGTGATTTTTCTTTTGCTTGTCTCTCTCTTTCTCCAGGTTGTGGTGCTTGTTTGTAAATTATTGCTGTGGTTAATGAATTGGTCTTACTGAAGTGCTGAAAACTTGAAAAATGCATTTCCACTACATTCCACTGTTTTTACACTAACCCTAACCCTAAATGCTGTTAATGTCTGAGACATTGATGAATATATTTATTTCTGGAAAAACCTTATTTCTCATCAAACTTTACTCACCAATTTTATTTCTTCACACTGAACTTTATTCATTAATTTAAATTAAGGAAAGGGTATGCAGCAGTCTGTTTATTATGAAGCATCATTAATATTAGCCTTAAGGAAGCCACAGTCCAAAGCATCCCAGCCTCCGAGTTAAATAGCAAACATAGCAACAAGATATAAAGATGAATAAATTTAAATAATAAAGTACCACCAATCTGTTCAAAGAAGGCTTCATAAAAGAAGTCCCACAGTAAGCAGAAGTTGATGAAATATTAGCTTTCTTAAGGAATGCTGTTTTGAATTCTGAAGGATCACTTGGAGAGTCTGAAAGCTTATTCATAAATATGCAAATTACAGTAAACCCTCGATAAAACATTACCTTTGGGAGTCATAAGACAACCATGTTCTAGTGAAGGGCACGTTATTACAAGAATGTTTGTGTACTTCCTTTATTAAATCACGTAGACATAAATAAAATAGGTTGTATCAGGAACCTTGTTGTAGCAGTGTGTTAGAGAGCAGCATCATTCTATATTGATGTTCTTTTAATGACTTTGTACTAAAGTACTACTTGTTAGGGCACTGTCATCTTCATTTTTTTGCACAGATCTAAGACAACATACCATAAAGATAACTGTGATATATCCCACTAAATTATCCCTCCTTATTTTGCAGTCTCAAGTGACTGATTTTATACTGATTGCTTTGCTGCCTGGAGTATGATAGGGATCTTGATAAGTACACTTTAAAGATACTGATTTTAGCTTACACTCTTGGAATGAAGACACAAGTCACTAAACCACCAATATTACATAAATAAAGGGTAAATTGGTAAATTAAACTAAATGTTATTACTAGCTCTGTACTGGTAAATCGAATTTTCATGGGGAAAGGGAAAAAGCAGTGTTTACTTTTACTGAAGAAAACCTGCAGTAACCTTCATTTGTGAAAAAGTGAACAGTAACTAGAATAATTTTCTTAATTGCTGTAGGCACTTCCTTAGGTTCCTAGTGAGTGGAAAGTGGGAGACTAAAATGAAATACTCCTTCCCTAACAGGTAATAGTTTTCATGATGTGGAGATGCTGGCGTTGGACTGGGGTGGACAAAAATGAGAAGTCGCACAACACCAGGTTATAGTCCAACAGATTTATTTAAAATTACAAGCTTTCGGAGCTGTCGCCCCTTCCTCAGGTAGAGTTACTGTGAGACAATCTACCAGAATTCACAGAATATAAACACAGAGAAAATGCATTCAATCTTTCCCTACATCAAAGACACACTAAGAGCACAGCCAAGACAATGAGATGTGTCCCAGGGGGTCCAACGTGTCAAAACACCTGCTGGCTGCATATCCTCTCCATTTGGGTTTGTTTCTTGTGTTTGTTTCTTGTGTTTGTTTTTTTAAAAACCTGGAAAGACCGGCAAAGATGTCAAGTCACGTTCTGTATCGTGACATGAACCCGATATCCCGATTGAGGCCGTCCTCATGAGTGCGGAACTTGGCTATCAGTTTTTGCTCGATGATTTTGCGTTGTCGTGTATCCCGAAGGCCGCCCTTTCTTTATAGATAGAGGAATATTTCTGTCCACGAACACTACTTCCTGTAACACTTCTATGTCAACATTTATAATGGAGACTTCCTATATAAACATTTATAATCGGATTGTGAACATTTTAGAACGGGAATTTTGTATCTAAACATTTTGCTATCACAATGTGTTAATGAACCAATTTAATTACTCAAATGCTTTTTGAAAAAATTGCCCACCATTTTAGTGTCTGTATTTGCTATTATCCAAAATAAGCTTTCAAACAAAATTGGAAATATGTTCAAAATTTAAAAAAAGATATTTCACAATAACATTATTACATTTATTCATTGATTTATTTCTTTGTGCGTCTTTTAATATCTTCATGAAAGCTTTTACTTGAATACCTCAGTCCCTCTCAAAAACCTGGGCTTGGGCTTGAGATTTTTGCCCAGAATGGAGACGATGTCAGCTGGGGATCCTGCATTTACAATGTGCACAATTTCCTAAAATAGATCAGTAGCAGTCAAGGTAGCCAAATGATAAGTCTCTAAAAAAAAAAAATATTTTCTTGTTTTTAAAAGGTAAAATATATGTTGTGTTTTTGTTTGTGTGTTCACACACATGTTAAAATTCAACTTTGGTGGAGGCGCTAAATTGGACGGTAGCAAATCTACCACCCGTATAAACCTCACCCAATTTTCTTTCCCAGTGACCTCAGTTGCGTCAGATGTACAATGAGCAGCCGATTCACTATCACCCATTTTGTGCACCCACGGAAGTTGAATTTCAGTGTATGTATGTGAGTGCAAGTGAGAAAGAGATATGTGAGAGTCTGTTCTGATTACACACCTGTTGTAACTTTAGTTGGTGTTCAAATTATACTCTATAAACTTCAGAAAATATATTAAGCGGAGAAACGCGCATAGGGTCATTATGTTCTTCCATAAAGACGCAATGAGTTGAATTTGAAAGTAAAGAGAAAGCCTGTAATTGTTACCTGTGTTTTGTAGTTAGTTAGAAAATGTAAGCATTCTAATTACAGACACCTCTGAGACAGAGAGAGCGGAAGAAAGAGACACAGACATTAAGAGAGACACACACAGATAGAGATAGAGGCATATAGACAGAGACAGAAATACACTTCCAAGCACCAATTACAAACCACCCTATTTAACTATGCAAATATTCTTAGAAAGTTATAAAACAGTGCTGCCAGACCTGGAACATCCCCACCCAGTGCTGTCAGGCCCATGCCCTCACCACCAATGTTCCCACTAATTTATATTTAGGTGCGCGGTCCCTTCAACTGGCTGCGCGGTCTATTCAAATTTTCGTGCATGCGCGGTTTCTTCAATGTAAGATCCAGTGAGCGGCCTGCACGGGACCTCCAGACAGCTGCGCGGCCACACAGCTTAGTGGGAACGTTGCCCCCCCCACCCTCCCTCATTGTTAACAGACACTAGAAATCCACTAGTGAGCCAAACACATATTCCACACTACAGTTCTTCTAAATCTCAAGCTCCCCCTCCACAGTTCTGCCAAACCCCAGTTTCACCTCTAACGAATCTACCCCATTCTGTCAGACCTTAGCAGCCACACCACAGCGTTGACAAACTCCAGGACCTCCACACCAATCCCCTGGGACTCCCAACCTAACCCAACCCTGGGACCCCCACACCCAACCCCAGGACCCCCAAACCCAACCCCAGATCACCCACACCAAACCCAAGGATCCCCACACCCAACCCCGGGACCCCCCACACCCAGGACCCCCACACCCAACCCCGGGACCCCCACACCCACCCCTGAGACCCCCACACTCAACCCCGGGACCCCCAACCCCGAGACCCCCACACCCAACCCTGGGACCCTCAACCCAACCCCGGGATACCCACACCCACCCCCGGGACCCCCACTACCAACCCTGGGACCCCCAACCCAACCCCGGGACCCCCCACACCCAGGACCCCCACACCCAACCCCGGGACCCCCACACCCAACCCCGGGACCCCCACACCCAACCCCGGGACCCTCAACCCAACCCCGGGATACCCACACCCACCCCCGGGACCCCCACTACCAACCCTGGGACCCCCAACCCAACCCCGGGACCCTCACACCCAACCCCGGGACCCCCACACCCAACCCCGGGACCCCCACACCCAACCCCGGGACCCCACCAATTTTGCCTAGAACTATCCCCCAGTGTCACCAGAACACAGGACCACTCCCCCTACTCAATACTGTCTAGATACCAGGCACATAACTCCAGCTGGTACATCTTGCGTACTGTCTTGCTGTGTATTCTAAGATTCCAGACTGGTAAGGGCTAAAAATCAAATATGGCCACACATTTATAGTTTTCACAGAACAATGGACAATCATGAAATTCAATCCAAAATACCACAAAACATTTTAATAAAAACTGAATTTGTCTTATTTGGTCATTCTAAATCAGTGGCCCTAATCTTAACCCTTCAGCGGCATAACATCCCTATAGTTATAAAACAGCATATTTTTTCTAACTCCATGTGAGCAATGCCATGGGAGATCTTCTAGTGTATATATGATGAGTTAAGAATTTGCTTTAATCTTCCATTTCGAATACTGTACATTATATTTTCAGGAGATTGGTTTAAGGACAGAAAACAGCGAGTTGTAGTAAATGGCTGTTTTTCAGACTGGAAGATGGTAGATAGTGGTGTTCCCCAAGGGTCAGTGCTGGGACCTCTGCTTTTTTTGATATATATATAAATGACCTGGATATTGGAGTAGAATTTCTAAATTTGCCGATTACACCAAACTTGGGGGTATGGCAAACAGTGAGGATGATACCAATCGACTGCAACAGGACATAGAAAGGCTAGCAGAATGGGCAGACAAGTGGCAGATGGAATTTAATACAGAGAAGTGTGAGGTGATGCATTTTGGCAGAAGGAACAGGGAGAGACAATATACACTTAATGACACAGTTTTAAAGAGTGTGCAGGGACAGAGGGACTTGGGAGTTAATGTGCATAGGTCCCTGAAGGTGGCAGGACATATTGAGAGAGTGGTTAGCAAAGCATATGGGATCTTGCGTTTCATAAATAGAGGTATTGAGTACAAAAGTAGAGAAGTTATGTTGAACCTTTATAAAGCGCTGGTTAGGCCACAACTGGAGTATTGTGTTCAGTTCTGGTCACCGCACTTTATGAAGGATGTGAAGGCCCTAGAGAGGGTGCAGAGGATATTTACCAGAATGGTTCCAGGGATGGGGGATCTTAGCTACAAGGACAGGTTGGAGAAGCTGGATTTGTTTTCATTAGAGCAAAGGAGGTTGAGGGGTGATTTGATAGAGGTGTACAAGATTATGACAGGTTTGGATAGGCTAGACGGGGAAAGGCTGTTCCCACTAGTTGATGGTACAAGGACTAGGGGACACAGATTTAAGGTTTTGGGCAAGAGATACAGGGTGGACGTGAGGGAGTGCTGAGGACCTGGAACTCGCTGCTGACGGAAGTGGTGGAAGCGGACACACTCAATGTTTTCAAGGGGAGACTGGATAAGCACCTGAGGGAAATAAACTTACAGGGCTATGGGGATAGAGCAGGGGAATGAGACTGACTGGATTGCTCGACAAAGAGCCGGCATGGACTCGATGGGCCGAATGGCCTCCTTCTGTGCCGTTATGACTCAGATATAAGGGTTGATTTTAACCCTCAGCAGGAGCTGATTGTAATCTCACACGGGAGTGTGAGTTGGAGACCGGCAGATTTTAACTGCTGGGCTTTGTTTGAATGCCACCAGTCAGCTGCTTGGCTGTTTCTGGAGAAAAGTGGCAGCTGGCTGGCGGGGAGGGTGACGATTGGACGACCAAGAGGCCACCCTCTGGCATCAGTAGATGGCTGGCAGCAGCAAGGTATATCCAAGAGGTGGGGTGGGGGGAGGAGTGAAATGCTGTGCATTGGGCAAAAATTCTCATCATGGGACCCTGATTTGCATTTATCAATGAGGCTCCCACTGGAGTCCAGCAGCAGCCTCATCTGCCACCAAAACCAGCACGTTGAAATCATAGATATACGGGAATGGAGCGGCTGCACTTTAACTGCACGCCCGCTGCTTTCCCATTGATCGAGAGAGTAAAAGTCACCCTTGTATACAGCAACAGTGCATTCACCTTCCACAAGTTTAACATCAAACAAAACTGCTTTGCAATAATATATAGAGTTACATACAGCACAGAAACAGGCCAATTGGCCCAACTGTTCTATGCTGGCGCTTATGCTCCACACGAGCCTCCTCCCATCCCTCTTCATCAAACCCTATCAGCATATTCTTCTATTCCTTTCTCCCTCATGTGCTTATCTAGCTTTGCCTTAACTCCCTGTGGTAGCGCGTTCCACATTCAGAAGTTTCTCCTGAAGTTCCTGTTGGATTTATTGGTGACTATCTTATATTTATGACCCCTAGTTTTGGTTTCCCCCACAAGTGGAAACGTTTTCTCTACATCTACCCCATCAAACCTTTTCAGAATCTTAAAGACATCTATCAGAGACCCCTCAGCCTTCTCTTTTCTGGAGAAGAGAGCCTCAGCCTGTTCAGCCTTTCCTGATAAACATATCCTCTAAGTTCTGGTATCATCCTTGTGAATCTTTTTGCACCATCTCCAGTGCCTCTATATCCTTTAATAATAATGAGACTAGAACTGTACACAGTACTCCAAGTGTGGTCTTACCAAGGTTCTATACAAGTTTAACATAACTTCTCTGCTTTTCAACTCTATCCCTCTAGAAATTAACCCCAGTGCTTGCTTGGTTTGGTTTTATTATGGCCTTATTAACCTGCGTCATTACTTTTAGTGATTGGTGTATCTGTACCTCGAGATCCCTTTGCTCCTCTACCCCATTTAGACTCTTATTATCCAAGCAATATGTGGCCTCCTTATTCTTCCTACCAAAATGCACCACCTCACACTTGTCCATATTGAAATTAATTTGCCAATTACTCGCCCATTTTGTAAGTTTATTAATGCCTTCTTGTATTTTGTCACATTCTTCCTCAGCATTTATACCCCCCAATTTGGTGTTGTCCGCAAATTTTGAAATTGTACTTCCGATTCCCGAGTCCAAATCATTAACGTAAATTGTGAACAACAGTGGTCCCACCACCGATCCCTATGGAACACCACTTCCCACCTTTTGCCAGTCTGAGTAGCTATCCGTAACCCCTACTCTCTGGTTTCCATTTTGTAGCCAGCTTTCCATCGATTGCCATCGTGTCATGACTCCACATGCTCTGACCTTACTTATTAATCTACTATTCTGTAGCTTATCGAAGGCCTTTTGAAAATCCAAATATATTACATCTACTGCATTACCCTCTTTCTGTTATTTCTTCAAATAATTCAAAAAGGTTAGTCAAGCATTACCTTCCTTTTTGAAATCCGTGCTGACTACTCTTTATTATATTTTTGGTTTCTAGATGTTTTTCATTACATCTTTGAGTAAAGATTCCATATTTTTCCTACCACCAATGTTAAGCTAACTGGTCTATAGTTCCCTGGAATTGTTCTATCTCCCTTTTTAAATATAGGAATAGCATTAGCTGTCCGCCAGTCCTCTGGCACCATTCCCTCTTCTAATGAATTTTTATATATATGTAATCGTGTCACTGCCATCTCTTCCCTAACTTCTTTTAATACGCGGGATGCAATCCATCCGAATCAGGGGTTTTATCCTTTCTAATTTTGATTAGTTTATCAATTATTTTCCCCCTTTTTATCTTAAATGTCATTATATCTTTTTTGATCTCTTCCTCTAATGTCATGTCCACCCAGTTAGTCTCCCTGGTAAACACGGAGGCAAAGTAACTATTCAATATTTCTGCCATTTTGTTGTCATTACCTGTGAGTTTATCTTGTGTATCCCTTAGTGGCCCTTTCCCTATCCTGGTTTTTATTTTGTTATTTCTGTGTTTGTAGAATACTTGACTTTTTTTTATATTCCTTGATAATTTAATCTCATAGTTCCTCTTTGCTTTCCAATTTTTTTTTTTTTACTTCTTTCGTAATCTCTTTGTATTCCTTTTTGTCATCCTCTCCTTTATTGTCTATATACTTAGTGTATGCCTTTTTTCTTTAGTTTTGATTTTGACCTTATCTCTTTATTCATCCATGGTGTTTCATTATTGGTTAGTTTGTTCTTGTTTTTTTAGCAGAATATATTTCTCCTGAATTCTATTGATCACCTTTTAAAATATTTCTCACTGCTGTTCCAGCTCTTTGTCAATAATGCCCAATGTGTGCACAAATCGGGTGCCAAGGCCGCAACGACTCCAAAGTCAAGCAGAGTGAGACTTCCTCCTTCAGAGAATCTCATTCAGCTTTCTTTGAGTGTCTGGTTGGGCCCACTGGCGTATTCAGACTGCATTTACACTGTAACTGCAGCATTGGTACAAAGCCAAACCACATTCACATTGATTCTACAGCTTGAGTGCACAATGCACCTAAAAAGAATGCAGTTATGAAACCAACCTCTCACTTTAATCTTTAGTAGGCTAGGTCCCATAGAATCATGCTCAAATTATGAGATTAAATACTTAGAAGAGTATTAACCCTTTGATCTCTGCATTTCTCGACCAAAATATCAAGGTACTGTATAACTGAATATGATTAGAATGATTTCATTCAAAGAATTCTATTGTAATGTTGTCTTATTGTTTACATTTCTACAATTCTGCTTTATATATGCCACTGGAAAATTCTAGGAAATCAGTTTTAGACAATTATATCAATAAAGATGTGCATTTTTAAATTTGAAAAGTGTATCAGTACCTCAAGGGTTAAGTACTACAGCTGGTTTATGCACACTGCATTTGAAATTATTAGAACTACATTTTTAAGATTCTAAGAATATATATGCAAATATCAGGAGGGACCTAATATAAATGTAATGACACTAAACAATGAAGCCATTTTGAAACTATGAGAAGTCGCACAACACCAGGTTATAGTCCAACAGCTTTATTTGAAATCACAAGCTTTCGGAGCGCTGCTCCTTCGTCAGGTGAAGTGAAGAGATGCATATCGGCACAGCATATATAGTCAGAGAACACTGCCAGATGATTACAGTTAATCTTTCTAACTGCCCTTTATCACACCTCGGCAGAGAGATAATCACAGGCAATCAAAGGTGTGGATGGTGTCCAAACAGGTCAGTCAGGAAAACATTACATCAAAGACAACCGCAACATCATCATCAAACCAGCGGACAAAGGAGGAGCCATCGTCATACAGAACAGAATGGACTATTGCAAAGAAGCATACCGACAACTGGACAACCAGGAACACTACAGACAGTTACCCGCAGATCCGACCAAAGAACACACCCGCCAACTCAATAAACTGATCAAGACCTTTGATCCAGACCTTCAAAGCATCCTACGCGCTCTCATCCCACGTACTCCCCGCGTGGGAGACTTCTACTGCCTCCCAAAGATACACAAAGCCAACACACCCGGACGTCCTATCGTATCAGGCAACGGAACCCTGTGTGAGAACCTCTCTGGGTACGTCGAGGGCATCCTGAAACCCATCGTACAGGGAACCCCCAGCTTCTGTCGCGACACTACAGACTTCTTACAGAAACTCGGCACCCACGGACCAGTTGAACCAGGAACACTCCTCGCCACGATGGACATCTCGGCACTCTACACCAATATCCCCCACGATGACGGCGTCGCTGCAACAGCCTCAGTACTCAACACCAACAGCAGCCAATCTCCAGACGCCATGCTACAACTCATCCGCTTCATCCTTGACCACAATGTCTTCACCTTCGACAACCAGTTTTTTACCCAAACACACAGAACAGCCATGAGGACCAAATTCACACCCCAATACACCAACATCTTCATGCACAAGTTCGAGCAAGACTTCTTCGCTGCACAGGACCTCCAACCAACGCTATACACCAGATACATCGATGACATTTTCTTCCTATGGACCCACGGCGAAGAATCACTGAAAAGACTACACGATAACATCAACAAGTTCCATCCCACCATCAAACTCACCATGGACTACTCCTCAGAATCGGTTTCATTCTTGGACACATGAATCTCCATCAAAGACGGACACCTCAGCACTTCACTCTACCGCAAGCCCACGGACAACCTCACGATGCTCCACTTCTCCAGCTTCCACCCTAACCACGTTAAAGAAGCCATCCCCTATGGACAAGCCCTGCGAATACACAGGATCTGCTCAGATGAGGAGGAACGCGATGGACACCTACAGACGCTGATAGACGCCCTCGAAAGAACGGGATATGATGCTCAACTCGTCGATCGACAGTTCCGACGGGCCACAGCGAAAAATCGCATAGACCTCCTCAGAAGACAAACACGGGACACAACCAACAGAGTACCCTATGTCGTCCAGTACTTCCCCGGAGCGGAGAAACTACGCCATGTTCTTCGCAGCCTTCAACATGTCATCGATGACGACGAACACCTCGCTAAGGCCATCCCCACACCTCCACTACTCGCCTTCAAACAGCTGCCTAACCTCAAACAGACCATCGTTCGCAGCAAATTACCCAGCTTTCAGGAGAACAGCGACCACGACACCACACAACCCTGCCACGGCAACCTCTGCAAGATATGCCAGATCATCAACACAGATACCATCATCACACGTGAGGACACCACCCACCAGGTACATGGTACATACTCATGTGACTCGGCCAACGTTGTCTACCTCATACGTTGCAGGAAAAGATGCCCCGGAGCATGGTACATCGGCGAGACCATGCAGACACTGTGACAACGTATGAACGGACACCGCGCAACAATCGCCAGGCAGGAGTGTTCCCTCCCAGTCGGGGAACACTTCAGCAGTCAAGGACATTCAGCCTCCGATCTTCGGGTAAGCGTTCTCCAAGGCGGCCTTCGAGACACACGACAACGCAAAATCGTCGCGCAGAAACTGATAGCCAAGTTCCGCACCCATGAGGACGGCCTCAACCGAGATCTTGGGTTCATGTCACGCTACATGTAACCCCACCTGACGTAGAGTCATCCAGACTCGAGTCGTCGTTGGCTTGTTCTCTCTACACAGATGCGGCCGGACCTGCTATGATTTCCAGCAAAAAAAGTTTTTTGTTTTCCATACAGACTCCAGCATCCGCCACATTTGACCCCTTGTGACCCCACCTCATTGTCTTTGATGTAATGTTTTCCTGACTGACCTGTTTGGACACCATCCACACCTTTGATTGCCGTGATTATCTCTCTGCCGAGGTGTGATAAAGGGCAGTTAGAAAGATTAACTGTAATCATCTGGCAGTGTTCTCTGACTATATATGCTGTGACTATATGCATCTCTTCACTTCACCTGACGAAGGAGCAGCGCTCCGAAAGCTTGTGATCTCAAATAAAGCTGTTGGGACTATAACCTGGTGTTGTGCGACTTCTCACATTTGTCCACCCCAGTCCAACACCGGCATCTCCACATCATTTTGAAACTAGATCCTTGTCTACCAAACAAAGTAAAACAATAAAAGATTTGGATATATAAATAAAATGAGATATCATAGATGGATATATATAAAACATATGCTAAATGTTACCAATTGCACTGTGCAAGTTTAAATCTATTGGTGTTAGTTTATATTTGTTAGATGACATGATAGTTGCCACTTAATTACTTACTGCATTGACCTACAACCTGACTGGCCAGGAGGGGTGACATTCCAGGCCAACAATGTTAAGGATAAGCTTCATTCACATTACAAACATTTTGTCAACATACTAAAGTTTTTAAATAATTTGAATCCAGAATGATAGGGAAGCAATTTTCATCCTGAGCCAAGTTACTATAAGAACATTATTAGAGTGCTGTTGAATGTTAGTGCAGATTGAATCGACACATTGACCTTGTTCAAACGATACCATGGTGAAATATGTGGAATGAAAACAGAGAGGTAATAGGATAAAGCTCTGATTCAGCCAACTTCCAATTACAAATCATTTTATCCTGGTTGCAAAGTCAAGAAAATTGACTCAGAAAATTATTTTTCCCAACGCAGTACTGTAATCAGTTTTTCTGAACAATTGGTTATATGAACAGTGCAGTGGTTGGAAAAATTACAAGAATTTATCGGTCATGTGTTTACAAAGATTTTCTCAGCAATCACCTGCAGCTTATTTTTCAGTAAATCAACAGTAATTATGTGACAATTATTAAACCTCCACTATGAACATCACACACACACAGCACAATTTCTGGATATGCACTCGTATCCTATTGCACAAAAACCTATCAAAATATACTCCCTTGCATCCACACAAACAAAATATTTAAATATATGTGGTAAATAATAACTGTAATGGAGGAGTGACAAGAAGACTTAACTTGGTTTTTTCATGGAGCTTCACTCTCAAGTTTTAGCCCACTGTTGCAAGCTCTCCCTCTAGCTTTATATATTCTCAAAATGATGTGACGATTTTTACATATTACAAGGTTGGGTAAATTTGCCGTTATCCTATTATATGATTTGTCTTGGACATGACACCTTTTGCTTTGTGCTTTAGTTCAGAATTGTTTGATTTAAAGTTCCTGGAAAGATTATGGTCTGAATTTTCTTCACATAGGTGGGTTGGGGGGCGGCATCGGGGATCGTGGGAGGGGGAGTCAGGGGTGGTTGGCAACGGGGATCGCAGGTGGAGGGGTCGGCATCGGGGATCACGGGGGGAGGGGTCGACGCGGAGGGGGTGCGGCCGGAGCATCGGCGGGGGCACGGGGCGGGGGGGGGGGGGGGAAAGAGAGAATCAAGGCCGGCCACCGGAGGATTATGGCCGGCCTCAGCATCATCGGTGGGGTGGGGGGGAAGGCCTCATGGTGGGGATTGGAGGCCTCGTGAGGGGGGTCTCTGATCGTGGGGGGGGGGGGGTAGGTTAGGGAGGGACCCTGGATCCAGGAGTTAGGTATAAAGCCACTTACCTCCTGGATGCAGCAGTCCCCGCCTCGGTTTAACTGCTGGGTTTCACGAATTGTGTGAAACCCGTCCACATGCAGTTAAAAACAAAATGGAGAGGAAAAAAGAGGTTCCAGCCTCATACAATATTTAAATTGACGTACCGCCCCCTGGGAGCGGGTTTGTCACCCGCCCTCCGTCTCGCCTCCGTTAAAACCGAATGGGAGCAGGTTGGAGGCGGGATCAGGTCGGGAATTTCATTTTTAATAATTTAACTGCTCCCACGCTCCAAACCCAACCAGTTTTTTTTTAGGGGAAAATTCCAGCCTATAAGTTTGCAATTGACATTAATTAGATGCTAGCACAGCTACAGTTTTAAAAAGAATACTGAGATATAGCAGCTTTTGATTTTTTTTAAATATACCTTCTTACAACAATAAATCTGTAAAGACAGTTTTTTAAAAACACAAATCTGGTCAATGTTACTTTAAAACAGAAGCCAAATTACAGATGGACGGACAATGGCAAGACACACTTTACCAGAGGAAGACTTAGTAAAGCACCACTAGCTTGGCAGGTAGGTACAAGAAAGATTGCTTAATTAAAGAGCTTTAGAACTTCCATTAATCGGAACAGAATATTGCTAAAACTCTTTGAAGTCTAAATTGATTTTGTACATCATGGCTGGAGTTTAGCGTCCAGCATTGAGCTTAATGCTGGCCAGGAAACCAAAGTAAATGTGATCTCTTATCCATGGCATATTACAGTGGAGTCCCTTGTTTTAAATAAGTTTTTCAGCAGTCATATTTAGAATATAAAAATGGCTATAACAACAAGCAGTCCTATAAAACAATGGAGGACAGAAATAGAACTCAAAATGAAAGAAGGACAAAAGCAAGAAAAAAGGATGGACACAACTAGAGGTCAAATAAAGAGGTGACATAAGGTTTGCAGAATTTATGAAACAAGAAAGAAACAATTCAGGGGTGAATTAAAAGGTCGGAGCTATTTATAAAATAATGTAAAAAACTCAAACCTATGTGGGCACTAAAGGTGTATGACTCCATCAGAGTTTACCCTCCATGTGACATATTCAGAACTGGACAAAAAAAAACTTGCGAAAAAATAACCTGTGTCATTTTGAAAATTAGATTTTGAAATGTAGTAATATTTTCAGTATAGTTTAATTAATCATGCCTGCCTAGGCACATGCACAAAAGCCTAACCATCTTGGGGCCATACACAAGACAGTTGACTGAGGAGACCAGGTATTGTCAGAAATCATCTTTCACAAACACTTCCGCTCCTCAATTAGCTCTGATGTAAAGGTAGTTTTTCTTCCACGGCACTAGGCCAGGCACAACCTACTGAACCATGAATAAAATGCTACTGGCTTTTATTACAATCATTAAAACTGATTTTTTTTTTTGCAGCAGCACATTTTATGACTACGCCTGAGATTTTTTTTTTTAAATGCTGGGGTCATGCAACTTTAATTCAGGTTAGCTGTATCCACTTAACATGCTTTTCAACATGAAGCAGACACGAACAAAAAAATAGGATGGTCTGTACAGAATGGAGTTGGAATTTGTTTGACATTCTACTAATAAGAAATGGATTATAATATGGACAGGTGCATACAAAGAATGAAAAAAGATACTGATTTCTGAAGGATTTAAACGCACTGAAACATTGGTAGAGATAATCATTTACCCGGAGAACAGCTGAAAAAACATTCTCTACTGGAAGCCCTTTAGCATCATAGTTCAAACTTAAACCAATACTGATTTGATGGCAAGAAATGTGAGCTATTTGATAAGCCTGACCCTCATCTGTTATTTAACTGACACGGCACCTGTAGTTGAAAAGCATTTTGGGAGATATCTTTCCCGTTATACCATGAAGCAATGCAGTGAATCAATCATCAGTTACATATTCATAACTCGTCAACAGTCAAACTCCTAGTGCAGTACTGTACTTGCCACAATGTTCAAGCCAGTCAGAAAATTCCTGACAATTTTCTTCACTCTCCTGGGAAATGTCAGTTGTTAAAAGGTTCTCGTCTTGGAAGTGATCACACATTAGGACTATTCTTTATGATCATCTTAGAAGCGTTGTACTCGTTAAGCAATCTGCCGTAGTACTTCCATAACATGACATGCTCGTTAGTCTTCAACAGAATTTGCAGCATTACATTTACATGAAATTTTACAGCATATTTTTATTTCCCTTTTTACTACTTTAACAATACTGCTGGCTTCACTGTGCCTGCACTTCATAATGTATACAAAATGTCTCTGCACACTTCTTGCCTGCATGATTGAATAAAATGGCTCATCCAGAAGATGTAAACCTGACCTCATTAATTAGCACGCATTGAAAGCTTTTCCCATCTGTACCGCATGTACTCTTCACAGACCAATCAATCACAGCTTTTTGCAAAGAATTACTTGAACAGCTGAAGAAGAATGGCAATATGTGTATAGACGTCCTGCTGGCATTATTGGAGGTTTTCAAATCTGGCAGAGCAGAGACTCTGCAGTTAATCAGGCTTCACACAGCCTAAATCCTGAGCATAATAGTGGGATGGGCAAGCAGCAGTACATTTACTAAAAAGAGGTTAATGGTAACAGGCAGTACAAGAAGCCAAACATTTAATCCTCTGAGCATTAAGGGAAGCATTTCTGCCATCACTTTCTAAATGTGACAAGTCCCACTGTGACATCAGCATTTGAATTTGGCACTGGAGCTTTAACACACCAAAATTGCTCACCAATCCACATCTATAGATATACAGTGTGAATATGCTCAAACAAACAAGAAACATCCCTTTAACAATTAGCAATATTTTGTATTGTTATTTATAAAACCTAAAACATCAAGAGCCTTATTTGACCCTGATCTGAGCTTTCAATCCCATATTCTCCCCATCACAAAGAACGCCTACTTGCACCTCCACAGCACTGTCTGTCTCCCTCCCTGCCTCAGTTTATCTGCTTTTGTTACCTCCAGACACGACTATGCCAATACTCTCCTGGCCAGCCTCCCATCTTCCACCCCCCCATAAATTTGAGCTCATCCAAAACTCTGCTGCCTGTATCCTAACCTGCACTACATTGCATTCACATATCACGCCTACGCTCGCTGACCTACATTGGCTCCTGGTTCACCAACTAATTTTAAAATTCTCATCCTCGTGTTGAAATCCCTCCATGCCCCCGTCCCTCCCTATCTCTGTAACCTTCTTCAGTCCTACAACCTTCCAAGAGCACTGCGTTCCTCCAACTCTGGCCTCTTGGGCTTTGTCTTCAGCTACCCGAGACCCAGACTTTGGCTTTCCCTCCCTAAACCTCTCCCACCTCCTTCTGAAACTCCTTAAAACCTACTTTTTTGACCAAGCATTTAGTCACCCATCCTATTATCTCCTTCTTTGGTGTCAATCTCTGCATGCCTTCAAAATGGAGCTGAACCGGTTCTTGGCTGGGGCAGAGATCACATCTTATTAAAAGTAAGTGGTTTAACAGTTAATGTATGCATGGTCATGTGATCTCCTGGACAGGTTTTGATCGCCTGAATGGATCGGAGAGGAATTTTACAGATTTCTTTTCCCTTTTTGGCCTTATGCACCATTACCTGGTTTTTTGCTTCTCCCAGGAGATGACATGGTTGCTGGGAGGTAGGAAGTATCTAGTCATGATGCTGGTCTTTTCCTGCCCATCATTTTTGTATGTTCATAAATTCCCCACACTGAAGTTTATTGGAAAAAGATTCCTTCTCACTACTATATTATCAGCTGTCGAGAATCAGCAACCCTAATGTGCTGTGGTGAACGGCCATGGACTGAAAGACGCAAGGTCAAATCATCAGCCTTTACTGTCATTTGCGCCATGGCCTAAGAACGTCACCACTGAGCAATGAATAACTTCTGGGCTTTCATAAGGCTGGGAGCAAAATTGGTGTGGAGAGGTCATGGGGAGGAATGCTGTTGGCAACATCCACAAAAGCAAAACAGCCTATCCAGATTCCTGACCAGAAAGAGGTATAATGGTAGCAAATATAAAGTCTTTTAAGCTATTGTTAAGGGATCGAGAGCAAGTGAGGAATCCATTTTGTATTAAATCCTAGACTAAAAGCCTGCAGAACTTTGCTGACAGTGACCGTCTTCAGAGGTCACAAACAACCTGATCTTGAGGTTAAGCACATTGATTAGGATATTTAATTCTGAACTGTCTCACAAGTTCATACATGCTTAGAGACGAACTTATCTGTGGTACAACCATAATAGGGTATATTATATCCTTTGCTTAGCCTAGATACCAGCAACTTCTGTTAGCTTCTGAGACCAAAGATGATTGATGTTTAGATAGTCTGGAACTTCTTGGTAACAGCTGGTATAAGCTGGTGCAGAGTTTATAAAGGTTATGGAATGTGTGTGTAGTAATATGTAAAAATAATATAAAAAGGGTGAGAGTAGAACACAGATTTAGAAGATGAAACAGAAAGAAGAGATCTAGAAAGTTGAGCACAATGACTGTAACGTGTGATCTTCTGTAGTGTAGCATTAATGTTTTCTGGTATGTTGTTGTGAGTATGTTCATGTAATCCTTAATAAACTTGTAGGTGTTTGACTCCTGCGTCTACATAGAAACATAGAAACATAGAATCTAGGAGCAGGAGTAGGCCATTCGGCCCGTCGAGCCTGCTCCGCCATTCAATACGATCATGGCTGATCATCCAAATCCAGTCCCTGCTTTAATCCCCACAGTACACATATCCCACCCTACCCCCGTAACCCCACGTATTTAATTCCCCCTAACATATCCCATCCTATCCCCATAACCACACATATTTAATCCCCCCTAACACTAAGGGTCAATTTATCATAGCCAAATCAACCTAACCCACACATTTTTGGACTGTGGGAGGAAACCGGAGCACCCGGAGGAAACCCACGCAGACACGGGGAGAATGTGCAAACTCCACACAGACAGTCACCCGAGGTCAGATTCGAACCCGGGTCTCTGGCGCTGTGAGGCACCAGTGCTAACCACTATGCCACCGTGTCTAAACCTCTAATTTCTGGTACATAGACAGGGTCTGCAACCTGTCTATCCTTACACTATAATGGTTAAGCATTACTCAAAGATCACTATCAGCATACTCAAATTAGTTGTTTGATAACATTGCTAATGGTACATTTGCTTCATATAAAAGTGCAAATTAAAGATCTTAATTAAAAACATTAACAAAATAACAACTACCTGATGCAAACATTCTGTTAGCAAAGTTACTGATAAACAATGCTCAAAAAGTTTTCCAATAAAATATAGACAACGGTAATTCTGAAATCATGGAACAAATGCAAACTTTAAAAAAAAAATGACAGAGATGGTGAGCACAAATATTAAGATGAGGCTTCAAGCCTACAATTTCCTGCACGGTAAGTTCCTGATCTCCACTAAGTTATCAAGAGAAGGCATTGAGCAGAGCCGGGCATCTCCCTACGGTGAGGATGGAAATGAACAAGCAGGTTGACCTCTTGCACTCATTCCAAAGGCAAGCTCAACAATTCAGGAGCATCATCATCAGGGGTCTGGAAAGAAATTAAAATACATTGCGTTTTGGATCCATATTTTGCTGCAATGCATTCTATGGGATAACCCACTCCGCTGCTCATAATCAATGTACAGAAACTAGAACAATTACAACATTAATAACCATTATAATGTCGGTCAATTATCAGAACTTTTCTTTCAAACATTTATTATAACCAACATTAAATATAGGAAATATACCTACAGAAGCAAAACATAAAGTCTAGACACTAAAACCTCAGATGCATTGGTCAGAAAATGTAAAATGTAATTGGCTCCATACCATGTTTAACTTCAGCTGACACAAGAATGGTAGAAATGAAGGGCACTCTACCGAAAAAGATTAAGGAAGCTGGAGTGCAAGTCAAAAAGCCCTCTGCTGATTTGAGGGCAACTAAATATTGCTACTAAAATGATTGCTTTTAAACTAACAGTGTGAGGAAATAAACTCCAAACTGTTAACTGCACTTCTGCCTCATTCTATATCATTCTTAAATGAACAGTAGTTGAGTATCATTATTTTTGAATATTTATCATTTGACTTAAATGATCTGAACAACCATACTTATCGCCTTTAAGTACATTTTTTAACTATAGAAGTATTGACAACATGTCGTTAAAGTTGCGACTAATTTATTCTGACCACCAATCAACAGTATGCAGAAAAGTACGGACAGTGAGGATGATCTACCAATGTCATCTTGCCCCGGTCCTGTTTTTAAACAAGAGACCATTTATGAAACAAGAATCTCAATTTTAAAACATTCCGCGTTATTGAACGGTCTATACACCTTTTGGCTCAATAATCGTAATTTCAGTGATCACTTTTTTTTATGCTTCTCACTCTGGTCGCTGGCAAAAGATAAAAAAACTGCAGCATGTAAATAAAACTGCCGGCTAATTATATTACTGCAGCACCGAAATAAAAGCTGCATTATTAATAGAATATACGGCTCCAGACTGCAGGTTAGACAGTGTGTGAGGCTGATTTGGCTCGCTGCCTAAACTCAGGAAGCAAAGAGCACAAACCGATTACTCGCGCAATTTTAAATAAACCTTAAACATCTTGCGCTTTCGATCCCGAAAACCCTGCCAACTATTGCTGACATTTTTTTTCCAAACTCCTGTATTTTTGTCGCGACAGTACCTCGCAATGTTTATAAAGCCTAAAATAACACACAAGAAAAATATTTATTTAAAAGCAATGGGAAAATGTACAATCTGAGGTTGATCTATTTCCTAAAGCTCTAACTTTCACCCCCTTTGATTAACATCGCTTAACCTCCCCATCTCTTGTGAAAAGCAAGTTGATCAAATCGTATTGATAAAAAATAAAGCTAATTTGACTTGATTACTAATCATTTGGTGAACTGCTGTCTCTCCATCCACAGCAGTTTAACACACTCGCCAATGATCTACACACTCAAGCCCGTGAGTTTCAATGGTTACTTTCATTCACGCCAGATGGCCAGATTGACAAGCCGTCTCAGAGTCACCGGCAAGACGCAGCCCCGGGACAAACAACCTTCATTCTCCTTAACATTCAAATGGCAGCGACCCAGAGCCTGGCAAACACTTCAAGAAGATAAAAGTATTCAAGCCTAAATTGACATTACGTACTTTTGGTTTTCCCCCCTGTAGAAAATCCTGAAGATCAAATGTTGAATGGGGGCTTGGTCACGTCGTATAAGCAAGCCCGAGGCTTCCTAGCTGCTGATCCGAGCCTGCTTTTCACCCGATCTTTGCTTTTTGTTTATTTTTGTGCAGAAACATTAATTTGCAAAGCGTGACAGTTGCATTTTTAGTTCCTTGTCCTACCGGACTTCGTTGTGTCCATATGAAGAGAGGCAAAGAAATAACGCAGCGAAACTGACACACAGTAATACCCAGCTGGAAATAGGAAAGATCTTCCGCCTCTCAATCGAAACAATGGAGCGGCTCTGCACCGGCAGAATGGCAACACGCTGTAACGTGACTTGCCAGAGCCAATCATACACGCATCCACTGAACTATATGGGAGTCATTTACATCGTCTACATGTGCACATTGCTTTTGTTGCTGAGACACACAGACTGCTGTGGAAAGAATAAGAGCAAAGCAAGAGCTATGCAGATGCAGCATACACATCCACACAAGCCTGGAAAGCACAAAAGGCCTCTGCTTCAATGCATTTCTCATTGTAATGAGATTATTATGTGGCCATTGTCCAGATTTTTCTCCAGGCTCTGCCAGTGACATTGCAGTCTGGTAAGAAAGCTACTCTTGAGCCATCAACCAGGTGCGACATAACAGAACAATCTTAAAGATGCCTCATAGCGGGGGTGGGGTAATGCAGCAGCTCAGAACAACTTATCTTTGAAAACTTTGCTTTAATGTTGCCCTGTCGGTCCTGGGGGAAGTTTGTCTCACAGACAGTGCTTTTGTAATGCATTGGTTTTAAATGCTAATTTTGAGGTGTTTTTCTAAATGTAAAAAAAATCTTGGAGTCTTTGAGACACCAAATATACCTCATAGTGACTTATTCTCCTGGACAGAGAGAGGAGGTAAATTGAATCTCTAGAGTCGATTTGGCCTGGTGATGGAAACCTGGAACTGGGTCAATCCTACATAGAATACTCAGTAATCCGATATCTAGCTAAAACAAACCTGCAATATTTCTGGGTGCTGTTGATTTACCAGCCACTAAAGACTTTTTGATGGGACTTGGAGGTGTAGATCTGTTACTGGTGCTTGGATTGTTCCCACTCAGCTGCAGCTAACTCAACGATAATAAGATGGGTGGGATGGTACTAGCACAATTGATGATGGATTTCAAGTGGAGTTATAAAATAGGCATTAGGACTATGATACTTGGATATTTGAAAGTCGCCGGCTTTCAATTTGGCAACCAGCACACTTTTGGGGGAGATCAGGCATGAGAGATCGCACCCCAAAATTAGTACCCCAATCCAAATTATTTGTCCAAAAGATGGATGTGACAAAGACCACTTTCATCCTTTATAATCCCCCTGTGACTTAATTGTTTCTACCTCCATCAGTTTATAGAATCATAGAAATGTACGGCACAGAAGGAGACCATTGGACCCATTGGCCGGGATTTTGCTCACCTCGGCAGGTCCGGTGCAGGCGATGTCGGTGGCGGGTCGCGGCACTGATGCTGGCTCCATCCCGCTGTTCAAAATGAATTTACGCTGATAGGGCTTGCCCAGCACGTTTCCCGGTCCAATTAGAGGAAGCGGGTCTGGTGACGTCATTCATGACGCATCATCAAACAGTTTCCTTAAAGGTTCCATGGCCACATTTCTTTTGGTGGTTGTGCTGTCTGTGTTCTACAGCATTGAAGTGCTGCAAACACTGACAATGACTGCACAGAGGCAGAGGGCTGCACCCAGGTTCTCACATGACACCCTCCATATGCTTATGGAGGGAGTCAGAGCACGCAGGGAGGTCCTCTTCCCTTCCGATGGGCGGAAGAGACCTCCACAGGCGACCACAACAGCCTGGTTGCACATTGCACAGGAGGGCACAAGCAGGGATGTGGTCAAGGGGACCGGGCTGCAGTGCCGCAAACCTTTCAATGATCTCAGTAGATCACAAAACGTTAGTACAAAGCCACACTCAACCTCATCCTGCTGTGCCTCTCATTACATCCCCATCACTCTATCCTCCCTACCCTACTCCTGCAAATCCTTACTCACACCAACTTACCTTGCAACTCCACCCATCCCTCTCTATTTACATTATCACTTCCCCATCTCACTAGCCACCCCTCACACTCACCCTCATCCTAGTGCAATCATACCAACTAACAACACACAAGGGTAGGCACTTGGGTGTTTAATCCAATGTTTATGTGAAGTTTCTATTAATGTGCTGTCAAACATTGAAACCTTTATTTTCAACGCTTTCCGGTCTTGGACAGATTTGTGTGCACATTTAGAAGTGGCTTAGTGAGTTGCAGTGAATGGTGAGACATAACGGTACCCCCACCCTCCCCCCCGCCGCCCACCCTGCCCCCCGCAATGGCGATGAGTGTGAAAGGAATGGCTTGGTCATTATAGGGATGCTTTATGGTGTTGGTGTAGGGTGATGCCAACCTGGCGCATCATGTGGCAGCCAGGGTGTACAGCGTAAAGTTAAGTAAATCTGGTCATGATGAGGCCATTCCTGCCTCCCGGGCAGCAATGTGCTGAGGTGCTGATGCCCTCTGTCCTGTGCAGCATCAGGTGATTGCGGAGAAGGTTGGTGTTGTTGTTGGTGCTGCTGGTGTGCCTGGTGCTGCTGGTGTTGGGGCTCATCGTGGTCCGATTCTGAGGACCAAGGTGAGACAGTATAAAGGGCACCCATGCTGATGGAACAGATGGCAGGTGAAGTACAGATGACAGAAGTGATCTGTCAATGGTAAGAGAGGTAATGAGGTGAGACTGGATGGAGACTTATGGAAAGACTTGCAGCATGCTGAATCTGTTGTGGAAATGCAGTGAGGAACAGCTTGTCACTGAGGAAAGTGATCATCTGTCAGGTGGGAGCTTTTACTGTACATTTGAAGCTGCCAAGTAATCAGCTGGAGCAATGGCCACTGAACTCCCGCCTCAGGTTGATAGACGTGGCCATCGAACAGCGTAGTTCTCGTGGCCATGCAGTTAAAGTTAAAAAGTAAGGTAAAAAAGCCTGTTAAGGGTCTGGTAAATACATTATAATTAGTTTAATTGGGTCGCCCACCGCTTCCTATCGGGTCTGCCCAGCGCTGACAGACCCGACTTTGGGAAAGGTGCATTGCGGCGGGTTGACAGCGGGTTCTTGATCCGCAGTCAAACACTTTCCTACCTGACCCGCCACCGATCCCGCCCGCTGACACCCCGGAAAATTCCAGCCCCCGTGTCTGTGCCAGCCGAAACAGAGCTATCCAGCCTAATCCCACTTTCCAGCTCTTGGCCCGTAGCCTTGTAGGTTACGGCACTTCAAGTGCATATCCAAGTACTTTTTAAATGTGATGAGGGTCTCTGCCTCTACCACCCTTTCATGCAGTGAGTTCCAGACCCCCACCACCCTCTGGGTGAAAAAAGTTCTCCTCAACTCCCCTCTAATCCTTCTACCAATTACTTTAAATCTGTGCCCCCTGGTTATTGACCGCTCTGTTAGGGGAAAAAGGTCCTTCCTATCCACTCTATCTAGGCGCCTAATAATTTTATACACCTCAATTAAGTCTCTCCTCAGCCTCCTCTGTTACAAAGTAAACAACCCCAGCCAATCTTTCCTCACAGCTAAAATTCTCCAGTCTTGGCCACATCTTCGTAAATCTCCTCTGTACCCTCTCTAGTGCAATTTCCCACACTCTGATGATTGCATATGTGCACTTTATCTTTTTATTGTTCATATTTAATACTACTACTGTTCACTTGATAATTTTGTCCATGCTCATATCTCAATCCTTAATCTCACTCTTTTCCCTGTTTATACTGGGTGAATTAGATTTGTTTCCTCTACTTTCTGTATTTCTGCATCCTTTCTATGGACTCTATGGTTTTAATTGAGGAATAAGAGAGCACTTAAAACTGTAATGGGTGTTTTCTACAGGTCTCCCGATAGCAGCAATTAAGTGACAGAATGTATTTATTCAGAGATTAGAGAGGCTTGTAACAAAAGCAGAGTTGTTTTAATGGGAGACTTTAATTTTCATATAGATTGAGAAGAGCAGAGTAGCTCAAGTCAGAAAGGCAGTCAATTTCTTGAGTGCATTCAAGATCATTTTCTGGAGCAATATGTTCTGCAACCAACAAGAGGACAGGCCATACTAGATGCATAACGAGCCGGACTTAGTTAATAATCTAACAGTAAGGGAACATTTATCGAACAGTGATCATAATATGATTGAATTCAATGTTAGGTTTGAAAAGGAGAAACTTAACACAATTACTAAGATTGTACATTTTGCTATGGCTAACTTTAACAGGATGAGACAGAGAATGACTATAGCAAACTGGTCATTTGTTGTGGAGAAGTTATTGAAATCTATAATTAAGGACAGAACACTTAGAGAAATTTGAGTTGATTAGAGAGAGCCAACATGGATTTGTGAAGGGCAGGTTATGTCTAACAAACTTAATTGAATTTTTGAGGAAGTAACTAAAGCAGTAGATAGGGGAATATCTATAGATGTAGTTTATATGGTCTTCCAGAACCTTTCATTAAGGTTCAATTAAGCATAGTTTATTGTGATATGATTTGCTTTATTATTAATGCAGTAAACACTTTACCGGTCTACTTCTTCATGCATTTTGCTGCAGGTTTGTGTTTTAATGGTTCAGGGGTGGGGTGCGGGGGAGAGGGGGAGGGGGTTGATGCCCTGACTGTTCTTGGTGCCCAGGGCCCTAAGAATTCTTAATCTGACGCTATATTTAGGCAGCTTTTGGGGAAGCGATGGACTGGCTGGTCTGTTGAAACCCAAATTTCAGTTGGCTTTTAAATCCAAAATAAGGAAAAAAAATCAATTGTGAAGCATAAAAGTGTTTAAAACTAACCTGCATGCATCATTATTAATGTAAAAATCAACATTTTTGAGGAAAAGATCCCCTGGACACCTAGAAATGCACCAACAGCTGTGAGCGGCATGGGAGGGATCACATTTGGAAGGAGTGTGCGTCATTCTAAAGCCCTGACTGGAATGGCCCCACGGTCCACATTACCCTCATTGCTATCAGACAATTTATTTTTGAAAAAAAATTATTTAAAACTTTTTCCACCCAATTATAGATTATTTGCTGCTACAATGAGTTTTAAAATATAAAGACAAATAATTCATTCCCAAAGAGCAAAGAGAATATTTTTCAATTAAGTTAGCAAATGTCCTTTTTTAGATGAAAAAATACAATGCAGCTTTTGGGGAAGCGATGACCCGGTTGTAAACCCAAATGCAACAGTCATTTTAGATTCCTAATACTGCAATATGCACCAAATAAAGTGTGAAAAATCTGTATTTTCAGTGAGGGGTTGTGTCCCCAGACCCCCTTATAAAATAAAATTTGTGTCTTCAACATTTATAGTCCACTCAGGCTTTAATGTGCTTATGTCATTTTCCTCCAATATTAATGAAGTAATGTTGGGTACACCTATAGCTTACATTACAAGCCATGCAATAGATACTTGCACATGCCATAGGCTTATGATGAGGACAGTTCTTGAGCTTTCAGCTTTTTGCGGGCAGTACCAGCTTTTTTGAAACTGTTGGTAAGTTTTGCTAGTTTTCTAGGTTGGCATGTAACTAGTAAGGTGCGTTATTATAGATTGTTTAACTGCAGCAGCACTTGTGCACACACTTGGGTATCCCTGAACCTCGACTGGGCTTAGGTAACTAAGTAGATATTTCTGACATGTAGACAGTGTGTACTCCTAATCAGGGAAATGGAAATACTGCTTATTTGCATATCTCAGTAGTTTGGTTTGGAGACTCTTTTGCATAATGAGGAGTTTTTGTGAGAGTCAGACATACCCAGCTGAACAAAACTAAAATTAGTTCAGCAAATTGTTTAGCAAGATAATCTCAGATGTAACCTGCAAGAAGATTGATGTTAGATAAATTGTTTTACAATACAAAAACAATGCTATTGACAATGTCCCACATGACAGACTGGTCAGAAAAGTAAAAGCCCATGGGATCCAAGGGAAAGTGGCAAGTTGGATCCAAAATTAGCTCAGTGGCAGGAAGCAAAGGGTAATAGTCGCCAGGTGTATTTGTGACTGGAAGGCTGCTTCCAGTGGGGTTCCGCAGGTACTACGTCCCTTGCTTTTTTGTGGTATATATCAATGATTTAGACTTCAATGTAGGGGGCATGATTAAGAAGTTTGCAGATGATACAAAAATTGGTCATGTGATTGATAGTGAGGAAGTAAGCTGTAGACTGCAGGAATATGTCAATGGACTGGTCAGGTGGGCAGAAAAGTGGCGAATGGAATTCAATCCGGAGAAGTGGGAGGTAATGCATTTGGGGAGGGCTAACAAGGCAAGGGAATACACAATAAATGGTAGGATACTAAAAAGTGTAGAGGAACAGAAGGACCTTGGAGTGCATGTCCACAGATCCCTGAAGGTAGCAGGACAGGTTGATAAGGTGGTTAAGAATGTTGGAAATGTGACACAATATTGCACTTTATTGTGTAATAATTAAATAAAATGTGAAGTAAATTATTGTGAATAAACCAATTCACTACAAGAGCTGCAGGAATTTCACAGTTGGATATAAATTTGCACATGTGCATTGTGAAGGGTTAATTGTATAGCTGTTACTTTTAGAAGGTGAAGCGTTCAAGTGCCCAAGGAAGAAATGAGAGATTGGCCGGTGTATTACCTTGCCTGTCCTGGTTAGGTCATTGAACTTTTTAACGATACTGGTTGGTGCCACCTCCCTCCACATGGGGCATGAGTGACATTTCTGGCAGATTTACCGACAGCAGTTGGTGTCTTTTGACCTCAATATCATCAAGGTGGGCTTACAGATCAGACTCCATGAAATCTACATTCTTAAAAAGTAGCACAAAACCATTGTTGAGATGCAGTCAAGCTAACTGATAGTTAACAGAGTGAGCCAACACTGTTCCTTACTTACCTGTTGCTTCCACAGCTTGATGCTACAATCTTCAGCCAGAAATAGTTTTTTTAACGGCTGCACTCTCATTTCCATAAACCCCAGCAGATTACTCCTATTTTATACAGGTTTAATGCCAACCACTGCTCCAATGGATATGCAAATGAGCTAATCTAGGAAATTCTTGTGCAAATACCTTTCTAGATCAGGCTGGCACAACTCTTTTTCCATTGGCATAAAGTGGTGCAACTCACTGTGTGGAAATTTGGGGTAGTTATATTTAAAGTATTGGCTACAAGGACGACATCATAAACCATGACAGTAATGCTTAAATAATTTACTACCATCGGCTAAACTCTGAATTCAATTTAAACTTAAAATCATTCCATGGTACCTTTTTTAAAATATACTTCCAAAGTTAATTACTAGTGTGCTCCAACTCATTGATGTGCAATGAAACTCATGCTGCAGAATGAATGATTGTGACATAATTAAAATGAGTTCATTAAGAAATAATTGGCAGTAGATCGAAAAATTCTATAGCTAATATTTATTACATATAAATAATTAGATGCATATTACTAGTTTGCATATACTTGGACTTGTAATTCAACATGTAGACTCAATCCAGACTATATCTGTGTAGTTTAAGTTATTAATTTGAGATCATTGGAGATATATCTAATATTTTTTTTAATCAATTCATATGCATTAATTGCACTTCTAGTCACTCACCAGGAATTGCTTTAACAGCAGCATTTTAATGCAGCTATGTTTTAATATGGTTGGAATAAAGCACATGCAGCAGCAAACACTGTATGTAGTACTGGAAAGGAGCTATTTCCATATTCCGATATAATTACACAATCTAAACATGATCTATAATATATTACATTTGTTATGTAAGTCACACACACACATTTTTGGCAATTCTGTGACAGGTCTACCAATAGATGGCGCTTCATAAGCTCAAGTTGCTGCAGATCTCCGTACCAATATCTAATGCCTCCTAAAGGAAATTTGCTTTGTCCTGACTTTCTCTCTCCCTCTCTCTCACACACACACACGCACACACACGTTTTCCCTCTCAATGGTATTCCTTATTGAACCTGCCAAATAATTTCCAAACACTGAATAAATGTGACATTTTGACCTTAGATGGTAAACTTGCCTCCCTCTTATTGTGAAGCGTTTTACAAGCCATTTCCTGTGGTTCCGGTAAACTTATTACATTTCACAGTCATCCACATGTTCTCAGGACAATGGGGTCAGGCTGCATGCTGTTGGTCTGTACTGCTACAACAACTCTGAGTTGGTATGGTTTCCAGCTGGCAGGTCTGACAAGGGCTGAAGTGTTCCACATATACTTCTAGTGCATTGTAATAATATTAAAATGAAGTGTTGCTAAAACCTAGTGTATTTTAGTTGTAGCGCTCATTTATTTTGAAAAGGGCTAGTAAAAATGTCCTTGGGTATTGAAAATGACACATCTGTCCCTCACAATTTAATTTACACATAATAGCACCTTTAATGTTTAATTATTTGTTTTCTTTTGTAATGTTTCCTTTTAAATGTTTAGTGAGTGACATAATAGCTTACTGCCTATGAAGGCACAGTACAGCAATATATCGGCTGTAGCTCAGCAGAACTAACTCGTTGTTCCTGATGTTCCACCTTCTTTTAATCAGCATTAATAAATCAAATAGTTGCAATGTTTATCACTGTGTTTCTTTTATTTTGATTTCACAAAAATATGTCCTCCACTGCATGTATGTGCAGTCATCTCGTTAACAGGGCAGGACTCCAGCCCTGTGTTTGCACAGCATGTTGCAGAGAGGGGAGGGGAGTATAAAAACAGTGACAACTTTTTCATCCAACCACACTTCACTTTGAGCCAAGAAGTCCATCCTCCTTCACACAACTTGTTTTTGCACCAGAGGTATTCTTAATGTTGGGGATGATAGGGATGATAATGGCATAGAAAGCAGCAACAAAATTTACCTATTCAAATATAAGACTTACTGCCAGCTACGAATCCTAACTGTACATCCCGTGGTAATCCAACCCAAGAAGCTTTAATTTTCAACCAAAATGTTAAAAAAAAATATGATGGAGCAAAGTTAGTTTATGTGTATGATCAATGAGTCATAAACATTTTGAAGCATTGATTAGAAACTTTGAATTTTTAAACACATTTTTAAACAATGTATTCATTCATGGGATGTGGGTGTTGCTGGTATGGCCGGCGTTTATTGCCGATCCCTAGTTGCCCTTGAGAAGGTGGTGGTGAGTCACCTTCTTGAACCGCTGCAGTCCGTGTGGTGAAGGTACTCACACAATGGAATTCCAAGATTTTGACCCAGCGATGATGAAGGAATGGTGATATAAATCGAAGTCAAGATGGTGTGTGACTTGGAGGGTAACTTGGAGGTGGTGGTGTTCCCATGTACCTGCTGCCCTTGACCTTCTAGGTGGTAGAGGTTGCGGGTTTGGGAGGTGCTGTCGAAGAAGCCTTGGCGAGTTGCTGCAGTGCATCTTGTAGATGGTACACACTGCAGCCACATTGCGCTGGTAGGATTCCCAACCCTCCTGGTATGACCGGGAATTCCAGAATCGGGTTACCTCTTCCGAGCTGTGACTCCAGCAGCACGGGAGATCAACTATTTAAATTTCCCGCCGCAGTGCACTACCCCTCCGTGACGTCACCGGCTGCTGCTTTTATAGCCTCAGGCTTGGTGACGTCACCCGACCACTGCCGCAGAGAGCCGTGACCGGCAGGGGACCGGAGGCTCGGCAATCGGGAGGCTCGAGAATCCTGGATGTCGGCATTCGGGGAGTTTCTGAACTCATGAGGGCTCTGAAATCGGTGAAATTGAAATCTGGGGGAGGTCTGAAATCAGGGAGAGGTCTAAAATCAGTGGGGGGGGGTGCTTGATATTGGGGAGGGGACGATAAGGAGACTGGGGAATAGGGTTCGGGGGGATAGCTAGAGACTGGGGAATGGGGACTCTGGGGGAGACTGGGGAATGGAGATTAGGGGCAAAGATGGAGACTCGGGAATGGGGGCTCAGGGTCGGAGAGATGGAGACTGGGGAATGGGGGCTTGAGGAGAAGGAGACTGGGAAATGGGGGCTCAGGGGGAGAGATGGGGAATTAGGGGATGGGATGTCATGGGAGAAGAGGGGACTAGTGGTCAGGGGATTGGGGCTCAAGTGAGTGGGGGGAGGGGGGAATGGGTTGAGGGTAGGTGTGGGGATCAGCATTTCCCACAGAGACGGGAACAGCAGCAAGGTGGTGAGTGTGAGTGGCACTGAGGAAGGAGCAGCCAGTAAAGGGGTAAGTGAAACCTGGAGACCTTACTGTGGGTAAATAGTGAAAGATTATTTCCACTGGTGGGTGAATGGGGAACTATAGAACATAAAACAAGGATTCTCATTGGAAGAAACAAAGGGGAAGGGAGGAGGAAAGTTCTTGAACTGAGGACTATTAGACCATGGAATACTTCACCACATGTGGCGATTGAAGTACAGCCTAAAACTTCATTTCAAAGTGAATGGGTTATATATTTGAAAAGCAGGGAATATAAAAAGATCTTGGGGCGGGGTGGGGGGGGAATGGGGTTGCAGGAGAGAGTGCTAGTACCAGGGACGAATGGCCTCCTCCTGTGCTGTAATTTATATAATTCTATGAAAACTTTCCTTTATCGAGTTTGAACTCAGGGAGTGGTTTAGAAATGTTGGTGCTGAGCTGAGTTTAGGACGATGTGCCCTGTGAGAAGTGGCCCAAACACTTAGCCTGCTGTCCTTTGTGCGATCTCTTGGTTTGGTTCAGGTCGGTCTGTGCCGCACGGGTTTGTTGTGTGAAGTCCAAGTACAGATCAGCTCGGACTGAGATTCCCAGTTCAGAGTTGTTACCGTCATACAGAACCCGAGTCCAAACCAGAGTCCAAGGAGATAGGGAGAGAAGTTTCTGGTCAATGGTAACTCCCTGGATGTTGATGGTGGAGGATTCAACAATGGTAATGCCATTGGTTAGACTCTCTCGTGTTGGAGATGGTCATTGCCTGGCACTTGTGTGGTGCGAATGTTACTTGCCACTTATCAGCCCAAGCCTGGATGTTGTCCAGGTCTTGCTGCATGTGGGCACGGAATTGCGAATAGAACTGAACACTGTGCAATCATCAGCGAACATCCCCGGTTCTGACCTTATGATGGAGGGAAGGTCATTGATGAAGCAGCTGAAGATGGTAAGCCCAGTCTGGCAGCTATATCCTTCAGGATGCAGCCAGCTCGGCCAGTGGTGGTACTACCAAGCCACTCTTGGTGATGGACATTGAAGTCCCCCACCCAGTGTACATTCTGTGTCCTTGCTACCCTCAGTGCTTCTTCCAAGTAGTATTGAACATGGAGGAGTACTGTTTCATCAGCTGAGGGAGGGCAGTAGGTGGTAATCAGCAGGAGGTTTCCTTGCTCATGTTTGACCTGATGCCACGAGACTTCATGGGGTCCAGAGTCAATGTTGACGACTCCCAGGGCCACTCCCTCACAACTGTGGTGGGTCTGTCCTGCTAGTGAGACAGGACATACCCAGAGATGGTGATGGTAGGTACAATTCTGTGAGGCTGTTGCTTGACTAGTCTGTGGGACAGCTCTCCCAACTTTGGCACAAGTCCCCAGATGTTAGTGAGGAGGACTTTACAGGGTCAACTGGGCTGGGTGTGCCGTTGTTGTATCCAAATCTGATACCTAGGTTGAAGCCGAGTGGTCGTCCGGTTTTATTCTTATTTGTCAGGTGAGTATGCACTGTGTACTCACCCGTGGACGGAACGAAAGTGCCGGTTTCTTGCATGCACTGCGCATGCGCGGGAAACCGGCACTTCCGTTCCCCTGAGGAAAGGGGTTCAGAGGTCGAATGCGCACTCCGGAGGGCCAGCGTGTTCGCCTCGCACTTCGGATTTTTTTACAGGTTCCTCCGTGAAGGTAAGCACGGAGAAGATACACTTTTAAAAAGGATGCGCAAGACCTTCTTTTAACAAGGTAAGTGTTGATTTTATTAAAATTTAAACTTTTTTTTCACAGATTTATCTTTTTTAATTACTTTAAAGAAAGGTAAGTTTAGTTTTAGCCCCGTTAAAAATGTAATTAATGTTTTCAAAAATTTAAATTTTTGTTTAAAATAGTTAATTAATGTAATTTATAGTTATTTTAAAAATGTGATTAAAAAAAAAATATTTGTAGTTTTAGGGATGTTTTGGGGCCGATCTGTATTCATAGATTTGACAGGTTTCCTGTCAAATCTATGAATGAAAGATGGTCTGCTGCCATTGGCTCTCCATGGCCCACGTGATTCCAGGGGACGCATCGCACTAACTACGCTCCTGGGATACGCAAGCACTGCGTGCCGGCAGTTGGGGGAGGCCCAGGAGCCGAAGTCCCCGTGGGCCCAGAGGTCAACGGCAGGCGTGGTAGGTAGGTGCGCGCGCGATCCTTGCACCCGCGGGAAGCCAGGGAGCCGAATTTCTGGCCCACTATACTTCTTTGTAGCAATTTGTTACAACTGAGTGGCTTGCTAGGCCATTTCAGAGGGCAGTTAAGAGTCAACCACATTGCTGTGGGTCTGGAGTCACATATAGGCCAGACCAGGTAAGGACGGCAGGTTTCCTTCCCTAAAGAACATTAGTGAACCAGTTGGGTTTTTACGATAATCCGATAGCTTCATGGTCACCATTACGGATACTAGCTTTTTATTCCAGATTTATTTAATTGTTTTTTTTAATTGAATTCAAATTCACAAACTGACATGGTGACATTTAAACTCACGTCTCTGGATTATCAGTCCAGGGCCTCTGGATTCTCCGCTCTCTTAGCAGGTTTGAATCTTTGCAAAGCAATGATATGTAATGGTCAAACAAAGAAAGAGCAAGTATTTTATGTAAAACAAATGCTGGAACCATATGTTGCCAATCAAATGTTTGGGTAATTAGTGCCCTCTGAAATGTTATTTTAACAAAAGAATGAATATTGAGAGTTAATGCTATTGGTTTGATAACAAACTCTATGCTCTATTGGCCTCTAGTGGAAGAAGGGTTTTATAACATTTCATACTGATGCGGAGATGCCGGTGTTGGACTGGGGTGGACAAAAGTGAGAAGTCGCACAACACCAGGTTATAGTCAACAGTTTTATTTGAAATCACAAGCTTTCGGAGCGGCTGCTCCTTCGTCAGGTGAAGTGAACCTGACGAAGGAGCAGCCGCTCCGAAAGCTTGTGATTTCAAATAAAACTGTTGGACTATAACCTGGTGTTGTGCGACTTCTCAATTTATACTGAGACAGCTGCTTTTATAATACAATTTTTGGCTTGTTGCTCTGTCATTTGGGCACTAAGCCAATAGAAATATTAAGTATAAACAGGCAAATGCACATTGGTATTAACTTTTGTGCTGGTAATAAGGTCACCTGGAAGAAGCAGTAATGTTGTATAGCGATTGCACTGTAAAAGTATCTGGTGCAATAATAAAAACAAACTCTGGCAACGTGCCTTTCACATTTTAATGATCAGAAAAATGTTGATTATCCTGTTCTTAAATATTCTAGTAGCAGTTGGAAGCCCATTAGTAGTGCTCTGTGTTTAAGTGCTTCTCTGGAGCTCTGCTTTACTATCTTCATAGGTAATGTGAGTGAACAGTATGAATGTGGCTCTCCAAATCACATTATAGCTGCAAACTGAGTTGATCTGCACATCTTGTACAGTATAAAGGAGGATAAATTGATGTTATTTTAATACAGAACAAACAGCATGCATTACTTTAAATTAAATTATGGGAGTAGAACAAGTGGACGTAGGTTCAGACTAGTAAAAGATCGTTTTAGGACTGATAGCAAGGAACTTTTTCTTTACACTAAGATTGATCAATGTGCGGAATATATTTCTAGATAGAGTAATGGAGGCAAGAGCCTTTGAATCATTAAATAAACAATTTGATGCTACAATGGGGAGATGTTAGGATTTCTCTGGATGGATGAATTAAGATGGGCTAAATGGCCTTTTGCATCTTAGGATCATAGAATGATAGAGCACAGAAGGAGGTCATTCGGCCCGTTGTACCTGTGCCAGCTCTTTGAAAGAGCTATCCAATTAGTCCCACTCCCTGCCCTTTCCCATGGCCCTGCAAATATTGCCCCTTCAAATATTTATCTAATTGCCTTTTGAAAGTTACTATTGAATCTGATTCCACCACCCTTTCAGGCAGTGCATTCCAGATCACAACAACTCGCTGTGTAAAAAAATTCTTCTCATCTCGCCTCTGGTTCTTTTGCCAATTACCTTAAATCTCTGTCCTCTGGTTACCGACCCTTCTGCCACCAGAGGCAGTGCCCAGAATTGCCTACAATATTCCAGCTGGGGCCTAACCAATATTTTTTAAAGGTTTAAAAAGAAAGAAAGAAAGACTTGCATTTCTATAGCGCCCTTGACAACCACCGGACGTCTCAATGCAATTTACAGCCAATTAAGTACTTTTGAAGTGTAGTCACTGTTGTAATGTGGGAAAACTTTAGCATAACTTCCTTGCTTTTGTACTCTATGGGCTCGATTTTGCCAGTGTGGGCGGGCTGGGGCGTGTCAGGTGGCATTCGTGTCAGGACCCCGACTCCAAAGTGAAGTGGGGAAAAGTGCAATTTCCCCCCAATTGGGCACTTGATTTCCAGCGTGTGGGAACCCCTGGCCCAATGAGTCTTTTCATCCAGAAAGTCACCTCCGATGACATCATCAATGCTTCTGGATTTAAGGCCTGCAAGCAGCCTTGCTTCTTCTGGAGACTGGAAACTTTATGGTGATTGTAGTAAGGAATTCATTGATCGACTATGTCCATCAGCAGGCCAAAGTGTGCTCCACGCTTCGATGAGCCCTCCCTCCAAGCTCTGGTGGAGGGAGCAAGATCAAATAAGGAGGTGCTCTTCCCTTCCTCAGGGAGAAAAAAGCCACCCCAGCAGACTGAAGCTGTGTGGCTGCAAGTGGCCCAGGAGGTCAATTCCATATCGATGAGCCGCAGAACCTGGCTGCAATGCAGGAAGAGGTTTCATGACCTTCTCCACACAGGAAAAGTGAGTATGGCTTTCCCATCTCCCTCAATCTGATCCCCATCGCCTCTCCTCACCAGCACTCTGCTTTGCCAACCTTTTCCTCCACACCCCACTTGACACTTACATCCCTGCACCCTTACCCATTGCCTCTCTCTCTATGGTCACATTCACTTAACTATTTGACCATGCAGCCCTCACACTCCCTATCACTGTGATGCAATGACAACAACAACTTACAACACACAGGGAGGGCCCTTTGTCTCCTTCTCAGCATCTATGCTATGGATTCTCTACACTCACTCCTTCATTCTCACTCAAACTCCACTTGTGTCCCTCATTGCAGGAAAAGAGAGCCCAGAATAAGAGGGAAAGAGCCATGACAGGAGGAGGGCCACCCTCAGTAGCCCAGCTCACAGCCTGGGAGGAGGCGGCCCTGGAAATCGCCGGGATCGAGTAGGATTCCCAAGTGGGGGATAGACAGACGGGTGCATCACAGCAAGCTGGTGACAGAATAGTTTGGCATCTCTCTCATTGGCATTGCATGAGTCACTGATAATGAATCTGATGCTCTAACAGATTTACTTATGATCATCTGCACTATTCAATGTGCATGTAACCTTGACCTCACATCTCTAACTCTTTCCTTTACTCCCCCACAGGACTATCAAAAGCCCCCGTCCCCACTGTCCAGGTGGAAGAGCCTGAGCTTCCAGACTCCTCAGAGGAAGCTGCAACCTCTGAGGGCGCAGCGTCAGCAGAATTCAGCGCACCCAGCACCAGCGCAGACACTCACACCTCGGTGGGACCTTCGTGAGATAGAGTAGTGTTGGCACCTCGTGCATTACAGCTCACAAGTGAGCATCAGCAGATGGTGGAGACAGGGACAGCAGTGGAGAGTCCTCGTCGGAGGGCGCAGGATTCTGCCAGCTCAGCTCAGCTGCATGTTGACTGCATGCCTCCGGGTCCATCCAGAAGGAGAGCGGTGCTGGAACTCCAGGAACAGGTGCAGGAGTCTCTGGCAGGTTTTGTCTCCAGGGTGGCTGCGAGTGTGGAGCGAATGGAGGAGTCCATCAAGAACATGAGCAGAGCCTTTGTGGAGGCATTGGCGCATGAACACATCACCGCGGAAAGGATGGCAACCTCCGTGGAAAGGATGGCTAACTCCGTGGTAAGGCTGGCTACCGTAGAGGAGAGGATGGCTATGGTAGAGGAGAGGATGGCTACGGTCATGGAGGAGATTAGTCGCCAGGGTCTTGAAAACATGGTCATTGTTCAGAATAGAATGACATCTCTTGAGGTGCGATGGTCAGCTATTGAGCATAGAAACCAGACCTTCATGTAAGTCCTCTGGAGTAGGACTTCCAGTGCAGTAACGGGTCCTCATGGCCCCCCTGAAGTGCAGCAAGGTGCTATCAAGCCACTTGCTAGCTCTGAAGTGGGGCTGACCCATGAGAGGGATGTTGGTGGCAGACAACAAGGAATGTGGGCTCCCCTCCAAGCGCTCACACGACCATGCCACTGCAGAGCCCTCGGTCAGAGCCCCACCAGAGTCCTCACCCAACTGAGATGAGCGACTCAGCCCCTGCACAGCCACAGGAGCAGCAGACTGTTGCCGAGCCCTCACAGGTTCGCAACCCCAGAGGGCGCCCGCCAAAGGCGTTGAGACAGGAGCAGCAAGAGAGCGAGCAAGGGGCCTCCACATCTGCTGAAGCCACAGGGGAAGCACCAAGTAGGAGCACATGTAAGAGGAAGATAATGCGCAAGTAATCACAAGGGTAGTCACTTGGGTGCTGTGAAGTATTGTATTTGGACCAGCCATGCTTGTCATGGTATCAAACAGATTTGATGGCAAACTGTTGAAGTTCTGGCCTGTGTCTTTTCACAAATGGGACTTTCACATTGAGGCCTTAGGGCGACTTGTAATTGTCAGTATGGTGGTCAGAGTGACAGGAATCCGTAGGTTCTTGTCCATTGTCGATTCTCTGGTAAGAAGGTGCGAGACAAAAGTGTTTGATTGTGCAGGCTAAGCAAATCTGGCCAACATGAGTGTGTCCCTTGCATCCCGGGCAGCAATGTGGTCGCGCACTGGCACCTTCTGGCCTGTACAGTTTCAGGTGGGTGAGCAGCAGCTTGGCATTCCTGTTGTTGCTCCTGCTGTTGGTGCTGCTGTTGTTCAGGGTTCTGCTGCTGCCGCGGCTGGTCTTCGTCCGAATCTGATGTCCAGGAGGAAAGGAAATAAATGGTTCCCATGCTTCTGCTATATACCTCAGTTGAGGAAGCGCTCATTCAAGGTGGGGTGATGGGTTTCCCAGGAGGTCAAACTGGAGCTGGGTCTCAGGCTCCAAACTTCCACAACAATGAGTAGGCCTGCTAAAAGTTCCCCCAGACCTGAGACAAAGTTCTGCCACCTGCAAATGATGATTGCTGTAAACGCCTTTTTAATGGTGGAGCTGCAGCTGTTACTAAGCAATCCACTTGTGAGGCCGTCAGGATTACCTGCCGTGTTCCAGAGGAGGCGTGTTGGATGGGTGAAATGTCTAAAAATCAGAAAGGCCTCTCAAAATTGGATTATAGAGGCAATTAAGTGGTTGTTAAGGGCCTTAAGGGCCTATCCCGCCTCTTGGAGGCAGGATGGAAACGGGGTCTGAAACTCCAATTCTGGGAAAATTGCTCGGAGGCGGGATGGAGGCGGGATTGGAGCCGCCCACCATTTTTTGCGATTTTAACACCTCACACGCCTCCAATCCTGCCTCCTCGGGCCTGGCAAAATTGAGCCCTGTGCCTCTATTAATAAAGCCAACGATCCCATATGCCTTTTTAACAGCCTTCTTAACTTGTCCTGCCACCTTCAAAGATTTGTGTATGTACGCCCCTAGGTCTCTCTGTTACTGCACCCCCTTTAAATTGTACCATTTAGTTTATATTGCCTCTCCTCAGTCTTCCTACCAAAATGGATCACTTCACCCTTCTCTGCATTAAATTTCATCTGCCATGTGTCTGTCGATTTCACCAGTCTGTCTGTGTCCTTCTGATGTCTGTTACTATCCCCCTCATTGTTTACTACATTTCCGAGTTTCGTGTCATCTGAAAACTTTGAAATTATGCCCTGTAAACGCAAGTCCAGGTCATTAATATATATCAAACAGAGCAGTGGTCCTAATACCAACCCCTGGGGGACATCACTGTATACTTCCCTCCAGTCTGAAAAACAACCGTTCACCACTACTCTTTGCTTCTGTCCCTTAGCCAATTTTGTATCCACACAGCTACTGCCCTTTTAATTATATGGGCTCAATTTTGCTAACTTCCTCATCTGTAATTATCTTGTGATCTTGTCTAATAATTAATCTTAATCAATCTTAAAAAAATTCTAAACACACAAAGCCAAACCTGTCTTAAAGACCATTTCAAAGCTTTCACATCGTAGAATTAGAATATGCAACACAGAAACAGGCCATTCAACCTAACCAGTCCATGCCGGTGTTTATGCTCCACATGAGCCTCCTCCCACCTTCTTCATCTAACCCCATCAACATATCCTTCTTTTCCTTTCTCCCCTCATGTGTTTATCTAGCTTCCCATTAAATGTATCTGTGCTAGTCACCTCAACTACTCCTTGTGGTAGTGAGTTACACATTCTAGCCACTCTCTGGATATAACTTCTTGATAAAGAAGTTTCTCCTGAATTCCTTGTTGGATTCATTGACTATCTTTGGAGACGGAAAATGTAGACACACCTCCATATAATTTGATAAGATGTACATGCAAAAGGACAAAAATGGCATTGTAAAAGTACAAAAGTAAAAGAACTAAAGAAAAAAAAACTGCCTTCACTGGCAGTGGAGTTTTAATTCAGGAAATAAACAGGTAAAAGTATTCTTTGGACTAAGAGAAAAGAGATTTGAGTGCTAATGTGACCCCAAAAATGGGTGTGATGTAAATTGTATTACCAAAGGTAAAATGATATTGGAACAAATGCTTTTGTGATGGGCCAGATTAGGTTAAGGGTGTATTTAAGAAGTAATTTTTTATATTCATTTTAAATCCATTACTGAAAAGATATTTATGTGACTCTTTATTTAAGAGAAATCATAACTTCCTTTTCAAAGTTACAAATTTCTTGATGAAACTTTTATTAGTTTTCAGATATGTGTATTTATTTTCTTGTTTGCTTTTTTTAATAGTGATTTTTGTGTTTTTCTCTGTTATTGTTTGAAACCTACTTTTAGCAGTGCTGGCAGTTGTCCAATAGGTGTCAGCCTTGGCTCAGTGGTAGAACTCTCGCCTCTGAGTCAGAAGATTGTGGGTTTAAGTCCCTCTCCAGAGACTTGAGCACTTCACTGTAGTACTGAGCCCCGCTGCACTATGAGAGCTGCCATCTTTTGGATGAGACGTTAAACCAAACCTTAGTTTCCCTTCTCAGGCGTACGTAAAAGATTTCATGGCATTATTCAAAGATGAGCCGGGGATTTCTTCCCGTTGTCCTGGCCAATATTTATCCCTCAACCAGCATCAGTAAAAGAGATGATCTGGTCATTATCTCATTGCTGTTTGTGAGACATTGCTGTGCATACATTGGCTGCCGTGTTTCCTACATTATAACAGTGACTAACTTCAAAAGTACTTCATTGGTTGTAAAGCGCTTTGGGGTGTCCTGAGGTTGTGAAAGGCAGTACATAAATGGAAGTTTTTTCTTCTTTTATTAATTATTTGGATTAAGGCATTGGCATAACTGTTTACAGATGATACGAAGATTTGTGTGAATTAGGACCTTAGCTGAGAAAAAACAATCAGAGCTAGATGCAATGGGAGAATGGGCCCGCATCTGGCAGATGACATTTAATATAAACAGATGTAGTATTATGTACAGGGTAGTGCAAATGCCAAGCATGTGCATAACATGAAGGGTTCAGCACTTAAGACTGCTAAGCTGTGAAGGAATAAGCCATATTCAGAAAAATACACCATTCTATGAAATAATTCTGGCCTTATTAAAGCATGACAAACTGGGTTTGGAAATCTGGAAGCCTCAACAATCTAAAGCTGTAAACAGCATTCAGGCTATTGAGATAAGATAAGTTGTTGACACTGAATCAATAACCTTATTGAAACAGGAGGTTGGAAGCTCCTGAAGTCTGAAGCTTTGGAAAGAACACAATGGTACACCCTGTTAAGGTGTCCTAAATTACACTTCGGAAAGAAACACAGAAAATTAAGAAACATATGCCTTCATAAAAATGACATCAAATGAAACACAGGAGACACGATTCTGTGTTGCAAATAGCTGAGGTAACTAAGAAGACAATGGTGCACCTAGTTGAGGTGTTTTAATTTATACGTCATAAAAAGACACAAAACAGAAGACCTTGGTAAGAATGACATCAAATAGATGCACTTGCTGTTACACCATTTTTTATGATAAGCTTCAAACACCTTGAAGTAAGATATTAAAAATTGGACATAACCAGGGCAAGACGGGCATGACTCATTTGCAGAAAAGCAGGCCTATAACGAGATTAACAGAAAATGGAATGCACAGTTCTTGAAACCACATCACGGGCTAGGACAGCATTGTGTGTAAATTATGTGTTATCTTTGTATAAATAGCCACCCTCGGATAATGAGCAATGTGTAACTTTTAAAATTAATTGGATCTCCGTAAGGATAAGGCAGAAATGTTTGTATAAATATGTGTGCTTTGATTAGCTCGGCAGAGTTGGACTTACGCAGCGACATAAGAGGTTCTCCCCAAGCCTGAATAAACCATTGTGACTTCAATTACTTGGTCTGTCTTTCTTTCAACAAGCCAGTAGCGTCAACCTTGTATATCACTTGGTCCGCACTTTGGGGGCTTACTTCACACCTAAAGGAGAGACACGAGTCTGCGTTGCTACCAGCTGAACTGACTGTAAGAATAGCAGGGGTCAGCAGAAAAATGACTAGAGATAATTAGCTTACATCAGCAGAAAACTTCAAAGGAAATACCACTGAGAAAGGATATAAATATTGAACTTTCAAATGGGATGATAGTCTCGCTGAAAAGGGGCAAAGTGATTCTCAGGCTTCAGAGGCAAGCTCTGTAAGTCTACAACTCTTTGTACCTCGGGGATCAAGGTATTGTACTGTATTTGATTTTGGTGGATATCCTGGAATAAAGACTAAGAACTGTAAAAATGTAACAAAGTTAAGATTTGAGAATAAGGATCTCTGATAATAGAATTGTAAGATTTCTGTTTTTGGAACTGTTAATGTTGCGATTGAATCACCAACTGTAATTACATGTCAGTTCTTTAATAAATCTGTATATTTTTAGAATTGTCTCACATAATACTTCTGTATCAAACTCAATCTCTGTACGCTCTTTGGTGGGGAGTTGCAGAATTCTGAGAGAGTTTTCCGGACCCTCATAATATCCGGAATGTTACAGTCTAGCTAAACTTCTTAAAAGTGCTATCTCGAGGACAGTAACATCTTCAGGTTGTTCCTTTCCTGTAGGGAGAGATAGTTTGGACCTTTAGACCCAATTAAGCGTCTTTAGGATTCGGCTACCTCAAACTTTAGTTGAAAGTGAACGTCTGGGGAATACGCCTGATCCGGGGTAGCCCTAAAGGGGCTAGGACTAGTAATTATCCCTTCAAAGCAGGAAAGAAACCTAGGTATTACAGTACATAAATCTCTTACGATTCACAATCAGTGCCACAAGGCTTTAGTAAAAGCAAATAGGATGAATGCTAGGACACTCCAATACAAAACAAAAAGCACAATACTGTCCTTGTATAAGACCTTGGTTTGGCCACATATAGAGGGAGAAACATATTGCAGGACACTCATTGACACACCTCCCTCTTTCTTGCAGGAGAAGATGGCCCATAACAGCAGGCAGCAGCAAAGAACTGGAGGAGGACAAGCACATCTGCATGATTTAACCCCCATGGAGGAGACAGTGCTGGCCATCATGGGAAGGGGCATCACTGAGGCCATGGCTACTGGCGGGGCTGAAGCGATCGATGATGAGAGTATCTGCATACCGAATCCTCCTTCTCTGGAGATAAGAAATAACAAGGAGCAGAAAACACTGGTGGGAGTAGTTTATAGGCCCCCTAACAGTAGCTGTACCGTAGGATAGAGTATTAATCAAGAAATAATAGGAACCTGTAACAAAGGTAATGCAATAATCGTGGGGGAATTTAATTTTCATATAGACTGGGCAAATCAAATTGGCAAAGGTAGTCTGGAGGACGAGTTCATGGAATGCATTGGAGATAGTTTCCTAGAACAATACTTCATGGAACCAACCAGGGAACAGGCTATTTTACATGTTGTATTATGTAATGAGACAAGGTTAATTAGTAATCTCATAGTAAATGATCCTCTGGGGAAGAGTGATCATAATATGATAGAATTTCACATTAAGTTTGAGAGTGAAATACTTAACTCCAAAACTAGAGTCTTAAACTTCAATAAAGCCAATTACATATGTATGAGGGGCAAGATGGCTAAGGTTGATTGGGAAATTAGATTACAAGTTATGATGGTAGATAAGCAGTGGCAAACATTTAAAGAAATATTCCAACATTCTCAACAAATATACATTCCATTGAGAAATAAAAACTCCATGGGAACAGTGATCCATCTGTGGCTAACTAAAGTTAAGGATAGCATTAGATTAAAAGAAGGGGCTAATAATGTTGTGAAGAATAGTAGTAAGCCTGAGGATTGGGAGAAATTTAGAAACCAGCAAAGGATGACCAAAAAATTGATTAAAAAAGGAGAAAATAGAATGAGAGTAAACTAGCAAGAAATATAAAAACAGATTGGAAGAACTTCTACAAGTATGTTAAAAAGAAGAGAATAGCAAAGGTAAGCATTGATCTCTTAGAGGCTGAGACAAGAGAAATTATAATGGGGAATAAAGAAATGGCAGAGACTTTAAACACATATTTTGTATCTGTTTTCACAGTAGAAGACACAAAAAACATACTAAAAATAGTGGGGCACCAAGGAGCTAATGAGAGTGAGGAACTTAAAGTAATTAAGATCAGTAGAGAAAAAGTACTTGAGAAACTAATGGGACTAAAAGCTGACAAATCCCCTGGACCTGATGGCCTACATCCTAGGGTTCTAAAAGAGGTGGCTGCAGAGATAGTGGATCTTCCAGAATTCCCTAGATTCTAGAATGGTCCGAGCGGATTGGAAGGTAGCAAATGTAACACCACTATTCAAGAAAGGAGAGAGAGAGAGAAAACAGGGAACTACAGGCCAGTTAGCCTGACATCAGTCGTCAGGAAAATCCATTATTAAGGAAGTGGTAACAGGGCACTTAGAAAATCATAATACAACTAGGTAGAGTCAACATGGTTTTATGAAAGGGAAATCATGTTTAACAAATTTATTAGAGTTTTTTGAGGATGTAACTAGCAGGGTAGATAAAGGGCAACCAGTGCATGTAGTAAATTTGGATTTCCAAAAGGCATTCTGTGAGGTGCCACTTAAAAGGTTATCACACAAGATAAGGGCTCATGGGGTTGGGGGTAATATATTAGCATGGATAGAGGATTGACTAATGGGCAGAAAACAGAGAGTAGAGATAAACAGGTCATTTTCAGGTTGGCAAGTTGTAACTAGTAGGGTGCCGCAAGGATCAGTGCTTGGGCCTCAGCTATTTACAATCTATATTAATGACTTCGATTAAGGGACCGAGCGTAATATATACAAGTTTGCTGATGATACATAACTAGGTGGGAAAGTAAACTGTGAGGAGGACACAAAGAGCCTGCAAAGGGATATAGACAGGTTAAGTGAGTGGGCAATAGGGTGGCAGATGGAGTATAATGTCGGGAAATGTGAGGTTATTCACTTTGGTAGGATGAATGGAAAAACAGAATGGCCCAGAAATTCAGTTCGCAGCCCTCCCGCGGGCGGAGGGCTGTGATTTGGAAAAATCTGCGCCTGGACTGGAGGGCTCCCGGGAGGTGCAGAATTCCGTTGCTGTGCCTCTTCAAACTGCCAGTGTGCAGGGCACGCGTATCCCAGGGGCGCAGGTAGTTCGCAGCGTCCCTGGGATCACGTGGGCCATGGGGAGCCAATCAGAGCAGGGAATCTCCATTCATAGATTTGACAGTAAGACCTGTCAAATCTATGAATAGAGATAAGCCCCAAAACATAAGTAAAACTTCAAATAAATTAAAAAAGAAACATCACATTTTTAAAATGACTATAAATTACATAAATTAACTATTTTAAACAAAAATTTAAATTTTTGAAAAAAAATTAAAGTTTTTAATGGGGCTAAAAATAAACTTACCTTTCTTTAAAGTATTTTAAAATGATAAATCAGTGGGAAAAAAATTTGTTTTTTTACTTTCTTAAACTATTAGCCTGGTAAAAGCAGGCCTTGCGCCTGCTTTTCTAGGCGCAGCTGTTCCCGACTTACCTGGACTCAAGCCAGTGTAGAAAAAAACGGAAGTTTCTGCCGTTCGCGCTGCCTATCCGGTGCAGGCGTTTGACCTGGGAAGCCCTTTCTGCAGAGAACAGAAGTTCCGGTTTCCAGCGCATGCGCAGTGCATGCGTAAAACCGGCACTTCCGTTGGCCCTACAGGTGAGTACACAGCGCGTACACATCCGTAGGGAACGGAATTTCTAGGACAATATGTTTTAAATGGTGAGAAACTATTAAATGTTAATGTTCAGAGAGATTTAGCTGTCCTCATACAGGAAACACAGAGAGTTAGCATGCAGATACAGCAAGCAATTAGGAAGGCAAATGGCATGTTGGCCTTTATTGCAAGGGAGTTGGAGTACAAGAGTAAGGAAGTCTTGCTACAATTGTACAGGGCTTTGGTGAGACCACGCCTAGAGTACTGTGCCTAGTTTTGGTCTGCTTATCTGAGGAAGGATATACTTGCCTTAGAGGTGGTGCAATGAAGGTTCATAACAAGGGTTGTGATATGAGGAGAGATTGAGTAGATTGGGCCAATACTCTCTGGAGTTTAGATGAATGAGAGGTGATCGCAGTGAAACATATAAGATTCTGAGGGGGATTGACAGGGTAGATGCTGAGAGGTTGTTTCCCCTGGCTGGAGAGTCTAGAACTAGGGGGCATAGTCTCAGGATAAGGGGTCGGCCATTTAAGACTGAGATGAGGAGGAATTTCTTCACTCAGAGGATTGTGAATCTTTGGAATGCTCTACCCCAAAGGGTTGTGGATGCTCAGTCATTGAGTATATTCAAGGCTGAGATAGATAGATTTTTGAACTCCAGGAAATCACGGGATAGGGCAGCAGGTGGGAAAGTGGATCTGAGGTCGAAGATCAGCCATGATCTTATTGAATGGCGGAGCAGGCTCGAGGGGCTGGATGTCCTACTCCTGCTCCTAATTCTCATGTTGTTATGTTCTCTCATTCTGCTTCCCCCTCATCCCTCAATATCTTCTGACTTAGAAGCTGCAGAGGGTGTAAGCACGCATTTCTTACTTTCTCCTGTCCCCTCACCACTACCCAACCCTTGTCCCTTTTTCATTTTAGATACCCAAGAACTGGAACATTCCAGTCAGAGGAGGAAGAGTAAGAAGACAGTGAAGATGAAGAGACACCATCACTCGATCTTGCACTCGCAGCCACAAGCTCAGAGACTGACACTGCGCGTAATTTAGAGCCTAGGATAGAGGAGGGATCTACACATGGTGAGACACCGGGCACAAGTGCGCAAGAGCTAGGGCAGGGGGAAAGGGCAGCCTTGGTGCCAGCTCGATGGAGGGCGAGGTTGCACACTAATTCTGCTGCAGAGGACTCAGATGAGCCAGGCTACAGAAGAAGGCTGATGGGTGTATATAACCAAATGCTTGGTGCACTGGAAAACCTGCCAGAAGGCCTGTGCTCAATGTCAAGGAGCATGGAGGAGTCTGGCACAAACTTGGCACAGGGCTTTGCGCAGATCTTGGAGCTCATCCTTTCCAACATGGAATGGGTGGTCACCTCGATCAATAAACCTGTGGAACTCACCATGATGCAGCTTCTGATGGCCGATGTCACAGCTTCCATTGCAGCACAAACAGCATCCATCAAAGATTTGAGTGCTGCATTGGAAGCGCAGACTGCTGCCACCATGGTTCTGGATACCACTGTTCAAAGTGGCTTCCAGGGCATCACACTAATTCATCAGTCTGTTCTCCAACAGATCAGTAGGATTGCTGAGGCAGAGTGGCAGTGGCTCCATGGAGCACGAACCTGCTTTCCTCTCTCAGGATGATTGCATTCCTGCTCCCACCCCTGCCACTCCACCAGTGCCCTTGCTGTTGCCTGTCAGCCAGCCAGCCCAGACTACTGCCGCCTATGTCGAGATGGTGCAGTCCAAAGCCGGGCCTTCTAGTCCCAGAGCTGCTCGAGGTCACCCTCCAAGGTCATCTGCAGTCTCCTCAATAGGAGGTCAGCAGCCTTCCACCAGCCACTGGGAAAGCACCTTGCTGGAGCACTAGGAGAGGCAAAGGCACATGGAAGACAGGCACTAAGGCAACGCACAAGGGTGATTAGATTATTTTTGTATGTATTATGTCATGATTGAATTTATTGGTTTTTATTTTTGTGCTGTCGCAAGAGGACAACGTGATGGTCAGTGATAGAGGAAAGGTACGGAGCGTGGGACTGTTGGTCAATGGGGAGGTGTGGTTGAGGTGACTGGTATTGCCCATGAATTATTTGATCACATTGAGCCTGGGCAGAAAGGGCCATCTACGTTGTAGCCTCCCTTCCTCGTCCTGTTCTTCCAATTCCTGTTAAACTTCCTCCTCCACCTCCTTTTCCACGTGCTCCTGCTCCTGATAGGTGATGGCAAGGGCTGTTTCCTTACAATGGCCAGGTTGTGCAGTATGCAGTATACTATCGTAAATCTTGATACCCGCTCATCTGAGTACTGCAGAGCTCCTCCAGAGCGGTTCAGCGTTGCTTGAGGATGCCAATGTTGTGCTCTATAATGTTCCTTGTGGCAGCATGGCTCTCATTATATACCTGCTGTGCACGTGTGCCCGCGTTCCGGACCGGAGTCATGAGCCATGTCATGAGTGGATAACCCTTGTGGCCCAGTCGCCAGCCTTTGACTTGCCATGCTGGGTCAAATACAGGCAGAGGACTGCTGCAGAATGAAGGAATCTTGACTACTGCCAGGATAACGGGCATTCACCTGCATAAAGAGCTGCCTGCGGTCACACACCAGCTGCACATTGAGGGAGTGGAATCCCTTTCGGTTCATGAAAATGGCTGAGTTCACATGAGGCGCACACAAGGCAATGTGCGTGCAGTCAATGGCACCCTGCACCCTGGGGAAGCCTGCAATCCGTGCAAATCCTTGTGCTCGCTCTGCTTGCTTGTCTCTAACAAGAAGAAATAAGATGAAGCTGTCTCTATGTGTATAGAGAGCCTCAGTGACCTCCCTTATGCAGCAGTGTACTGCAAACTGTGAGATGTTGTTTATATCTCCAGCAGCAGCCTGGAAGGAGCCAGACGCATAAAAGCTAAGAGTCACAGTCACTTTGACAGCCACAGGCAATGCTGTCCATACCCTGCTTTGAGTTTGTAGTTGTGGCTGTAGCAATTGGCAGATTTCAGTCGCAACCTCTTTAGTGAAGCAAAGACATCTCAAGCATTGGTCCTCGCTGAAGTTGAGGTAAGAGAATTGCTCCCGAAAGACCCTGGGCTCTTCTGCTGAGAGCTCTTCTCCCCCTCCTCCTCCCTCTTCTAGCAGCTTGTCCTGCTCTGCATGGCCTCTCTTCATTCCCCCAGTAATGTTCAATTACAAGAGGAAGGACTACCAGGCCACCCATGTCTAGAAGCAACTTGTTTCAGCACATGCTTTTAAATGAGCAAAAACGTACTTCATCACCAGCCAGACCACTCCCTGTAGACTACTGAAACTTTAAGCAAGTATAGAAAAACTCTAAAAACATGGACAATTGCACCGGCAGCCAGAAGAAATAATCCAGCAACTAACCTGTAAGTTCATGATCCATTTAAATAGTGCTTGTGGGGGGTTCTTTATAGTATTTAACGTCGTGTTCAGCTGTGTGATGTAGGCTGGGGCGTGCCGTTTGAAAATGACAGAGTTGACATCAAATCAGCGTTGCAGTGATTGACATCAGAATCTACCTGAACTGCATGCTGCTGGCGGGCATTAGGCCCACATGTGCAAACCCCTTTACCAAGATGGCATCCGGCACACATCCCGTCAGAAGTGTGCGCGCGCAACTCGACGCCATTTTCCACCATTAGAAGGCCGTGTAGCACCTAGAAAACAGGCGCTACAGAGTCCAATTTCTCCCCCATAGACTATTTTGTCTAGTTTTGGTTCTCTCACATGGTAGGTGATCCTGTAAAGGAATGAGCCATATTTCAGAAAAATACACCATCCTACGAACAGAATTCAGACTTTATTAAAATATGACAAACTGGGTTTAAAAATCTAAAAGCCTCAACGACACAAAGCTGTAAATACAGGTATCTGAGATAAGATGAGTTACAAAGCTGTAAACACCATACAATCTTTTGAAATGGGAATTGGTTATTGACACTGAGACAATGGCCTCATTGAAACAGAGGGTTGGAGGTTCCAAGAAGTCTGCAGTTTGGAACCAACACAATAGCTAGTTTTTAAAGTGTTAAAAACTAACACTTCGAACAGAAACACAGAACATTAAAAAACCATGTGCCTTTGGAAAAGTAACATCAAATGAAAGACAGGAAACATAAGTTTGTAATACAACCAACTAAGATGGCTGGGGAAACAATGAAGTACTCGGCTGAAGTGTTTTTGATTTACATATAGTAAAAGGTACAAACAGAAGACTTTGTAAATATTACATCAATAGATGCACCAAGCAATCACATTGTTTATGTGTTGAACTTGGAACACAAGGAGACGCGAAGTCTGGCTTACAAGCAGTTAAAGTAATTTAAGAATTCAATAAAAGACCTTCCTAAGAATCGCATCAAATAGATAAATCTGTTATAACCATATTTTATGATAAGCTTCAAACATCTAAAGGTAGAGACAGAATTCTGCAAGTTAGCAGCTGAATTGACAGTAAGAATAGAAAGAAGTCAACAGAAAGATGACTGGAGATAATTAGCTTACATCAACAGAAAACTTCAAAGAATATGCCACTGCAAAAAGAGTATAAAATATGGAGCTTTCAGATAGGAAGTCAGAAGTCGCTGGAAGGGGCAAAGCGATTCTCAACTTCAGAGGTAGGCTCTGTAAGTTTTTAACTCTTTGAGTCTCGGGGATCAAAAGGTACTTTTATTTGATTTTGGTGGATATTCTGGATTAAGAAGAAGTAGCAGAGTGGAAATGTAATGAAGTTAAGATTTGAGAATAAGGATCTCTGATAAGAAATGTAAGCTATTTGTATTTTGAACTGTTAAAGTTGCGATTGACTCACCAACTGTTAACTACATGTCGGTTCTTTAATAAATCTATATATTTTTAGAATTGTCTCACAATACAGAGGCCCTTCAAAAGATTCAGAGGAGGGACACTGGACTGATACATAGCTTGAAGGCCCATTGTTGCCATCATAGGCTTAGAAAAGCACAGGTCTAGAAATTGGATCATGCTGTGTCCATTTTACAGGCACAAAATGGGTGCTGAAGGGTCCATTATGATGGGCGGTATGCACGAGCTCATTCTGCAGTAGAAGTGCACCGCCAGCAATATTGGATCAGGCTGCTCAGTAGGCGTCCAGGGCGTGTGCCTGAAACTGGCATTAAAACCATTGCATCTGCAAAGTGGAGGCCTAATAGTTGTTTCAGACCCCTTTGAGAAATTGGTTTGTGACTGACAGCAGCATGTGCTCCTTAAAGGGACCACCAGAGGCAGCAACGTAAGTGCTCTTGCTCTTGCTCTTGCTCCTCCTGGCTCCACAGCAACGATTCTGTCTTTGAACCCTCTGGCACATCATGCCTTTCCAGGGCTGTAACAGTATCTTTGATCAATATTGCCACCTCCTACCCCTCCTTTTTTCCCTCACCTGTCAATGTGAAGTACTTTGGAATGTTTCTAAGGGATATGACTAAGTGCTACATAAATACAAGTCTTTTTTAAACAGATATGTATCTGTATAGAAAGGAAGCTGTACTAACACAAGAGGGCACTTTCATACCATACTTAAACTGTCAGCAATTTTTTAAGGACTTGATAAATATGTCTAGTGGTATTTATTACAAATGTGTATTGGGGTTTAGCTTTTTTGCCTCTTTCTTTGTCAATTTCTCCTCCGCTCCTCAAGCACTTTAACTCGGGGCGGGAGTACAGTGTGCGGGGGCCTGGGTGGAAGGAGGCGCCCATGATGCCAGTGCCAGCATGAAGCAGGCCTGAGCCATTTTAATTCATGGGCCTCATTTTAAATGACAGAAATTCAACTCCCACCTGAAGTTGGCAGGAATGACTTGCAGGCTGATGGGCGGGCACGTGATGTCGGGCAGCTGGAGGCTGCTGCTGGGGACCCTAGGGAACCGATATTGCCGGTTTCAATATTCACGAAGTCCCCTGCTGGCCTGTGGCATATTACCTTGATGCTCCCAAAAACATGGGAATTAAAATGTCACCTCCACCCAGCTAATGAAGGGGGACCTAGAAACTGGGCCGGGCCCCCCATTCACTCCTCCAGGTGACCTCTGCTCTCGCTTGTCCACCTCCTACCATTTCCTGCTGGGAGACTAAAATCGGCCCTGTTGAGTCTCCAATCACCAAGGAGATCTGGGAAAATCTGAATGCAATTTAATCAGGCTCGCCAGGAATCATTTAGCTTGCACATAAATACCTGCTGCTCTTGTGTACTTCCGAGCAGTCAGTTATTGAGCGACATTGACAAAGGCCTGTCCACCCTTTCAGTCAGGAAAGGGTAGGACTGGGAAGAGTAAATTACTGTATGTAAAAAATGTTGGGAAAATCCTACAAGGTCAGAATAACTTCCTGGTTACTGGTGGCTTGATAAATGCCTGAAATTTGAATGAGTAGGCTCTGACTCATAGATTCTTTTCTAAGAGAGACTGATGGACTCAACCTTTAAAGGGGGATTGACATCCTTTAGGGGATTTTTGGATGGCTCATTTATTGAACAGCCCACAGCAAAAATCTATTCATACTGCCAGTATATTGGCCACCAGGGATGCTTCCAGACAAGGTCTCTGCCACAATGCAAACTATTGTGATTCTGTTTTCATTAAGACTTTTTTTTCTGATAAACAGAATAAAAATTCTATTTTTCCAGTTAAATTACTGTCAGTGATGATGTTATGCACCCCTGTTTACAGACATTGCTCTTTTAATGAGAGCCAAGACCACTCTGCTCCAGACCTCATTACAGCCTTGGTCCAAACATGGACAAAGGAGCTGAATTCCAGAGGTGAGGTGAGAGTGACTGCCATTGACATCAAGGCAGCATTTGACCGAGTGTGGCATGAAGGAGCCCTAGTAAAATTGAAGTCAATGGGAATCGGGGGGAAAACTCTCCACTGGCTGGAGTCATACCTAGCACAAAGGAAGATGGTTGTGGTGATTGAAGGTCAAGCCCCAGGACATCGCTGCAGGAGTTCCTCAGGGCAGTGTCCTAGGCCCAACCATCTTCAGCTGCTTCATCAATGACCTTCCCTCCAACATAAGGTCAGAAATAGGAATGTTCGCTGATGACTGCACAGTGATCAGCGCCATTCGCAACTCCTCAGATAATGAAGCATTCCATGTCCACATACAACAAGACCTGGATGACATTCAGGCTTGGGCTGATAAGTGACAGGTAACATTCGCGCCACAGAAGTGCCAGGCAATGACTATCTCCAACAAGCGAGAGTCTAAACACCGCCCCTTGACATTCAATGGCATTACCATCACCGAATCTCCCACCATCAACATCCTGGGGGTCACCATTGACCAGAAACTTAACTGGACCAGCCACATAAATACTGTGGCAACAAGAGCAGGTCAGAGGCTAGGTATTCTGCGATGAGTGTTTCACCTCCTGACACCCCAAAGTCTTTCTCCCATCTACAAGGCACAAGTAAGGAGTGTGATGGAATACTCTCCACTTGCCTGGATGAGTGCAGCTCCAACAACACTCAAGAAGCTCGACACCATCCAGGACAAAGCAGCCCGCTTAATTGGTACCCCCTCTACCACCTTAAACATCCACTCCCTCCACCACCGGCGTACCGTGGCTGCAGTGTGTACCATCTACAAGATGCACTGCAGCAACTCGCCAAGGCATCTTCGGCAGCACCTCCCAAACCCGCGACCTCTTCCACCTAGAAGGACAAGGGCAAGGGCAGCAGGCGCATGGGAACACCACCACCTCCAAGTTCCCCTCCAAGTCACACATCATCCTGACTTAGAAGTATATCGCCGATCCTTCATCGTCGCTGGGTCAAAATCCTGGAACTCCCTCCCTAACAGCACTGTGGGAGCACCTTCACCACATGAACTGCAGCGGTTCAAGAAGGCGGCTCACCACCACCTTCTCAAGGGCAATTAGGGATGGGCAATAAATGCTGGCTTTGCCAGCGATGCCCACATCCCATAAAAAAAATGAATTAAAAAAAAATAGTTTTACTATCCTGCTGCTGGCCAGCAGAGGTAGTGCCAGTACCTGTCATGTTCAGATCTGTTGCGGGTGAAATTGGGTTCGGTAACACCCATTTTTTGGGCGCTACGAGGCCAGTTAAGGTTCCAAAATATCGTCCATGGCACGGGTGCACACTTCTGATGCAAAGTACGCCAGACACCATATTGGTAAAGGGGATAGCGCGCGCGCACCTAATGTCCACCAGAAGTATGCAGAGCAGGCAGATCATAAGGTCACTCAGTGTGCGGCACTGATGTGATGCCAGCACTGCAATTTTGGAGCTCCACACCCCAGCCTACATCCTCTCTTGACCTCCCATAGCTGAACACTCATTCAATGGCATGAAGAACCTCCCATCAGCACTATTTAAAGGGGCCATCAACTACTTACAAGTTAGTTGCTGGATTATCTGTTCTGACTGTTGCTGCAACTCTGCGCATTTTGGGTGCTTTTCCATACTTGTTAAAAGTGTCAATAGACTACAGGAAGTGGTCTGGCTGGTGCAGAAGTCCTTTTTTGGTAACTTATAGGCTTGTGCACAAACCAGTTGCTTCCGGGCGTGGGTAGCATAGTAGGCCTTCCTCTTGGAATTGAGCATGACTGGGAGAATGAGCAGAGGCCACGCAGAGCAGGACAAACTGCTAGAAGAGGGAGGAGAGGGGTAGAAGGGCTCACATCAGGAGGCCTTATCCGCCCAGGGTGTTCACGGCACAATTCTCCCACCTGCAACGACCAATGTTTTGAGACATCTGTGCTTCACTAAGGAGGTTGTCACTGAAATCTACCAACTGCTGCAGTCACAACTCCAACCTCCAAGCAGGGCAAAGGACGCATTGCCAGTGGCTGTGAAGGTGACCATGCCTATGAACTTTTATACACCTGGCTCCTTCCAAAAACTCACAGTTTGCAGTGCACTGCTGGATAAGGAGGTCACTGTGACTCTCTATGCAAAGAGAGATAACTTAATTTAATTCCTTCTTGCCGGAGACAAGCAGGCGGAGCAAGCATGCGGCTTTGTTAGGATTGCAGGCTTCCCCATGGTGCAGGGTGCCATTGACTGCACGCACATCGCGTTGTGGGTGCCGCATGTCAACTCTGTCCTATACCAGAACCGAAAGGGATTCCACACTCTCAACGTCCAGCTGGGGTGAGACCATTGGCAGCAAGTCATACAGGTCGAGGCCCGGTATCCTGGCAGCAGTCATGAAGCCTTCATTCTGCGGCAGTCCACCGTGTCAGCTGCATTTGAGCCACCACAACAAAGCAAAGGGTGGCTACTGGGCAACAAGGGCTATCCGCCGATGACATAACTGAAGACTCCGGTGCGCAACCCATACGCATGTGCGCAGCATGCATACACAAAGTTGGTGTGCTGCCTGCAATCCACTCAACGGGTGTGGGTGAATCGCGCATCACGATCCCCACGCCTGTTTTCGGGGCTAACCAATTTTTAGCCCCTGGTCATCTTCTATTATTAGAGATAAAAATTTTGTACTCGAGTATTTGATAAGGGATTTGGTGGTCCAAATCTGGGAGGGATGACAATATAAGTATTCCATCAACTGTTGTCCTGTCTGTGAAGTGAAGTGAGCAGCATTCCATGCCACTTTTAAAAGTGTTTAAAATATTTTTAATATATTTTGTCAGTAAATGGTTTCTTAATAAAAAATAAATTGTTGAGAAGTGGTTACTTGACTTGGCTGGATCTCATTGTGCCAATTCTTCCTTGACTTCAATGGTACTAGCTTCATTTAAATGCCATTTCCAGATACAGCTTCAGCATTGTTCAGACATGAAAATAGGAATTTTGAACTCTAATGCAAAGCAGATATAATCAAGGCTACTTATGCAATAGGAAAAATCAATGTTATAGAGCTCTAGAAAAGGTTTGTATTTGCAGCTATTGTTGGGCAACGACCACAAACATGTGACTAAAATACCTGTAGTTCTGAAATATCAAAAAGGGCTTCAAAATGATCTTTAACGAGAACTGCTTTGAGTAATAATAACAATAAGGGCTGGGTGTTCAGTACACGCACCATGTGCATTTTGGTAATTCAGCTGCTGTTGCATAACTTTGTGGGACCTACTCATTTATAATTATTTGTGTACTTTTCCTGTGCACATTATACTGGCACAATGGGGATGCCTCGGCGCATGCAGGATATGTAGCAAACAGCAGTTCCTAAAGGTCTGCTGCTTGCATCTAAAGGGATGCAGCCAATTAAAGGTGACGCCATATAGCAGGGTAAACACTTTATGAGCCTTTATAAGGGGTCAAAATGGATCTTAAACAGTTTTCTAAGGATGCATAGAGAAGAGAAAGAACAGGTGACAAACAGAATGAAGTGAGGTAACCCAATGTAGATGCCCCAAATAGAGCCTGTGGGCAAGAGGCAGAGTGATGCAATACATGGGCTCATATTTAATGTTTGGCAAAGTGGTACATGACATGAGTGTGAGGAAGGTTATTCTGTTTGATACTCCAGGACACATTCTCCACAAGAAACCTGTACAGCATGCCAGATTCAATGCTGTGTGCACTACCTGCATGACCTAGGGACAAATGAGGAAAAAGATGGCACACCTTAAGAAAACTGCAATGGTAACCCTATCCAACAGCACCATTTACCAGATAGGTGGTCCAAAATGACATGCCACAAAACGTTGCCTACCAATCTGTTCCTGCTTACCTATGCCAAGCCCTCACATAACTGTACAGTTCTTTCATTGCATATCCATATGCCAGCAGGGCGCATATTCAAGCTGCAAATGGCAATTAAAGGTCTTGCCACATTCACATATTCAGAGGGCTTCATACGCCAAATCATTGTAACACAACTTAGCTGCATGATGCATGATCACTTACTGACACCCAGGATAGCCTGCAGGATTGGCACATGTCTGTCACTGTACTCTTTCAACTTACAATATGTCAAGATTACTTTACTGTTTACATAACAAGTTGGTATATAATACAGGGTAACAGACTCGGTCTGCAGGAGGGCTCAGAAATCATTGGTCTTTATATCCCTTGGAGGACGCCACCCTAGTCATCTCGGCATAAAAGCATGGAGAGAATAGAGAAAGTTAAGTAACAGGTCTTGTCCAAGCACAGGGCTAGTTTCATCTGCTCTTATGTCTTGTCTCCCTTCTCAGTCACTTCCACGCAGGTCTGTACACAACCATACAAACATCACACAAATTCGGTTGCTTTGTGCCTCCCATTAGCACCCTAAGAGGGCGCTAATGGGGCGCAAAGCAACTAGTGCCCGGGCACGGCAATGTTTGCTCCGCTCGCGAAATTGACCAGACATTTTGTGGCGGCACTAAATACTACCGCCACGATCTCCTGCGCCCGCAGATCGTGACGTCAGTCGAGCATACAACGCCCCGGACCGGATATTGAGTGGCGCCCCCTGCCTTACCGCCTGTCGCTAGCAACGATAGGTTGAGGGGAGCGTTTTGCAGTCGGGAAGGTACTGGGAGAGCGCTATTTAAAGGCGGCCGCTTCCTGCCTTTTTTTGTCGGCGACATTTTTGCACCACGCATTCTGAGAGAGACTTCTGGAGAGATTCAACGCTGTGTGAAGGGGTTTTGGGTACTAAGCAGCACTTTGCAGGCTCATTTTGATTTGACCTTCCTTGCAGCGATTTAGAAGAGACTTTGGGGGCTGCACTCTGAGTTCTTTCCCTGGTTCTCTCCATTGTTCTTTCCAGCAGATTTGATGTACAGGTCTCTCCAGGCCGAGATTCAAGGCTGCAATGAGCAGGGTGTGGATAGAGAGCAAGATCGACCCTCCACTTTAAGAACTAGCCGGTGCCAGTGTGTCTGTGTTCCATTGCTGACTGACATCACATGAGCTTCGCCAGCTCTCTGAGTTAGCGCCTCGCTCCTCGGCATTAGCGCCTTAAGAGAGGTGTGTAGCGCCTGATTTAGCACTCCAACCACCTCCAGGGGCGATAGAAGCCAAGTTTGCAGTCGGAGACGATAATTAACGCCAGGCGCTAAACTTTGTGCCCGGCCGATAATTGCGTCCCAAACGGGGCGATACCGAATTTCTCCCCCATAATATCTAGCAATGCAAACTCTGTTTGAAGGTCTGTTTTGGGGCCAGAATTCTAATATTTGTTCCTTTTCTTTCATTGTGATCTTATAGTTCACCCTGCCAGCACAGCCAGTGGTCCAGAATAAGACAGCACCTCACAACACTCTGCATCCCTCTCATTGCCATCAGCAACCACCAGCACAGCTACACGTATCCTGGCAGATGCAGGATCTTGAGGTGCTTGCACCCATGAGGCAGAGTAGACAGATAAGGAGGAGCAAGCTGGTGTGGTGGCAAAGGAGACGCAGGGAAACTGCTGGCTAGACGGTCAACAGACCATTGGGAAATGAAGTGTGTTGAAATGAAATGTGTTGAAATTGGACAGCAGTGTCATGTTTCTGTTGCTTTTCAATGGGAAAGGAGCTGAAACTGCTGGCTACATTAACCAATGCATCAGATATCTGTTTCATACATGTGTGACTAGCAGCAATAGCCTGGAATAAGAAAGAAAAGAAAGACTTGCATTTATATAGCGCCTTTCACGACCACCGGACGTCTCAAAGCGCTTTGCAATGAAGTACTTTTGAAGTGGAGTCAGTGTTGTAATGTGGGAAATGCGGCAGCCAATTTGCGCACAGCAAGGTCCCACAAACAGCAATGTAATAATGACCAGATCAACTGTTTTTGTTATGTTGGTTGAGGGATAAACATTGGCCAGGACACTGGGGATAATCCCCTGCTCTTCTTTGAAATAGTGCCATGGGATCTTTTACGTCCACCTGAGAGAGTAGACGGGGCCTCGGTTTAACATCTCATCTGAAAGATGGCACCTCCGACAGTGCAGCGCTACCTCTGCACTGCACTGGAGTGTCAGCCTAGCTTTATGTGCTCAAGTCCCTGCTAAAGGTGGAAACTTTGGGCTGGATTTTGTCAATGGGGGCGGGACTGCTGGTTTTCGGGTTTTAGTCCCGCCCCCAATGACGTCCAGCCAACCCACGCTATTTTCCTTTGATTGACCTTGTTAAGCCCGCCCTGTGGGCTTAGCCGGCCAATTAAGAGAAAGCCGGTGACAGAGGATGTCAGCGTATGACGTTCCATCTGTCAAAAATTTCTGTTCTAAGGTGAGCCTTTGTACTGAAGGCTCACCAAAACCTATTTCCTCAGCAGAAATCAGATGGCTGCTGCATCTGAGAATGCAGCAGGCATTCTGTCATCTTTGCCATTGAGATGAGGCACCTCCGGATCCCCAAGGGTTGAAGCCTGCAGGAAGAAACAAAAGTAAGTAAACTTTTTCTAACACTTTACACTCACCTCTCATACTTACCTCTCCACACTTGCACCCATCACTCACCTCCACAGCGCATTTTTGATCCCTCTCACCCCCGCAGACCCTCTGCTCGCCTCGCTGACCCTGGCGAGGTGCGCAGCTGTCGGGAAGCCCGCACTTGCAGGCGTAAAATGGGGATAAGCCTCTTAACTGCCTGTTAACTACCTGTTGGATCAAGTGATCAAGTGATCCAACCATGGCTAACAAAATAAATTAAAGCTAGTATTAACTCAAAGGAGGAAGCTTATAAAGTTGCCAGAAAAAGCGGTCAGCCTGAGGATTGGGATCTTTTTAGAAATCAGCAAAGGGGGACCAAGAAATTGATAAAGAAAGGGAAAGTGGAATATGAGCACAAACTAGCGAAAAATATAAAAACGGATTGTAAAAGCTTCGATAGGTATGTGAAAAGGAAAAGACTGGCGAAGGTAAATGTAGGTCCTTTACAGTCAGAGATGGGAGAATTTATAATGAGGAATGAGGAAATGGCAGAGAAATTAAATAAATACCTTGTTTCTGTCTTCATGGAGGAAGACACAAAAAACCTCCCAGAAATACGAGAAAACCAAGGGTGTGGCGAGAATGAGGAACTTAAAGGAATTATTATTAGTAAAAAAACAGTACTAGCAAAATTAATGGGACTAAAAGTCGACAAATCCCAAGGACTGGATGACCTACATCCTAGGGTTTTGAAAGAGGTGGCCATTGGAATAGTGGAAGCATTGGTTGTCATCTTCCAAAATTCTATAGATTCTGGAACGGTTCCTGCAGATTGGAGGATAGCAAATGTAACCCCGCTATTTAAGAAAGGAGGGAGAGAGAAAACGGGGAACTACAGACCTGTTAGCTTCACATCAGTAGTTGGGAAAATGCTGGAATCTATTACAAAGGATGCAATAACTGGGCACTTAGAAACTAATAGTAAGATTGGGCAGAGTCAACATGGATTTATGAAAGGGAAATCCTGTTTGACAAACCTATTGGAGTTCTTTGAGGGTGTAACTAGTGGAGTAGACAAAGGGGAACCAGTAGATGTGGTGTATCTGGATTTTCAGAAGGCCTTCGATAAGGTCCCACACAAGAGGTTGGTGAACAAAATTAGGGCACATGGAATTGGGGGTAATATACCAGCATGGATTGAGAATTGGTTAACAGACAGAAAACAAAGAGTAGGGATAAACGGGTCTTTTTCAGGATGGCAGGCTGTGACTAGTGGGGTACCGCAAGGATCGGTGCTTGGGCCCCAGCTATTCACAATCTATATCAATGATTTGGATGAGGGGACTAAATGTAACATTTCCAAATTTGCTGATGATACAAAGCTAGGTGGCAGTGTCAGTTGCGAAGAGGATGTGAAGAGCCTTCAAGGGGATCTCGACAGGCTTAGTGAGTGGGCGAGAACATGGCAGATGGAATATAATGTGGATAAATGTGAAGTTATCCACTTTGGTAGAAAGAACAGAAAGGCAGAGTATTTCCTAAATGGTGAAAGATTGGGGAATGCAGATGCTCAAAGGGACCTGGGTGTCCTTGTACATGAGTCACTGAAAGTGAATGTGCAGGTGCAGCAAGCCATTAGGAAGGCAAATGGTATGCTGGCCTTCATTACAAGAGGATTTGAGTACAGGAGTAAAGAAGTCTTACTCCAATTATATAGGGCCTTGGTGAGACCACACCTGGAGTATTGTGTACAATTTTGGTCTCCTTACCTAAGGAAGGATATACTTGCCATAGAGGGAGTGCAACAAAGGTTCACGAGATTGATTCCTGGGATGGCGGGACTGTCGTATGAGAAGAGTTTGAGTAAACTAGGCCTGTATTCTCTTGAATTCAGAAGAATGAGAGGGGATCTCATTGAAGCATACAAAATTATTACAGGGCTTGATAGGATGGATGCTGGGAGAATGTTTCCCTTGGCTGGGGAGTCTAGACCCAGGGGCCACAGCCTCAAGATAAAGGGTAGGCCATTCAGGACTGAGATGAGAAGAAATTTCTTCACACAGAGGGTGGTGAATCTTTGGAATTCTCTACCCCAGAGGGCTGTGGAGGCTCAGTCATTGGGTATATTCAAAACAGAAGTCGATAGATTTATGACTAATAAGGGCATCAAGGGATATGGCGATAGGGCCGGTGAATGGAGTTGAGGCAGAAGATCAGCCATGATCTCATTGAATGGCGGAGCAGGCTCGAAGGGTCAAATGGCCTACTCCTGCTCCTATTTCTTATGTTCTTATGTTCTTATTAATAAATATTATGGAATATTGAAAACATTCTAATGATTACAACAGAATCCTAAAAAGGCACTGTACACATTGCAACAAAAAACGCAAAACGCTTACACAATGTACTTCCATTGTACTTTGAAAGCAAGAAATGCACCGTTAGACTGAATTCTAGGAAATTGCACAAGGTATTCATTTAAATAATTTGCATGCATTTTGGGGCCTTGATGCAATGGCTCAAAATGTACACAAGCACTCTCAGCACACACATTTACAGACACAAGGGGCTCGATTTTGCGAGGCCTGAGGAGGCGGGATTGGAGGCGTGTGAGGTGTTAAAATCGCAAAAAATGGCGGGCGGCTCCAATCCCGCCTCCAGCCCGCCTCCGAGCAATTTTCCCAGAATCTGGGTTTCAGACCCTGTTTTCATCTGGCCTCCAAGAGGCAGGATAGGCCCTTAAGGCCCTTAACAGCCAGTTAAGTGCCTCTGTAATCCCATTTTGAGATGCCTTTCTGATTTTAACACATTTCCCCTGTCCTGCACGTCTCCTCTGGAACACGCCAGTTAATCCTGGCGGCCTCACAAGTGGATTGCTTACTAACAGCTGCAGCTCCACCATTAAAAAGGAGTTTTCACCAATCATCACTTGCAGGTGGCAGAACTTTGTTGCCTCAGGTCTGGGGGAACTTTTAGCAGGCCTACTCATTGATGTGGAAGTTTGGAGCCTGAGACCCATCTCCAGTGTGACCTCCTGGGAAACCCCTCTCACCACCTTGACTGAGCGCTTCCTCAACTGAGGCATATACCAGAAGCATGGGAACCATTTATTTCCTTTCCTCCTGGACATCAGATTCGGACGAAGACCAGCCGCGGCAGCAGCAGAACCATGAACAACAGCAGCACCAACAGCAGCAGCAACAACAGGAGCGCCAAGCTGCTGCTCACCCACCTGAAGCTGCACAGGCCAGAAGGCGCCAGTGCGCGACCACATTGCTGCCCGGGGTGCAAGGGACGCACTCATGTTGGCCAGATTTGCTTAGCTTGCACAATCAAACAATTTTGCCTCGCGCCTTCTTAACAGAGCATCGACAATGGACAAGAAGCTGCGGATTCCTATCACTCTGACCACCATACTGACAATTGCAAGTCGCCCTAAGCCCTCAATGTGGAAGCCCCATTTGCGAGATGGCACAGGCCACAACTTGAACAGTTTGCCATCAAATCTGTTTATCATAAATTACAAGGATGGCTTGTCAAAAAACAATACAACAGAATGCCCAAGTGACTACCCTTGTGACTACTTGTGCTTTATCTTCCTCTTACGCGTGCTCCTACATGGTGCTTCCCCTGTGGCTTCAGCAGATGTGGAAGCCCCTTGCTCACTTTCTTGCTGCTCCTGTCTCGACACCTTTGGCGGGCGTCCTCTGGGGTTGCGAGCCTGTGAGGGCTTGGCAACAGTCTGCTGCTCCTGCGGCTGTGCAGGGGCTGAGATGCCAATCTCAGTTGGGTGAGGACTCTGGTGGGGCTCTGAGCGAGGACTTTGCAGTGGCATGGTCGTGCGAGCGCTTGGAGAGGAGCCCCCACTTCCTTGTTGTCTGCCACCAACATCCCTCTCATGGGTAAGCCCCACTTCAGAGCTAGCAAATGGCTTGACAGCACCTTGCTGCACTTCAGGGGGGCCATGAGGACCCGTTTCTGTACTGGAAATCCTACTCCAGAGGACTTCCATGAAGGTCTGGTTTGTATGCTCAATAGCTGACCATCGCTCCTCAAGAGATATCAGTCTATTCTGAACAATGACCATGTTTTCAACACTCTGGCGACTGAGCTCCTCCATGGTCGTAGCCATCCTCTCCTCTACTGTAGCCATCCTTTCCAAGGAGGTTGCCATCCTTTCTGTGGTGATGCATTCATGCGCCAATGTCTCCACAAAGGCTCTGCTCATGTTCGCGATGGACTCCTCCATTCGCTCCACACTCGCAGCGACCCTGGAGACAAAACCTGCCAGAGACTCCTGCACCTGTTCCTGGAGTTCCAGCACCGCTCTCCTTCTGGATGGACCCGGAGGCATGCGGTCGACATGCAGCTGAGCCGAGCTGGCAGAGTCCTGCGCCCTCCGACGAGGACTCTCCACTGCTGTCCCTGTCTCCACCATCTGCTGATGCTCACTTGTGAGCTGTGATACACCAGGTGACAACACTACTCTATCTCGCGAAGGTCCCACCGAGGTGTGAGTATCTGCGCAGGTGCTGGGTGTGCTGAATTCTGCTGACGCTGCGCCCTCAGAGGTTGCAGCTTCCTCTGAGGAGTCTGGAAGCTCAGGCTGTTCCTCCTGGCCAGTGGGGATGGGGGCTGTCGATGGTCCTGTGGGGGAGTAAAGGAAAGAGTTAGAGATGTGAGGTAAAGGTTGCATGCACATTGAATTATGCAGATGATCATAAGTCAATCTGTTAGAGCATCAGAATCATTATCAGTCACTCATGCAATGTCAATGAGAGAGATGCCAAACTATTCTGTCACCAGCTTGCTGTGATGCACCCGTCTGTCCATCCCCCACTTGCAAATCGTCCTCGACACCGGCGATTTCCAGGGCTGCCTCCTCCGAGGTGGTGAGCTGGGCTACTGAGGGTGGCCCTCCTCCTGTCTTCGCTCTTTCCCTCTTATTGTGGGCTCTCTTTTCCTGCAATGAGGGCCACAAGTGGAGTTTGAGTGAGAATGAAGGAGTGAGTGTAGAGAATCCATAGCATAGATGCTTAGAAGGAGACAAAGGGCCCTCCCTGTGTGTTGTAAGTTGTTGTCATTGCATCACAGTGATAGGGAGTGTGAGGGCTGCATGGTCGAATAGTTAAGTGAATGTGACCATAGAGAGAGAGGGGATGGGTAAGGGTGCAGGCATGTAAGTGTCAAGTGGGATGTGGAGGAAGAGGTTGGCAAAGCAGAGTGCTGGTGAGGAGAGGTGATGGGGATCAGATTGAGGGTGATGGGAAAGTCAAACTCACTTTTCCTGTGCGGAGAAGGTCATGAAACCTCTTCCTGCACTGCAGCCAGGTTCTGCGGCACATAGAGATTGAGTTGACCTCCTGGCCCACTTGCATCCACACAGCTTTAGTCTGCTGGGGAGGTTTTTTCATCCCTGAGGAAGGGAAGAGCACCTTCTTATTTGATCTTGCACCCTGCACCAGAGCTTGGAGGGAGGCCTCATTGAACCTTGGAGCACACTTTGGCCTACTGCTGGACATAGTTGCTGAATGAAGCGATCACAACAACGGGCATAAAGTTTAAAGTCTCCAAAAGAAGCAAGTCTGCTTGCAGGCCTTAAACCCAGTAGCATTGATGACGTCATCGGAAGTGACTTTCTGTATGAAAAGACTCATTGGGCCAGGGGTTTCCACACGCTGGAAATCAAGTGCCCAATTAGGGCAAAATCGCACTTCACATCGGAGTCAGGGGTCCTGACACAAAAAACACCTGACACACCCCAGCCCGCCCCCAATGACAAAATCGAGCCCTTGGAATTGGTTGCAAAGGTAAAATCGTCAACCTTAATATCTCAACATAATTATTTATTTGTAGGTCAAATTGGTTCACAGGAGGGAGGAGCTCCCATAATGGAGGAGGGCACACTTATCTATAATCACTGACATCATTTGAGGATGCCATGCTGGGCAATATTGGCTATAAGCACCCATAGAGCGTGGGGCAAGGTGAAGCTTCTCCAGCTGAGGTTTAGTACCATACTTTTCCTGTTACTTCATTATTATAATCAACATTATTCAGTTGTGACTGGTTGTAATTCACCAAGTGACTAGATGCAGGGAATGTGCAAGCAACAAACTTTTTGAAGATTTGTAACCCACTCCCTTGCCTCAATTTCACATCTTGACATTCCTGATTCAGAAGGGAAAATTAAAATTCAGTGCTAATGTATAGTTTGATGGAAGAAACAAACTAAACAAAATACAAAAATTAATTAAAAAAGTCAGTCATTTCTATGTCCTCCAACCCACAGTAGCCTAATGGTGCTGGTAGCAGAGTGCTGGAGGAAGGATTTATGGGGGAATGAAAAGTCTGATTGAAGACATAAGGAAAGTTATTAATATTGAATCAGATAAGTTAGCCAGGTCAGTTATATCTGTCAAGAACAAGTTCATAAATACAGAGTGCAGGAAATTGAGGGAAGGATCTAAAAAAAATAGGATTGGGGAGTTGCTGCCCATAAGAAAATATAAGAGTAGGACAAACCTATATCAGAGCTTTCCAAAAAGTTGGCTGATATTCAGAACTAGAATAGAAGAATAATGTGCAGTTGAGTGTGCTGCAGGAAATAATGTAAAAAGCTTTATAAGGACCTAGCTTCCTGAGTTATTAGGCCTGAAAATTACATTTATGCTGTTTAGACAAGTGGCTTTTCACCATAGTTTGACTATTTCTATCTTCCCTGCAGTTAACTTAGTGAGTGAGCACAGCTGAAAATATCTTGGTTACTTTCTATGTGTGTTGCGGTGGGTAATTATAGATGAGTTTACACATACGCCACACTCGCATCCCCAGGCAGTTCGTCGGTCTAATTTAAATGAGGCCTGAATTCCAATATCGAGAGTGCATCACACTTACCCATTCAGGAGCAGGGATTGTTCCCTGCATCGAGTTCACACTCGCAAGCCTGGGCCATCCAATTTCAGCCCCAGTGGATGGATAAACATGGGCAGGCGAGGGGAAAAGCCTTACAATATGTCCACTTTGATGGTCATTACAGTTTTAGCAATTGCAGGACTGGATGAAAGTCACATTTTTTCCCCTGGAAAGAAAAGTAAAGAAAATAGTAACATAGTTACCTTCTGTGTTTATGGGAGAGATGCAAAAATTTCAATGTTAGATTTCACAATATTTTATGTAGTCGATGGGGCATAAATGGTCAGCTGAGTTTGTTTTCCTCCCATAAGATGGAAAAGCAATCTCTTAACGTGAATCTAGTCATAAAGAGATGACTGACTGACATCTCTTTAATGCTGATTATCATTAGGTTTCTATTCTTTAATACCATCTCTTTATTGTCTTGTGATGTGCATTGCGTCCAAAGGAATATTTGAGCATATAGAAGAAAGAAGTACTTTTTTACATTTTTATTTGACAACAAGGAATTGATTTGTTGAAAGAATGTTTCTGGGATTCCAGCTCAATTAATAAAACCGAATTACTTTGTCCCTTCATAAACAAATCTAGAAAGAATTAAATGTGCTGGAAGAAACTGGAGCTGGCTTTTACAAGTAATAATTATAATTAAGCTTCTACTAATGTCATCTTCTAAATGGAGTGGTTTCCTGCTGGTCTGCATTGTGTTAGAACTCTCATACCATGTCAGGTCATTGGCATTTCACTGGGAGGTTTCTTTTAATAGGTTGTCATTGTTTAGGTTATAATCACACACTAATGATAGCTTTGAAACCTGTTAGGCTTTTAATGGAATGTACAAATCATATTATTAACATAAATTGCTTTTACATTTTCTTGATAAGCTTGCAGGTTTTAGCATGGAGTATTTATTTATACATTTGCGTATCTTTTTGTTTTTAGTTTCCCATTGTGTATACTGTCCAAACCTTCTACTCAGGGAAGACAGAATGGAGGAGGCACAGTTAAGGATAAAGAATAAAATCATTATAAAGTAATATCCAGTACAAAAAATATAAAATCACAATTACAATTCAGGGAAGATTCACTAATCTGAGAATCCATGGAAGATTCACTAAAGATCTAAACAAGGTAATATTTATACTCCGGCAATCAGACAATTCCATGTGAAGAATCTAAAATACACCATTACTTCATTGTGCTTCAAAACATCATGCAATCACATTAACAGCAAGAGCAGAGAGAAGAGGAAATGATGATTTATAAACCTTAAATATGTCAGGTCTTCAAAATCAGCCCTGTGTCTGACTGTGGTGCAGGCATGCCTGTGCTGGTAGTGGGAAGGGCTGTTCTTACTGAATTTTCCAAGGTAAGTCCCTTCCTTTAATTTCCATATGTTCCCTGCATAGAAAACATGCAATGGGAGACAGGCCTGCAGTGCAATTGGTTGGAAATTGCAAAATCTGATTAGGCAGCAACTCTGAAAGGGCTGCTGCTTGCTATTAAAAAAAGAGGGCAGTTTCTTGTATTAATCTGGCTGCTGATGGGGAGTCATAGCTGTGAGGAGGTACTGAAATGATTTTCTTTCAAAACATATGTGATGATGGTAGGGGGGAGCACTCCCTCCTTTTCAGCAGAGTCACCAGAGGACATAAAAACAGAAAATGCTGGAAATACTCAGCAGCAATGTTTCCGCTAAGCTGCCGCGCAGTCATCTGCAAGGTCCCGCACAGGCCACTCACTGGCTTTTACAGTGTAGGTACCGCGCAGGCGCAAAAATTTAAATGGGCCACACACTGGGGGAGGCAGTGCGGCTTACAGGAGACATTGCTCAGCAGGTCAGGCAGCATCTGTGGAGAGAGAAACAGAGTTAACGTTTCAGGTCATTGACCTTTCATCATTGACCTTTCATCAGAGGACATGCTGCAAAAGGTGCAGCAAAGGAGGGTAGCCCTCGTTAGAGCAGAAGACCACCCTCCTGTTAAATCACTGGTCCAAGCTGCACGGGAGAAGGTTATAGATCAAGTCAATGCAGCCTCCTAGGTTTCTCAGATCCCAAAACAAATGCAGATGAAGTTCAATGAAATCAGAAGAAGGGCCAAGGTAAGTGTACACACCTTTTGAATATATGATTACTATTTGGCTATAGAGGGATGGCATAACTCTAAATGTTGATCTGCTGCACCCTCAGTGAGATAGCATGCAAAGCATGGAGATAACCTTTTCCCTTTTCTCCACACTTGCATTGCACAAAAGCTGTAGCACACAATTCTAATGATGCACCTTGGTATCTGACATGTAACAGTTCAGAGATCAGCTGAGAATCAGTATGGTCACCACAAGCAGCATGAATGCTACTTTGCAATGCCTGGAGGGCAACAACTTAACTGCCTGTGCCGAGTCAGTTTAATAGCCATCCTTGAAAATGTCAAACAAGAATTCACCAGCAGCTGCAGGAAATCCAATGTAGATTGAGGGTGATAGCTCATGCATTGACCAGGTTTTGACCTTTGGTAAAATAATCAAGAAGCAAGAAAAGCTATAAATTATCAATTCAAATTAGCTTCCACTGACTGTATAAGGTATTTAATTCCTCTGACTGACCGACTATGTGAAAGATGCAAAAACTGTGTGGTATTACTTCAACGTTTATTAAAAGCAAGTACTATTGTTTAAAGTATATGCAAACTAGCTCAAAAATAACTAAAGACATTTACTAAAGTTACATGTTATCTGACAAATTTAATCAAGTTCATTGAGGAAATAACATTTATTAGTAAAGGAAAAACAGTGGATATTGATTTTCAAAAGGCGTTTGATAAGGTGTCGCATGGGAGGTTTGTTGATAAAATCAAGGCAATGGTATTAAAAGAAGTGTGGCAGCATGGATAGGAAGTTGGTTAAAGGGAAGAAAACAGAGATTATGGTTAATGGATGTTTTTAGACTGGAGCAAGGTTAACAGTGGTATCCTCGAGGAGCTAACGTTGGGATCATTGCTCTTCTCAGTGATGATCTGGACTTGAGTATAGGGCATAGTATTAAGATTTGATCTTGGGCCAGAAATTCAGCTCTCCACGGGTGAGTACGCGCTGTGTACTCACCCGTAAGGCCATCTGAAGTGCCGGTTTCACGCATGCACTGCGCATGCGCTGGAAACCGGAACTTCCGTTCCCCTGAAGGAAGGGGTTCAGAAGGCGAACGCGTGCGCGGGAGAGGCAGCGCGCCCGCAGCGAACTTCGTTTTTTTTTCAGGTTTCTCCGTGAGGGTAAGTATGGAGAAGCTGCACATTTAAAAAGGAGTCGCAAGGCCTGTTTTTAACAAGGTAAGTGGTTAATTAAGTACAATTTAAACATTTTTTCAACAGGTTTATCTTTTTTACATACTTTAAAGAAAGGTAAGTTTATTTTTATCACCGTTAAAAAGTGTAATTAATTTTTTCAAAAATTAAAATTTTTGTTTAAAGTAGTTAATTTATGTAATTTATAGTTATTTTAAAAATGTGATTTTAAAAAAAAATTATTTGAAGTTTTAGTGTGGTTTTGGGGCCGATCTCTATTCATAGATTTGACAGGTCTTCCTGTCAAATCTATGAATGAAAATTCCCTGCTACGATTGGCTCTTCATGGCACACGTGATCCCAGGGGACGCTTCGAACTAACTGCGCCCCTGGGATACGCAAGCACTGCGCGCCGGCAGCTGCAGGAGGCCCAGGAGCCGAATTCCTCGTGGGCCCGAAGCACAACGGCAGGCGCGGTAGGTAAGTTCGCATGCGATGCTTGCACCCGCAGGAAGCCGGAGAGCCGAATTTCTGGCCCATCGGAGTGGTTAAAGGTGAGCACTGTAAGTGACTCCAGGAGGACAAAAACACATTTGTAAATTGACCAGCTAGATGTGAGATTAAATTTAATGCAAAGAAATGTGAGGTGATACATTTTGGAAGGAAGAATAAGGAGAGACACATACTCTTAAAATCTTCAAAAGGGGTAGTGGAGTAAGTGGAAAGACTTAGGAATTCAGATACACAAATCTTTCAAAGTAGGAGGACTAGTTGATAAAGTTGTTAGGATCGCATATGTAAATTGGAGCATAGGGGGCGATTTTCTGACGTCCGAGGAGGTGGGTTTGGAGGCGGGAAAGCCGGGAAAATCAGAAACAATGAGGGCGGGTTCGGAACCCGCCTCCAACCAGCCTCCGCGGGATTTTGCCGGTGCCGGTTTTGGAGGGTGGGAAACGGCAGGTGCCAGAACTTTGCTTTAAATGGTCTTTGAGCACTTTTAGAAGGCCTTCCGAAGTCGGAGGTGCTGCAGCTTGAATCTATGAACTGTGGGACCTCCTTGGAAGACCCTCTTCCCACTTGCAATGAGCGCTTCCCCAACAGAGGCATCTGCAAGCAGCATAGGAACCATTCGATTTCTTTCTCCATGGACCTCAGATGAGGATGAGGAGCATCCACGGCAGCAGCATAACCAGGCAGCCCAGTAGCAACAGCAGCAGGAGCCCCAACCTCCTGCTCAGGCAGCTCAGCAGCAACAGCAGCAGGAGCCCCAACCTCCTGCTCAGCCACCTGATGCTGCACAGGGCAGAAGGCGCCAGCGCATCGAGGCACCTCACCGCAGGAGATACGCCCGACAGAGGGTTTACAGACAGAGGATGAGCTACCTCAACATGAGTGAGCAGCAGTGCCAAAGGAGGCTGACACTTTCACAAGAGGTTGTCCGAGAGATCTGCGGACTGCTGCAGCAAGACCTGGTGCCCAGAGGAACGGGTGGACACTCCTTACCAGTGGCTGTCAAAGTCACCACCGCACTCAACTTCTTTGCCTCAGGCTCCTTCCAGGGATCATCAGCAGACTTCAGCGGCATCTCCCAGTCGGCCGCCCAGATTACCGATGCCCTTTTTGCTAAGGCCCACAATTACATCCAATTCTCAAGGGATCAAGCAAGTATAACCGCCCGTTGGTTGGCTTCATAGACTGCACACATGTGGCCCTTAGGGCACCCCATCACAACCCAGCTATCTTTGTCAACCGCAAGGGCTTCCACTCCCTCAACGTACAGCTGGTGTGTAACGACAAGAAGGAGTTCTTGCATGTTTGCGCCAAGTTCTGTGGTAGTTGCCATGACTCTTTCATCCTGCGACACTCTGGTGTTCCTCCGCTTTTCAATCTGCCAAACCAACTTAACGGATGGCTCCTTGGTGACAAAAGCTACCCCCTGAAGAAGTGGCTAATGACGCCGATCAGGAGGCCAGCTAACGAGGCTGAAGAGCACTACAACGCCAGCCACACTTCGACCAGGTCCATCATCGAGCAAACCATTGGGTTGTTGAAGATGTGCTTCCTTTGCCTTGACCGATCAGGTGGAGTCCTGCAGTATACACCATACAGGGTCTCCAGAATGGTCGTAGTCTGCTGTGCACTACACAACATCGCACAGCATCGTGGTTTGCAGCTTCCTGATGAGCAAGTGGCTCAGTTCCAGCCCTCCTCAGATGAGGAGGAGGAGGAGGAGGAGGCTGAGGAGGAGGAGGATCTGGAGGAGGAGGAGGAGGAGGCTGAGGAGGAGGAGGATCTGGAGGAGGAGGAGGAGCAGGAGGAGGAGAAGGAGCAGGAGGAGGTCAGAGCGCCGGTGTATCGACCAGCAGCAGTGGCAGCACGCGAGCACATGGCTGCCCGGGATGCAAGGGATGAACATATCATGGCCAGATTTGCATAGGTTGCCCAAGTTGGCACATGTCCTTGGCTCCATCCTAAGACATCATTGACAATGGACATGACTCTCTGGCCTCCTTTCACTCTGGCTACCAACCTGACAACGCAAGTGTGGCGGAGCCCGCAATGTGGAAAGAACAGATGCCATAACGCCAACATTTTGGCATCAAATCATTTTAATGCTTTCCAACAGGGATGGCATTTCATCAATACACATAAACATTCTCCCAATCTGCACACAGATCTGGAGGTTATATTCATTGCCAGCTGTACCCACACAGCCTTGGTTTCTTTGGGAGGCCTCTTCCTCCCAGATGAGCGGAAGAGGACCTCCATGCTAGCTGTCACCCCCTCAAACAACATTTGCAGCGCCTCCTCCAAGAGCCTCAGGGAGGCCCTTGCCTTGGAATTGGACATAGTGGTTTCTCAGAATATGTTGCAGGTGGTACAGCATAGGCAGAAACCCTGTGGAATGAGCCAAGGCAGCAAGAAGCCATAAAATCAGACTGGAAAAGTGATGTCAGCAGAGGCGAGTTTCAGTCCCAAAACACTAATTGACCAAGGGCATCACACTGAAATCAAGTGGCCAATCGCAAATTTTTGAAAACTATCAGTGGAAGCGGGTTTCAAACCCATCCAAACCGAAACCCGCCTCCATCTCGCCTCCAGTGAGTAAATCGCCCCCATAGAGTACGGAAACAAAGAGCTAATGCTAAACCTATACAAATCATTGGTTGGGCTGCAGTTAGAATATTAGGTCCAGTTTTCTGGCTTTACATTAGGAAGGATGCCAAGGTTGTGTAGAAGATGCAGAAGAGATTCAATAAAATGGCACCATGGATGAGAGGCTTTAGTTATGAGAGACCAGAAAAACTGGATCTCTTTTCATTCGAACAAAGAAGGTTAAGTGTAGATTGGACAGAGGTGTTCAAAATTATGAGTGGTTTGTTAAGTTAAATTGGGACAAATTATTTCCGCTGTTTGGTGAGTTGGTAACTAGAGGACATAAATTAAGGGTTATCATCAAAAGAAAAAAGGGAGATGTTAGGTGAAATGTTTTTTTACACAGAAAGTTGTTAGGACATGAAAAGTCTTACTAGAAAATGTGTTGGAAGCAAAATCCATAATAGCTTTTAAAAGGAAAATAGATAAATATTTAAATATATATTTTTAATGATATTGCAAAAGGGTACGGGAATATAACTACGTGGCTAGCACTTCCAGAGAGCTGGCATAAACACAGTGGGCAAAATGGCCTTGTTCTGTCTGTAATGATTCAGTTATTCCAGATTTACATATGTGTTTGTATAAAACCGATGACTTCCTGTGGTCAAAAATTGAAGTAGGAACAAGCAGTAAATGTTAATACAAAAGCCACAGGCCATTGAAATAGGCAAAAATTGGAGCACCACTAATCAGCAAACAAATCTATATGCTCTGCAACTGGCTGGCTGCACAGGGGTGGGGGCCAGACAAATCGCCCATCTTCCAATATGGGATTTTCCCATGGAAGTTAAATTGGAATCTTAAAGGTAGGTGGGAGTGGGAAGTAGAACCTATTTCAAACACAATACTAGGGAGAGGGTATGCAAGAACACTATGGATCCATGGAGAGAGAAACAAATTTAACGTTTCAGGTCGAACGCAGATGCTGCCTGACCTGCTGAGTATTTCCAGCATTTTCTGTTTTTATTTCAGATTTCCAGCATCCGCAGTATTTTGCTTTTGTACTATGTTGGATCCCTTGGGATAAAGGAATAAATCTTGACTTATGCTAAGAAAGGGCAGTTAGATGTGAAATTCCTGCAAGAGCCCCAACTCACATCCTCCAGAGTGCACCAAACTCACAAGGGATTAGGTGCCTGGGAATGAGACTTCCATCATGAGATAGCAGGGGAGGAATGAAGACAGCTGTGGAAGAAACCCCTCACATCTACCACCTGCAGTAGAATGCAAGACAGTCAACTTAAAATAATACATCAAGTGTACCGCACTCCACAGTTGCTTCACAAATTCCTGCCATCTCTGGTGGATGACTGTTGAAGGAGCTGCAGTCGGAAAGGGTCAATGATACACCCATTCTTGTCATGCCTCTGCATTGAGCCTTTCTGAATAGTAGTCCAGGAGAACACAGAGAATATGATGGAACTCACAATTCCTCAACCCCAGTGCCTATAGAGCCTACTCACTGGAAGAGGAGCCCTCCCCCGACAGCTCATAAGATGTATTCCCATTCTGTGGCAAAGTACAACCCACCCACAAGAAAGATGTAGACAAAACATTTGTGGGATATATGACAGCCAGAACATGTAATTTATGGCATCAAAATAAAATGTACAGCATAATCTATCTGCAAGAACCATTTTTAGTACTGACCTGTAATGTGAGGTAAATAGAAGATACCCCTTGGGTTCATATGATATATTTATACAGCCATGTATGCCACGAGTAATGAGCTTCTATCTGGTCCGTGAGTTATGTAACTGTTTCACATCAAAAGACATGGGCTATTCTATTTTATGAAGTGACAAAGCATTGGGAAATGTCATTGCTCCCTTGTGACTTGTTTAGTTTCTGGTAATCGAAAGCAGTTTACAGCACATAGTAATTGAATCACAATCTCCAACCATTCAGGAAAGACTACATAGAGTATTCTGGCCATCATTTGCAGACAGTGAAATGTGAAGTGCCTTGGGATGTTTTACTATGTTAAAGGCACTATATAAATACAAGTTGTTGTTGTTGTTTCCTACATTACAACAGTGACTACACTTCAAAAAGTACTTCATTGGCTGTAAAACGCTTTGGGATGTCCGGTGGTCATGAAAGGTGCTATATAAATGCAAGTCTTTCTTTCTTTTCTGTTGTTGACAGTGTGTTGCATGACGCTCGCCGACACACAAAACCTACACACAGGACTGTGAGTGCATTTAGTCTCATCGTAGTTTGATATTATAACCCCTTGATTGGATATACAGACTAACTGACTCCTGCCTATCAGTTGTTCTTTATGTCAACCACCCGAACTCTTCAATTAGTATTCAGCTTGCAACTCACTCCTGAGTATCCATTATTATTCGATATGTACACAATCTGAACCCCTTGATTAGATGCCAGTTTATAACTCACTCCTTGATGTGTGTGCATGCTTATTACATATGAACCGCTTGTTGGTAATAAAATGTAAATCTTTTGTTTCCTTCAGCTGTTTGTTTTCTCAGATACAAATCCAGTACCTGATAGTTATATGTGTTGTTGCTAAGGTTCTATATGATTCTGTGAGATGCAGTTTGAACTGGTCATAGCCATATCTGATGTGGAGAGCGTTCTTCCCCTCAAGGATCAAAAATTCAGGGGGCAGGTTTTTTTTTGTGCACATAGCAACAGAGTAGGCCATTCATCCTATGGCATTTCTGTTAGCCATGGAAGCTCTGCCTTCATAACCCCATTTCCCTGCCATGGCTCTGTGGTACCATTCTTGTCTCTGAGTCAGATGGTTGTGGGTTCAAGTCCCACTAGTCACATCAGGGACCCCGATTTCCATTTTAAATGGGCCTAATGCTTAACTTCTGGGGTTGCTCCAGCTGTCCAGTGGTAGGTCCCGGTGAACGTTGTCATGGCCACAGCGGCAATGAGGCGCTAGGTCGTTGTCCACCATTTTTGGGACGCCACTGCCACTGCCCTGTTTCCACCCGAAGGAAGGGCTGAAAATTCAGCTCGACATCCTAGACCAACTAGCCAAACTGAAAGAGGACAAGGAAGGCCACAGGTCCAGATGGATTTCACCCATAGATAATCAAAGAAACTAGGAAGGAGATAGCAGTGGCATTAGTAGCCATCAATAGAAAAGAAGTAGTGTGAGAGGACTGGCGGACAGCAAATGTGATTCCTATCTTCAAAAAAGGGAAATAGAAGTCATTCTATATAATCTATAAATACACCCAAAGTTTTGATCAAAGAATTCCAAAAAGAAGCAGCTTTCACTACCTGCAAGCTTTGCTGTGGATTCGAAAGATGAGCAATTATACAGTAAGTTCCTGAGAAGGTGTCCCAGCAGTGGAGCCTAAAATCCTCTGTACTTATTCGACTGTTCATTTGAAATCATATTTTTTTTTAAAAAACATAATAAAGGATATTTTTAACAGTGTGGTTGTTTTTTGCTAGCAACGATCACATTATATATTTGCAAGAGGCAAAATATCCTAATAGGATAAAACCATCAAAGAATATGTTTCAGAATAAAATGACAACCAAAACAGAATGGCCCCGATATGTATGCATGTTTGCGGGGTCAGGGGAATCCAGAAATTACTTGAATGCCCCAGAAACCGCCATGGTTAATATAGAGTGGTGATATTGGGGGACTTTAATTACCCAGGTCAACCAAGTATCTGTGGGAGAACACTTGGGTACGAGTGATCATCGTATCATAAGATTTAGATTAGCAATGGAGAGGAGCAAGGAACAATCTAGAGTGGAACTTCTAAACTGGAATAGGGCTAACTTCAATGGGATGCGAAAGGATCTAGCCAGGGTAAAATGGAACCAAAGGCTGACAGGAAAAACTGTAATGGAACAATGGGTGATCTTTAAGGAGGAGATGTTCCAAGTACAGGCTAGTACATTCCAACAAGAGGGAAGGGTAAAGGAACCAAAGCAAGGGCTCCTTGGATGACGAAGGAGATAGAGAAGATGATGAAACAAAAAAAGAGGGTGTATGATGCATGTCAGGTGAATTCTTCAAGGGAGAACCAGACCAAATACAATAAGTTGAGAGGGGAAGTGAAGATGAAAATAAGATTGGCAAAGAGAGAATATGAGAGTAGAATGGCGGTTAACATAAAAGGGAACCCAAAAATCTTCTACCGGCATGTAAACAGCAAGTGGGTAGTAAGAGGCGGGGTGGGGCCTATTATGGACAAAGAAGGTGATATATGCCTAGAGTCGCAGGGCAAGGCTAGAATACTCGATGACTATTTTGTAATGGTGTTTACTAAGGAGGTAGATGCTGACAAAATATCGGTAGCAGTGGAAAAGATAGAAGCAATGGAAGGGGTGAAAATTGATAGACAGGATGCACTAGAAAGACTGGGTATGCTTAGAGTGGATAAGTCGCCTGGTCCAGATGGCTTGCATCCCAGGTTGCTAAGGGAATTGGGGGAGGAGATAGCAGAAGGGCTTGCCAGAATTTTCCAATCTTCCCTAGATGCGGGGGAGGTGCCTGAGGATTGGAAAGTGGCAAATGTGACACCATTGTTCAAGAAAGGGTGTAAGGACAATTCTAGTAACTATAGGCCGGTCAGTTTAACATCAGTGGTGGGTAAAGTTTTAGAAACAATAATCAAGGAAAAAATTAACAGGCACTTGGAGAAGTTTAAGCTAATTTAGGAGAGCCAACATGGATTTGTAAAAGGCAGATCATGTTTGACTAATCTAATTGAATTTTTTGATGAAGTAACAGGGAGGATTGATGAAGGGAATGCAATGGATGTTGTCTACTTGGATTAGAGGAAGGCGTTTGACAAAGTACCACTTAGAAGGCTGGTTAACAAAATTGAGGCTCATGGAATAGGTGGGTCAGTGGCAGCTTGGATAAGGAATTGGCTTAAGGACAGAAAACAGCAAGTTGTGGTAAATGGCTGTTTTTCAAACTGGAGGATGGTAGATAGTGGTGTTCCCCAAGGGTCAGTGCTGGGGCCAATGCTATTTTTGATATATATAAATGACCTGGATATTGGAATACAAAGTAGAATTTCTAAATTTGCTGATGACACAAAACTTGGGGGTGTGGCAAACAGTGAGGATGATACCAATCTACTGCAACAGGACATAGAAAGGCTAGCAGAATGGGCAGACAAGTGGCAGATGGAATTTAATACAGAGAAGTGTAAGGTGATGCATTTTGGCAGAAGGAACAGGGAGAGGCAATATATACTTAATGACACAGTTTTAAAAAATGGTCAGGGATAGAGGGACCTGGGAGTTAATGTGCATAGGTCCCTGAAGGTGGCGGGACATATTGAGAGAGTGGTTAGCAAAGCATATGGGATCTTGGGATTCATAAATAGAGGTATTGAGTACAAAAGTAGAGAAGTTATGCTGAACCTTTATAAAGCGCTGGTTAGGCCACAACTGGAGTATTGCGTCCAGTTCTGGTCACCACATTTTAGGAAGGATGTGAAGGCACTTAAGAGGGTGCAGAGGAGATTTACCAGAATGGTTCCGGGGATGGGGGATCTTAGCTACAAGGACAGGTTGGAGAAGCTGGATTTGTTTTCATTAGCGCAAAGGAGGTTGAGGGGTGATTTGATAGAGGTGTACAAGAATGGCCCAGATATTCTGATCCCTACGGGTGGGTAGGCGCTGTGTACCCACCCATAGGGACATCGGAAATGCCAGTTTCAGGCATGCACAGCACATGCGCTGAAAACCGGCATTTCCGATCTGTCAAGAATGGAGATCCTCCGGCTGCCCTGGAGAAGGGCCTCTGTGGGCGAATAATTCCGCTTTTTGGAGACCCTCCAGCCGCAGAAAACCCTTACAATTCTTACGCCTGGTAAAAGCAGGTGTAAGGCCTGCTTTTACCAGGATAAGAGTTGAAAAATAGTTTTTAAATTTTTTTTTCACTAATTTATCATTTAAAAATACTTTAAAAAAAGGTAAGTTTAATTTTAGCCCCGTAAAAAACTTTAATTATTCTTTTCAAAAAGTTAAATTTTTGTTTAAAATACTTAATTTATTGTAATTTCAAGTCATTTTAAAAACGTGATTTAAAAAAAAATGTATTTAAAGTTTTACTATGTTTTTGGGGTGATCTCCATTCATATATTTGGCAGGTCTCCCTGTCAAGTGTATGAAGGGAGATTCCCTTCTGTGATTGGCTCCCCATGGCCCACGTGATCCCAGGGACGCTGCGAACTACCTGCGCCCCTGGGATACGTGGGCCCTGCGCATTTCAAGTTTGGAGAGGCCCAGGAGCGGAAGCGTGTGCGTCCCGGGAGCCCTCAGGTAAGGGCGTAGATTTTTCCAGATCGCAGGCCTCCGCCCACGGGAGGCCTGCGATTGGAAAATACGGGCCATTATGACGGGTTTGGATAGGCTAGACGGGGAAAGGCTGTTCCCACTAGTTGACGGTACAAAGACTAGGAGACACAGATTTAAGGTTTTGGGTAAGAGATACAGGGAGATGTGAGGAAAATCTTTTTTACGCAGCGAGTGGTGAGGACCTGGAACTCGCTGCCGACGGAAGTGGTGGAAGCGGAGAAACTCAATGTTTTCAAGGGGAGACTGGATAGGCACTTGAGGGAAATAAACTTGCAGGGTTACGGGGATAGAGCGGGGGAATGGGACTGACTGGATTGCTCCAAAGAGAGCCGGCACGGACTCGATGGGCCGAATGGCCTCCTTCTGTGCCGTTATGACTCTATGGGCGTGATCTTGCCAGCCCTGGGGAGGCGGGTATGGAGGCGTGACTGGCGGGAAAATGGCAGAATTTGGGGGCGGGTGCCCAATCCGCCCCCAACCCGACTCCGTGCCATCTTGCCAGGAGGCGAGTAGCTGTCCCGCGCCGGGTCCCGTCTCCTTGGAGGCGGGAAGGGATTAAAGCCTATTAACTGCCTGTTAACAGGTAGTTAACAGGCAGAATATAGGATTATCCCCTTTTTGCCCTCACAAGTGCGGGCTTCCCGAAGGCTTCGAAACCCGCCAGGTCAGTGAGGCAAGTAGTTGGTCTGCGGGGGTCGGTGGGGTGCAAACGTGTGCTGTGGAGGTGAGTGATGGGTGCAAGTGTGTGGAGGTGAGTATCTGAGGTAAGTGCAAAGTGTTAGTAAAAGTGTATTTACCTTTGTTTCTTTCTGCAGGCTTCAGTCGGTTTTATGCGGAGAGTGCAACAACCATCTAATTTCTGCAAAATAAAGAGATTTGATGAGTCTTGAATTCAAGAACTCATCAAACAACAAAGAATGTCACTGTTTGACAGCTTCACAGAGCTGTCAAACGATGACAATTCATCTGTCAAAAATTTTTGACAGATGAAACGTCATACGTTGATGTTCTCTGCAACCGGCTTTCCCTTAATTGGCCTGCTAAGCCCACTGGGCGGGCTTAACAAGGTCAATCAAGGGGAAATAGCGTGGGTTGGCCAGAAGTTGTTGGAGGCGGGACTGAAAACCGACAAGTGGGAGTCCCGCCTCCAAAAGTTCCCCATTGGCATAATCACCCCCTTAGACTCTGACTCTAAATGCCAGGAACGCAGTGGTCCTGCCGAAGCGGGTTACTCGAACGCCCCAGAAACCGCCATGGTTAAACTGGAAGTAGCTGCATTCGTGGAGGGTTGGGGTCGGGTTTCACATATGTACCGATTTAACCCCCCCACCCCGCCTCCGACCTTCTCCCGCCCGTCATGGGGAGCGTTAAAATTCTCCTCAATGAGTCCACATGCATTTTAAAAGGTAATCCCAGGTGCTTATATGCCTGACTAGGCCATAATTCGATAGTTAATTAATATCCCACCAGCCTCAGATCAGGAAATAGGATAAAGCTGAGAATAACAAATATTAGATGATAATGAAGCATTCCTGCATAATAGGGACAACACTGAACACAGCGTAATGCTCTTGTAAATTGTTCTTTTCAGGAAAAGAATTGTTTTTCCTTTTATATTATTTCTGTGTCATTTTGATTTTTAGTTTCTTCTTCGATGAGGATTTGCATATAAATACTGACCATCTGAAGAATAAAAAGGCACATTAGAACATATTTTGCTTGTTGAGGAGGCATTCTGCACTTGTTGGAATATGAGAGGCCTGGGCAATGTGAGCCATTTCGTGCTCGGTCAGTGAAGCGAGACAAGTTCACTAACCAGAGCACAGCTCAGTTCTTTTACAGATACAAGAAAGCAGTGACAATGGGCTACACACACTCAGGATAGTAACAGTTAGATACCAGCTGATAATTTAACATAACTGATATAATAGAAGTAACTGGATTTAAAAGTTCATACAGTTGGGTTATCACTGAACTGAGAGGATTGGTCTAGAGATTAGCTTCAGGTAGGTCTTGTTTTTGAATTGATTGCAGAAGTAAAAGCATTAGTAAAAGTTATTTCAATCTGTAAAAGTGAAAATATTAATTATTTAAAAAATAATTTAAGAACCTAAGTGTTTCTGTTTAACTTATGTTACATAATATATTTATATTTATCTAGGTATTTCATGTAGAATTTTTTTATTTAATTAGGCTCCAGATAAATAAATTTTTAATGAAATTGCATTGTGCTATTACACAGAGGCTTCAGTTGCATACATAAGTAATAGAGATGGCATTATTAGGTCGTCTGCTTGAAGTAATATTGAAACTAAAATGAACAGAGTAATGCTCCTGTTGTGCTGCATGTTTGATATCAGTACAGCATTATATTTTCCCAAAAGTGCGGTGCGAAGCTGCAATTTCACAGAAAGCAACAGAGAGTAGGGATAAACAGGTCATTTTCAGGTTGGCAGGCTGTAACTAGTGGGGTGCCGTAAGGAACAATGCTTGGGCCTAAGCTATTTACAATTTATATTAATGACTTGGATGAAGGGACCGAGTGTAATGTATCCAAGTTTGCTGAGGATACAAAGCTAGGTAGGAAAGTAAGCTGTGAGGAGGACGCAAAGAGGCTGCAAAGGGATATAAACAGGTTAATTGAGTGGGCAATAAGGTGGCAGATGGAGTATAATGTGAGGAAATGTGAGGTTATTCACTTTGGTAGGAAGAATAGAGAAACAGAATATTTTTTAAATGGTGAGAAACTATTAAATGTTGGTGTTCAGAGAGATTGAGGTCTCCTCGTACAGGAAACACAGAGGGCTGGATTTTACCAACCTCGGTGGGTCCGGGGCGGGCGATGTTGGTGGCGGGTCCCGGCCTCGCTGCTGGCTCCAGCCCGCTGTCCAAAATGACTTTCCCCGATTGGGCTTGTTAAGCTCACCCAGCGCGTTTGCTGGCCAATTGAAGGAAGCTGGTCTGATGACGTCATTTGATGATGCGTCATCAACCTGTTTCCTTAAAGGGACCATGTGCAAATTGATTTTGACATTTGTGCTGTCGGTGTTCTACAGCACTGAGGTGCTGCAAACACTGACAAGCACTGCACAGAGGTGCACGGCTGCACTCAGGCTCTCCCATGACTCCCTCCATATGCTTATGGAGGGAGTCACAGCACGTAGGGAGGTTCTCTTCCCTTCCAATGGGCAGAAGAGACCTCCCCAGGAGACCAACACAGCCTGGTTGCACATTGCTCAGGAGGACACAAGCAGGGATGTCGTCAGGAGGACCAGGCTGCAATGGTGCAAACCTTTCAATGATTACAGTAGATCACGAAACGTTACTGCCAAGCCACACTCAACCTCATCTGCTGTGCCACTCATCACATCCCCATCACTCTGCCTTCCCTCCCTACTCCTGCACATCCTTACTCACACCAACTTACCTTGCACCTTCACCCATCTCTCTCTATCTACATTATCACTTCCCCATCTCACTAGCCACTCCTCACACTCAACCTCATCCTCGTCCAATCATACCAACTAACAACACACAAGGGTAGGCACTTGGGTGTTTTAGCCAATGTTCATGTAAAGTTTCTGTTAATGTGGTGTCAAACATTGAAACCTTTATTTTGAAAACTTTGCATTCTTGGACTGATTTGTGTGCACCATTGGAAGTGGCTTAGTGAGTTGCAGTGAATGGTGAGACATAACAGTACGCCCCACAATGGTGATGAGTGTGAAAGGAATGGCTTGGGCATTGTAGGGATGATTTATGGTGTTGGTGTGGGGTGGTGCCAACCTGGCACATGATGTGGCAGCCAGGGTGTACAGCGTCAAGTGAAGTAAATCTGGCCATGGTGAGGCCATCCCTGGCGTCCCTGGCAGCAATGTGGTCGGGTGCTGATGCCTTGTGTCCTGTGCAGCATCAGTTGATTATGGAGAAGATTGGTGTTGTTGTTGGTGCTGCTGGTGTGCCTGTTGCTGCTGGTGTTGGGGCTGAGCATGGTGGGATTCTGAGGACCAAGGTGAGATAGTTTCAAGGGCACTGATGCTGATGTAATAGATGGCAGGTGAACTTGAGATGACAGAAGTGATCTGTCAATGGTGAGAGAGGTTGTTCCAATGAGGTGACACTGGATAGAGAGTTTACTCCAAACACTTGCAACCTGCATAAAGCTCAATTTGTCTTCCAAATGCAGTAAGCAACAGCTTCTGAGCTTGGAAAGTGAACAGCTGTGAGATGGGAGCTTTTATAGCACATTATGAGAAGATTCCATGGCCATTCAACTCCCTACCTGCTTAGCTGACATTATCCCCGAGCACGTAAACCCCGTGGGCGACCTGGTAAACTCTGAAGGTGAGCTCAAAATAGTTCTTAGTGGTCTGTTAACAAGGTCATAATGACCTGAATTGCCTCCCCCACCACTGTGTGTCGGGTCTGCTCAGCATTCACAGAACCGACATTTGGGAAAGGCACGTGGCAGTGGGTTGACAGTGGGGTCCCGATCCACTGTCAAAAAAAACAATTTTCCCACTGATTGCGCCCACTGATCCCCGAAAAATTCCCCCCAGAGAGTTAGCATGCAGGTACAGCAAGCAATTAGGAAGGTAAGTGGCATGTTGGCTTTTATTGCAAGGGGGTTGGAGTACAAGAGTAAGGAAGTCTTGCTGCAATTGTACAGGGCTTTGGTGAGACCACACCTGGAGTACTGTGCCCAGTTTTGGTCTCCTTATCTGAGGAAGGATATACTTGCCTTATAGGTGGTGCAATGAAGGTTCACAGCAAGGGTTGTGATATGAGGAGAGATAAATAGATTGGGCTAATACTCTCTGGAGTTTAGATGAATGAGAGGTGATCACACTGAAACATATAAGATTCTGAGGGGGATTGACAGGGTAGATGCTGAGAGGTTGTTTCCCCTGGCTGGAGAGTCTAGAACTAGGGGGCATAGTCTCAGGATAAGGGGTCAGCCATTAAGACTGAGATAAGGAGGAATTTCTTCACTCAGAGGGTTGTGAATCTTTGGAATTCTCTACCCCAAAGGGCTGTGGATGCTGAATCGTTGAGTATATTCAAAGCTGAGATAGCTGGATTTTTGGACTCTCGGGGAATCAAGTGATATGAAGATTGGGCAGGAAAGTGGAGTTGAGGTCGAAGATCAGCCATGATCTTATTGAATGGCGGAGCAGGCTTGAGGGGCCGTATGGCCTATTCCTGCTCCGAATTCTTATGTTCTTATAAATTTCACCAACAGTTGCAGGCTGATGAATAGAGCCACAGCACAAGTTTGAGTACACATGCACGGAGCATTGCATTTCCCTACTCAAGAATGATGAGAGATAGCAGTGTAATCACAGCTGCCTGTGTGCATTGCATTAAATATTTCAACCATGACTGCATGTTTTGCTGTAGTGTAATTTCTACAGCATTGCTCCCTACTTAACACAATGTACTCACACAGGAGTTTATTTTAAACTGTATGGATGCCTAGCAACAATTGGACACCAGGACTGCACTAACTCATTCAGCCTCTATTAGTTCATTCCAGACATAAATTATCGCCTGCAACCTACATCCCCTAGTATTGGACCAAAAGGGTATAATTGTTCCTGAAGGCAGGAACTGACCGCCCATTTACATTCATTGCGTCGGCTCCATTATAACACATGGAACTGACAGAACACTGCATGTTACATTTAGAAAACTTTTAAAGCAGGTGGTTCATATGAATATGAAGAGTGGCAGCCATCTCCATGACTGCCACTTGGCCTCTTTTAACAAACTAGCACTTATTAAATATTTAGCGATTAGTTTATTTGTGAGGTTTTACTTAAAGTTGCCACCCTCTGGTCATTTCAAACTGTATTTGTCTATGCAGCAGCACCCAGCTATTCCGTGAGTTCAGCCATGTTGGGAACTGTAGGTTGCCCAGTATACCCCAGCTGCACAAAATGGAGGAGAAAGTGCCATGCAAGGGCAACATGAGTATTGGCCTCACAACGTGTTCGGAGTATAACAGCGATATTAGATTCCTCCAAGCACTATATGAAATTAGTTGAAGGCACAATGAAGACAGAGCTATTAGAATCCTGAGTGGTTTAGACGCAGATATTTTCAAAAATATTGGGAAATTAAAAACTGCTTGTTGGTTTACATTGTGTATAAAACTGCCATAGGACTGGCATGTACCAATTCTGAAAGCTTCTCAGGGTATACTTTCCATCCACCTTGGTGGTCGATATGTATGCGAGTGTCAGAATATTGGATGGGATCCCTTTGCTGGACCTCATGAACGAGTGCCATTAGCAATCTTCTGGCTGGCCATTTAAGTTGGCCTCAAGTATTCTTGATTACAATGTGTGAGAGCTTCATTTAAATATTAAAGTATATTGCAAACATAAATAAGCCCTAACATGATTTTCCTATTAAAGACGGGATCACCTAGTGCTGTGCTTACCTATCTAGAGTTGGCGTAAAGGGAAGTCAGTGCATGAAGTAGGTCTTAAGTGGGTAGGGGCTATTTTGTCATTTTATTTTCATTTTTTTCAGTGTTGTTTTTGTCTATCTTTCTCTGTCTTATTGGTATTTGAACATGTAGATAATGTTTATGTAGAAACAAAACTAGCAGAGTATTGTTTACAAAATCACTGGGAAGCCAACTGTATTTAAAGTATTTCTAAGAGTTTAACAGGACAGAAAGATGGTAAAGGAAGAGCGGATATGAAAAGGGCCTCTTACAATATAAACTTTCACTCCAGCTTAGGAAAGGACAAGGCATCGAATTGCAAGCTAAAGCGTCCTGTGCCATTTGACAGGACAATTTAAAATTTAATGATGGCAGCTGCATTTAAAGCACTTTGATTGCATTACTTTGTGGTTGAAGTAGTGCAAAATGGAAGAAGGCATGACAAGAGATAATTTGGCACCAAAGCCAGACTGCTTGCATTCACCATTATGCCACCAACCTTATCTACAGGCCCTGGCACACCTACCTAGCAATGACTGAGGGAACTACCTCTGTAGGCTCTAGGTCGGCACAGAGGCAGTTACAGCTGTAACATCTGCCAGGGCGTCTGCAACCAGCCTGCAACACAGGTATGCCACTGACAGTGGCAGTCAAGGTCAAACACTGTCGTCAATTTTTCTGTTATTTGCCCATACCAGACTGGCTGTAAAGTGCCTCGGGAATCCTGCGGGTTGTAAAAGGCGCTATAGAAATGCATGTCTTTCTTTTTCTTTCAGACTGGCACTGCAGTATTGCCCAAGGGTTTCTGTGTAAATTGCAGCTTGAATGTGTGCCCTGGTGGGATATGCATACATAATGAGCAATAAAATAACAGTAAATGTCTAAGGGTTAGGCATGGGCAAGTAGTAAACGTGTAAAGGCAACACTGTGACCTGCATGTTGTGGATACCACCTTCCCCTGGCCACCAGTTCCTACTATGCACGCTGCAGTGCTGTCCTTGAGTACCAAACCGGGCAGCCCTCCTTGCATCCACCTCATACAGCAACATTTCAACTAGCCATCAAACAGGGGGGTTGAAGCTGGCCTTCTCCATCATTTGTCCACAAAAAAACATTTCCTGATTGCACATTTCCTTTGCCATCCACTGGGTTTTCCAGCCACTTCCTTTTCCTCATTTAGCCTTTTGAAAGGCTGCCAACTATTTTCATCCCCACATACCGTCACTTACCTTTAAGTGGCAAAATCACTTTCAGTCCCAGCTGCAATCTTTTAAGAATGCTAACAAGCAAGTTAATCCCTCTCGTTCTGCTGGGCTCCCAGCATAAGGCCCAACCCACAGCAGAAACTCGCTTTGAATATTGAACGAGGGCTAACCTTGGAAGATCCAGTGTGTTTGGGTGTTCCATCTTTATACAAGTGCAGAGCTCACTGTGTGCAAGTCCCACAGCTTCAGGATGAACATTTACCCTATGCTGTTTGTGTTGTTGCTATTGTTATTATAATACCAGAAATTTGATGCCAAATTTATGCAGTTACTGGTTACGTTTGGCAGCACCAGCACAACACTGCTGAAATGTGATGAGTGGGGTTGATTTTAAACCCCTACCGGGCAGGAACAGTACATGGGCGGAGTTAAAATCAGGCAATTTGTGTTACCGGCTTAAGGTTGCTCTATTCCCACCCGGTGCCATTTTCCCCTTGTTGACTGCGCGCCCTGCTCGCCTCCCGAATTTCTACCCCACTGTGTTCATGATTCTTGCAGAATCCTGTGGAGAAGGGAGCGGTGCTTGGTCCACACAAAATAATTTAAGGGAAGTACCTGAGGAGAAAACCATGAAAGCCCAGCCGAGGGTTACAGTGCTCGACCGAGTGGGGAACGGTCAAAGAACAGAGAAGAAGCTGCTCTGTCTTGACTGAGAGGAGATTTTAACGAGCTAAAGGCAAAATTTATGACTGATATCAGGAAGTTCTTCTTCTCACAAAGAGTGATTGTCACATGGAATTGACTGCTGAGTAGGGTGTTGGAAGCAAAAACCCTGTAGTCATTTAAGAAACAGCTGGAAGCTATGATGGGAGAAAGGTAGGGCAACTAAAGTCAGAGCTCCCTGGATGACGAAAGAGATAGAGAGTAAGATGAAGCAGAAAAAGAGCGCGTATGACAGATGCCAGGTCGAAAATAATCTGAGAATCAGGCTAAATATAGAAAGTTCAGAGGAGAAGTGAAAAAGAAAATAAGAGGGGCAAAGATGAGAATAGAATGGCAGCTAATATAAAAGGTAATCCAAAAGTCTTCGATAGGTATTTAAATAGTAAACGGGTAGTAAGAGGACGGGTGGGGCTGATTAGGGATCAAAAAGGAGACCTACGCATGCAGGCAGAGGGTATGGCTGAGGTACTAAATGAGTACTTTGCATCTGTCTTCACCAAGGAAGAGGATGCTGCCAGAGACATAGTAAAGGAAGAGGTAGAGGAGATACCGGATGGGATAAGAATTGATAAAGACGAGGTACGAGAAAGGCTGGCTGTACTTAAAGTAGGTAAGTCACCAGGACTGGATGGGATGCATCCTAGGACGCTGAGGGAAGTGAAGGAAGAAATCATGGAGGTACTGGCCATAATCTTCCAATCCTCCTTAGAAACAGGGGTGGTGTCAGAGGACTGGAGAAATGTAAATGTTACACCGTTGTTCAAAAAAGGGTGTAAAGATAAACCCAGCAATTATAGGCCTCAGAGGCCGGTGTCGGGAGCAGCAGGAGAGTACAGTGAGTATTTAAACTCACTTTCGCGGGCTTTTTTCCTCGGAGGCTGGTGTTGGGAGAAGCAGAAGAGTACAGTGAGTATTTAAACTCACTTTTGCGGGCTTTTTTCCTCAGAGGCCGGTGTCGGGAGCAGCAGGAGAGTACAGTGAGTATTTAAACTCACTTTTGCGGGCTTTTTTCCTCAGAGGCCGGTGTCGGGAGCAGCAGGAGAGTACAGTGAGTATTTAAACTCACTTTCGCGGGCTTTTATCCTCAGAGGCTTACCAATCTCGCATACCGGGAGTGGCGTTCCAGAGCCACGTCACGATTCAAAAAGTGATGCGGGCAAGAGGAAGCAGCTGATTGGGTGAGTACTTATACTACTCTATAGTTTGACAGTTAAGGTTAATAGTTTATAAAGTTTAGAAGGTCTTAATTTTTGTGGTTATAGTTTCTACGGCCTCTGTTGTGTAGCGGGGAGTGCTAGTAAACAAGGGCCCTTGAGTACATCATTTAATTGTAGTGTAATTAGTGGTATTGATTTGATTTAGTTTAATTTAAATTAATTAAAGGGTAAGTCATGGCAGCACAGCTCGGCCCTGTGGCATGCTCCTCCTGCACTATGTGGGAAATCAGGGACATTTCCTGTGTCCCTGACGACCGTGTGTGCGGGAGGTATATCCAGCTGCAGCTACTGGCAGACCGCATTGCGGTGCTGGAGCTGTGAATGGATACATACTGGAGCATTGGCGATGCTGAGGATGTCGTGGATAGCACGTTTAATGAGTTGGTCACACCGCAGGTAAAGGCTGCACAGGCAGGAAGGGAATGGGTGACCACCAGGCAGAGTAGTAGGCACAGGCAGGTAGTGCAGGGGTCCCCTGTGGCCATCCCCCTCTCAAACAGATATACCGCTTTGGATATTGTTGGGAGAGATGGCTTATCGGGGGAAGGCAGCAGCAGCCAACTTCCTGGCACCATGGGTGGTTCTGCTGCACAGGACGGGAGGAAAACGAGCGGGAGAGCTATAGTGATAGGGGATTCTATTGTAAGGGGAATAGATAGGCGTTCTGCGGCCGCAAACGAGACTCCAGGATGGTATGTTGCCTCCCTGGTGCAAGGGTCAAGGATGTCTCGGGGTGGCTGCAGGGCATTCTGGAGGGGGAGGGTGAACAGCCAGTTGTGGTGGTGCATATAGGTACCAACGATATAGGTAAAAAACGGGATGAGGTCCTAAAAGCTGAATATAGGGAGTTAGGAGGTAAATTAAAAAATAGGACCTCAAAGGTAGTAATCTCAGGATTGCTACCAGTGCCATGTGCTAGTCAGAGTAGAAATAGAAGGATATTTCAGATGAATACGTGGCTAGAGGAATGGTGCAAGGGGGAGGGATTCAAATTCCTGGGACATTGGAACGGTTCTGGGGGAGGTGGGACCAGTACAAACTGGACAGTTTGCACCTGGGCGGGACCGGGACCAATGTCCTAGGGGGAGTGTTTGCTAGTGCTGTTGGGGAGGGTTTAAACTAAAATGGCAGGGGGTTGGGAACATGTGCAGGGAGACAGAGGAAAGGGAAGCAAGGATAGAAACAAAAGACAGGAAGGAGAAAAGCAAAAGTGGAAGTCAGAGAAATCAAGGGTGTAAATCAAACAGGGCTACAGTAAATAATAATTCTAAAAGGACTAAGAGTGTTAAAAACAAGCCTGAAGGCTTTGTGTCTTAATGCGAGGAGCATTCGTAATAAGGTGGATGAATTAGCTGTGCAAATAGATGTAAACGGATATGATATAATTGGGATCACAGAGACATGGCTCCAGGGTGACCAAGGCTGGGAATTCAACATCCAGGGGTATTGAATATTCAGGAAGGACAGGCAAAAAGGAAAAGGAGGTGGGGTAGCATTGCTGGTTAAAGAGGAGATTAACACAATAGTAAGGAAGGATATTAGCTCTGTTGATGTGGAATCTGTATGGGTAGAGCTGAGAAATACCAAGGGGCAGAAAACATTAGTGGGAGTTGTATACAGACCCCCAAACAGTAATGCTGAGGTTGGGGATGGCATTAAACGGGAAATTAGAGACACGTGCAATGAGGGCACAGCAGTTATCATGGGTGACTTTAATCTACATATAGATTGGGCTAAGCAAATTAGTAATAATACTGTGGAGGAGGAATTCCTAGAGTGTATACGGGATGGTTTCCTGGACCAATATGTCAAGGAACCAACTAGAGATCAGGCCATCTTAGACTGGGTATTATGTAATGAGAAAGGATTAATTAGCAATCTTGTTGTGCGAGGCCCCTTGGGGAGGAGCGATCACAATGATAGAATTCTTCATTAAGATGGAGAGTGAAGTAGTTGACTCAGAGACTAGGGTCCTGAATTTAAATAAAGGAAACTACGATGGTATGAGGTGTGAGTTGGCTAGGATGGATTGGGGAACATTATTTAAAGGGTTGACAGTGGATAGGCAATGGCAAACATTTAAAAATCACATGGATGAACTACAAAATTTGTTCATCCCAGTTTGGCATAAAAATAAAACAAAAAAGGTGACTCAACCATGGCTAACAAGGGAAATTAGGGATAACATAAGATCCAAGGAGAGGACATATAAATTGGCCAGAAAAAGCAGCAAACCTGAGGATTGGGAGCAGTTTAGGATTCAGCAAAGGAGGACAAAGGGATTAATGAAGACGAGGAAAATAGAGTATGAGAGTAAGCTTTCAGGGAACATAAAAACTGACTGTAAAAGCTTCTATAGATATGTGAAGAGAAAAAGATTGGTGAAGTCAAGCATAGGTCCCTTGCAGTCAGAATCAGGGGAATTTATAATGGGGAACAAAGAAGTGGCAGACCAATTAAATACATACTTTGGTTCTGTCTTCACAAAGGAGGACACAAATAACCTCCCAGAGATGTCGGGGAACATAGGGTCTAATGAGAGGGAGGAACTGAATGAAATCAGTATTTGTAGGGAAATGGTGTTAGGGAAATTGATGGGATTGAAGGCCGATAAATCCCCAGGGCCTGATAATCTACATCCTAGGGTACTTAAGGAAGTGGCCCTAGAAATAGTAGATGTATTGCTGGTCATCTTCCAAAATTCTATAGACTCTGGAACAGTTCCCATGGATTGGAGGGTAGCGAATGTAACCCCACTATTTAAAAAAGGTGGTAGAGAGAAAACGGGGAATTATAGACCGGTAAGCCTGACATCGGTAGTGGGGAAAATGCTAGAGTCCATTATAAAAGATGTAATAGCAGAGCACTTGGAAAACAGTGACAGGATCGGACAAAGTCAACATGGATTTACAAAAGGTAAATCATGCTTGACTAATGTACTGGAATTTTTTGGAGGATGTAACTGGTAGAAGGCTTTCAATAAGGTCCCGCATAGGAGATTAGCGTGCAAAGTTAAAGCACATGGGATTGGGGGTAAGGTACTGACTTGGATAGAGAACTGGTTTCCAGACAGGAAGCAAAGAGTTGGAATAAACGAGTCTTTTTCCGAGTGGCAGGCAGTGACTAGTGGGGTACCGCAGGGATCGGTGCTAGGACCCCAGCTATTCACAATATATATTAATGATCTAGACGAGGGAACTAGATGTAATATCTCCAAGTTTGCAGACGACACAAAGCTGGGTGGGCGTGTGTGCTGTGAGGAGGATGCAGAGAAACTCCAGTATGATTTGGACAGGTTGGGTGATTGGGCAGATGCATGGCAGATGCAGTATAATGTGGATAAATGCGAGGTTATCCACTTTGGTGGCAAAAACAGGAAGACAGATTATTATCTGAACGGCAATAGATTGGGAAAAGGGGAAGTGCAACGAGACCTGGGTGTCCTTGTGCACCAGTCGCTGAAGGTAAGCATGCAGGTGCAGCAGGCGGTTAAGAAGGCAAATGGTATGTTGGCCTTCATAGCAAGAGGATTCGAGTACAGGAGTAAGGATGTCTTGCTGCAGTTGTACAGGGCCCTGCTGAAACCACACCTTGAGTATTGTGTGCAGTTTTGGTCGCCTTATCTGAGGAAGGATGTTCTTGCCATGGAGGGAGTGCAGCGAAGATTCACCAGACTGATACCTGGGATGGCAGGAATGACGTATGAAGAGAGATTGGGTTGATTAGGCTTATATTCGCTAGAGTTTAGAAGAATGAGAGGGGATCTCATTGAAACTTATAAAATTCTAACAGGACTAGACAGACTAGATGCAGGAAGGATGTTTCTGATGGCGGGGGAGTCCAGAACCAGGGGTCACAGTCTAAGGATAAGAGGTAAGCCATTTAGGACTGAGATGAGGAGGAATTTCTTCACCCAGAGAGTGGTGAACCTGTGGAATTCTCTACCACAGAAGGCAGTTGAGGCCAATTCATTAAATATATTCAAGAAGGAGTTAGATATATTTCTTAAGGCTAAAGTGATCAAGGGATATGGGGAGAAAGCAGGGACAGGGTACTGAATTTGGATGATCAGCCATGATCTCATTAAATGGCGGAACAGGCTCGAGGGACCGAATGGCCTACTCCTGCTCCTATCTTCTATGTTTCTATGTTTCTATGTTAATCTCGGTAGTGGGGAAGCTTTTAGAAACAATAATCAGGGACAAAATTAAGAGTCACTTGTACAAGTGTGGATTAATTAAGGAAAGCTAGCACAGATTTGTTAAAGGCAAATTGTGTTTAACCAACTTGATCTAGTTTTTTGATGAGGTAATAGAAAGGGTTGATGAGGGCAATGCGGTTGACGTGGTGTACATGGATTTCCAAAAGGCATTCAATAAAGTGCCACATAATAGGCTTGCCAACAAAGTTGTAGCCCATGGAATAAAGGGGACAGTGGCAGAATGGATACGAAATTGGCTAAGTGACAGGAAACAGAGTGTAGAGGTGAACGGTTGTTATTCGGACTGGAGGAAGTTATACAGTGGTATTCCCCAGGGGTTGGTACTAGGATCACTGCTTTTCTTGATATATATTAATGACTTGGATGTGGGTGTACAGGGCACAATTTCAAAATTTGCAGATGACACAAAACTTGGACGTATAATGAACAGTGAGGTGGATAGTGATAGACTTCAAGAGGACATAGACAGGCTGGTGGAATGGGCGGACACATGGCAGATGAAATTAAATGCAGAAAAGTGTGAAGTGATATATTATGGTAGGAAGAATGAGGAGAGGTAATATAAACTAAAGGGTACAATCCTAAAGGAAGTGCATGAACAGAGAGACCTGGGGGTATATGTGTACAAATCATTGAAGGTGGCAGGGCAGGTTGAGAAAGCAGTTAAAAAAGCTTACGGGATCCTGGGCTTTATTTTTTTAAATATTCGTTCATGGGATGTGGGCGTCGCTGGCAAGGCCAGCATTTATTGCCCATCGCTAGTTAGCCTTGAGAAGGTAGTGGTGAGCCACCTTCTTGAACCGCTGCAGTCCGTGTGGTGAAGGTACTCCCACAGTGCTGTTAAAGAGGGAGTTCCAGGATTTTGACCCAGCGACTATGAAGGAATGGCGATATACTTCCAAGTCAGGATGGTGTGTGACTTGGAAGCGAACTTGGAGGTGATGGTGTTCCCATGTGCCTGCTGCCCTTGTCCTTCTAGGTGGTAGATTTTGCGGGTTTGGGAGGTGCTGCCGAAGAAGCCTTGGCGAGTTGCTGTAGTGCATCTTGTTGATGGTACACATTGCAGCCACGGTACGCCGGTGGTGGAGGGAGTGAATGTTTAAGGTGGTGGATGGGGTGCCAATCAAGGCGGGCTACTTTATCTTGGATGGTGTCGAGCTTCTTGAGTGTTGTTGGAGCTGCACTCATCCAGGCATGTGGAGAGTATTCCATCACACTCCTGACTTGTGCCTTGTAGATGGTGGAATGGCTTTGGGGAGTCATGAGGTGAGACACTCGCCGCAGAATACCCAGCCTCTGACCTGCTCTTGTTGCCACAGTATTTATGTGGCTGGTCCAGTTAAGTTTCTGGTCAACGGTGATCCCGAGGATATTGATGGTGGGGGATTCGGCGATGGTAATGCCGTTCAATGTCAAGGGGCGGTGGTTAGACACTCATTTGTTGCAGATAGCCATTGCCTGGCACTTGTGTGGCGCGAATTTTACCTGCCACTTATCAGCCCAAGCCTGAATGTCGTCCAGGTCTTGCTGCATGCAGACGTGGACTTCTTCATTATCTGAGGAGTTGCGAATGGCACTGATCACTGTGCAGTCTTCAGCGAACATCCCCATTTCTGACCTTATGTTGGAGGGAAGGTCATTGATGAAGCAGCTGAAGATAGTTGGGCCTAGGACATTAGCCTGAGGAAGTCCTGCAGCGATGTCCTGGGGCTGTGATGATTGACCTCCAACCACCACAATCATCTTCCTTTGTGCTAGGTATGACTCCAGCCAGTGGAGAGTTTTCCCCCCAATACCCATTAATTTCAGTTTTAGTAGGACTCCTTGATGCCACACTCGGTCAAATGTGCCTTGATGTCAAGGGCAGTCATTCTCACCTCATGAATAGAGGTATAGAGTACAAAAGTGTGGAAATTATGATGAATCTTTATAAAACACTGGTTCGGCCTCAACTGGAGTATTGTGTCCAATTCTGGGCAACGCACTTTAGGAAGGATGTGAAGGCCTTAGAGAGGGTGCAGAAAAGATTTACGAGAATGATTCCAGGGATGAGGGACTTCAGTTACATGGATAGACTGGAAAAGCTGGGGCTGTTCTTCTTAGAGAAGAGAAGATTGAGAGGAGATTTGATTGAAGGGTTCAAAATCATGAGGGGTCTGGATGGAGTAGATACTGAGGAACTGTTCCCATTGGCGGAAGGGTTGAGAACCGGAGGACACAGATTTAAGGTGATTGGCAAAAGAACTAAAGGTGACATAAGAAAAAACTTTTTTACTCAGCAAGTGGTTAGGATCTGGAATGCACTGCTTGAAAGGGTGGTGGAGGCAGACTCAATCATGGCTTTCAAAAGGAAGTTGAATAAGTACCTGAAAGAAAAAATTGCAGTGCTATGGGGAAAGGGTGGGAGAGTGGGACTAGCTGAGGTGCCCTTCCAGAGAGCCGGCACGGGCTCGACGGGCCGAATGGCCTTCTTCCGTGCTGTAACCATTCTATGATTCTATGATATAGGTTCTTTGTTTATGGTTGAGACAGGATGGGCCAAAAAGCCATCCTCATCCGTATTTACCTCATGTCTGGTCACCTATAACTATGCGCGGTTCTTCCACCAAAGTGACAGTGGACGAGGAGGAGAACACCTATGGAAATTCACCCCCTATATTACAAAATAAAATTAATATAAGAAACATGGAACATTTAATTGCAATCTTATAATATGTTTCCGTTGGGTCTAGAAAGACTACTGCAGTCCTCACAGTGTTCAGAGTGATTGACAGTTCTGTTATTGGTTATTTCTTTATGAACATTGGTTGAAATCTTTGTGTGCTGCAGCTGCTGGATGAATTGCAATGATAAAAACCCTTAAAAGGAAGTTCTGCAATAGAAAGGTTATGGTTCTCTATGTGAATACAGATTGCAGAACAAATGAAGTTATGTCATAATAGGCAAAAGAACTGTTTGTTTCAGAATGCTGGAATTTACAGTTTCAATTCATACTTTGAGTTTGGCTTATGCAAAGATTAGTATCAGGCTGAAGATTTTTAATCTTCCTGTCCCTCTAAAAAACTGATGCCATTCAAAGGATTTCTCAATGATGAGAGACTTGGTGGGAGCACCATGGGGAAAACTTTCTCTGTGTGCTAGCTGTAACAAAATCATAAATCCACTTATTAACAACAGCAACTTGTATTTATATAGCGCCTTTAACATAGTAAAACGTCCCAAGGTGCTTCACAGGAGCGTTATCAAACAAAATTTGACACAGAGCCATATAAGGAGATATTAGGACAGATGACCAAAAGCTTGGTCAAAGAGGTAGGTTTTAAGGAGCGTCTTAAAGGAGGAAAGAGAGGTAGAGAGGCGGAGAGGTTTTAGGAGAGAATTCCAGAGCTTAGGGCCTAGGCAGCTGAAAGCACGGCCACCAATGGTGGAGCAATTAATATTGGGATGCCCAAGAGGTCAGAATTGGAGGAGCGCAGATATCTTGGAGGGTTGTAGGGCTGGAGGAGATTATAGAGATAGGGAGGGGTGAGGGCATGGAGGGATTTGAAAACAAGAATGAGAATTTTAAAATCAAGGTGTTGCTGAACCAGGAGCCCATGTAGGTTAGCGAGCACAGGGACTTGGTGCGAATTAGGACATGGGCAGCGGAGGTTTGGATGACCTCAAGTTTACAGATGGTAGAATCTGGGAGGCTGGCCAGGAGTGCATTGGAATAGTCAAGTCTAGAGGTAACAGAGAGATGGATGAGGGTTTCAGCAGCAGATGAGCTGAGGCAGGGGCGGAGTTGGGCAATGTTCCAGAGGTGGAAATAGGTGGTCTTAGTGATGGCGCTGATATGTGGTTGGAAGTTCATATTGGGTTCAAGTATGACACCAAGGTTGGGAACAGTCTGGTTCAGCCTCAGACAGTTGCCAGGGAGAGGGATGGAGTCAGTGGCTAGGGAACGGAGTTTGTGGCGGGGACTGAAGACAATGGCTTTGGTCTTCCCAATATTTAGTTGGAGGAAATTTCTGCTCATCCAGTACTGGATGTCGGATGAGCAGTCTAACAATTTAGAGACAGTGGAGGGGTCAAGAGAGCTGGGTGTCGTCAGCATACATGTGGAAACTGATATTGTGTTTTCGGATGATGTCGTCGAGAGGCAGCATTTAGATGAGAAATAGGAGGGGGCCAAGGATAGATCCTCCGGGGACACCAGAGGTAATGGTGTGGGAGCGTTAAGAGAAGCCATTGCAGGTGATTCTCTGGCTACGATTAGATAGATAAGAATGGAACCAGGCGAGTGTAGTCCCACCCAGCTGGACGATGGTGGAGAGGCGTTGGTGGAGGATGGTGAGGTCAACTGTGTCAAAGACTGCAGATAGGTCGAGAAGGTCGAGGAGGGATCCTTTACCTTTGTCACAGTCACATAGGATGTCATTTGTGACTTTGATAAGAGCCGTTTTGGTATATGTGGTAGGGGCGGAAACCTGATTGGAGGAAAGTTCGGCATGGATTTGGGAGGTGAAAACACATTCAAGGACTTTGGAGAGGACAGTGAGATTGGAGATGGGGTGGTAGTTTGCAAGGATGGAGGGGTCAAGGGTTGTGTTTTTGAGGAGAGGGGTGATGACGGCAGATTTGAAGGAGAGGGGGACAATACCTGAGGAGAGAGATCCGTTAACAGTATCAGCTAACATGCGAGGCAGGAAGGGAAGTTAGGTGGTCAGCAGTTTAGTGAGAATAGTGTTGAGGGAGCAGGAAGTGGGTCTCATGGACAAGATGAGCTCAGAGAGGGCATGAGGGGAGATCGGAAAGAATCTGGGGAAAGATGCTAGTTCAGGGCTGGAGAAGGGGGGAACCTTAGAAGAAGTTTGGCCCGGTGGGCTAGGGGAAGGGAGGGAAGTGGCAGAGGCAGCTGATTGGATGGTCTCAATCTAAGTGACAAAGAAGTCCATGAGCTCCTCGCACTTGTTGTTGGAGGTGAGGGTAGAGGAGACAGGAAGAGGGTTTTAAGAAGACAGTTTGCAGTAGAGAAAAGAAGCCAGAGGTTATCTTTGCATTCCTGAATGATCCTGGAATAGTGAACAATTTTGACAGACGAGAGCAGGACTTGATAGTGCTTTATATGGTCCAGCCAGATCGGGCAGTGAATGTCTAAACCAGTTGTCCAGCATATCCGTTCAAATCTGCATCCCTTGGACTTAAGAGAGTGGTGATGAGGGCCGTACCAGGGGGAATGGCCAGAGTGAAAGAGAGTAATGGTTTTAAAGGCATCGAAGGTGGTGGTGAGGGTGTGGTTGAGCAGATCAGTAGCTGCAGAAATGTCGTGGTGAATCGAGGACAAAGGCTAGACAGTTGGGATTTTTAAAGTGCAGTTGTAAGTGAATTGGGAGAGAGTTTTTTCCAGAGGCGTACACAGAAGGAAGTAGGGTTGGAAGGGGGAAGGGGGATGTGGGTGGAGAGTGATACAAGGAAGTGATCAAAGATGGCTTTATCTGTGATTGACATGTTGGGAATAGCGAGGTCACGTGAGATGGCAAGATCGAGAGGGTTACCGTGAATATGGGTTGGGGCATTTACTTGGAGGGAGAGATTAATGGAGGATAGGAGGGCAGTGAACTCAGAGGAGAGAGAACATGATGAATTGAGATGGAGGTTGAAATTAGCAAAGAGGAGAAGTTGCTCAGTGCAGAGGCTGAGGGAGGAAAGCAGTGAAGATATCTCAGTGAGAAAATTTTTATGGTACTTGGGTGAGTGGGAGAGAACAACGATTTTAAATGAAAGGTAAGACGGGTGGAACAAGGTGAGCTCCTCAAAGGAGGAGAAAATGCCAGAGGAGTAGGGGGACAGACCAAGATGTGATTTGGTGATAAGAGCCACACCGCCACCATGTTGGTCTGGGTGGGGCAAGTGGTGAAAGGTATAGCCAGATGGAGAGGCTTCATTTAGGGGGAAGATGTCATTACCCTTCAGCCAGGTTTCTGTCAAGGTCATGACGTCGATGCAATCATCCACAATAAGCTCATGGATGGCAAGGGCCTTGTTCACAAGTGAATGGACATTGTGGAGCGAGATGCAGAGAGGGGCGGTGATAGCTGATTCACTGGCAGAGTGCACAGGGTCAGCACTGGGAGGCAATGTTCCCCCTAAGGCCACACACCAATCGGGAGGTCCCGCGCAGACCGCTCACCAGCTACTGCCTCTGGAAAAGATACTGCGCATGGGCGGCCGTGCAGCAAATTTAAAGGGACCGCACGCAAAAGAAAATTAGAGGGAGCATTGCTGGGAGAGGTGAGTTGGACAGGCAGGAGTTTGGTAAGATTAGTCCCCAGCGCGTGCGCTGGGTGGGAAGGTCGCTGAGAGAGTAGGATGGGGCAGTTGGAGTTGCTGCTCATATGGAGGCAGTGACGAGTGCCTCGATGGGCTCTTCGGAGGATGCCAAGAGAGGCACAGCTGGAAGCTGTAGGCTTATTTAAGAGGAAGTCAAGAGTCAAGCCTAGGAAGGTGGAAGGAAAGTAGGAAGGTCGAGGAGTACGGAAGAGTTGGGGTAGGGATTTGGGAGGGAAGAGTACCCGCTAGGGGTGAAATGAAAGGAGACATGATGACAGGAGAAAGGGGTCTAGGAGGGGTGGAGAGTAAAGAAGTAAAAAAGGCAGAGAAAAAAGTGGAAATAGAAGTGATGGGCTTGGGTCCGGAGCGGCAGACAAAATGCACATGCGAATGGACACAGGGAAAACTCAAGTTACATAGGCCTGGTTACCTAGCAATTATTAGGATACATATATCCTGGTAGTAACTGTGAATAGAAAGGAGACAATAGGAGGGAGTTCAGAGTTAAAGTCAGAGGTCACATGGTGGGATAAAGTTGACGTTGGTAGGGTGGAGTCAGTGTGGAGCATCGACGAACTGTTGTCCAAGTTCGGAGACAGGTGTAGCGGGCGAGTGAAATCCAGAAGTTATTTGAAGGGTAGAGTTTCGGAGGATGGAGGTATTTCCGTGGGAATGAAGATCCAGGATATTTGCAGAATTGGTTGTGGGGCATAGAGATGATGGCAAAGTTGGAGGTCACCATAAGATCCAAAAGCAGTGGAGAAATGTACTTCGGCCTAGGAGAGTAAAACACTAGCCAGGAAACAGACTGTAGCTGTAGCTGAAAAACCAGTAGGCCAGTCACAGGCTCAGCAGGGAACAGCAGCGGTGGGGGAAGCGCTGTAAGCTGAACAAAGTTACTTTAAAATTTAAGCAACAGAGCATCAGATCACAGAGACAGCAAATGAGTCTTACGGTGTAGTCCAATGTAGTCCAGTGCTGATGTCTTGATGTCCAGAGAAGTCCAGGAATTTGGAAGCCAGGTTTTAGAAGAGATCCAGGAGCTCAATGAGAAAAGCAGAGAGCAGGGATGGTAGGAGAATGGGCGTGAACATGTTTACAATAATACTTCATCTATCGCACAAAGGAAATCATCACACCATGTTTTATTTCCAGCCTCTATAACATAATTTTGGTGTGGAAGTGGACAATCTGTTGTTAGTTATTCCATTTGTTTTATGATGTACCCAATATTGTTTCCTTGTGATGTACACTAACTTTAGTAGCCTCTGATAAATGTTATGTGAATGAATCATTTATCTGGCTTAGGTGCAGTTTTGCAGAAATAATTTTAGATTGGCCAGTAACTTTTCATATTTAGAAGGTGCTGCAGATGTAATAATACAATCATAGTATTAATATTTGTATAAGGAAACCAGGTTACTGTACTTTAATGATCTGCATTTAGCTGAAGCAGAATGCAAAATCAAACAAATTCATAGTCCTGTTAGATATTTATCAGAAACAGGAAATAGAGAGCCATTTGCATTTTAACAACTCTTTGTTTGTCCCCTAAGAACATTAAATGAATTGTAGCATTATTTACTATTTATATTCCTACATTGTGCAGAATAGAAAAGCACTTATTAAGATTGACTAGAGTCAGATAGGTTGGCTTATCTTAAAATCGAAAGTCTGGTCCATATTAAAATAACGTCTTTCCCGGCCATCTCATCCATTCATTTGGAAACAGCAATATAGTTGTGTCTGTCGCTAATAGAGTACAGAGCTTTCATTACATGTTAAAAAAAATGCCCCTGCAGCAAAATTATCTAACTAGCAATCCCCACTTTAATTTTCCTTATTACTTATGACATTGCTGTGCATTATGGATTTTCATAAGCATGTGCTCTCCTTTATTATTCCAAAGATTTACATCAGATGTACAGGCAACTAAGCACGGTAGACATTTAGCTATTAGTTTGGCCTTTCATTCATGGCAGATGTTTTTATTCATACATGTGGCCCTGAAAGCATAGGTTTTTAATCTAATTTCAAAGGCAGAAAATGTGCGTGATAAATATGGGAAGCTACACATTATTAGGATTGTTTCTAAGTATTCTTTAGATTCAATGCAAATAGCAGAGATGTTGCCATTTGCCAAGACTTTTATCTGTAACAAGATACATGAAAGTTAGTTATTAATAACATTATTTTCTATGTGCAAGATTCAGTTTTGACCTAAGGTAATGAAATTCATTTACGATTTTCAGCTTTCATATTTTCCCACTGCTTGTCAGATATCTGTCTATGTTGATTAAAATCCTAGAAGTTCCTGTCAACGTAAGTGCTTCTGCTAGCATGAACTGCATGGGCAAGGGCCAGAAAACTGAACGTTGTTGAACTTGCATCTCTCCAGCTGAGCACAGCACTACAAATCCCCACACTGCTTCCCACTGCGATGCGTGCTCTCGCACAGAGTGTGCCATAACTTCATTACCAATACAAATCTGCTGATAAATATCTGCGATTTTAGAGATGGGTGACATGAATCTTGTCATTCATGTATGAAGTAATACTGGGCAGCCTGCTGGTGGCGCTGTCCAGGGAGTGTATAAATACTCGGGCATGGGCCCAGCTTGCTTAGGACATTCCTCAACAGGAACTAGTGAAGGACACAACTAGATCTCCATGTTGAGGAATGTCCTAAGCAAGCTGGGCCCATGCCCGAGTATTTATACTCTCCCTGGACAGCGCCACCAGAAGGCCGCCCAGTATTACTTCATACATGAATGACAAGATTCATGTCAACGGGTATATTATATATTAATCGGGGCGGGGTGCATGGGGAAGAGTCTGAGAACGTGCTCACCCTGATAAGTTTGATGTTTGACGCTTGGTGCATTTTCAAGTGCTTTGGAGTACACTTTTCTTATATATTTTTCATGTATAAAATCTACACTTTAGGATGTATACTTCATGATATGTAAAAACACACCATACAATCAAAGAACGCAAAGCATGCTCTTCTGATGACTCAGTGATTTTTGTCTAATGAGTACCTGAGCCATACACACCAGGAAGGCCAAACAACCAGTCAGTCCTACTCAGCCTACCAGCCAGCAGCCAACCACCACCAGCAGCCAGCCAAACATTGTCAACCAGAGGTCAGCCACCAAACAACAGCAGCCAGCCACAGAAAGCCATCCATCCACCATCATCGGGCAGACAAAGCACAGCCAGTCAACCATCCACCATCGAGAGCCAGCCATCAGCTGTCCGTCTGCCACCAGTCGCCAGTCTCCTGCCAGTCTTCAGCAGTCAGCCAGCAGCCAATCTGTAACTCGGTGAAAGAACAGATCCGGAAGCCTGTAAATGAGTGAGGGGGCCAAAAGTGATCGGTTGGGAGATGCAGGTCTGGGAAAAACCTGTGGAAGACATTGTTGATCAATCTGCAAATAAATAATTGCTGCAACACTCGCTGCTCACTGGGAATGCAGAAAACTGCCTGGTGTTGTTACTGGGCTGTCATGGATTCCAAATACTGTTGGTTGTAGCCAATAATTCTGGAAATAAGTGCTTCAAAGCTAGGCTGCGGGCACCAGAACAGAATAAATAATCTATCTATTGCTTCCACCTTAGTCCCTGCAGGCACTGTGTTTCTCCTCTCCCCACCCAGTCCATCCTGACACTCTGCTCCCCACCCAGTCCATCCTGACACTCTGCTCCCCACCCAGTCCATGCTGACACTCTGCTCCCCACCCAGTCCATGCTGACACTCTGCTCCCCACCCAGTCCATCCTGACACTCTGCTCCCCCACCCAGTCCATCCTGACACTCTGCTCCCCCACCCAGTCCATCCTGACACTCTGCTCCCCCACCCAGTCCATCCTGACACTCTGCTCCCCACCCAGTCCATCCTGACACTCTGCTCCCCCACCCAGTCCATGCTGACAATCTGCTCCCCACCCAGTCCATCCTGACACTCTGCTTCCCCACCCAGTCCATCCTGACACTCTGCTCCCCACCCAGTCCATCCTGACACTCTGCTCCCCCACCGAGTTCATGCTCACACTCTGCTCTCCCACCCAGTCCATCCTGACACTCTGCTCCCCACCCAGTCCATCCTGACACTCTGCTCCCCACCCAGTCCATGCTGACACTCTGCTCTCCCACCCAGTCCATCCTGACACTCTGCTCCCCACCCAGTCCATCCTGACACTCTGCTCCCCACCCAGTCCATGCAGACACTCTGCTCCCCACCCAGTCCATGCTGACACTCTGCTCTCCCACCCAGTCCATCCTGACACTCTGCTCCCCACCCAGTCCATGCAGACACTCTGCTCCCCACCCAGTCCATGCTGACACTCTGCTCTCCCACCCAGTCCATCCTGACACTCTGCTCCCCACCCAGTCCATCCTGACACTCTGCTCTCCCACCCAGTCCATCCTGACACTCTGCTTCCCCACCCGGTCCATGCAGACACTCTGCTCCCCACCCAGTCCATGCAGACACTCTGCTCCCCACCCAGTCCATGCTGACACTCTGCTCCCCACCCAGTCCATGCTGACACTCTGCTCCCCACCCAGTCCATCCTGACACTCTGCTCCCCACCCAGTCCATCCTGACACTCTGCTCCCCCACCCAGTCCATCCTGACACTCTGCTCCCCACCCAGTCCATGCAGACACTCTGCTCCCCACCCAGTCCATGCTGACACTCTGCTCTCCCACCCAGTCCATCCTGACACTCTGCTCTCCCACCCAGTCCATGCTGACACTCTGCTCCCCACCCAGTCCATGCAGACACTCTGCTCCCCACCCAGTCCATCCTGACACTCTGCTCTCCCACCCAGTCCATCCTGACACTCTGCTTCCCCACCCAGTCTATGCTGACACTCTGCTCCCCACCCAGTCCATGCTGACACTCTGCTCCCCCACCCAGTCTATGCTGACACTCTGCTCCCCACCCAGTCCATCCTGACACTCTGCTCTCCCACCCAGTCCATCCTGACACTCTGCTTCCCCACCCAGTCCATCCTGACACTCTGCTCTCCCACCCAGTCCATCCTGACACTCTGCTCCCCCACCCAGTCCATCCTGACACTCTGCTTCCCCACCCAGTCCATGCAGACACTCTGCTCCCCCACCCAGTCCATCCTGACACTCTGCTCCCCACCCAGTCCATCCTGACACTCTGCTCTCCCACCCAGTCCATGCAGACACTCTGCTCCCCACCCAGTCCATGCTGACACTCTGCTCTCCCACCCAGTCCATCCTGACACTCTGCTCCCCACCCAGTCCATGCAGACACTCTGCTCTCCCACCCAGTCCATGCTGACACTCTGCTCTCCCACCCAGTTCATCCTGACACTCTGCTCTCCCACCCAGTCCATGCAGACACTCTGCTCTCCCACCCAGTCCATGCAGACACTCTGCTCCCCACCCAGTCCATGCTGACACTCTGCTCTCCCACCCAGTCCATGCTGACACTCTGTTCCCCCACCCAGTCCATCCTGACACTCTGCTCCCCCACCCAGTCCATCCTGACACTCTGCTCCCCACCCAGTTCATGCTCACACTCTGCTCCCCCACCCAGTCCATCCTGACACTCTGCTCCCCACCCAGTTCATGCTCACACTCTGCTCCCCCACCCAGTCCATCCTGACACTCTGCTCCCCACCCAGTCCATGCTGACACTCTGCTCCCCACCCAGTCCATGCTGACACTCTGCTCCCCACCCAGTCCATGCTGACACTCTGCTCCCCACCCAGTCCATCCTGACATTCTGCTCCCCCACCCAGTCCATACTGACACTCTGCTCCCCACCCAGTCCATACTGACACTCTGCTCCCCACCCAGTCCATCCTGACACTCTGCTCCCCCACCCAGTCCATGCTGACACTCTGCTCCCCACCCAGTCCATCCTGACACTCTGCTCCCCACCCAGTCCATGCTGACACTCTGCTCCCCCACCCAGTCCATGCTGACACTCTGCTCCCCACCCAGTCCATGCTGACACTCTGCTCCCCCACCCGGTCCATGCAGACACTCTGCTCCCCACCCAGTCCATCCTGACACTCTGCTCCCCCACCCAGTCCATCCTGACACTCTGCTCCCCCACCCAGTCCATGCTGGCACTCTGCTTCCCTAATGTGTGGATGCGCTGGTAGCGGGGGGTGGGATGGGGTGGCCTGATAACGCATGGGAAACCCAGAAAAATGTGAAGCGCGTCTGTCAGTGGCTTTTTAACCCAGCCACTGCATTAACATATGATTCCTGGGTTTCCCGACCAATAACTGTCAGCGGGTGTATGACGACCCGCATGGCGCGATCTGAACTCCATTATTAAAAGGGACAGTCCTAACATGCAAGTTGAAGCAGATGGAACCAGAGGGATCTACTGTTCCCTAGCAACGGGAGGAAGAAGCCGGCTGGGGACACCAAGAAGGCACGGTTGGTGGTGGCACAAGAGGTTAGCAGCAGGAGCATGGTGCCACTCTCCTGGATCCAATGCAGGAAATAGTTCAATGACCTAAGCAGGGCAGGAAAGGTGAGAGCAATGGCACATTCAACTACATCCTGATGTGTGTATCACCCTAATCCCCTCACTCTGCCTTCTCAAGACTGCTCCAGCACATCACTCTTCACACCAACTTACCTTGCAGGTATGCCCAACCCTCTGTCTATGCATTTCCTCACATCCCCATCTGTCCATCCACCATTGACACTCACCCTCATCCTTATGAAATGCCTCTTCCTCATAGTCACCCTCAAAAATGCTCTCCATCCATCCGTTCAACACATTACTCACACTCATAGGTCTCTTCTTTCCCTCCTTTCAGGAGAAGAGAGCACAGAACATGAGGGAGAGGCAGAGATCCGGAGATGGCCCTCCAGCCATCTCGCTACTAACAGCTGCACAGGAGGAGGCGCTGGAGATCAGCGGAGTCTCGGCGTGTCTGGCCGTCGGAGATGGGGAGATGGGGGCCCCCTAGCTACCTGGTGACAGAATTAAATATCAGACAGCCATATGGCATACAACACTCAGTCATATTGATTTGATGTCAACAGCAAGTAAAATATGATCATGTGCATAATGATAACTTCAAACATTCTTACCTTGACAGTACTCATTCATGTCTTTTATCCCCCACAAGGCCTTTACGCATCCATCAGGAGGTGGTTGAGGTCACCTACGATGACAACTCCTCCTCAGAGGAGCTCACTCCCTCTGAGGCTACACCGTCACAGGACTTATTCAGACCATGCACCAGCTCAGATACTCGCACTTCAGTGGGAGGACTTAGAGAGATAGTTGGGTTTTCACATGGTGACTCGCACTTCACAAGTGAGCAAGTACAGAAGGTGGAGTCAGGGACAGCAGTGGAGGGCGCAGGACTCTGCAAGCTCTGCTCAGCTGGATGCAGATGCTGTACCTCGATGTCCGTCGACGAACAGGATACTTCTTGAGCAGCAGCAGAGAATGTGTGATGTACTGGCAGGCGTTCCAGCCGCATTGTGCACCATTGCAGAGCGATTGGAGGAGTCCATCTCAAGCATGAGTGACATGATGTCGCAGGCCTTTGCGATGATGTCATCTTCCATGGAAAGAGTGGCCACCTGCATGGAGCATCAAGTGCGGCAATCACATGAGTACATGCAGGCCCTCACCAATGGCTCGCACACTATGAATGCCACCTTAATTAGGATGATTGATACCCTAGCCTTGGCCTTTTATCGCCCCACTGATCTGCAGCAAAGTGTTCTCCAGCACATTGCTAGCAGGGACGTGTGGCTGGGCCATGTAATGATGGTGGTGAAAGGGGAGATAGAAGTGGCGACTCGGCTCAAAGTGTTCCCACTTCTCACCCGTTGCCCCGCCTCCTCCCCTCCCCTCCCTTAGTCAGTACTCCACATGCAGCCTCGTGTCCCAATGGCCGAGTCTGCCCCTGCACAGCTGCAGGTGGAACAGTCTTTGGCATGGCCCTCACGGGCTTCAAAACCCAGAGGACGTCCGCCAAGAGCATCTCAGCAGTCAGAGCAGGGATCTGAGCAGCCTGCCTCTACCTCTGCTGAAGCCACAAGGTTTGCACCACGTAGAACTGCTAGGAAAAGGAAGGGTAAGGATTTATAGTCGCACAAGGGTACGCACAGCGTTAGAATGGTAAGTTTCTGTTTTATATGTGAGCCACGTAAATATTATTCTTTTGCACCACTTTGCCGTCTTGCCCATTCTTGGTTGCTGGCTGGCAAGTGGCCTTTCAGTTGTATGATGGTGAATGGGAAAACATGAATTGACACTGGGCAATGGGGGACTGTGTAAGGGAGGCATGGATGTTTGCAGGACTGCTTTGTGTTAGTGCTATTGGGAGGGGGCGGGGGGCGAAGTGGCTTTTACAAGTAGTTTTCAGATAGGTGCACTGGTGGAACCTAAGTGAACCTCGCAATAATGAGGGTATCCCGGGCAGCAATGTGCGCCACTGGTGGTGCATTGGCCGCATCACCTTCTGCCTCCTTCCCGTGGAGCCAAAGTTAAACTGCAAAGTCCACGTCATTATCGCTTTAATTGAGTGACCAACATATTGAAATTGACAACCCGCCTCTCCCGAGGATGTTGCCACAAGCAGCCTAATGAGTTGGAGTGAAATGCGGAAGTTGGCGGATTGGAGCCGGCTTCCCGACACACTCGCATTGTTCCAGGATTTCACCCCCCACCCGCACCCAAACCCACGCTCTCACCCACGTTAGAATGACCCCCTCCTGTTTCTTTTGCCCCTCTATACTGCTCCCGGGTTGTCCCCTCTCTTCCTTCCTCCCACCCCTACCTACGTTCTGGCACAGCCCCAATTGCATTCGAATGTTGCTGTAGTAAAAGCTGTGGGTGGGAGTTCTCAGGAATGTAGCTGTAATCAATCATTTTCAGCACTTACTGCAGCAATAACAGTACTGACATAGAATTGTGGTGGGGTGGAGTGGGGTGCTCATCCAAGACACATTCAGTGAGGTGCCTGAGTTGCCCCTTCAGGGAACTCTAGTGTTCACATGGCACCAAGGTGGCAGCTCAAAGTATCTTTTGGAGCACGGTCCACTGCACTTCCTCAACCAACATCAATACCAACGTTTGCTGCACTAATTCTTTACAATCAGGAGGCAGCTTGCTGAACAAAGTTAAAATACAGCACAACCAATTTATTCACCTACTTTGTATCATGTGTGATTTATGCTAATGTTACTTTGCCATTACTGCCAGTGTATTGTTTATTACTTCTAATTCCTAACCTGTGATTTCTAAAGTGGAATAAATAACTGTGCTGGCTGGAAGCTGGGTTTCAATGAGAACCAGTTGATATTCAGGTGGTTCTATATCTTCTAGTGTAGGTTCCAGAGATGACCTTGCAACTGATACAGCCACATCTGTTGTTGATCTTCTGGCTGGCTGGCTTGCTCTTCCTGTGTTCTGGCACATTTGCTGTCACTTTCACAGGGATACTGGTTGGGCTAGATTTGACATCACCTTGAGAGACAGCAGACTCAGCTGTGTGTACTACAAGCATGCTCCTGCTGCTGGCACCCCTTAGTATAACCACTGATCTACTTGAGAGCAAATCCCGGAGAATACCAATAAGGTTTATGAAGCCCTGCCCCAAGGTTCGCTCCATCCAAATTCCCCCAGCATGTTCAAGCTGGTCAGGAGAGCTTCTTGTGTAGTTTGGATCTCAAGGCCTCATAGCAGAAGCTTGAAGATTCACAAAAGATACTCTGACTGGGCTTGGTACTTCTGCCACAGGGGGTTCCGCTGAAGATGCCCTAACATTACCACCATAGTAGACTGCAGTGCTGAGAACAAATTTTTTGAACAACTGCACAGATGTGGCTAGTGGATTCCTCCACATTCCTAGTCAGACCTTGCAAAGTATTTTGGAAAGATTCAAGTGATTCCTTTAGATGATCTTGTGCAGGAAGCAATCTCCTTTTACTTGTAGATCTTGTGAGGCCTGAATACTTGAGCACTACATCGGAGGAAGAAACTGAATTGACCCTCCTGGCAGCAGATTACTGAAACTACTTTGCCGCCACCACTACTTGTTCCTTCTCACTGTGACATATTGGATATTACCTCCTCAAGCTCACTGTTTAAATCCTGTGCTTATGATAGTTGTTGAGAGTGAAATAAGATGTTGAGAGTTGCTGGCTTGCTAGGGGCCACTAGCAGTGCTGGTAGGCTGTTCTATCAAGTCTACAAAAATAAAAGAGAATGTTATAATCATAGAATCATAGAATGGTTACAGCACAGAAGGAGGCCATTCGGCTCGTCGAGCCCGTGCCGGCTCTCTGCAAGAGCACGTCAGCTAGTCCCACTCCCCCACCCTTTCCCCATAGCCCTGCAAATTTTTTTCCTCCAAAAGGTGGCTCCAAAAGATACCTTTTAAAAGTGTGTGCTGTGCAGTATACGTATATGTTTTTGTGGTTGAGGTTACGCCTGTGTTGAATGAATGGCTGGGGTTTTCTTCGGAGTTGCTCCTGCTCCACAGTAACTTCACCGGGTTATGCCGCACTTCCAGAAAAGTTACAACAGTGGAGCTTGAGCAACTCCAAGGAAATTCCCAGCCAATGAGTGATAGATATGATGAGAGGAAAATGGCACTAGCTCCAAGCTCACTGGAGTCCTCTGGCTTCATCCTTCCCAATTCCCTCAATGTTCTCATATTATGACCTCAAAGGGAGTTAAAGACTTATCATTTCTGAGCTCTCCTTCAGTCGGATCCATTCACTTTTATTATTTGCCTGCAAGGACAGGCATAGCCTTGAGCTATTGCAGTTATAAGGAGCACGTATAGATTTTTTTTATTCGTTCATGGAATGTGGGCATCGCTGGCAAGGCCAGCATTTATTGTCCATCCCTAATTGCCGTTGAGAAGGTCGTGGTGAGCTCCCATTTCAGAGGGCAGTTAAGAGTCAACCATATTGCTGTGGGTCTGAAGTCACATATAGGCAAGGTAAGGATGGCAGATTTCCTTCCCTAAAGGACATTAGTGAACCAGATGGGTTTTTACAACATGATACTAGCTTTTTATTCCAGATTTATTTAATTAACTGAATTTAAATTCCCCAGCTGCCGTGGTGGGATTTGAATTCTTGTCTCTGGATAATTAGCCCAGACCTCTGGATTGCTAGTCTAGTAGTATAACCACTGTGCTATCGTACCCCAAAATATAGTGAAAGACATGTGCCCAATGTACAGTAAATAAGCATGCATCATGCAGCTTGATTTTATTAGAAGTTTGGCTGCATGAAGCATATTTAAGATTTCAAGGTAACAACAGTTTCAGATGCAAGTTGCAGTTTTTACTTGTGCTGTTGTTGTAATATGACCATTCATGGTAAGCATTCAAAGGTGGTAGATTGTTTTGGATGTGGCAGCAATAAAAGAGTAACAGACTACAAGAAAACAATCTGCGGCATACATACTTGGGGCAGCTATTTGGCTTAGAAACGTGTTCAGTAGCCTCACTTTAACTGCTTCTTTCAGATCTGTCACCTTATGCATTTGGATCCAGGTCCTTTGGATGTTACTGACAGCATTCACTCTATCAGCTATTTGCTGTCAGACTTGCTGCATCCATTGTTGCTGGGGAGGGTAGCTCACAGTGGTAATGAGGACAGTCCTTTTCCTCTTACTTTCTGCAGCATGCGTGATCAAGAGGCCTCCATTGCCCAGGAATTTTAAAGGTCAAACACGTTGCAGGCAAGAATGTTACAGTTTATATTGTTGCTGGAGCTCTTCAAATCAGCACCACTATTGACCTCATGCAAATGTTCCATTAGTCAGCCTGTTGTGCTGGTGGAACTTGCATACAGTAGATAAGTTATACAAATCCTAAATATCATAAGTAAATAGCCAGTTGAGTGCAGTCACATTACCCCTGATTTGTCAGGGAACAGAAATTTACAGGCCATATTTCTTAAGTAAAAAGATACAAGAAAATCTATGATACTATCTATTTAAAAAAATACTTACCATTTAATAAATTCTTTATGGTGATTTGAAGAGCAGATAGCAATCTTTTAGATAAAGAAATGTCTATTTTGAAAAGTAGCACCTTGGGTGACTTAATGAGGCAAACCATCAGATGACCTCAACGAATAGCCAGTGTCATATGTCACGTAGCCTAATGCTCAGCTGCTAAATGTCGTCAACTGCATTTAAAAATAATGCCCACTACATGGATAGTATCACTAATGGTGATAACAAGTCTTAATAGAGCTATTGAGACTATTTCCACTTTATCCATGTATAATATGACATTATGCATTTAAAAAATAAATTTTTACATTTGCTGCCTTGAGGGTTTAGTGAGTAGCTGAGCTACGGAGGGTAGGGAGGGTCAGGTTCTATCAAGGTCGATGCTGAGTTAGCTGCTATCAGTCAGGGTAATGGTAGACTTTCTACAATTGGCTTCAGCATCTCCAGCTCGGGAGGCAAAAATCATTCCGGGTTCTCACTTCGGATTGCTATCCAGTGACTGCTGCTGGAAGTGTACATGTGTGAATGTTTAGTGAGAACAAGGTTTGGCTGTGCCACCCCCATGATAAAATAGGCTGTCAATGTCACTGGCAAGGTGCACACAGGAATAATGCTCACTTGGCAAGGTACCAGAGGCTGACTGGAACCAGTGGAAGGGTACTCCAGCAAGGAGTCAAACTCTTCAGAAGAGAAGGGGATGGGAGAAAACTGGTGGGGGACAAAAGCAATGTACTGACAGCTTATACATTATCCAGTTACAAAATACCCATAAATAACATTACCATTAATTAATAAGTTTTCTTAGTTGATAAATCCTAAGTATGTAGTATAATATTTTGAAATACCACTAATTACAGACAAATATAACAATGCAGCATTGCTTGTATTTTTTTTAGTGGCTTATGACACAGATACTGGTTCTTGAGAAAGTGTATAACCAACCTTTAGTTTACTGACTAACCATGAAACAAATGAGATGACCAGGTTGTTGAGTGTTAGTGTTTTTTAGATTTTCATGCAGATGGAACCCAGAAAGCAGAAGTCTCCAGGCGGGCCTTCTCTGTTACCATGGTCGCAGTCAATGCGTATCACTGTTCCAGATCTTTCAGCTGTTTCCAAGGCAACGTCAGCAACATTTATGGAATGGTTATTGAAGTGAGTAACCTTATGTCATAATTCAGTTCGTATAGTTGGAGGAAAAAAAAGTGAATAACTATATTTTGCTGAACTAGTTTACAAGAACTGCACTGAAACGTTCATTAATAAAGAGGAGTAATACATTTTTTGCTTTAGAGTATTGGTGCATAAAAAATGAAATATAATGAGTAGTTACTCAAAGGAAATGTGTCATTTAGTGACCATAGCAATTATTACTAAATCAGTAAAACATGGCCAGAACATTTCTCCTTACTTTATATGGGTTTATACAGTAAATATGTTTCTTGTTACCAAAACTGCTGGGAATCTGCGAGTGGACCGGTCTGTCTGACCTATAATCGAGCAGATGCTTTTGTGATTGTGAGGCATAAGATATTTATTTTTTGAGGTTTGCATTTGAAAGATATCAAATCAGATTTTTTTTTCTAAAGACTATTAACTCTATTTTGTCCAAAATTTTTTATAGCACCATGTACAGTGAAGTAAAGAAATCTGTAGCTTTCTGAAGCTCATAGTTTATTGTTTTTAAAAAAACTTACTTTTTTCCTATGTGTTGTCACTATAATTTTTTTTAGCAGTTTATTGTATATATTCAACAGCTGTTTTGAGATTATTTATGAAAGCTACTTCATTCCCTTTTATTTGTTTAAAAACTGCAAATTTTATATCTATTTAACAAATCAGTAGTGCTACATGGCAAGGATCTCACCAATAGATTGCATGCATTATAGTCCACTAAAATCCTGAATCGTTTATTCCTGTCCTGCATATATTCTGTGAGACAGTATGCAAATACAAAAGCATTGGATGGACAGCACAGAAAGAAACATAAGAAATTCTGTGATAAAAGGATAGTAGGGGCTAGGTGATTTATGTAAGGGTTGGATGGAAATATACAACGGTAGTGGGCACAGGTGATAGAGCGGGTCAGTGCCACCAGCATTGCCCCATTGTCCCTGGTTGCAATGCAGGAAAAAGTTTAATGACCTGACCAGGGTTGCTAAGGTAAGACTGCTAATTCCTATCTCGCATCACTCTCTGCATAACCCTACACTACCTGAAGTCCCAGCACTCACAACCTTGCCCTCTCCTGATCACCAGCTCTCTCCTCCAATCACTGCAGCACAACACCCCACCTCCTTCTGCTCCTAATGCCACATTCCGTGCCTGCTACTCTCCTCACTATTACTTCCTTCTCCTCAAACTCAGCCAAAGCAGGCTCAACAGGCCAAATGGCTTCCTTCTGTGCTATAACTATTCTACGAAAATAGCTCCAAAAATCCTCTTAATGGAACTGGGGATCCCTTTAAATATTGCCGCGTCATTCTGCTTCTTGAGTGTTCGTGGTATGTTTTTCAGGGCATGCTTAAGAAAAGTTCCCAGGCACCAATTTCCCAAAAGGGTCCTAAATCAAGCGCAGGACTCCTATTTAAATATTTTAATGAGGCTAACGTTCAAGGAACACCTTAACCAATATAACAGCGCTTTCTTTTCATGTGCATTTTCAGCACGGGACGTCCCACCGTGAAATTAGTAAATGGAACACTAATTTAGAGCCTGAAAACTGGACAAAACTGAATTGAATTCCTACCCATCCTCTACCAGCCTCCCCCAACCACCCCCATCCCCAACCCCGCCGGACTACCTTGTATCCTTGTATGCTCATTATTTGAATGGGAAATAGCCCTAGTAATACAAAGGATTAAGGAACTGGTTTTCAAACTGGAGTCCCTGGATACCTGGGGGGTCTATGATGGGATCTCATGGACACTTCTGTTATCAAATTTCAGTATTTTTCTGCACTTGTTTACTTGGATGGTATTTGTATTCTGCAAATCAATAAAAAAAACATGTTCTGCACTGATAGGATGGTTTCTGTTTGGGAAGCAGAGATTTGGGGTTAAATTGGGCCATGTAGCGCCGATTTTTCAGGCCCTACACGGCCTCCTAAGGCCCCAAAATAGCAGGCAGGAAGTGCACGCAAGCTTCCAATTGGAAGTGCGCCCCCCACCATATTAGGTAAGGAAGAATAAGAGGTGAGCTTTACCATCGTCTGAAACAGGCGTTACGCCCTTTGCATTTGCAAATAAGGGTCCTGACGACTGCTTCAGGTCCCCGCTGCAACAATGGTTTGCCTGGAGGCAGCCAACGCCAGCACCAGTTGCACTCGGGGAAACCAACCCTAAGTATTGCCTACATTAAAAAAAAGGTAAGTTACTTTGCACAATCACAATCCCGAACACTGCCACTGCTGGCACAAGGGGGATCTTGAGCTCCAGGCTCCCTGACCCCCGATCTCACTCTCCTCTCGACCACCAATTTCCCTTTCCCCCCACCCACCCCGAGGCCCAATCTTCTTCTCCATCAAGGCCGAATCGTTCCCCACCCCCTCCCGAGGCCTGATTGCTTCTCCCACCTCCCCCCACCCCCCAAGGCCCAAACACTCACCCATCACAAGGCCAGATTGCTTCCCCCTTCGAGGCTCAATCACTTGCCCCTCCCCCCCACGAGGCCCAATTCCCCCCCTCCTCCACTCACCCCAACGCCCCCCCCACCCACCCCGAGGCCCAATTCCCCCCATCCCAACCCCCCTCCCCAACGAAGCCCAATTCCCCCCTCCCCCCCCCCCCCGAGGCGCGCAATCTCACCACCAGCCACCAATCACTTGCTTGTGGGCCAATGCAGCGCTAGCAGTGGCCCCAACTTCCAGTAACATACCGGCGTGGCCTCCTCTTGCAGCTCAGTCTCTATTTCAATGAGCTCCTCTGACTTCACCATTTGTGTACAGGATAATTAAAAATGTGAACTCCCAAATTTCTAGCACACTGCCTTTTAGGAGTTTGGACAGGAGTTCCTGGGAAGGTATCAATATTTACAGGGAGTCTCCTGAAACAAAAAGTTAGAAAAGCACTGTATTAAGTTTACATTTTCATGAGAGAAAGCTATAAGGAACATCATGCCTTTAAAATGCTTTTGATATTATTGATGTCCAAATATTTATGGCAATGTGACTCATTGGTCACAAAGAAATGTATGAGATTACATCTACTCGAATCATTTGTGGGTTAAGTGTTATCATATGACTACAGGGCATTGGGAACAAAGCCACCAGAAGGATTGATTGTTGGCTGCTTGCAAATTACACCAGGGAGACTGGTACAGTGAGCAATGATGTAAGAATGAGTCCTGGACTTTTAGGGCTACTAATATTGGCCCTCCCTTGGTCGATAGTAGGAGCGATCTTTTTTCCACTCTCAGAGCTGAGTCCTTCCCTACATGGGTCATCTCTGAGATAGTCCTGAGATTGTGTGCTGATGTGTTTTTTGTAGCTCTTCTGGCCATATAGCCATTTTCATTAAAGGTAATTTCAAACAGTCTTTAATTCAATGGGGGTGGCGAGGGGTGGAGGATGAGAAATTTGTTATGAAACATAATGGCACAATTGGTCTTGCTCACCACAATACATTCCTAAATCAAGGACATCCACTGGAACATATCACTATAGGAAGGTAGACAGCAGGAGATTTTATGGTTATGACCCAAATAATTTAGAAACAGGTTAAGATGAAACAAGGCTAGATGAAAAAAAATCAAGATCCATCTAGTTTGTCTTTTATCATCTTGATACAATGATAATGGAGTTGTTGACAAATCGTAGCATTCAATCTCTCTTCTCTTCTCTCTCTTAGGCAGTCCCTCAGAACCGAGGATGACTTGCTTCCACATTAAGAATGAGTTCGCAGGTGACTGATGAGTCCAATGCGGGACCTACAGTCTCTGTCACAGGTGGGGCAGACGGTGGTTGAAGGGGTGGGTGGGTGGGGTGCTTGGGTTGACGTGCGCTCCTTGCGCTGCCTGCGCTTGGCTTCCGCTTGCTCCCGGCGAAGAGACTCGAGGTGTTCGGCGCCTTCCCGGATGCTTCTCCTCCACTTTGTGCGGTCTTGGGCCAGGGATTCCCAGGTGTCGGTGGGGATGTTACACTTTTTCAAGGAGGCTTTGAGGGTGTCTTTGAAGTGTTTCCTTTGTCCACCTGGGGCTCTCTTGCCGTGCCGGAGCTCCGAGTAGAGCGCTTGTTTTGGGAGTCTCATATCGGGCATGCTCGTATCGAGCATTCAATCTCTATCAATTAGTCTACAACAGACCCAGACATGAAACGAGGAAAACCCAGTGGTGGAGAGCTTTGGGAACCATGGGACCAAAGTCACCTTTTTCCTCCCAAGCATGCTACACGTCAGTTTAACCAGATAACAGTGTAGCTTATAAGCAGAGAGCATTGGTGAGTGAGGATTTCGATTCAATGGATAGCACCACCAGTCTGTGAGATTGCATAATTGTGTTACTTGCTGGCACTGAGCTAGCTGATCCAATACACAACACCAGTCAGTGCATGATTGAAATGACTACACCCTGCCACAGTGGATAATGTTAGGCCCCAAACAAAGCAAGTGAAGCTAAGGCTGCATTCAGGGAACTGACCCTAATGTCGACTGAAAAAACATCCTTTAGATTTAGGGACGGTGCATCGTGGCCTCCAGTTATCCTGGCCTGGGAACATTTTAGTTTCCCTGGCACTGGCTCAATTGCCAATCTGGGAAAATTCCTCTTGTTGATATGTTTCAGTAGGATTGCTGTGCAGTGTATGCTGAGGGAGTGCTGCACTGTCCGAGGTGCCATCTTTCGGATAAGACGCTAAACCATGGCCCCGTCAGCTCTCTCAGGTGGACGTAAAAGATCCTATGGCACTATTTCGAAGACGAGCAGGGGAGTTACCCCCGGTGTCCTGGCCAATATTTATCCCTCAATCAACATAACAAAAACAGATTATCTGGTCAGTATCACATTGCTGTTTGTGGGAGTTTGCTGTGCGTAAATTGGCTGCCACGTTTCCCACATTACAACAGTGACTACACTTCAAAAGTGCTTCATTGGCTGTAAAGCGCTTTGAGACGTCCGGTGGTCATGAAAGGCACTATATAAATGCAAGTCTTTCTTTTTCTTTTAGGATCTCCTCCCAGCTTTAAAGATCCATCATGGTTAGATGATATTCATCTTAAGTCGCTTGTTGTGCCTATTTGTGATAACAAAGGCCTTTTAACATATATTGCAGGTAACATTCCTGTCAGCATTTTTTTATTTTTTGTGTTGCAAAAAACTTAAATCAAAAAGCATCAAACAGATAACTCACTCTACAGGAAAGAAGCCAGGGAGTCAGAAAGTAACCAGTCTGCCGTTGACATGGATAAGAACTGGCATGCCATAGCAGGAGATAGAATTTTGTATGGTACTTCTTTAGACTATCATGTGTTTGACGTCCCAATGTCATCAACATCAATATCTTAAAAGGACAACGTCCTTAATGATTTTTCTCGTTGACAATCTAGGTTTTTTCTTGCAGTACGTGGAGGATACCCGAATAAACAATATTCATTTCAGGCTCCCAGTATCAATTTTGAAACAGTGTGCATAAATCTTAAAATTTTTGCACTTTAAGGGATGGTCTTACATTTGAAATGTGTGATAACTGACTTCAATTTTCAGTTAAAGTTCAATTACTCACTCTCATTTGACAAATGGGAGAAAACATAGTGTTAAAGCTAGGTACACATGAAAGGGTTAGCAGCCTTTCTGTAATATCCAGAGTAAAATGTTTTCTGGGATGTTCCCAGGCATGGTTGTTTACTATGGATTGAGTACTTGATCCTGTGACTGGTATAAATATACCAAATATTTTTAGCTGTGATATGCAGTCGCAAGTTAATACTGTAGATATCTTTTGAATTCTCATTAAAGCTCAGATATCATGCAGTACTGAGATATTGCAGGCTTTTGCATTCAGTTTTTGTAAATTAGTAATTTTTCAATTAATTTATCCGTTAACATTATGCGTCAACAATAAAATGCTTTATACGGATGATTCCCTAACCGCAGGAAAAAAGCAGCTACGATTATGACGCTTGTATGCACTCACATGCTGTGTGGCCTGCAGACCTTGCTGGATTTGATGAGATCACCTCGTGGATAACTGCTGCCTCTACTAAAGAAAACTAGGATGTGCTTCTGGAGGAGCTGCAGCAGAACAAGATGAGCATTTTTGCCACAAATGGGAACCCTCCAAATTGAACCAATGTGTATCAAGGAAGGTGGGAAGTGGCCAGCTATCTGAATGGGGCCTCCCATGTCCATAGGTCACAAGAGAGAATGAGAACATTCTCTAAGCTGAGGAAAAGTGACATGGTAAGGTTAACTAAAGGGTGCCTACTTGAAGGAAAAGAATGCTTGCACTTTGCATGGACAAGTACACAGTATGGTGCCACATTAACAATATAGCCTGAAAAGCACTGGCGTCCTCCTAACAGCTTCCACCTCCTAACTACTATGTCTGTAAAGCTGTAGTTGCCTCACATGGCATGTTTTGTCATCATAAACTATGGCTTCTTAAACTACTTGTATGCTCTGTACTCATCCTTTCACACCGGAATATATTTTGGTAGGAAGAACGAGGACAGGCAATATAAACTAAAGGGTACAATTCTAAAGGGGGCGCATGAAGAGAGAGACCTGGGGGTATATGTGCACAAATCATTGAAGGTGGCAGGGCAGGTTGAGAAAGCGGTTAAAAAAGCTTACGGGATGCTGGGCTTTATAAATAGAATTGAGAGGTCGCACAACACCAGGTTATAGTCCAACAGTTTTATTTTAAATCACAAGCTTTCGGAGTTAAAACTCCTTCGTCGGGTGAAGTGAGGAGATACAGAATCGTCAAAGCATATATAGATAGAGAACAAAGCATGTGTAACTTACAATTGCAGACAACTGAATTCAATCATCCTGACTGTTTATCTGCCGAGGTGTGATAAAGTTAATCAGGTCAGGAAGGTACCACATCAAAGACATAGCAAGATACAACTGAGACAATGAGGTGGAATCGCATGGGGTCGAACGTGTCAAAAGCTGCCGTCTGTATGTAAAACGATTAACTTTAAAATGTTTACTTTTTTACTGGGAATCACATCTGTGAACAAGCCAACGACGACTCGAGTCCGGATCACGTCATGTATCGTGACATAAACCCAAGATCCCGATTGAGACCGTCTTCATGAGTGCGGAACTTGGCTATCAGTTTCTGCTCGATGATTTTGCGTTGTCGTGTTTTCCTAAGGTCGCCTTGGAAAACGCTTACCCGCAGATCCGAGGCTGAATGTCCTTGACTGCTGAAGTGTTCCCCGACTGGGAGGTAACAATCCTGCCTGGCGATTGTTGCGCGGTGCTCGTTCATACGTTGTCTCAGTGTCTGCATGGTCTCGCCGATGTACCATGCCACGGTGCATTCTTTCCTGCAACGTATGAGGTAGACAACGTTGGCCGAGTCACATGAGTATGTACCATGTACCTGGTGGGTAGTGTCCTCACGTGTGATGATGGTATCTGTGTTGATGATCTGGCATGTCTTGCAGAGTTTGCCATGGCAGGGTTGTGTGGTGTCGTGGTCGCTGTTATCCTGAAAGCTGGGTAATTTGCTGTGAACGATGGTACTTCTGAGGTTAGGCGGCTGTTTGAAGGCAAGTAGTGGAGGCGTGGGGATGGCCTTAGCGAGGTGTTTGTCGTCATCGATGACATGTTGAAGGCTGCGAAGAACATGGCGTAGTTTCTCCGCTCCGGGGAAGTACTGGAC